>CM030896.1:22651860-23851860 GCA_018136845.1 Heterotis niloticus
TGCAACTTGCTGCTACAGTACATGGCAACATTCTAGCCTGTGTAGCGCCATGCGGCCCGATGCTTCCATTTGTGATCCTTTGGACGTTTGGCAGAATTGGCCTCTTCCCCTCGTCGGATGTTTCTATGTTCTTCCTTAGTCTGCAGTTAAATACACCGAAATATTAAACCCCTTTCTCATTCCTTTACCTGTGATCCTGATCGTTGCGAGCTGATTTCGACTCAAGGGCAGTGAACCCCACATCGCGACACATTGCTCGGTTCCATTCTTTTCTGCCACAAGATGGCGTCAGAAGAAAAGGTGTGAATGAACGGTGTACGAGGCGCAGTTACACTCCCTCTCACTACGTATCTGTCGGGGATTTATTTTGCAAGCAAAAAAGTCTCTGTGTGACAAAATGGGCCCTAATAAATAAATCACACACGTAAAATAAACAACGCAGAGATGTAATCTTTGTTTCACATGTATATGTAATGTATACTTTAATATTCAAGTTTTAAAACATAGATTTGTGTTTCGAAGCAAATGAAATTAAATATGAATCTGAGAAACAACATCAAGGTAGACTGCTGAATGTGGAAATAGGCGTTGTGGTGTAAGGATGCTTCCAGTGGGTCCATCTTTTAGCTCCAAGTTTGCATTGCAACAAAGGCGATATGCACCAATCAGCCACAACCTTAAAAAAACATGCCTAATATTGTGTAGGTCCCCCTCATGCCACCAAAACCACTCTGATCCATTCAGTGTCTTTGTCATGTTCCTCAAACCATTCCTGAACCATTTTTTCAGTGTGGCAGGGCCACTGTCATCAGGGAATACCATTGCCATGAAGGGGTGTACATGGTCTGGAACAATGTTTAGGTAGGTGGTACGCATCAAAGTGACATCCTCGTGCATGCCAGGATCCAAGGTTTCCCAGCAGAACATTTCCCAGAGCATCACACTGCCTCCACCTGCTTGCCTTCTTCTTATAGTGCATCCTACTGCCATCTCTTCCCCAGGTAAATGATACGCATGCACCCGACCGTCCACAAGATCTAAAAGAAAACCTGATTTGTCAGGCCAGGCCACTTTCTTCCATTGCTCTATGGTTCAGTTCTGATGCTCACATCCCCATTGTAGACACTTTCAGCAGTGGACGGGTCAGCATGAGCAAACTGGCTGGTCCATATGCGCCAAGCTATGATGTGCTGTGTGTTCTGACACCTTTCTGTCATGGTCAGCATTAAGGTTTTTAGCAATTTGTGCTACAGTAGCTCTTCTGTGGGATCGGACCAGACGGGCTAGCCTTCGCTCCCCATGCGTTTTTACATGCTCTGACTCAGTTGCCTAGCCATCACAATTTGGCCCTTGTCAAAATTGCTCAGATCCTTATGTGTGCCCAGTTTTCCTACTTCAAGTGCATCAATTTCAAGAACTGACTGTTTGCTTGGTACCTAATATACCCCCCCCCACCCATTGACAGGTGCCATTGTAATGAGAAAATCAATGTTATTTACTTCACCTGTTAGTCGTTTTAATGTTGTGATGTACACTATTTTTTTACCTCCGGTTTTGCTAAGAGGTGATAACGGGACCATTCACTCAACATGCAGATACAGATACAGCTGTACCTGAATAAAAAGAATAATTTCTTATTTGTCTTATTTCTCACCTTTCCTATTTCTGATCCCATACCACTACATCTTAATGATGTTATTTCTAAAAACTGAAGAAAGCAGAGAACAACAAATGGCTCCGTGCAACTGGCATGAAATGTGTAGCGGTTAGTGGCACTGCAGTACCAGCAACAGCCACGGGATGGAAATAGATTCTGATCGATTGTTACAATTGATTCGAGGCGGAGACCTGTCAACTGTATGTCAACTGTAATTCCTATTTAAACTTTTCGGCGCATAACGCATTAAATTTTGTCACAATAACCATGTGCGCCATAACAGTGATTAAATAAGAATATACATTAATTCAGTAGAATTCTATTTATTACAACAATACAGTTGTTATTGTTGTTAAATGTCATTGAATTGGTGACTCATGGCGACTATATGGATGTCCTGAAAAAGCATCCAGTCTTCAGAAAGTTGGCCAAGGCTTGACAAAGGGGCATCCATGGCTGTGGTGACCGTTCCCATTCAAGCATGCATTGCACGTCTTCCTCTTTTCCGTTGACCTTCCAATTTGGCCGAGAATGCTATCTTTTTCCCGTGACTTCTCTCCTCAGGACATGTCCAAAATAAGACAGTCAAAGTCTGCCCATTTGAGATTCCAATGACAACTTTGGTTTGATTTGCCCCACCATCCATGCATTTGTTTTCCGGGCTGTTCAAGGTATGCGCGGATTTCTTTGCCAGCACCACAATTCAGAAGGATTGATTTTCTTCCTGTTCATCTTTTTCACAGTCCAACTCTCGCATCCATATGATGTGACTTGAAACACCATGGTTTATACGAGTCGGATCTTTCAGCGCAGAGTGACATCCCTGTACTTGAGAATTTTTTCCAAGCTCTTCAAGGGTGTTCTGCCCAGAGCAATTCTTTGTCGTATTTCTTGGCTGCTTGTCACCACATTATTGATTGTCGATCCAAGTAAGCTGAAGTGGTCTACTGTTTGTATTTCTTCTCCATTCAGTGTGAAGTTGTCCAATTTCCAGTTATCAAGAACTTTGTCTTCTTCAAGTTAAGATGCAATCCCATTTTCAAACTATGTTCTTTGATCTTAATGAGAAGATGTCTCAAGTCCTCTTCACTTTTAGCTAGTATTGTTGTATCATCAGCATAGAGAAGATTATTGATGAGTCTCCCACCAACTTTCACACCCCATTTTTCTTCATTTGAACCTGCTTCTCTGAGGATTTTCAGTGCATAAATTAAACAGATATGGAGACAGTATGCAGCCTTGTCTTACATCCCTACCGATTTTGAACCATTCCATTTCCCCTTGTTCTGTTCCAGCTGTTGCTTCTTGGTCATCGTAGAGCTTGTGCATTAGAACCATATGAACACAGATCTTTTCCAATCTATTTGCCACTGTGCTGTGTTCCAGATTTCTTGGCAGAGCATTGTTAATACAGCTCTGTCTGACTGCTGCAGTAATTCCATGGAAATGCCATCAATCCAAGGTACTTTGTGCTTTGATAAGGTATTCAATGCTGCTTCTACTTCTTCCCTCAACAATGGAGATTCTGGTTCATAAGGCATGGGTGAAAATGGCTGTTCATCTGCTTCATCTTCCTGGCACAGTGAAGTAGTGTATTCCTTCCATCTTTTTTGATATACTCAGGATCATTTTGCATGAGTCCTTGAGGGTCTTTCAGCATTCCACGCCGAGGTTTGAAGTTCCTCCTTAACTCGTGCAGTTTTAGAAAGGCTGTTCTGGTCCTGTCCTTGATATTTTTTGATTATATTTCCTTGCAGATGTTGTTGCAGTACTTTTCTTTGTCCCTTCTGGTGGTGCACTGGAATCTCCAGTTAAGTTCAATAAATTCTTCTCTTTTCCTTTGACTTTAGCTTTTCTACACTTCTGGGCGATATTCAAGGTCTCGTCAGTCATCCTTTTTGGCTGTTTTTGTTTTCATAATCTTTGCAGGGATCTTTTACTTTCTTTGAGCACAACTGTCTTCATATTCTCCCATAGTTCTTCTGGTACTTTGTCATTTGTGTCCAATGTGGTGAAAAAATTTTGCAAGCAGTCTCTAAATGCTGATGGTTTATTCTCAAGATTATATTTAGCCACTTGCCTGGCTGGCTTGTTCTTTCTCAACTTTAGCTTGAGTTTGCAGACCAATAGCTGATAATCTGTACCACAATCAGCTGCCGGTTTTGTCTTCGTTGATGTTATTGGGCTTTTCCATCTTCTACTTGCGCACATTTAATCGATTTCTGTATAAACCATTGAGTGAGGTTCACATGTACAGTCACCTCTTGTGTGCCTGGAGGAAAGTGTTGGAAATGAACGGGTTGTTTGTCTTGCAGAATTCAATCAAACGTTCTCCCGCTTCATTGCTGTTGCTGAGCCCATGTTTCCCAACCACCTGGCCTTCTTCTTTGTCTCCAGCCTTTGCATTCCAGTTGCCCATGACTATCAGTATATCATGTTTGTATGTTCTGTCCATTTCAGCTTACACTTGTTTGTAGAACTGATCAAGTTCTTCCTCTTTTGCATTTGTTGTTGGCGCACATATTTGAATGATGGTCGTATTGATGGGTATCCCTTGTAGACGGATGGAGATCAAACAGTCACTGACTATGTTGTATTTCATTGCAGCCTCTGCAAGCTCCTTCTTGATTATAAATCCAACTCCATTTCTTCTTTGCTCACCATGTCCAGCATATGAGACATGTGTTCATCAGACTCAATGTCTGATGTCAGTCCATTTTATTTCACTATCACCTAATACGTCAATCTGCAAACGTTTAATTTTATTTTTGACCAAAACCAATTTTCCTTAGTTTATACTTCTCACATTCCATGTCCCAATGTTCAGAGCTTCTTTGCAGCTTCAGACTCTCATTTCAGGCACAGCAACATCAGCAGTTGTACATTCCAAGGGCTTTGATCTACCCATGTCAAACACAGTAGCCATCCGACCTCAGAGTCTCATCTTCCAGCACTATATGATTCAAAATAGTTTCGCTATCCATAGAGTTTTCGTGGCAAGAAATGGAAGTGGAGTGCCAGGCCTTTCTTCCGCGCAGTTAAAGTTAGTGTTGTTGCTGTTGTCACTGAAAGGTGATCCTCCACCAGCAACACTAACCTATACCGCTGCTGCCCAGTATGTGGTCCGAGGTTTGCCGCTCTTTGTCCGACTGATGAACCATTGGTCTTCCTGACATGGTTGAACCCAAAGGAGCGTTACTCCAGTTAGTATAGCCCTCTGAGTCAGGGCAGTGCACAAGCCTGACCACCACGACAAGGTTGCAGCTATTGATCGAGCGACATTACAGTACACACCACCATATAGCCAGCAGGACACATCCAAACATGCAGATATGCAAATAAAATGCTGGATCTCCTCCCATAATATAATAATCCTAAATTCCTATAAACATGAGCAGATACACTGCCCAGCCAAAAAAAAAAGTCACACACTCTAATATTTCCTTGGACCGCCTTAAGCTTTGATTACAGCACGCATTAGTGGTGGCATCGTTTCGATAAGTTTATGCAATGTCACATTTATGTCTGTCCAGAGTTGCATTCATTTTTCGCCAAGATCTCGTATCGACGACGGGAGAGTCGGACCGCCGCGTAAAGTCTTCTCCAGCACATCCCAAAGATTCTCAATGGGGTTAAGGTCTGGACTCTGTGGTGGCCAATCCATGTTTGAAAATGTCTCTCTCATGCTCCCTGAAGCACTCTTTCACAGTCTGAGCCCAGTGAATCCTGGCATTGTCATGTTGGAATATGGAATAAACCTAGTCATTCGGTATATTCAGGTAGTCAGCTGAGCTCATTTTTTGAGCCCATAACGTTGCTGAACCTAGACCTGACCAACTGAAGCAACCCCACATCATAACACAAAGTTAAATCCAGGCGGTGACCTTTTCTTGGCCAGGCAGTGTATATTCACTATTGTGTGTCGAGTTGTTTATCACTCCTTCCAGGTCAAAGACGGTCAGCGCTGGCACGAAAGCAGGCCGCGAGTCGCCGTTTGCCCACAGGGGGCGCAAGAGCTCCTTCCCGAAAGCCACGTGCCGCGCTGAGCGTCCCGCACGCGCCTGCCCGGACTAGACGGAGCGCGCTCGAGCGCACCTGGACCGCGGCACCTGGACCGCAGCACCTGCCGCGCGCGTCTTTTTACTGCGTGACAAAACAAACAGAGCGCGGCGCCTCGACAGCTCACCCGCGGGTTTGATCAGCACCCGCATTCTCGTGTCTTCCTCGCTTAGCGCGCGCCTCTTCTTGGAGCGAACGCGACCCATTCATGTGGGTAACAAGTTTTCTTTAAACGCTTCAGAGCTTGTCAGCGCGTGGTCCGGTCTATCAGTACAATCTAAAAAAAAAAAAAAAAATGCGCATGTTGCGCCTTTATACTTCACGCAGTCCTTGCTACAGTTTGCGCAGGAAAAGCTAAATATTATTTCTTTAAATATGGACACGCTGTTGAACACGGAAAGGCGACGCCTCCGCGGCTCCCTGGCCCCGCGCTCCGCTTCTCGGCTGCCTGGGCTAATCGGAGCTGTGCGCGCGCCCGGCCCGTCGGGGGGCGCGTGGCTGCACAAAGGGCCACACGACTGGCTGCAGCCGCGGCGCGCGAGGCTCCCGCCAGGTGCACTCGGCCGAAGGTGCATTCAGAGTTCAGGGCGCAGCGGCGCAGCGGCGCAGCGACGCAGCTCCCAAATTCGGCCCACACAGGTAGCCAGTGTGTCGAAAAGCCCCGCGTTTCCCTTTCATAAGTAACGTCCTCGAGTTCCTGGACCGCGTGCGTGTGTGCGTCTATCATTGCGTGCAAACGTGTTGCCGAACCGAAACGGAAGCAAACGTGGACCATTACCCGTTACCCCAGACGTGCGTGGCCGCGTCATCGACGGGCTCTTCTCTGTAAGAGATTAAAAATAATAATAACTCTATGAGTAAATGTTTATACGCAGTGGCTACACAGTAGTGGGTCGGGACCTTGTTGTGCTTTGCGATGTGCGCGCAGCTTTTCAATTTAGGCTCTAATGTATGCAAGAGAGCTGAACCCCTGGAGCTGCCCCGTTCAGATAAAAAAAAAAAAAAATCGGTTAATTATTCTGTGAAGATTATAACTGTTGTCCCTTCCCACGGGGACCTGGATGATCCGAATCTAAAATTAAGTAATTGAATGGCGTCTTAATAACTAACAAATTGGACATTAACAGCGCGCATCATGCAGGGACTGTAAACGGGACAATCGGATCCTCATGAGTTCTGATTCATGGCCCCTCGCGATGGTCGGAGCGGCGGCAGTCCTTCCAGAAAGTGGCAGAAAGGAGGGTTCAGCCGGGTCTATACAAACCCGGGCGTCCAGTTGTCATATTAATTATTAGAGCAAACCGTGACTGGAACGGCCCGAATGGACGGAGCGCCGCTCCCCGTGCTTCGGGGGATGGCAGAAGAAAGAGGGTCTTTACACGGCGCTAATTGGACTCTGGAGGAGCGCTGACGGGCCGCGGTGGACCGGGGTGGATAGGTTTCAGAAAGCCCCACTATTGTTGGGGGGGCAGGACGCTTGAATAGAACCCACGCTTCTTTTCTAAACTCTCTTGCTGCGCCAAAAAAAAAGAAAAAAGAAAAGAAAAGTTGGAGGGTTCGGGGAATGGGGGTGGGGGGTGGGCCGGTGGAGGGGGTATCCAGCGCTGGCTTGATCTTGAATGCCACAGCCAACACAGAAAAATTGCACAATTTATTGTACTTCTCCCCCCCTCACACACTCATTCATCGCTGCCATGAGTAGAGTCGGTCGCTTTTGTTCGCGGTGAAAGACCTATTCTTTTTATTCTTCCCTTTAAAAGAAAAAAAGTTGTCGAAATACAGAGTGTCTCGCACACTGTAACGAAATAGGGTGTAACAAATCGTACACAAAACTACTCCTAATGCGAGGCTTTTCTAGGGGCTGCGTGGCTCTCCCTCTCCGTTCCGCCTCTCCGACGACCGCGATTAGTTCTCCTCCAAGTGGAAAATTCACCCCCAGCGGACAAAGCGCTCCTGTATGTGTGTGTGTGTGTGTGTACGCGCGCGTGGAGGGGGGTTCGACACCACCAGGTACACGGCGAACTTAACATTGTGGATCCGACCAGCGACTTGTGGAGAAATGAACATTTCGCAACAAATTTAGCAGCCCACCCGTTCACCTGATGTAAATTCAGAGGAGAGAAAATAACACAAAAGCACGCTTTATGACTTCTTATTCGTGTACGCACGTTTATTAAAGCGCAAGAAAGAGAAAAGCGCTGTCTTTCAGCACCTCTGACGGCCCAGCTCCTCCCCGCAGCGCGCAGTCCAACCGCTCCCACTTTAACTTCTCCAGTTCCACTGCACCCAACACAATAAAGCACAATGCTGTTAGGAGCAGCCACGAATATAAATAACCATACATGTTCTGAATCGCAAATATTCAGTGTTCAGAAGCCAAGAAATCAGTTAAAAATGCACCGCTGCACTTGAGTTTTCAAACTTTCCTAAATCTGAATATAATTGTACTACTTTAAGATCAGAATACTGCGTTTAATACCCCAGCTATAAGCAAAAAGCACTTTATAAGTAAGCAGCACTTTAGTCTGTCCATGTTAGCCTCGGACATCGGTGACTATTGGTATGCAATCTTTATACAAAGTTTATTATTTAAATCATTTGGAACAAAGTTATTTTTGAAAAAAAAAAAAACGGTATAATGTTTCTTTTGAGTTAACCGCCCTAGCTAGTTTTTGGTATACGGAAATACGAGGTAAATTTAAACACGCGTCAGTACTTTATTCTGTGTCTCCCAGACGTGTTTCACAAAAGGCGTTTACAAAGTTAGAGACTCGATTCTGACACAGCTGCTATACTAATTTTGTTGTTAATTTCGAAAAACTAACTTGTTTCACTTTGCATTACTTTCTTGATCTTACTGTGTCCCTAGCCGTTTAGGCTTAATAAAGAATAGAAAGCAAAAACACGAAACATAAAAAGGTCTGTTTTAGTGACTTGGACCGACATCTTAAAAAGCGCGTCTTATTGTGGCGAAGGTAGTGAGAGTGTGCACACTTTGAAATGAACATCGCCGACAACGCGTCCGCCCTTTGACTGCGAACCAGCACAGCATCTGGTCGGAGCCCGGCGGCGGGTCCCAGCTGTCCTTTGGTCACCGTTGTTTATTCAGCGGCTGGAGTGGCACGCGCCCGGCGTACGCAGCGCGGCGGCGTCTCGAGCCAGAGGTGGAGACAATGATGCGCGCGCGGAGGCGTGGTCGGACGCGGCGCGTGGGCCTGCCACTGTGTTGATAAAACGCGCTCGTGGTTCGCTCGCGGCACTCGCACCCGCGGCTTGGGGGAGTGGAACGCGGCGGCAGCCCGGGCCATCGCCGATTTAAAAAAATAAATAAATAAATAATAATAAAAAAAGACTTAAGTGCGCACGCTGACCCACACGCGAACGCCACGAGCTCGGCGCACCTCCTTGAGCGAGGCCAAGACAACTCCGACTTTTGCACCCCCCTCCCTCCTCGTCGGTGCGACGCGCTTCCAATGGACCTCGGCGCCAAGATGGAGATAAGCGTGGGCCAGCAGCAGTTCCTGCCCCCCGCTTGCTTCTTCACCGCGGCCGCGCAGAGCATCCAGCTGAGCCCCGCGGAGAGCTCTTGCAGCGGCAAGTCCGCATGCAAGGCCGCCAAAAGACCGCGCTCCTCCTCGCCGGAGCTGCTGCGCTGCAAGCGGCGCCTCAACTTCGCCGGCTTCGGCTACAGCCTCCCTCAGCAGCAGCCGCATGCGGTGGCGCGCCGCAACGAGCGCGAGCGCAACCGGGTCAAGCTGGTGAACAACGGCTTCGCCACGCTGCGCGAGCACGTGCCCAACGGCGCCGCCAACAAGAAGATGAGCAAAGTGGAGACGCTGCGCTCGGCCGTGGAGTACATCCGCGCTCTGCAGCAGCTGCTGGACGAGCACGACGCCGTGAGCGCCGCCTTCCAGTCCGGGGTCCTCTCCCCCGCCATGTCGCACAACTACTCGAACGACATGAACTCCATGGCCGGCTCCCCCGTGTCCTCGTACTCCTCAGATGAAGGATCGTACAACCCGCTGAGTCCAGAAGAGCAGGAACTCCTGGACTTCACCAGCTGGTTCTGAGGTCGATGCCTTGCCTCCTTCAACAGGTTAGTTTGGCTTTCAACTTTATGTGCTTGATAATAGTGCGAATAGGAAGCCCAAACTGCACAATGTGTTGCTCAGGTTTTTTTTTTTAAATTAATCTTTAATCTGATTTTGGACTTTTTTTTTTTTTTTTACTTTTAGTAGATAACAAATATTCCCAGCACGTGGATGGACGTGTCTTCGCTCAGAGGAGCCAACACACCCTCTACGGACCCGAGTCCAGCCACGGAGAAGAGGTCTCCGGGCGGAACGCGGCCCCCCAACGACGAACGCCGAAAGGCGTAAAACCCACGGAACGCTGACCCAGTGACAGCGTGGGAAAGTCAGCCCCCGCGCGCACGCTCGCCCGAAAACATGACGCTAAAAAAGCGACTTAATACGACACAACGGCACTCAAACCCTACATATACGCTGTCAAGCTATGCTAAAGAACCCAATCAAAGAACTTAAGACATTTTGTTTTGTAAAATTCTATGACGTTATAATTCTAACATGCTTCCAACTCTGGATTTTATAAGAAATTCTATTTGTATCAAACATATTGTTCTTTTTTTTTTAAATATATTAAGCTATTTTTGTACATAAGAGACGTTTATGGGAATTTTGTAAGCATCGTTTTAATATGTATATGTCTTGATATATTGGTACTTTGCTGTCTCTTTAGACGTGTAGTCCGCACCGTCTGTCAGATAGCGGTCCTGAGCGCGGCCTGCGGACTTCCAGAGAGGATCCGCCCGATCGCGCTGCCTAGTTTAGCACCGATGTGTCTTATTTAATAGCAAGTGTGTGTTTCTACTGCAGAGTTCACCTTGATCAAACTTTATGCAGCTCTCGTCCACACGCAGAGCACGACGGCGGGTTGGGCCCTCTACCCGGCGTCCTCTGTTGCCTTCACTGCTTTTGGGTTAATTTAAAGCAAATGAAAAAAGGAAAATCATATAACCATGTTTTCTATATTCTAATTTCGTAATAAATTTTTTACTCTATCCACTTCTCGTCTTGCTTGTCTTTTTGGGGGCGCGTTGAAAAGGTATTAATAATATATTAAAAAAATTCTAATCGATTCGTGTTTATAGCCATCTGATTTAATCATGCATGGCGATTTGCATAATTTAGCATTAGAGGATCATCCAATGGTTGGAGGGGATTTCTTACACACTGGACAGCCTCAGTGCTTGGTGTCCTGAAACACAGCGCAGACTCCAATGGTTTATACGCAGAAGACGACAGCATCACAGATGAGAAAAATAATCCTAAATAATTTCGATATGAACCATTATCTTTGAATGGACTGTATGTTTGCCACTGACGTCAGAGTCACCGGCTCAGTTTTTTTCGGAAGATCTTGCAAACTGTCGTTTATAATATGTAAACGCACATATGCACAGTATTTAAAACCTTTCCAGAGAAGTTTCACAGCAGCATCTTATTCTGACATAGAGTGTGTACATGCGCTTATGGGACAGAAGAAGAATCAGATTCATATGGTTACAGCTGCCGCGCAAACAAAAGACTTATTAAAGAAAGAACTCTGTCAACGAAGTCAAGCCCCTGTTCTTAATGCAAGGATGAAAAGTGTTTAATAATACAAAATGATCTATTTTATCCATTTGAATAAGTTTCTCTATATTAAATTGTTAAAATGTTTCTGTCGATTTGTGGCGATATTAACAACCCGAGATCAAGAATTAAATGCATATTTGTGCACACTTGAGAAAAAAAACTTGTGAAAACTTAAAAAAAAAGTTCTAATGTGAATTATCAGGAAATCCGAAAAGTGCACTTTTTATACAGCACGAGTCTTTCTAGCTTCTTAAAACTCTTTCTCAACTCTTTATCAACTATCTACCGCGTCAAGGCTTTACAGCGTCAGCTCGCTGCAGTCCGACACCAGAGACGAAAATACCCGGGGTTTTTTTCTGTTGAGAGTCATGTGCCCGTCATCTTAAAGGGTTAACAAACAATTGCGTGAAGGCTGGAGCTGCAGAAGGGCGCGTGTGCCCGTCTGAAGAGCGACTGGGGTTGCGTACCGCGGCCCCGCACCGCACACCCCGCCAGTGGGGAGACGTCACAGTGGAAGCGTCTGCTATTGTTTACCTCTTTTCCACGTGTGGAAAAAGGAGCGCACGACACCAACAAGCGCGTGTTTGCTTTTTCCACGGCATTCATTTTAAAACACCCGATTAAAGAAAATTAACCCTTGCAAAGAAATACGAGTGCTTGCGATTCTTTGAACACAAATATTAACTTGGCCAACTGATTTTATGGAACAGCAAATAAGATGGCCTGATTTTCTTTCTTTTTTTTGGGGGGGGGGGCAATCTAGTTTTGCCCGCTTTCTTTCACAAATCGATGAAATGGCATCTCTTCACGCACAGGTGGAAGCGAGCAGAGGGCTGGGGTTCCAGTGGGCTTTATACGAGGTGTGACACGATATGATTTCTGATGTCCTTATCACAATTACACTTCATGATTTAAAAGCAAACAAAAGCGACGAGCACGTGGCGTGAGATATTTTCTTTAACCCCATAATAACACCACGTGTGATCGCGATGCCTTTACCATAGGGAGACGTCCATGTGGTCACGATCGCAGCAGCACGTCAGGTGCTATGGTCGGCGGAGGAGCTGTGACGTGTGTGTGTGTGTGTGTGTGTGTGGGGGGGGGGGCAAAATTTATCAGTCGCGTTTTACACCGATGTTAGGAGGGACATATTAAGATTTGCTTCAATCCTGGGGGAAACACGCCACTCCCTCTTTGCGCGTACGCGTGCTACATTATTTTAATATGTCCTTTTAAAAATGTGCAATATTTTTAAGCACTTTTCCGCCTAACCCCAGTCTTGATAGAAGGGGAGACCCCCGTATCCCTCTGTGGCTGTGGGCAGGCGGGGGTCGCAGATTTACGAGTCAAACCCTAACGCAATTCTAGAAGCTTCTTTCATTGCAAGAGAATACTCTCTCCCTCGGTAAGACTTGCATTCCCCTTTTAGCCGGGTTCAAATGCACAAGTGACGTGAAGGCACCTTTTCTTTAAAAAAAAAAAATGACGCGTTTTGGGGGGTCGGCCCACTGTACCAGTCTCCGGTTACAGCCGGTATTGTCCTGCACTCCCACACCAATGAATGAAATGACGGGCTTAAGCGCCATTCAGGCCGCCTGAATGCAAACCAAAGATAAGTGGAACTTTTCTTCTTTTTTTTAAAGGGCCCAGTTTTTGTTCATTTCTCCTATCTCTGCGGGCAGAGTCTGAATGTTAAACATGATTTAACGGGCTTTATTTCTCCGGCTCCGATTGCCCACCCCGGCCGCAAATTTGGGGGGCGCTAATGACGACCAACACGCAGCAGTTTATAAACGTGCATTCCTGCCAAGCATTTGCCAGGCTGTTTCCAGGGGAACTCCAAGGCGGCCCTGGTAACAGACAGCAGCTAAAGTGTTATCTCACCCAGAAGTGCAATGCTCAGCGACCAGGACCCCTCCAAAGACATTCTGCGAACTGGGAAGAACTAAAGTGTTATCCCATTGCATCTATTCCTTGTTTTTTCCAGAATGGTTAATCTTATTAATGCTATCGATTAAAACCGACAGGCACAGATAAACTTTATCAACCGTCTGCAAAAGTGATGAAAAAAATGGGACGGCAAACCCATAAACCATTCTTGTGATATGGCCATGTGTTGCCTTTTATGAGACTTTTGTAACATTCATGACGTCTTGTAAAATCATCATGGTTCAGACTTTTGAAACTTAGTTGAATGCTCCTTATTGGGGATTTGCACTGGCTAATGTTTCTCCACCATGTTGCATAGTTGTCACCACAAAGTTAAAACCACCTTCTCATACATAGTACTTCACTGACAAATTAAGGTCCAGCACATACATTTGAATGCATTACATCAAATAATTCTGAAATACTTGACTTGAACCTCTTATGTCTGGACTGAATGCGTTGGTTTCAACGAGTCTGAGAGGTTTTCTGGAAGCTCTGAAGATATTTGTGATTAAAAATAATTAATCTGAAGATTGCTTAGTGACAGACTAATACAAGCCAAACATCTTACTGGACTCCTTCTGCACTATTTAAACTAGAGATAAAAATACACTGGATTTCACTCAAGGTCTCAAGAAGAATGGGGCACTTTTTTGTCTGGTAGAATCTTGTCATTGTATTCAACAGTTCTAGATCCAGGGTTTATGCTGATTTATGTGAAATTTTGTGAGTTCCCTTCCCTCTCTGCCAGAGAAATATAGGTCTTTGTTTCAGATCTGATTAAAAGCTGAGGTAAAATCCAATGCATTGCAATTGGGCAACAAGTTATATTTGGGAGTTCTAGGGGACGGAGAGGGTTATCACCACTAGGTTTGTGCTGGTGGGAATTGGAGGAGCTATCAGCAGCCTGGGTGTGAGAGCTGGATTAAGTATTTGGTAATGAAAAGTGTTATTTTCAAGTGAATGACATCAATAAATATAATAAAAATATTCTTTAAGCACTCCACAACCATT
The DNA here is from genome assembly GCA_018136845.1 of Heterotis niloticus. NCBI lineage: Eukaryota > Metazoa > Chordata > Actinopteri > Osteoglossiformes > Osteoglossidae > Heterotis > Heterotis niloticus. The sequence goes on from CM030896.1 coordinate 22,666,177, forward strand.
TCTAGGAAGTTTGATCTATTTTTTCTTTGTTTCAAGGTAAATAAAACGATATTGATGACAATGGTGAATAAAGAATAGATGGGTCATAAAAATAATACAGTTTAATGCATCAGCTATGTGCAAGTTGAAGGCACTATTTTTTATTTCAGATACAGTGGAAGTTTGGCAATTGCTGAGGCTTACCTGACAATGCAGCAGTTCTAACCACTATGCCACCTGTTGCACAATTCATTTGTTGCATGTTTTCTGTTAATTTACTTTTCACCTACAGTTTTGGTTATGCTTATCCATTCATATTAGCACACAATCTAAAGCACATTATATACAAATTTTTCATATTTCTACACAAAAACATCACCTACACAGTGTGAGTGCAACAATTAAATAGTGAGTACATATAAATTAAACCAACTGAGTGGATACCACACAACACATTTCCAGTGTAATGCAGTGTTAGCACAGCCAAAGGAATATAGCAAAGAAACTGAAAGAATGATTTTGCAGGTGAGTATCCATTTCCTGACACTCCTGTCTTTGGAGATGTGCATGACAAACATTACAATCCCATAACACATGACACACATACCTACTTAAGAGTGATAAAGGTAACCAGCTAGCAAAGTGAAATATTTGTTACTTTTCACACCATCTTATTTTTATCTACTGTTAGGACTTGGTGTGGACTAAAGAGGGGTTTGATACATCCAAAAAGCTTAAAGGTGTTCTTTCTTCTTCAAAGTACATTTCTCAAAGTAGATTTAATACAGAAAATTTCCAAGTTTTTCAAATAGCATAGAATAAAAATTATAACCTGACTGTTTCCATGTTTCCTTTCGCACTTTAAACCGCAGCCAATTTGTTCACCACTCCTAAAACCACACTTGCAATTTTTGTGTATTTATTGCTTATGCCTGAGTGCCAGGTATTTGGACATGAGATCTAGTCCCCGAGGAGTTGTGCTGTTGCACAAGTAAACAGTGTTCACAAGTTTTTGGACTCATCCAGGGGATTGGTAATGACTGTGTTGTGTATCAGGATGAAGAGCGGAAGGTGGGCTAGGAAGTCAAGCAGGTGAAAGGAACTGATGTGGCGAAGCTCACGCCGCACAGCCTGTTCGTGTTCCTCCCGAATCCCACCAGCCTTCAGTTCCACCAGCAGCTGGTCCACGCTGATGCTCCCAGCATCCGCCCCCACAAGGACAAGGAAAAGCTGCTGGAGAGGGAAAGTAGGGTGGAGCAATGAAGAGCAGTGTGGAGCAGTATTCTGTACAGCAATATGATAGGCCTTTTTGTAAAAAATATTTAAGTGCATGTTTTAAAGAAGTAAAAGCCAATGATCACTTCAGTGAACGTACGGTGAGTCATGCTTGACCATATTTGAATGAGACTGTTTAAATGATGCCCCACTGTATAGAAATTGGGCCCCAAAATAAGTGATCCACGTGGGCCAATTACCAGCACGAAAGCGCAACTTTAGCACAAAACCAGACTGCTGCCACCCTTAAATTTCACTACAGGTTAATTGCAATCTAGCTGTTTCATGGCAGAAAATCGTTCTTTTGTTAGCAGGCAGCTGAAAGGGCCGGCTGGATTTGTGTGCCGGCTGGGAGGGAGAGGGAGAAGGAGAAGCTGGGTGGTGGTCAGGTTACAGTGGTTCATTTGTAGGCTTGTTTGTGTGTGTTAGGGTGGCTTGGGGGGGGGCTTTGTGAAGTCCTATATGTGTACACCTGTTTGTACAGTTAAACAACCCATAGTGAATGAAGAAGCTTTTCAAGTGGCAGGTTGGTTTTCTGTCTTTCCACCCCTGCAAGTTCTGCCATTAAGCTTCTTGTCAGACCCAGGGTTTTCAGGTCATTAGTGCCATGCTTCCAAGTGCAAGACTCCATCACAGTGAAGCTTTTCTTTACCAAGCTGCTTCAGCATGTGATGCGGCTGCTGCAACACCCTCACGGGGTGAACGGCCGCTCCACCCTTCCGCTGCGTCGGCGGTTGCCTGATTAGAAGGCAGAGGGATGCAATGTCCATGACTGGACTCTTTAATGGGACAACCGCTTATAATTCCTCGTGGTGCGTTAATCATTTTGTGTCGTCCAAAACTTTATGTTTCTCTACTGTACAGGAACAGGTCATTTTACTAACCCATATCAGATTGCTCTCCAACTGTTTTTTTGAATGTCTTCATAGCCTTAAATTCACTATTGTGATAACCATTGCCATTTCACAATTGCATCATCCACCCAAAGTCTGTGTGATGGTGTTGTGGGTGGTTCCTACTCTTTACACCTAGGTAACATCTTCTAAGGGTCAGAAGGACAGAAATAAAGTATAAGAAGAATAAAAAGAGTTATAAATTTATAAATGCTACATTAGAAAGTGAGAAGCAGGTGAACAAACAGCTCGTAAAATTCAAACATGCATTTTCAATCCTGTCACCACTTCTCAGATTGTATTAACTAGCATTTAAGTAGTCCTTACCTTGGCTCTCCTTAGCGTTACCTCCAGTGACCTGAAGTCCAATTCACCAATCAAAGAACGCATGAAATCACTAGAGAGACAGGAATGTGGTTCAAGTTAAACATGTAAGTAAAACAATAAAACGTAAACTTTACCAGCTGCGCACCTGCCCACCCTCAGAGCACTTCACTGCTAAAACCAGCTTAAACATCACAAACACTAGATGCTTCCTCTAGTAATAATATCAACTTATGCACTTTATTCTCAGCAACAGATGAATTAATGAATCAAGAAGAAGGGAAACACACACACATCACTAAAGAAAGTCACTGTACATGTATGAAAAATTCTATTTTAAATACTGGTGTATAAAAAAACAAGTATTTCCTCTGCTTCTAATACACTTTCAGAAGGTGGCAGTGACAGACCCATTTTCTGAGCTGGAAATACGAGCACGAGGGGGCCTGTTATGATCCGGAACAAATTCAAGCATGCACATTTCCCAGCATCATGCACTGTTACACAGCACAAGCATAAAATGCTGAGCTGTCAGAATTATGAATCATCCTTCTTTATGGACTTGAAAGTGAACAATAGGCCAGAAAATTAAATATAGCTGTGTCTCAGCACAGTTTGCATTTCCCATAAAGGCGCCTAAACTTTTTTGTGAAAAAAAAAAAGAAGAAAAAAAAACATTTGCAGAAGTAGGATTATGAGTCTGAGGCTAAAGGGTTCCATATCAGCTCTGTAGCATCCTTTGCCTTTTTCAGTGGCCCACCTGTTTTTCTGTCCACAGGTTGATTTCCCTGCACCCGCACAAGGCCCTGTGCCTCCACCGCTTTGTGGTATGGACCAGTGAGTGTGTGGGGTGGAGATTATGAGGACACCAGTTCCTGTTTTCTTCCTTGTTTGGCTCTGTGCCCACCACTCATTGGGGTGATAGAAAAGGAATCGGGGTCTGTCTGGAGACCCTGCTCAGATTCAGATGCAGAAAGACAGCGTGGCTGTTCTCCTGGCATTGCCGTCTTTTTGGTGCGGTCTTGGGGGGGGGGGGCGCAGTGCATTGTTGGTGTGTTGGGGGTATGATGGTAAAGCATTTTGAGCCCATTGTAGTTGTTCATAGCGTCCTTTGCCTCAGACAATGACCCTGGACGTGGGGACGTCCTGCCACAGTAACGGATGAAACTGCTGCACTGGGGCATAGGGGGAGGGGTGGGCTTGGGCGAGCTGGGAGCAGCGCTGGACGGGGCACGCACTCGTACAAGGCGACCACACTCTGGCTGACACACACTACTCCTTTCGGGAAATTGAGCAGAGACGCAAGCACCCCGTTCAAACCGTGGAGCGAGCGGCAGGTCGACGGCTGTCAGCTCAGCCAGCCCTCGCGTCCTCACGCACACACACATATGCACACAGACTAACAAGGCCTGAATGACCTGTTAAAGGAGGATGCCCCCCACCCGGCTCTGTACCACTCTTCCAAGTGCACGCTTGAGTGCTCCGCTGTGCTCTGATTGGCCAGTGAGTCTGGAGAAGGTGGGGGCCAGGATTTGATGGGAATGATGGGAATGAGGGGAGACAGCCCAGCTAATGATCATTAATGCACTTGGTTTGCCGTAAAAGAAGCCAAACGAGTGTCCAGGAAGGACAACACCCCAGGGATAATGGCAGACTAACCCATTTCTTTTGTTGGGTGTTGTTGGGCCTTTGCGCCCTAGTCATTACTGCCGAAAACCAACCGCCAGGCAGTGCCAGTCCCCTGGCTTATGCAATGGCCAGCACTTCACTTTAGTGGTCTGCTTTTTTTGGCGGGACAGGGACGATGGGGGGCTCACTTGTACTGGGGAGGCAAGTATAGGCCGACCCGATTAAAACCGCAGGCAGGGAAGGGTCTGATGCAACACAGAAAATGGATTGGTGCATTACAGCAAGTGAGAGCGGTGCACTGTCGGCGTTACACCGTAACGGGGTTCTGCTAAGTGCATTGTGATTCTAAGGTTGCGAAAGGGAAATGTAAGTGGTACGTTATAGGTAATGTGATGCAAAGTGGACATTGAGTGGTGCATTATGGGTCTGAGGTTGTAAAAGGGAATGGGCTGCGGTGGTTGTAGGAGTCCGAATGGGAGTGAGAGAGATGCATTGTGCGTCTGAGGTGAGGAGGTAAAGGAAACTGAAGGTAGCAGTAGGTGTGTATTCATGCTTTTGAGCACATCTCAGGTTTCCCGCTGCTGCTGAATAGGTATTCCAATTCTTGGTGCGCTCCGAGCCGCTGCAGGGAATTATGAGGAATAATAGCAGGGATTTACTGTTCTTGTGGAGTCCGTGGCCCTTCAGAGCGGCCTAACAGCCGTCTTCCAGCCAGCTGACACGGGGGAGAAACGTCATTAGGCCTGTGTTACAGCGGGGCAAATATTAGATGCCTTTAACACTCACAGCAATTGCTGTGGTCCATTTACACACACACACACACACACAAACACGCATGCACACGCACACACACACAAATACTGCATACCCAACAATATGGTTCCTTTCTGCACACACTACAAGTTATATATTCAGCTTGCACAAGCACAAAAAAATAACCATTTATTAGGAAAAATACAAATCTCTCAGGTACAAGAGACGAAGTGTATCACCTTGTTTCGTGGTGACCATGTATGGTGACAAGAGTATAAAAGTAAACGCAGAAACTAGATCGTTACTATTTACTCTCTCAAGTTCATTTCTGCCTTTTTCTGTGTGTGTGGGGAATCTGGTGGGGGGGTCTTTGAGGCAAGGTGCCCTAGTGACCTCTCCTTATGGAGGAACAAAAGCTCCCTAGCTTCTCTGTGCCCTGGCAGGCCTGATATGGGTGGAGAGCCTGAGGCCAGCTGGGAGGTGGAGGCCTCAAGAAAAGCATTCCCCTAGAGGTATGTCTCCACTGGTTCCACTGGCACTTGGGTCATGTGACCTAAAGTGGGAGAATGTGGAAGTGGAGGATGGGGACATGGAGAACACAAGCAGTCCCAAGAAGCATATGGCTACTGAGGAACAGATGGATGGGGTCAGGGAGGGAAGTGGCTGATTAAGGGACACCAAAGTCCTGAACATCTACAGGATGGCTTACTCTTCACTCTTCAAAAGAAAGTAAAGCCAGCCGTCACTGTCACCTGTTAGCAGGTGTGGGCCCAAGCAGCTCACAGAGTCAAGTGTAAGAAGAACAACTTGAGTGTGAGGACAGCAAATCTGTGAAGAGCCACAGACATGGAGTGACAGAGTGCAGGGGCTCTGGACCCTGACACCACTTAATCCACGGGCAGATGCAAAAACACCTGTTTACCACAGAAACACATAGATTTTCTTAAATAACATCCCTTTTTCCAAAGAGGGAGAAGTATTAAGACAGACACAGAACCAAACATATGCACACACAACTCCTTAATGGAAGTCCCAGGCTATGAAGAGCATCAACACTGCACACATATTATTTCCCTTCTCTAACATATGACCCTTCATTGTTGTGTTGTGCCTCCAGATGGGAATTTTTGACAAGAAGAACTCACTCCAGAGCAGCCACTTTCTTGGCAAGGCTGGCAACAACTGCAAACAGTCTGAGGTCGGTAAGCCCATCTGCTACACGAAAGTCCACCAATTCCAGGACCTGGGAGACAGGGAGACAGGCAGCTAACTACGGTGTGGAGACATGTGTTCATGGACTTTACAGTGAGAGTAAACATGTGTACGAGTACAGAGCTCTGTGTGTCTGAATGTGTTTGCATTAGTCTTTGAGTGCACGTGTGTGTCTGTGTATGCTCACTCTATATATGTAAATCTCCTCGTCCTCAGACAACAGCTCTGGAGGGACAATCTCCTTTAGGGCCAGCAGCACCTGCACACAGGTGAGGTATCCATCTTTGTCGCTGTCTGCCTGGATACACGTGAGCACATACATGCTTCGCGGTGAGAGAAAGGCAAGGATATGATGGAAGACCAACAGGATGAAAACAGACTCATGGCACACTTACTTCTTCAAACACCCTTTTATACATCTCCAGATTCTCCCGGTTGAAAATGCAATACTTTGCCAAGAACTCAACTGTAAAAGATCAAAGAAAAGTAAGATGGAGAGACATTAGCAAATGCAGTCACTTCTCAAATTCAGAAGAAAGCAAGTAACAAATCTGAACAGGCCTCAGCTGTGTCATGGCAACCCTTGCAATCTTTTGTTCATGAAATGATCAATAACGGGAGATAACTATAGAGTCTTGAGTCCGTCTAGAACAACGATGCTGAAATTGTTCATTGGGAGGAATTGGCTGCATCCATAGGGTTAGGTGTCAAAAGGTTTTAGCGTGTCAAGTTTTTGGTTGTGGTATGCTCAGAGAGAACAGAGACCCCAAAATGCAGTCCAACCTGGGGAAGGAAAAAATGAGGAGTGTAAGAGAGGTAAAGTGCTCTTTATGTGAACACAGAGAACACAGTTACAATGTTGGCACAATGTCTCACTTTATATCCATAAAGTCAGACATATGTCACCATGAACCTGGGTAAAGATGAAGCCATTGCTGGGACTGGGAATGAAAGGAAAATGACATCCATAAATTTCCAGTGAAACTACTAGAGTCAATTGCCATATCCACATCAGTGCTGCCAGCTTCATACACAGAAAAATACACCGTCCTGCAGTGATGCTTCACCACGCGCATCAGGCAGAGACACGCAAGAGCATCTATGCTGACGGACCCCTTAGGTTCTAATTCAACCGATCTGCTAATTGGCATCAACACAGCAAGAGGGGAATGCCGAAGAAACCAGATTGAAAATCACGTCCACTTTGAGCAGATGAGCACAGGGATGAAAACAAGTGATGCAGAAGACAGGAGATGGAAGGGTAAGAATTTCAATTGAGAAGAGGAGCAGGAACTCACTTAATAATGAATCTATTCATTATTCCCACAAGAAAGAGCTGCAATGCTGTTTATACCCCTCAGGACTTAAACTGCAGGACCTCTGGGCTGATCCGGGGTTTCAGGGGGCTGCTTCAATCCTCCATTTATCTGCTAATTCCTAAGGAAAGTCAGGCCTTCCACGCTTTCCCCCTTTTACATGCAAAACATTATATTCACATCTAGTCAACTTTACTTGTTAAGGGTTGATTGATCAAAACGCAGCGCTCCGCTCCGTACATCTGTTTGCAAATAACTGCAATAGGCCAGGATAACGCTTCAGAGGGGGTCCACCCCACATCAGTCTCCCAACAGCAACATGCCCTCCCCTCCATCCTGTGTCAGACATCTGCGTCTGACCCAGCCAATCAAACTGGGGTTGTGATCAATGCAGCAGCCTGGTCAGCCTGCTGGGTGAAAAGGGGTCTCCCTCTGATACTTTAGACTGCTCTTATCGGTATAAACGGGTTGGCACCAAGGTCCAATGTAGACGTGCAGCTGTGTAGCCGAGGCTGCAGATAGCTGAACTTAAGGGGGAGGGGGATCCATGGCCTTGGACCTCTACGCGGGTGAGGAATCACCTCAACAAAAGGTGCAGTGGAGTGCAAGATTGAGGGGGAGGCGTGGAGCGAGACCGCTGCAGCCTCTTGCCGTAGCTTTATCTGATTCTGCTACAGCGCTCCGTGGCTTCTCCTCCTGCTCGGGATTTAAAGCACACAGGTTGTTGCTTTGGTGTGAAGTCTAGCAGAAAATGCTAATCAAGAGAGGCAAAGTGCAAAGAATGGGCCGAGTCATGTGGCGAAGGCTGTAATCTGTAATGAAATGAAGGCGATTCAGCGGTGGCTGATCGTGGAAGAATAGGGCTGTGACGACAGCAACCGGGGCGGCGCGATCACTTGTTTCTGTTTGTCTTTTGCTTTTTGTGCCTTTCTAACTGGAGAGCAGCCCTCAGGACCACAAGGCTGCCCACTCGCATCACTCGTCGTTCAAGTCCTTATAGAGGCTTCTCACAGTTGCCAGCCCCAGCAGTTTCTGTTTCATAGGGGGCAGCGAGTGTGTGTTGGTTTGAGCTGTGGCCTTGCACACAAAGGACCAAGGTTTGAATGCCACCCCCTGCTGTACCCTTGAGCAAAGTGGTCACTCTGAATTGCTCCTGTAAAAATTCCCCTGCTGTCTACATGGCTAAATCTCTGTACGTGGCATGACATTGTGACAAACTTTGGAGGAAAGCATCAGCTAAATAAATGCAAAAGTCCTGCTGTGAATATCACCACAGTGGAAAGTGAAAGGTTTTGTGCCAAACAGTCGGCAGAGTTGTCATAGAAACAGTCGAGTGGTACCTGGTCAGTGTTCTCACAGTATATCAATATTCTTCACGTTATTAAAGTCATGTCCTGATTATTAGATCCTCACCTCGATTACTAGCTCAGCTGCATTAATATTGTTTATTGGTTATCATGGCTGGGCATATAGGGATGTTGAGCTGTAACTCCCCTAGTCAACAGCTCCATTCATCTGCCTGAAGTGTGGTCCTGCCTCATCTTCCACAGTAAAGAGAAGAAAATCCCCAAAAAGACTGCAAACAGGGACGCAAGCCAAGCACCATCTCGCCCCACCTGCCTCACCGCTACCTGTCAGCTCTCTGCAAGCAGACTCATCTGCTATCTACCGATCTACGCCCCTGTCCACACAAAGGCCCAAATCAGCTGCTCTTCTTTCTGCTGCTGGCCTTGACGTTGTGCCCCCAATAGCAGCATTGTGGAGGCCCCTCCTCCGACAGACCGCAGAATAATGGAGCCTTTGACAGATTCCATTTTTCTCTTTGAGGACGGAGACGTACGGCACACTGCTACTCATCAAAAGCCTGCATGTTTGTTTGCACAGTCATCTTGAGCCGGTGTCAAGCACACCAAGGTATTCCGGCTCAAAGGCTGAGCAAACAGCTCTTACGTAAAGGCACTGTATTGTACACACAATCCAAACACACGCACAGATGCACGCGCACATACACAGACACACACAGACATAGCCACACATACACACGCGAGCATGTCGCACTCCAACACGGAGTGCGCTCTTTGTCAGAACAGAAGGCCTGACTTGGCTGTTCCATGCACCCTGACCACAAGGCAGTGGTGATGTTTACCTGGGCAGCAGGGCGGGGTGAAGCTGCCAGGTGTTCTGCATCAACACTGACACCCATTCAGGGACAACAACAACCAGCACTCATGATGCACAGACTCACTGATGTGGCCACAGATACCCCTTCTCATAGAGAAACTGTTAAAAACAGCGTTCTCCCAAAATTGCACCATTCTGAACACTTAAGGGCACCCGAACGTTATGCCTTAGAAGGCCGAATAAACTTCCTCAGCTTTTGAAAGTGGGTTTACAAAAGGGGGATGGCAAAGGCAACACTGAATGAAGACCACCTAGACCCCCCTGTCTAGCAGTCAGTAGAGGATGCCAGTTAAGTCCAATTAACACCTTTCAGGCCCTATTGAGGACAAGTGGTTGAAAGTGTTCGAGCGCAGGACCTCATCTGTTTGTGCAGGCACGCACACACGTACACACACAAATAGCTAATACGTGTACACATACAAGCACATTTGCCAACACATATACACACCAGATACGCTCACTGTAGTTGTTTAGATGCTGCTTATCTCAGGATGTCTCCGATATACAGTCGACCCTTGAACAGCACAGGTTTGGACAGCGCAGGTTCACTTTTACACAGATTTTTTTTCTATAAATATACTGTAAAAATTTTTTTGGAGATTTGCAAAAATTTGATATTGAAAATTTTTTAAAAAAGTTAAGCATGTATGCATAAAATATATGTAGCTACTGTACTGTATACACAAATGTATTATAAAAAGTTCAGATTTATCAAAACTCACACACAAACACTTGCAGACCGTACACGGCACCATTAGCAGCCGAGAGAAACGTAAACAGACGCAAAGATGCTATTACAGGAAATAATAAATGGATAAAATGAACTGTACTGCATTCTGTACTACTGTAATAATGTCTATTTTATCATTTACTATCATAAATGACTACAACTGTACAGTGTACACACATTTATTAAGAAAAAATGAAAAGTAAAGATTTTGTACTTAAACTACACACATATGTAAAATGCAGATGATGTGCAGAAGGTTGCGAGTCCAAAGAAAAAATTATGTCTTGTACGGTGTACAATATGTTGTAAATGTATAAAATGTGTATAGGCATATTTTTTCTCATTAACTAACATAAATACAGTATGTATTACACAAATCTATTACAATAAAAAAGTTAAAAAGTCCATTTTTTTAAAAGTCAGTTCAAATAAGAACTGTGGTTCCGCATGTTTGATAGGATGACCCTAATCATCTCCGCATGAGCAGTTCGTCTCATACGCAAAAAAAGTGATCTCTTGCGGTTATTGCATATTTTACATCATGTTTAGTGCAATACCGTAAACCTTGAATAACACTATTGGGCCACAAATGAATAGGGTCAAAAGTTATACGTGGATTTTCGACTACGCAAGGGGTCTGCGCCCCTAACCGCAGCGTTGTTCAAGGGTCAACTGTACTGTAAATGTCGCTGACATTAATTTGATGATGTCTGGTGTTTTATGTCTTACATTCACTGAAAAAAGCTGTGTTCTTTTCATTTGCTCATTCTTTTTCTATGGGTTGGGTTCTGGATTTGTGTTGACTGTATATGAATCATTATTTGCACTGAGAGTGATGCAGTGAGTTGTGCTGCCACCTGGGTTTGAATCCAGCTCAGCCTATGTTCTCCCCATGAGTGTGTGGGTTTCTTCTGGGTGCTCTGGTTTCCTCCTACAGCATAAACACTTCTATTTCAGGTTAGTTGGCCACCCTAAATTGCCCAAACCATATGTGTGTGGGCTATCTTGTGGTGACCTGACACCTCATCCATCTCATGCCATGACACTGATCAGTATTAAAAGGTTAAGGATAATTGATGGATAAATCATTTTATTTTTGGTGGTATTCTGTCTTTTATTGATCTCTGTTTTGTGGTCAGTAAGTTCATTACTACATTTGAAAGTATTAATGTGTTCTAGTCTGTATTTGGTGTTGAGGACATTGCCCTGTATTTCTCACTGTTACATCACTTCAGGACCATGTGGTGTCCACAGCAGAGAGGGAGAAAGAACGGTGATACTCACAGTCCTCAAATCGGGAGTAACAGACTCCAGGACTGGCCTGGGTGCTTCCATCCTGCTGCAGCCTGGAGTAAATTTGCAGAGCTTTGGTTTTGTTCTCTTTTTCTCTCTGCTTTCTTTCCCAGTCCTGCAGCTCCTGCTCTGGACCTCCACCACCTAATACCTCCCTCCAAGGGACTGGATTATGTGGGATGGCGCCTGCATCAGAAGAACACAAAGATGGAGAACCCGAGGATCTCATTTGCCTTCTGTGGGCTTATTTCCAGCTCGGCTCTCTGACCGTCTCATGCTCACACATTTTTTCTTGCACTGTAGGAAGGGTTATTTTATCATAATGCTGAGGAGGAGGTGAAAGCAGTCCAGCCGAGTATGTTTCCCACAATGCTTTTTCCCATTCACATAGAAGAAACATAGAATTTTTTTGCTTACTTTGTTTTCTCCTTTTCATCCCCCAAAATGCCTTTTTGGTTCTAAGTCTCATGCTCAGAAGCCATTCATCATAACCTTTTTTTTCAAACCAGGACTTTCTCCCAATTCTTATATAGCTGTGTGCATTCTAAAACCATGGACAGCTCCCCATTATCTGCCCCTTCCTGACCTCAGTGGACTCAATGACAGCCAGCTGCTACCAGGGGATCAGCGCAAACATTTAAAGCAGCTGATCTGAGGAATCAGACATTTTTGAAAGTCTTTGGGGTCATCTGAGTCGGGAGCAGAAGGGCTCCCAAGCATAGGGCCACTGGTAAATTTCAATTAGTTTTTTAAGGCTTTCAGTCTGCCTGTTTTGTTTGGATTTGTTCTATCTTCAAGGGGCCCAGTCCTCTCCCCAATAAAGCCTCCTTCTGCATTAAAACCTTACTGACCAGCACTTCTCTCCCACCTCTGTGGCTGCCACCACTCCACAGTTGACCACACCATAGAAACAACAAGGTAATTTTTACTGGAGCAACTCTGCGTGAGGTCCTTGCTAAAGAGGAGTACAGCAGGAGGATGGATTCAAACCTACAACTACCAAGGCCAATGCTATAACCACTACACTGCCTGCTGCCTGCTGTTATTTATAACATAAATGTGCTTCTCTAAATGTGCCAAAGTAAATAAATTCCCAGTATTTACAGAACAGCAGCATTAGAACAGCCGTCAAATTAGTTGAACCAAAATGCAAAAGCTTGAGAGAAGTTTTAAGGGACAAAAACCTGGAAAGTCACTGCCCCCCACCAACTAATGGAGCCTAACCCTGCAACTTCAGATGTGCAGCCGCAGTTCCCCTCACCTCTCCTCCATTACCTCCTCCTCGGTCCTCCTCAAAAGACAGCACGAAGAGGCGCCCCTGTCTCAAGAGGCGGCAGTCTTTTAATTAGATGCCGCATGGCTAATGATGGACCCATTTTTTGCCGCGTGAACCATTGCACAAAGCAGATCCTAGACTTCACCGGACAGCAAACACCAGCTTCATTAAGTGCTGGAAGGCAGGAAGAGCTTCTTTATCTGCTCATTCTGCCTCTCCGGGACATTGTACACAATGCCGCCTGTTGAAATTGCAAATTTCTAGTTCAAGAACACAACAGCCAAAAGTCACGGAGAACAGACATGAGGTAGAATGAACCCAGGCAGATGTCTTCACTCCAGATGACAGCATCAGCAGTGTCCCAGACCATCTTATACTTTATATAACAGCCATCTTTAATGTGTGCTTCCCTCATTCCCATCCCAGGTTTCTGACTACACTCTACCATGAAGCACATAACCAGTGCTATACTTGTTCACCTTGGCCATTAAAACCAACTGAAAAAGGGGTCTGTCAACACAATGTTGTGCTTGTAGACAGTGCTTACATACATACACAGACACAAATGTCACGCATGCACACAAGCAAGCAATTTAAACACTTTCAACTCATGCTTTGTCACTTTACAGACAGCATTTTGCACATTTTTACCCGAATCTTACTACTGAAGAAGTTGGTGACTAGTTCTCGGGTTCGGAACCAGCAACATGCCAGTTACTTGTCCACCATTAATCTGTCAGCTGCCTGTAGAGATAATGCATGACTGTCCATGTGTTTAATTTTTACAGAAACAGCACGAAAAAGGACTGTGAAAGATTCACAAAAACATAATTATGAGGATGTCATGTAGAGGTGCCCTATGTGCCCAGTGATGCATTGATTTCACACACAGTACTTTTCTTGAAAATAATTTCACACGCGATTATGGCCGACCACAAAGATGTTACTTGTATCTTCCTCTCTTTTCATCCAGACGCTCTTTCTTTCAAAATTAGGAACATCCCACGTCTAGGGCACCCCTTTTCCTCAGCATGATTAAACATTTAAAAGTATAGCTGCATTTATTTGGTCAGTTAAAGCTGGGAACAAGGCCCTAAATCCCTTAGGAAGCATCTAAAACACAGAAACTAGGTTGCCATACCAACAGAACCATCTGGAAAAGGTAGATAGTTGGATTTGGCTGAGAAAGGTCTGTCAGATCCTTCACAGGCCTGGCTGATCTCGCTGATCTCCTAAACAACAGAAACCAACATGTACCACCCTCCCCTCTGTCCCTTTTGGCTACAAACGCCTACACACAACACACACCCACCCACACACATACACACACACGCACGCACGCACGCACACACACAGAGGACCGGTGACAAGAAAAAAGATGTTACTTGTATCTTCCTCTATGTGTTTAAGAAAAGGATGACAGCCAGCGAAACAATTGCCATGGCCTGATCCCAGGAGATGCCATCTAGCACCTCGTTCCGATCCTGCTCACAAAGAATAGGGGAGCAGGGGGAAGAAAAGAAAAAACCCTACTGGATTATTCATGGGTTGATTGTCCTTTCCGGACAGCCCTTTTAGGCCCATTCCCAAAGCCTCTCCTTCTCTATCATCTGCCCTGACAAGTGCCAATCAAAGGCTGGGTTTAGTGTGTGTGTAGGGGGGGCATAGAGGATTTAGAGACAATGACCAGCAGCGAACAGTGTCAGTGGTATAAAGACAATGGCTGTCAGTGTGTGGTCCAGGGGTGCGACTGTGAGCAAGCAGTCCCCTGGTCCTAACATGGCTAATCTCTGCTCCAGTGTCTCTCTCTTTCACTCCCTTAATCTGGCTGCCAGCCTCCTGGAACAATCCTCCGGGGTCAGTCCAGATTAGTCCCCTTTGTGGCCTGTGCACAGCTACATCTATTTATACTTTTAACATGAGTGTCTCTGATGACAGCTGAATGGTGAATGTGGCGGTGAGCGCAGCAAGATCCTCAGTGTTGGGGGGACAGCGGAAGCCCAAAGGGGAGGACAAAGGCCCAACCATGGCATCCCTGGACATCAGGAGTCTGCTAAGCAGCTTGCAGCTCTGGTGCTGCCTTTGGAAGGAAAGCGGTGCCACTCAGCCAGGAGAGAGGAAAGTCGGAACTGTAAATGCCAGCCATGGAGACGATGTCCAAAGCAGAAAGCGAGCTGTTGCAAGCAACATTAGCTGTAGTCTCCTCATTTCTGATCAATGTATCTTTTTCTTTCTACATTGGAGATGTCCACCCTTTTTTGGCTAAGGGGAACATTTTTGTGAAGTGGTCAAGGACCGCATGTGCCAAAATCCTAGTAAATTCCATGCTGAACGTTAAATGTCTAAATTGAAAAATAATTTACTTTATATTTTTGTATAAGTGTGGTGTGTTTTCATATACATGCTAATATTATTTATGGTAGGTAAAGTAAATCTTCATTATTTTACATTATTGTTGGCTGAATTAAGTGAAACGGTGGGCCATGTACCATCTTCAGGACGAACGTTGGACACTTGTTTTATACGTTCTGTCTTTTTCACGCATTCATGTGTTATTTTTTCTGAGTGGAACATGTGAGTTTAAGTGTTGTGTCCATTTTGAAGTAGGGCTACTAGTAGCACACATTAGCACTAGAATCAACTATCACATGCATGTGCGCGCGCACACACACACACACAGACATACACACAAAACCCTTCTGTCATACAAAATTCACAAAACAGAGATGTGCTGATGTTGAAGCACACAAAATCTCTCTCTCTCTCTCTCTCTCTCTCTCTCTCTCTCTCT
This sequence comes from Heterotis niloticus, assembly GCA_018136845.1. Taxonomy (NCBI): domain Eukaryota; kingdom Metazoa; phylum Chordata; class Actinopteri; order Osteoglossiformes; family Osteoglossidae; genus Heterotis; species Heterotis niloticus. Next base: position 22,681,829 of record CM030896.1, read on the forward strand.
CTGCTGTCCACTCACTGGTGGCTCAGGCATAACCAGATCGTTCATCCTTCTCCATCACAGAAACTATGACCATACACTACTTGCTAGCATGTAACACTACACCACCCTGCAAACAGTGACACAATGACAGCGATGAATGTGGCACAGCTTGGCAAACACCGCATCCTCTAGAGAGGGCAATGGAGGACTCACAGCAGCAGTAGAGAAGAGCAAAAGGGAGAATGATGTGACAGAGCTAGAGAGATGCAAACACACGCATTTCTTTGAGAAACATAGAACAGAGATGCAGTTCTTTAACAAATAAGCCAAATATTTTAAAAAATCAGCCTTTCTCCAAATGACATCCAGAGAGCTGGGGAATCTTTCTCACGTGCTACTACAAAAAGACAGGATGCAGCATATTAATAAGTGTTGTTGCTTTAAACTCAAAAGACCCACGTTCAAATCCCACTTTTTCTGAGTAAGGAACTCAACCAAAACTGCTCCAGTAAAAATGACCCTGCTGTGTAAATGGGTAAGTGGCTGCAGCTTAACATTAAAAGCTGCTTTTGATGCAAGGTTCAGCTAAATAAATTAATAAATACATAACAAAGAGTGTTACACAATCGTAGCAATATAACTGCAAACAGACAAAAGGCTTTACTAATAATCAAAATATTGTTAATTTACCCTTTGTCTATGTATTAACCACTGTTGGTTTTATTTTTTGTATGCTGTAGGATTAAAGGAAAAATTGACATTGCAATAAGAGAAACTGAACTGACGAGGAATGAACTGAACTGAGAAGCACCAAAAGATTAAGAACTGGATGGAGGAGAGGATACAAAGCGGACCTCCTTGCTGCACATGTGTGTACACAGCACTCCACACATGTTCACGTGGATTAAGTCCCCCTGGGCCAGTGGAAATTCAAACAGAAAGGTTTGCCTTGGATGCACTTCAAGAGCCTAAGAATCGGATGTGGTGGGGTTGGGGGGGTATATTCCTGATGTTAACTACGTACTGTATGTCCAGTAGCAGTTCTGATGCTTGCAAGATATGAGCATTTGGAATTTTGGATAAATTTAACAGATATCTACATTTGCTGAGCAAACACAGGCCAGAACCAACTCCAGAAATGACCAAATAGTGACAAGGGCGAGGATGAAGGTGAAGATACCTGAGGCATCTAAAGACCAGCCAGGAGAAGATCCAGACAGGGAGTTGAAGTAGCTAGACTCCTGTCTCCCAGCAGACAGTAGGCAGCACTCCTAGAAAAAAACACACTTGTCCACAATGCTTAACTGACAGTCACAATGTTCACAAACAAACAAATCACAGATTGGTTTCTTCTTAATTAATGGACGCCAAATGTCTCACTTTAGAAACTAAATGGTAACCTGAACATTTTCAGCAGTAACTGTATAGTTTTCAATGAGACTGCAGCTTAATAATCTGATCTATAGTTCCTTAACCACTACACCCACAACTTCTCTCACTGCACACACCACACCTGTAGGGTATCCGCTGTGGGTGGAGTATTCTGCTTCAGAGGCCGGCCAAGTCCCTCTGGTGTCACGTCTAGGCCAGCAGGTGAGAGCTCTGCCAAAAATGAGAAAGTCCAGGGTTAGGTGAGGCTTAAATAGCACAAAGCAAAGCAGGAGTGGGGAGGCAGGAGAGTGAGAGAGAGGAAAGGTGGTGAGGGTAAAGCTGGATGGATGGATGGATGGATGGGTGGATGGATGTGCTCATGTGTACCTCATAAGTGATGTCAATGTTGGCTTATTAATCACAAAGACAAACACAGCAGTGATATTTATGTAGTGTGTCCCCCAATTTGAACCCTTAACCTTTTATTTAGTTTATTTAGCTGTTGTCTGACGGCAGCCACTCCAGAGGATCAGTTCCCCTGTACATCTGTAAAACTTAGAGATGACAGAAGGCCTTAAATATCTGATGTTCTAACATTCCTCAGTAAACAACATCTCACTGTGTCCACTTCCCATGTCAAACACTGATGGTACCAACCAGACCAGAGATGGGCTGCTTCAACTCGTGCTGCTGCCATGCCACCTTGACCTGATTCTACCCATGGTGGCCACTGGCACTCTGGCTGGTTTCAGCTCGCTGAGGGATTTTCCCAGTTAATCATGAACTTTTGCTGTTTGATCTTTACGGTTATTAAATATTATGAGCTTCATAAATGAAGGGGAATTAGGCAGAAATTGGTTTTAAAATCTTTAGTGTTTTACAGCTAAAACACCCACCCTTCACTCCACACACCCCTGTCTATCCAGGCAACGCACCTGGGAGCAGATGACAGGCTGCTGTCCGCTAGTTCAAAGCATGATGTGGACCTTCAGAGTTAAGCACAGTCAGGGCAGTGCAGTCAAGGCCACTCCCTCCCCCATTTAGGTGGCCTCCACACCACTGCGGTATTCCCCTGCCTCTCACACGGAGAACAAACTAAATGAGCCTATCTTCTTTTTCCTCAGAGCCACAAAAGCACAGCCCACCTTAAATTCACCCAGCACCCATAAAGGCTGCGATTTTATGACCTTGACTATCTGGGCACACATCAAGTTGTCAAACAAAACAAACATTCCTCTACTTCGACATGCAAATAGGCAGCTGTAATGGGCTGTTAAATCTGTAACCTGTCGCCTATCTACTGTGCTGTGGGATAAGGCGGTGGTCACACACTAACTTGCGTACACTGGCGGCACCATATGACATGTTCTGAGACCTTCTGAGGGCACAAGATCTCACCTGCTGGCGCTGCCACAGACATTCCCTACTTCCATGTCTTCATTCTCACAATCAGTGCACACACAGTTTGGCTCTCTCTCTACCACAGACATGTGCACACTAACACTAATGTTTCCATGTCCGTGTTTCTCTCTCTCACACACAGAGCTGCACATTGCATAGATTAGGATACCTGTAGATGAGTGAGAGTCAGAGGGCTCGTAGATTCTTCCTCTGACCTCTGACTCATCATCATCTTCACCGTGAGGTCCTTGCTCCAAAAAAACACCAGATGTTGGTCTTGAGAATGACTGATCACCCAGAAGCAGGAGCCGCACACGTGACAAGGAGGCTGAATCACCCGAGTCGCGGCCCAGAGCCAGGGAGGCTGTCCTTTGTGACAGCTCTGTAGAGACAGACAGCAAAACCCACCAATCAGAGGCACAACCAGCCAAGGTCAGGTAATGGCTGATGGCATTGCAACTGTAAACATGACCCATCTCAACACCAAAAGCCCAAGACTAAACTGCTGTCCTGACATATTCCAAAGTGACCACACAGGATGACAACAGGGTACAGTGCAATGTCCTATACTCCATTACCAGGGCTGTGACCAGGACATGACCAGAGACATGGATTTGGGTGTGGCACATAGGACAGCTGGGGCAGGTGAGCTTTTTGGTGCAATGAAGTGAAGTGGAGGGGCATTCCCCTAGGGTTGTAACCCTCCTTCTCTCACACCTCATTGATACTGTATCAGTGATTATGTTGGCTTTCAGCCCATGCAAATCCCATCTGGTGCTCAGGGGCGTGGGCTTGCTATCAGCCCGTGAGGGGATTTTACTGAGCCGTTATGAGGTCAGGGGTTGCCCCACGCAGCTTCTCTTTCTGTATACACGCTCTCAGGTAAATCAAAGCTCCTCAACTGCTTCCTCTCAACATGCGTGGGTAAATACCTGCCTGAGTGCATGCGTGTGTTTTTGCGTGACTGCAAACTGTGTCTGTTTATGGATTGAACCAGTGCATTAAGCAGGGAAGGAAAACCCTGCCTGTGACTGCTTGTTACAGACACACCCATACACTCAGCAGTAGTACGCACTCCATATTTCCACAGTGAGGCCCTACAGAAGGACATCATGCATTGATATGAATTAATTGAACTGACGCTTGCTCTCCAAAGCAAGACATAATGTTAGTCTACACTAAAGTACTTACAATTATTTATCAATTTATACAGCTGGGTAGCTTTTCCTGGAGCAATTCAGAACAAGTGCCTTGCTCAAGTGTATAAGTCTTAGATGTCATGTAACTTATGCATTAGCATGACTGGAAGGTAAATGTATTACTAACACACATTACACAATTAAGCAATGGAAAATCACCAAGAGACTATTGTTGGTTTGACTTCTGCTACAAGATAAGTATGCAAATTGTATATTTCAGACTTCAGTAGAAAGAAATGCTTTGAGGTTGGGGTTAAATATGGGTTAAAAGGCTGTCTTGAGTCTTATATTGTTATTTATAAACTATGACTACGTACAGTTGTGATAAAAAAAAATCTCTGAACTCTTATCTGGTTGAGGTTAATGCCAGTGAAGGAGATTCCAATAGCTGCTAAATATTTGGGTTCATGTACTTTTTTCCATCACTTTGATATATAAACCATTTGTGCTTAGATCACATTTTAGAAGCCATTCATGCAGAAATCCAGGTAACTCCAGATGGTCCACAAACTTTCTTCACAACTGCTGGAAGTAACATCAGTTACATGAATGACAGACTTTCCAGCAGTTGGTGTTGTATAAATGCAAAAACCACAGTTTGCTTGTCTCCTTAAATATGAAAAAGACACAACTAAAACAAATTTGTCAGATATGTGCTGGGAGATGTACCTGTGTCAGGTGACCTACGATCCAGGTCACTGTTTTGTGACAGAGCAGATCCAGTGCTGGGAACAAGGGCATCGAGCACATCAAATCTGTCCAAGTGAGCAGGGCTTAGTTGAGGCAAGCAGTACCCACCTGTCTTTTTGTCATCTAAAAAGAGACAAACACATGTAGGCTTCACTGACAGCAGCAGCAGGTGCGGTGCATGGCACTATGGGAAACATACAAGAAAAACTGAGACATGTTCCTGCTAATCTTTTTATGATCAAAAAATGAAGACTTTTGCATATGAAAAGTTCACCGTCAATAGCTTATCTCACTCTTCTTCTGCAGTCATGAACATCTAAAGGGCTCTGTGACTTCCCAAGAACATGCAAGCCCAGCAAGCCCCAGGCATGCTTACAACTCAACATACCTGAACAGGTAAGAGAAGAGGCCTATATCCCTTATAATGGCCTCACATATTTCTTTTATCAGTGTGCCTTTAATTTGAATGGACATAAGTGATTGCGTACCATAGAATAGATATTCCAAGTTCCAGATAAACATACATAGACAAACTCGACACTGCCATTCAAGCACACACACGCACGCACGCACGCACACACTGAGTTGTAGGCCTCTCAGCTTAATAACAATAGAAGGACTTGACTCCACTCTTGAAGGCAGACTGCTGCCTTGCAGTCAGGCCTCAGCTCCGGGCCAAGAGAACCATTCTTCCATGAGCAAGAGTGGGAGAGATTGGGGGGGGGGGTCAGGATGCAGTCAGCTGCAGACAAGGGGGCTGCTGTGGTCCCTACAATAGGCAGGGTCCTGGCATTGTCAAGGGCAGTTACACGTTGAAGACGACACTCAAAGGATGTGGCCCCAAGGTCAACTGGCAATTGTTGAGCTGTGACATGGGGATGTGAAAAGGAGCTGGGCACAGAACATAAAGTACCATGGCTACCATGGAAGGCAGGACCTGCAAACACAACTAGCGGAGGGGGAGGCTCAATGCAGCACAGATTTTGCGCTAAGCTCTTACTTTGTCCACTGGATCCCCCTGGCCCTGTGAGCTTCTGTGACATTCAACCACATGTCTGCTTCTGTCCAGCATGTTTCTACACAAGTGGCATTAGGTCTAGCAAAAGGTTGAAAAATCCTTGAGTGCTATTCTGCAGTGGTATTGTTAATAAATATGTGTCCAATGTTTAGTGACTATTATACAGAACACTCTGAGCTGAAGAACTCTGAGGCATAGACTTCCATTCCAGTCATGATCAGGGCACCAGTTGCCTCAGAGCAGTTAGAAGAGATGGCAGCTACAACCAACAGCTTCACTCATCTGTCACTCCACAAACTGCTTTGCCATCCTCACCAACTTTGCCAGCATCATCACAATAAGCTGTGCAAAAACTGAACTGACCTCCTTTCCTCAAGAAGAATCCCTCTCCCCCTCTGTCTCTGTTTGTTATCAGATTCACACCCACTGTTTGCCAGGACCTTGACCTTAGATGTCCATGAAGGACCATGTCAAAGGCGCGGCAGCTCCCATGGTGTTGGCCGCTGTGTCCCAGACACTAATACAGTGCTCTGCACGTCCTCCCTGCCTTCTGAAAAAGATCCCCTCAGCACGGTAGAATCACACAGAGAACTGCAGTCGTCTGTGATGTTCAAGAAAATCCTGGTACAATTTCTTCATTGTTCCCATTCTTACTGAAAGTTTCTTTATAAGAGTTAGATGTCAGTGGTTGACAGACCTTAGAAACAGACGTACACACAAACAATGAAAAGAAAACTAAGGAACGGTTGAGAGCTCAGTGTGGTGCTGGGCTTGAGCTGTCCCGAGTGACACCGGGCCATGGTCCATGCAGATTTATGACCCCCAGTAGCACATTGGCCTTTCAGGGAATGGAGAGAACGATGGCCAGAGGCACACGATGAACCCCTACCCCCCAGCAGACACCATTGTACACTGCTTGTTCTTTGAACTGTTACGAATGCCATTCTACCAGGCCTCCATTAAAAGGGTCTTTCACCCTGCAATTCAGTGTAAAAAGGCAGCTTTCAATATTATTAATTAGGAGAACAAAACTGAACTGGCAGCGGCGACCCACAATGCAGGAAAGGACATATGAACCTGGGACTTTTGAGGCCCATTTGTAAACCCAGGCTTTGATTTCTGGCTCCCCTAGTTCAAGCACTTTGTTCTGGGGCCGATGCCTAGTCAAAAAGTGACATCCTCCATAATCCAGCGATAGATGAATAGCTGCAGGCATAGGCCTTGCGTGGGGGTGTAGGGGATGCAAAGGAGACACGACAGAGGATGGAGGGTGTGTGAATCACGCATATGGGGACTGAGGAAGCACATCTCACCTCTGAAAGGAGTGATTGGCGGGAGGACTGGCCAATAAGGGGACACGGAGCCCTTTGAGCCTGCTGAGGGTATCTTCTTTGATCCTGAAAGACTTGTGAAGGAGTTTGAGATGAGGCAGCTCCCTTCATCCATACTGACTCCAAATCTGAATTTGGACCTAACTTTCAAATCATTTTCATTATGACCAGGATGCAGGCTTTGGTTTGAGCAACATGGGTTGGCCAAAGGGAGCAGATCGCAGTGTGAGGTGGAATCCAGAGATGTGCAAGAGGCAACCAGGGAAGAGCAGCATGGTGAGGGTGAACATGGCCACGATGAAGTGCTTCCTAATTCGGACTTGTTTTCATTCAGATCTGCAGGATAGAGAGACATATAGTACATGTCAGTGGCGTGAGAAACAGAGAAAGAGGGGAAATAGTGACAGAAAGGTAGACCAAGGCAGAGTGACAGAAAGTGTAAAAAAGAGGAGGAGACAGAGAAGAAGATAGATATATAATGTTGACTTTAAGACAGTTTCTCTATCAACTTCACCTGGCCCCAGCCATAAGGGGAATCCCTTCATTCTGAAGGGCTTCTACAGTTCAGTAACAGTTCTGACATGGATACTGGGATTTTAGACAAAGACAAGACAAGACAAAAGAGTTTATTTGTCACATACATGGTACTGAGTGTACCATGTAGTGAAATGTGTCCAGATGCAGGATAGGAAACTGCATAAACATTTACAATAAGTAAAACAAACAAACAACTAAACACCAACAAGAAAAGAAACAAACAGCAAATAGATAAATAAATAAATAAATAAATAAATAAAAAAAATGGTAAATAAAGCTTAAGGTGCACTGGAAGGACAGTGACAGTGAGGGGAGCGGTCAGAGAACATTGCCTCCACACAAACCACACATACCAACAACTGACAGCCTGTGGTAGGGCAGACCGGCCCAAGAGTCATACCAGAAAGAACGCTGTTCTGCTCGCTCGACAGGTGAATGTCATGGCTAATCTGGTTGGATCCTTTTCGGTTCAAGTCAGAAGAGGAACTCTCACTCTGGTCCTCTATACCAGGATATTTAATCCCAGACTTTACGTCCAAATTCAGAGAGCTAGGAGCTGGAGTCAGAGAGGCTGCATCTGTCACATGACACGTCACTTCCCGAAGAGTCCTTGAGGGCATTGTGGAGATAGGGCTGTAACCAGTCCCTCCTTGGCATATTCTCTCGGCCTGCTTGGTTGAAGTCTGAATAGGAATTTTGCTACCAGTGGGATGCACTGGGATGTGGGGATCAAAGACAACATGTTGCCTCCTGAATGGGTTCCAGGAGGGCACAGAGTTCTGCTGACCTGGAGACAGGACACACAAGGCAGGGGGTCACCAGGCTGGATCATGTAGGATCATGATACCTTTGTGTTGATAAGTAGTTCCACTATGCAACAAGACAGAAGTACAGTTGGCTATAATCACAAGTATGTCCACTGAAGTGAAATGGAAAACCAAAATAATGTGTCCACCTGCAGCCTGCGACATTTTTTCATTCCTTTTTATTGCAGGACAGAAAAGGCGATTATTTAGTGACTGCTAGATTCAAGCCAAGTCAAACAGGAAACAGCATGCACAATAAATCCAGAACAGCATTTACAAATTCCAAACAGAGCAAGAATTAATCTGTACCAGGGTATACATGTCTGTTCACCGCTCTGTGTGACTGCGGTGAGAAGAGCGCTATATAAAAATAAAATTGAATTGAATTGAATATTGCCACTATGTGGTGCTAACAGAGGTGGCACAAATGCTCAGTAATGTGGACTGATGTGACACAGTGGAATAACTCAAAGGCAGCTCTCCATCATTTTCCTGAGGCACCTTCGAATGCCTTGGTTCAACCTCCAAAGATACTTTAGATAAATAAACTGAGGATGTATAAAAACCTGGACTGTACTGTAAAAAAATGTACTTTTGCACAAACAAACAGTGCACACATTGAACTAATGCTGTTATGACCCATGGTAGCCACTCCTCCAACAACCATGGGGGACACCACTCAGGGACATGGAAGTGACTCAGCAAACTCAAAGGGAATGATTAACAACATAAAAGCAAGGAACTTTGGGTGCAAGCATGTAGGTTCTTAACCAACTCCTACTGTGTCATTTCTTGAGAGAAGACTTGTGCCTTCAGTTTATTTGATCCTGCTTTCTTACCTCTACCCTGAGTTCCGGCTCCTGCATGTTTACAATTTCTTCTCAAAGTCTGATGTCCTTCAAGTATTTCAGTCCCCAAGTATCCCCAAACCCAAATGTCCTCATGTCTGCACCGATCCCCTGCTGTGGCACCAAATACCCCCGTTGATACTTGTAAATAAAGCCCTGCACTTGAGTTCACACCCAAATCCCAACTGTGTGTTTGTGACAGATGCTCTGCGGAGGGATAATAATACAAGATGAAGAACCCTTTAATTATATTTATCTGACCGTTCTTATCATTATTGTGTTTGATGACTTTCTATCCTTTCAGTCCTTCTCAGTCATTTTAAAGGGTCCTTTCGAGCAACGTTTCTCCAAAAACAGGCCTGCTCGCTCTGGTCCGTTCATTGCACCAACTGCTGACTTACATTTATCACTTGCCCTAATCCTGAGGGAAAATGCATAATTAATTTAATGTACAAATCTTGTTAGTGCAATCCTTTGTGGGGGCAGAGGGAGGAGGAAAGAGGTTGAGCCTTCTTACATGAGGGATAAGCCTCTTGCTCCCCTCCCCACTTTCACCCACCCCACCGGTAGCAAGACGAGAGGGCGGCAAATGTGTGTGTGTGTGTGCGCGCGCGCGCACCTAATTCCAGCCAGTCAGAAGGCAGCCTCAAAAGTTTTGTAACAAAACAGCAAGTGTAAAAGTGCTTTACTACTCTTTATGTTCCTGATATGACATGATTGGTTTAAATTGAACAACACTCGCATGCAATTCTGGAAAACAGGGCATAACTTTCACTTCAGCAGTCTGGGCATCTTTCAGCGGGAGATAAACCAGTAGATGACCTGGCTGTGTATATGTACATCCCCCTGTCACCTCTCCAGCTTTATTCAGAAGGGGGCAATACAGAAGGGGTGACAGGACAACCCCCTCTTGTTCCAAAGACCAGTCGGTGCAGGGGCAAAGAGGAAGGCTGCATTTTTCCAGCACTGACCGCACAATACCCTGTTCCCTTCCATCTGTTATGCTGAGGGGGTGCACATGAATGGCATGTGTCAAAGAACAAAACTACACTGACTGCCTCCCCCCCACCACCTCATCAACCCTATGCCTAGCCCCGCCTCCCCATGCCTCCACACAAACCACACAGCACTTTTTCTGAGTGCGAGGGTCAGGACTGGTGAAGGCAGACCCGACCGCCATATGGTTCCATAATTAGTTCTGGACTCCAAAAAGCGCCACCCCCACAATTCAACCTCAGCCCAACTGAAAACCCTGTCCTGCAGTGTGTGTATTAATGGAGGGCTCGGAGGGGGGGGTGTCCCTGGCACATGCCGATGCATCAGATGCTGGAGGCAACAGAAGCAAACGCACAGGAACGTGGCTGTGGCGAAGGCCCAACAATCAGCAAGCCCCCACCGCAGAGCTTTCACCACCGAGGAAAAAGAAAGCGCTCGACCGAGTGCGGCGAGCATTTAATGAGGACGGCAACAGAGGGAATGTAGTTAGTCACAAAAATCAGTCAGTCTGGGCCAGAAAACACCCTTTCACATTCTTATGTGGCGTGAGCTGTCCATCACACACTTAGACATGCCCATCACCTTCACTAAACTTTACTCAATGTACCATTCAGCCTCAGGGCACAGAAGGAGAATTTCTCAGGGATCATAACTCACATTTTTAATATGTCCCATAATCAGATGATTCGGATGAGCAGTTACAGACTGACTGGAAGGTGTTTGCTAAGACAGTGTGTGACATTTGCTGACCTGCCTGATTTTGGCTCCTGGGAGCACTCTTGGCCTGAGGCTGCTGTGCCTGGCCCGAATGGAAGGGCACTCCTCTGGCACAGCTGCTGAGAAATCGAGGAGGTTTCAGGTCCGACGGACAGGACCTCATGTGAGCCAGGAATCGAGGGCATGGAGATGGGAGTTCTTCTGTTAGAGGAGGGGCCTGGGAAACAATGGATTGACACAGAGAGAGGGATGCAATTAGAAGCAGCATTTATCCAGAATGTTTACAGGTTTTACAAGTTACCTTGAGTTAAAGTTTTTAGTATTGCTTGGCCCTGGTGAAGAAGCATCTACTACAGTCGAGGACAAAAAAGTTTACAGCTATGGAATATTCAAACAAATGACACGTTTGCAAGGATCGCTGAAGGGGAGGGACCAGGTCCAATGAGCAGTTGTTCTCTTTTTGGTGGAGAGGTCTTTGAGGGGTTGCGGTTTGTAAGTATTTATTTTATTGCAGATGGGTCTCAGAGTGTTTAGCAGAGATTTTAAAAACTGGACATATTCAGCAAATAGCACCGGTCGTGATACATGTGATACAAACAAGGTGAGAGATCTCTCCCAACCTCAGCTGACATCTTGCCATTATCTGTTTTGTACTGATATGCAATGGGTCAAACTGATATGAAATGGGTCTTTTTGTTTCTGGACTTTGTGCTCAAATGCTCCTGCTTTTAATGCTTTTTTGAGTGAGTACTGACAGCATTTCTAATGTAGACACACAAGTTCAGATCTGTCTCGGCTCTTCTGTACTGCCCCCTGGTGTCCCACAGTTCATCTACACTCGCTCAAGCAGGAAAGTTAACAAACTCCTCCCATAACTCACAACCTCAGCACAATAACTGCATCAGATGCTCTCAGCTTTGACACCTTTCCGTGTTCCCCATTCTCAGTGCAATAAACAAGCAAAAACATTCCTAACCAGCGAAAGGCACAGCATAGGATGATCACAGTGCAGTTTCTCACACACAACTGGAGGGTGGGCTGCTCTGTAAAGACAGAGGCTGACCGCTGCTCAAACAGTGGCGGTCCAAGTGAAAGGCTTACAGGGCAGTTAGTGTGTGTCTGCATGATGGATGGAGCTCCTCTGATCCAGCTACTGTGCCACGTCGTAATTCATTCCCCTGCCCCACCTCACCTCAGCCTTTTAGAGAGCAAACACCCAAATGTAATAAAGTGTTGTCACCTAGAGACACAAACATACATATAACATTTATTTGTGTTTAACTTTGGCTACTTCTTACCCACTTAAGCAAAGTTCATCTCCGTGCTTTCTCATCTTCACTGTCAGTCTTTCTTGTGTGCACCTGACTACGTGGGGGTGGGTTGGTGTGTGCGGGGGTGTGTGTGTGTGTGTGCAGGGACATTTACACACTCCTTCTAAAACTGGACAAACACTTTTAAAGTTCAGCCTGACTCCCATCTGTTTGCACACGCCGAGATCTACGGCAGGTGCATTTTGAGCCAAAATGGCAGATGCACTTTGAGCCAAGATGGCACTTACTTCCCAATCTATAGCAACAGCCATGAGCTAGATCACTTAACTGGCAACACTACAATAAAGGACCTGTCATTACACTTGACAAAGCCAAACCTCGAGGCTGCGTGAGGGATTAATGCAGAGGCAATGTGCTTCAGAGATAATGCTGCAACATTCTGAGTTGCTTCAGCAGAGGACAAAAGGCCCTTGGCGATCAGACAGGTGAGGAATCATCACAAATGCAGCTATAATCCACAGTGATTTCTGCACTTGCCCTCTCAACCCTTTCAATATGAAAGGAGTTAAATTCCAAAGAAGAAAAATCACATGGTAGACGGGATCAGTGACACAGCAGAAGCACAGTTGTTGCGCTCAGATTCGGGGAAACAGGTTCCAGCGTGCTACTGACCACCCAAGGGCGCAGCCTTAAAAGAGATTACGGTGTCCTATTTATCCTTGCTTCCTCTCACTTGGTAGACATGCTCACATAAGCACGTACGTCCCTCTTACACCTCTCAGTTCAAACCACCAGATTACATAGCTGGCATAGCTTGGCAAAATAGGTCGGTTTTCCAAGGAGCCTCCACTCTCATGATATTCTCACTCTTTTTCAGCAAGGGAAAGGGAAGCCTCAAGTAAACACAGGTAATGGTAGGCTCAGGTACAGCTCATTTTCATGTACCTGCAGGGACCGGGTGTGCTATTTGGATCGTCTGGACCCAGGAAAGCAGATGAGACTCTTCTGGTGACAGGAAATGGGACGGATCATCTCTGGAGCCAGGATGCCAGATGAAACTGAGGCGTCAGAGGGCCCACAAGCCAAGCCTGATGCTCAGGCCCCAGATAACCTCATTAATGCAGTTTGTGGTCAACAGCTCGCCAGCGTCCACGGGGCAGAACAGAGACCAATGTAGGAAGTCTACTAGCAAGCATTCCAGATGGTCAGCAGAAGAAGACACACACACACACGCACACACATAGACTTAATGACACTGACACCAGTTGAACCCTCTCGATGAGACACAAGGGGGCCCCGACATGGCTCTGGGTGGAACAGAAGCCTGCCTCTGTCTCTCTCCCCAGGAACAGTGAATTCCTCACAACTGTGCTGGATAAGAAAACCAGGCTTAGCGCTAACAAGGTTAAACCCCATGCAGGACTGCCCATCGAGTGGGGAAGAAAAGAAGTGACTTTTAAATGATGGAGATTTGTGTTTCTGCAGGGTGTAATTAGCTGTGTCGGCTTTGGGGGAGGACAGAGGGGTGCTTTGTGGAGGCGCGGGGACTCAGTGGAGTAAATCTGATTACGGGCCGGTGTCAGAAGCCAGGCTCAGAGGCAGCATGCAGTTCAGGGGCTCCAGCGCCATTTTCACTGAGAGACAATAGCTCTCCTTTTCAGCGCCTGCAGGGCACCAGTCAGCAGCAGTATAGTCTTATCAAACACTGGCCGCGTCTGCATCCATTGTCAAAGCTGCACCCAGAATCAAAATCCCAAAACCAGGTCTCAACTCCAACCTCAACTGAAAATTCTGAACAAAACTTGAATACCCCCAACTGAAACTGCAACAACTATGACTGGAACCACCACCTCAAACTGAAAAGCCTAAATAAAATGTCCAACAATAACCAAAGCCAAAAGTCAAAACCCAGGTGTAGATCAAGCGTTAGCGCAACATCCTATAAAACCCCAACCATAGGGACTGTAAGCCTGCAGATGCTGGAAAACCTATCCTGATAGAATAATTGATCTCAAGTGCAGAACAGTACTTGTGAAGAGCCACCCAGAAGGTTCCATGAGTACCGATGCAGGATCTCGACCGTTGCTCCACCTTGCTGCTGAGTGGCCGCCCTCATGTTCAGCAAGTGCGCTCAGCTTGGAGCTTAGAGTTTTTTTAATGCGCACCCTGCTAGTGCAGCTGTATAGGAGGTTTTGTGACCACGTACAACTTCCTCTCTGGGGGCAAGCAGAGCAAATCTACAGTGAGTATCCAGTACAAAACTGCTGGGCTGATGCTGAAATACAGCATCTAAATTTAAATAGACTGCTGTAATACAGAAGTAACACAGAGAAACATAGTGAAGAAATAGCAAGAACACAGCAGGAAACCAGCAAGAACACCGCTCTATCACAGTAGGAAGACAGGGGAAGCACAGCAGGAAAGCATGACAAAAACAGTCGGACTGTTGTGAGAACACAATGGGAATGGAGCAGGAATACACCAGGAACACAGCTTGACGATAGTGGGAAAACAACAACAGAACTTTATCACGATGGCCTGGCATTCCACCCAGGGTCTGTTCTCCTAGCCCAGCCCAAGTGACTCCTGGATAGGTCCAGGCCACCACAACTTTTACCTGGACAAGGAATTAAGGACAATGAATGGATGGATAGAAGCATGGAACGCAGCTTGACCATATTCATGATAGCTCTTGTTACAGTTTTTTATCATTACGCTGGCTTGCTCACCGTTTTCCTACTTCAATATTTGTACCCCCTTTCATTAAAGAAATTTTTTTAAATATTGCCGATTTTTGAAAAAATGAAAATCAGTAAAAAATACTCACATCCTCTACAGAAATTCAAAATGTAACATGTAATGATGTTGACCAAAACAAAGCCCAATGGCAATACTTCCACTTCAGGCCCCGAAAGGAACGCAGCACAAACCCAAGAGGAATCACAGCTGAAAACCACTGGGACCACCAGTTAATCGTATTAGAACCACAATACGAACTGAGCACCATTCTAGGAGCTGAGTTAAACTGAACCAAAGCTCAGGGTTAACATGTAATGTCCTTGTCCTTAAAAGGGAGATGAAACCACATTAAAAAGTTGTCTGCATGTCCCCAACAGCTTTCCTCTTGCTGCATTCCTACTATACGTGGGGTCTGTAGCAGCACAGACCTATTTGTGTGCCTAAACAATATTTGTGACCTCCAGGGAGGGTCTTCTCTCCACACCAGTGTTCTGCACAAAAGCAAAGTAGTTAAAAATAAACCACTGACAAACTGGGTTTGCACTGCTGCACTATGGAGACAGACACACTCTCAACACAAGTTTGTATCGCTGTGATGGGTCTGATGATATGACTGTGTGTGCCACTGTGCGGAGTGTAAGAAGGAGACTGTGTGTTTATCAGCCTCAGGTTTGAGAAAGGTAAGGCCAAAGCAGTTGAATATGGAAATGCAGCCATAAAGAGTGGAGGTCTTTGTCTCCAGCTCTCTGCTTTTCTAACCAGAAGCTCTATCAGGAGGCTTCCCCAGGCTTGCAGTGCTCATGGCAACAGCATAGAGATGGAAAGTGTGTGTGTGAGTGTGTATGGATGGAAGCCAAAGGGGGGCACTTCTGTGAAAAGGGTCACCTGGGTTAAATTCTGATTGTATAAAATGAAGAAGCGGGAAGAGCAGCCCAAGAAATAAAGACATAATAGATCGGCCATTTCCCTGACTGCGTATGTCTGCCTGTGTAAGTGTGAAAGCAAGAAAGAAAAAGAAAAGAACGAGAAAGGCAGTGTTTAAGTGTTTTATCAGCAGTGCATGTGTAACAGTTGGTGGCTGTGCTTCTTGCCAGTGAAACTTTGCTATTTCTTTCTTTTTTTGGCTGATGATTTAGGACTGTGAGATTACTGTGACAAGAACATCAAAACGCTTTAAAGAACATTAGCAAGAACCAGAGAACTGAATTCATACCAAGTGTATAACAGCAACAGAGGGATTTTGTACTTACTGTGTAGTGGTACAGTCCTCTGTCCCATAGAATGGCTCTGCTGATAAATGACAGATAATGTGGTGTAGCCTAAAACACAGAGACAGGAGTCACCACACAAACACCTCCTCTTGTACTTTACCATTAAGAACCATGGGCCTGGATGTAAACTGTAAGACTTAATGTTTTCAGCTGCCCAGAAGATGTGGGATTCTACTGGTACTTGGATCACCAGAGGTTGAGTTTTCTCTCCTTCGTTGCTGTTTGGAGTTTTTTTGTTTTGTTTTGTTTTCCTCTCCTCAGCTTCCAACTTTATCTTTATCTTACTAAAGGGCTATCCACCCTGTTGGCCTCCTGTCATGTTTATTCAACAAAAGCTGCTATCAAATGTACCTCTGAGTGGAATTCTCCTTCAGATCTCCAAAGAGATCCGCACTTCAGCAGTATGGCAGAGCACAATGGGGCTGTCACTGGAGTGAAGGCTCAGCACTGATGGATGGAGTATTGAGACATACAGCTTACATACAGACCTGCCAGGACCAGGCTGGAAACAATGTCTAACTCCTGCAGAACACACTCACACAAAAGTGCCAGGTCACCTCGTCCACATCCGAGGGGGTCTATCAAAGGAATCCTTAACCCGTCCCTTCAGGGGTCATTGCTCTGGTTGTGGAGTTCATCAACCAATTCACTAACCCCTAGTGCTGCTGACTGGCCAGACCGCTGGTACCTGCCTCCCACCCGCCGTGTTGTATGAGGGGGCGGTGGTGCTTGGTGAGCCATGATAGACCTTGAAAACCTACCCATCTACCCCCAGCACCCACAGACCCAGTGCTGACAGCAGACAGGAAGCAGAGGAGTGAGTAAGCCCAGAGTGGATGAAAGTGAAAGGGACTGTGAGAGTGAAGATGAGAAAGAAAGGATAGAAAGGGACAACAAATGTCTGATGAGTTTCTTGAAACGCAGATGATACTCACCAAGATCAAACCATGCCTGCATAAATTTAGAGCAACCAGGAGGTTGCAAGCTTAGACCCTTAGAGAGACCCACAAGATGTGCCCGAGGGGACCTCTGTTCCCGGTCTCCATAGCCCTCCTGGCTCATGCGTGCTGTGTGGGGTTAAAAACTGGGAAATTGTGTTTTTTTTGTAACAGCACAGATTTTAGGTGACACAACTTAAAAATACCCATTAACCAACAGATTGTTAACCTCTACAGGGAACAAGGTTGTGTTTATTATTTATTGTTCAGTATCTGAACACAAAGAAAGGAAGAAATGGCTTGACAGAACTGCTGAGCTAGCTGTGGGGGATAATAAATCGCTTCTTTTGCTTGAAGGTAAGCGAGTGACAACAGATACGTTATCTATGGCTGTAAATTGCAAGTAGCCAGCACACAGACAGCTTGCTTTAGAACAGCATCCGGATTCAGAATCGTGGTCATCACTGTACAACAGACCAGAAACGATCAATTTCCTGGAAATGAACTGATCAGAAATCAAAACTTTGTTACGATGCTGACAACTGTCCGTGCATTTGTTTCCCAAAAGCATTGCATTATTATGCTGATCTTAGTGTAACAGAAAAGGCGGCGATTTTACGGAGTACGTAACCACAGAACAGTTCTCCTGGGTGAGTGGGCTATCAGGATGGGCTCTACGCTCGAAAAGAGTCGCCCCCACACAGGTGTGGACATTGTTTGCAACGTATTAAAGATGACATCAACGAGCCAATATGACCCTTCCTGAATGCAATCGCCTCTTAACTCTATTAATCCCCAAAAGCCCGATTTCTTTTTGAATGTCGTCATGGGTTTATCTCCAACAGCATGGTTCCAAGTCCCGCCGAGGGTTTGATTACCACGATTGCCGCTTCCCCTTTGCCTCTTTAATTCAGATGATCAGATCAAACAGATTACTGGTGGATGGGACTTTGGCTGCAGTGCAAGGGTGACCCATAACCAACCAGGCTGCCCCCTCCTGACACGCAAACACACAAACATGCACGCAGAGTTTCTTGCAGGGGGGACACTGTTTACCGTTGCACGGCGTAGGATGGCAGGAAACATGGACCCGACGGTCCCGGGTGACGAAGGAAATATGTTCCATTTTATCAGTAATGAGAAGGAGGAGGCGTTAAGATTGAATTACCCATTCCAAGCTAATAGTCGAAGGGGTGGCTGTGACCCCCCCCCCCAACAAGTCCGGGGCTGGATGGCCATCTGCCCCTTGCAGGAGAGAACAGGTCCTCCTGACCCTTTGGATCTGGATGTTTTATTAATTCCGCTTTACCTGATTAGCTCCTGCCTCCCAGGGTTGTCTTGCATTAATAGACATTTCTCCTGGACACCTTTAATCAATCCAAAGGCCAAGACTGCCCACAGGGGCACAAGGCGGTACGGCAAGGGACAGAGTCCCCTGCTGTGGAACTACATGACATGAAAAAGAGCTGACTGAGAACCCACAACAAGACAGAAAGCAAATATTCAAACAGCACTTGGAAAGGAACTCCCCCTGTGAATAAGACTTGCTGATCGCTTGAACCCATGGGCTCCTGTCTCACTGGGTCAGAGGTGGGCCCAGAAGGGCAGGGAGGATGGGGCAGACACACTGTGACAGAACAGAGGATCACATATAAAGAGCTATGCCTACAAACAGCCAGGCCCAGGCATAGTTTTATGGAGCCTCTCCACAGCAGGTCTTTGCAGGAGTAGGAGACAGGGCTCACCTGGGGGTCAAAGGGCAGTGCATGGGCTCTTTGACCCTGAAACAAGCTCATGCCCACCCGCTAAAATGGGCGTCCTTTTTTCAGTCGCAATATTGCAACCCCAGGAGCAATATGGCCGCCCGCAGGGGTAGGGGAGAGAGGGTACAATGGGATGATGAAGGGCCGACTTTCCGGCCACCGGCTCCTCCCAGTGAGGGGCCAGCAGTTGGGCACAAAGCAGTGGCTGCCGGTCAACAATAAGCACTGCAGTGGCTGTGTGTTGTGCGCTAACCTGCTTAACATTCATTAGCACCCCTAACCAGAGCAGATGCATGGACCCCCCTCCAGTCGGTGTGGCACAAAGCTGATTCGGTGATTCAGGTCTCAGGGGTCTCAGCAGTGAACGTGCCCAAAGGTTTAGTCCCTTCTGGATGGAGATGATCTTCACATAGTTCTACTGATTGCATATCTCGCCATGCCTCTTGATAACATGGCTTTATTTTTCTTGTAGTATTAGGGTTAATAACGCATCACAACAGGCTTCCTTGAGCTTGAAGCTACCTCCTATCTCTGACATCACAACACAAACTGCAGCAGTTCAGATATTAAGTATCTCAAGTAGGTACTAAAACATCACAGAGATCCAAAGTAAGGCCTCGTTCGTCTGTAGGTACTTCTGTAACTGCGTCTGAGCATTAGCCAGCTGTTACTGTAAAGGAACTAGGGCTCCTCATGTTTCAGAGATGGAATAAACACAACCCCAACTCCTAAAGACAAACACTCAACAGTCTTGGAGAACCTGCAAGGTGTCAAGGTGATGAGAACATAGCATGCTTCTGACAAGACACCAATATAAGAAGGGTAACAGCAAAGGTGGAGAATTTTAGTCTTTTAGTCTCACTCACACACACACACACACACACACACACACACACACACACACACACACACACACACACAAAGCCCAGTCTCTGTACATATACATACTGACCCTTTTTTCTCGGGAGCTGTGCTGAATGCTGGGAAAAGCTGGATGTCTGGCTGTAGCTTGTTTGTCCAGAATGCAGTGTTGGTACCAGGTTCTGCCTTTGGGCCTGTTTTGCCCCTGTGAAGCTTCCATTCCCCTTGAACCCAGGGGACCGCATTCCCAGCGACCCCTGGCTGGCTCCCTTTCTCTTCTCACCTCAATCACTTCTGCTCCTTCCCCCCCAACTGCAGGTTGCGGTGGGAGAGCGAGGCAGCGATGGACTGAGCGCCGCAGGTCCGTGTCTTTGTGTGTGTTTGTGTGGACGAGTGCTGTTAATCATTATGGGCAGCATTAAACCAGGCATGGCGCAGTGGGAATTTAAACACACACTCCTACAGCACTATGTCTCAATCATTCCCTCACACATACAAATATAACTTCCAGTCACCCATCATCATATGTCTGGTCAACATTATGCTGAAATAAGTTATGATGGAATAAATCAGGGTCAGAAAGTCTATTGGAGTTTCAGAGCTGTTGCATAGAACTCCCTGACCTATGAATTCTGTCTTTGCGCTAAATTCATCTCTGTCACTGAACAAAGACTGAATCCCAAGTGCAGCCATGTGTGCCATAAAATAAGTTCCTGTTATTAAACTGGCTTGTCTGTGTACTCTGGAGCACCAAGGCACAATGAAAAGTTTTGGACACTTTATTAAATAAAATGGACTTTTTACCGATCCCAGTGCAGTGCATTTGCTCAATTTTGTCAATTTTGCATCTCATTTCAAGAAAACCAAAGCACAGCGCAGCAGTAGGGTGAAAGGAGAGCTACCCAAGCACCCCTGAGCACCTCCAAAGGAAAGCAGGAAACAGAGGCAGCTGGAGCAAAGGCCTTTCTCTAGCATAATTGAGAAAGAACATGGATCAAGTTCTTGCCTGCCTTATTCATAAATCCTTAGCCCTTAATTACATTACAGGAGAATATGCAGGCCAGCTCTGGGGAGACAATGGGCTCCTATCAGCTTGACCAATCAGAGGTCATTATCTGGAGTGCATCCATCGCTGAATCAGTCTCCCATCAGAAGGCAAAAAAGGGGGGAGACAGAAAATGTGCAGGAAAATATTAACAGGCCCACTGAGCTGTAAGCTAGGATGAGTGCAGCCATTGGTGACTAAAGTGTAGACTGATGAATGGTCTTCCAACCGAATGGGAGGGAGAACACACGCAGACACTACATGGCCAAAAGTGTGTGGTCACCTGAGGATCACCCCCATATGTGCTTGCTGACCATCCCATTCCAAACCCATTGGCACTAATGTGGAGTTGTGCTGTAACAGTTCCCACTCTTATGGGAAGGCTTTCCACTAGATTTTGGGAATTTGGTCACAAGAGCATCAGTGAGGTCAGGCGAGAAGGCTTCATAGCAGATGTTGAAGTGTGTTTTCGATTGTAGTCTTATTGTTGAAGCCATACTTTTTTCAGCTTTGGTTTCCTGACTGACAGTCTGAAATTCTCCTTGAGGATTTGTTGATATTCAGTAGAATCTGTTCTTCCTTGTACTCGCACATTTCCTGTGCCACTAGTTGCCCCACAACCCCAAAGCATAATAGATCTAACCCCGTATTTAACACTTGGCAAGGTGTTCTTTTCTTCAAATGCTACTCCTTTTTTCTCCAAACAAACCTTTTCTGGTTGTGACCAGAGTTAGATTTTAACTTCATTGGTCCACAGCACTTGGTTCCAAAATGCCTCTGTCTTATGCAGATGTTGTTTTGTATACTTAACACATTGCTTTTTCTAATGGGACTGCAGGAAAGGTTTTCTTCTGATAGCCTCTTCATAAGGGGCATGTCTGTGTAAGTAGTGCAGCACCACCAGTCCTTTGTGAGCTAAACCTGCCTGCAGGTCCCCTTGCAGTCAGACGGGAGTTTTAGTGTGCCTCCCTGCACCGTATACGAGCCGTGCCATCTGTCAGTTTTCTTGGTCTTCCAGATCTTGTCTGGACCTTCATGGTTCCCCTTAACTGGAATCCTAATGACATTTTGGACTGTGGCAATTGCTAGCTGGAAGCGCTTTAAATGCTTTTTATAGCCTTCCCTGCTTTGTAGGCATCAATTAGTTTAATTTTCATATCCTCAGTCAATTGCTTAGAAGAGCCCATGGTTGCTGAGTGTTGCACAATGTAGGAAGAGTCAAAATATTAGTTAGGTTCATCAGATGACAATTTCTAATGGCACTTCTTCACCAGACTGATGACCTAACAAGTTCTGAGACCTTTGAACTGAAAGGGTGCTCAAACTTTTGCAAACACTACATTTACTCTTATTTTTTCACATTTGAGTTAATCAAATAAAACATAACTGTACGTTAACATTTTTTGGTTTTAGTTTTTTTGCTGTCGAAGTTTTATTTACTATTTTTAATTCAAATGTTAACAATTTATGCAATTTGGTCAGGGGTGTTCAAACTTTTGAATGGAACTGGATAATCCCCAAAGAACCCTCAAGTCTGACTTCCAGTCCTCTCTTCTGAAGATCTGGTCAGTTTCTCTTCCCTTTAGGCTTTGCAACAACTTTGCATTTACACAGGGTGGGGTTGTCAGCCCTACACCCGGCTATGGAAGTCCTGGGTGGGCAGATTAGCATACCAAATAGCCTAAAACATGTTTTTGGACTGTGGGAGGAAATGAGCATACCCAAAGGAAACACAAACACACTGAAAATATGAGTGTGGCTTGAACACAAATTCCCTCACACCACTGAAGCATTATGAGACAGCAGCAGTGTTTACTGTGCAATGCTGTCTCTCATGTAACTTTACCAGGAGTATTATCAACACCAACTCTTCTCTTTCCACTCACTCACATTCACTGACAGTGATGAAAGTCAAACCACGCTCAGGAAGTCCAGACACAGCAGTCCACATGATGCTCACAGATTGGTCCTCAAAAGATGGATGAAAAGCATTACTTAATCATAATGAGGATCATCCAGGAATATGAACATCCAGACAAGAAAAGCTGTGCTTTTTTTTGTTCAATCCCAGTGTTGACTGGTGCAACCTAATTCTATTTTTATTATTTGTTTCAGTTGTATATTAACTACCCATGAAAAGCTAATCTTTATTAAAACTATGCATTTCAGTTTCTAACCAAAAAACTAATGAATTCATGAGATTTCTTCATGAACTTCATGAATTTCCCAAACCATCAGTGTTTTCCTTTGGGTCCTAATCAGTTCCTTCCACTACATCTTCCCGAAAATGCGGGAGCTCTGCGGTGCATCCTGGGTAATCCCAGTGTCACAATGGCAGTTGCTAAGACACTTCTCAGATATGCATCACAGGGGACGCTATGGCGGTGATAAATCAGGCCTGTGTGTTTGGCGAAGTGACATCTGAAATGTGCTATGTCCTCCACTAACCCAGTGTGTCTGTTTGTGTTTGTTGTCACAGAAATGTGGTGGCAATGTATGTTAAACACACATATATCAGCAAAATAGTTTGCGCAAAAAAAAGCTTTATTTGGCATAACCGTGCCTTCTGGTTTATAACCGCTGCATTCAGAAAAAATCTCTGCACAGCCAACTGGAATTGTGGGAAGCACAGCTCTATTTCCATTGCTAAAAAGAGATTTAAGGTGAACAAAAAACAAAAGAAATACCACAAAGAAAAGCTATTCATCAAAGCAATTCATACATAAAATTTGACAACTAGAAATACCATACAGGTATAAGAAAGGGAAAAAAAAATCTTGCCCACTTTCCAGCAAGGAGATTTTCTGATCAGTTGGATGTAAGATGACCAATGGTGGTCAGAGGCAGGGAAGCCAGCCAGCTTAGCCCAACTTGTAGATCTTGGGCCCTGCAGGCTGAGGTTCTTCAAAAGGCACAGTCTGGCCCATGCTGAGAGACCCCACGTTGTCTATTGCGTCAGTAGACAATGAAACGTGACCTGCGTTGAGCCCACCTTATGTGGGATTTGCAGAGACGCGGCCCTGAGTCCTCACTGCATTGGCTGGGTCCAGGACACACACTAAGGGAGTTGCTATTTACTGAGGCCATCAATCTGTCAGTCCTGCCATCAGACAAGCAAGGCAATATGGTTCCCACATTTCTCCATTAGTCAGCTTCCTGCTGGGGAGGTGGGGCAGCACCTCTCCATGCCTGGCACCCCCACACCACCCCATGTCTACTTGCCATTCATCTTCCAGCCCTCATCCTTATTCATCTTTGACCTGCTTCACATTCCTGTTTGTCCCCATATGGACGCGCCAAGCATGTGGTCCCAGCCCTACTCGTTAAAACACCCCCCACCCCATCAGTGGATCCGAAAAGACTATTCAAGGTGTACGGTCAATAAGATATGCTTATTCGGAGTGGAAGAATTCAACTTTACAAATGGTTTCATTCAACCCCCCTATGTTGACTTATGGGGGATTTCTTCAAGCTTATGAGGACAAGATCTGGATCTCGTGCACATCCCAAGTGCGGAGCAGTGCAAGACATTTAGATTCACTTTTATGTATAGTGATTATTATGCAGTATTTGTTTGACTCATTTATCCAAAGTGACTCACAGTGTTATATGGACTGTATTAATTCCTTACATTCATTTATACTACAATTTAACACACACATTACAGGCGGCTTGGAGTCATCAGTCTGCTTGAAACACACATCTTTGGGCTATGGGAGCAAATGAGAGCAGCTGGAGGAAATACATGTTTTATTAGGTGGGTGAGAGAGGCAATATATGTGAAACTCTGCACTCAGACAGACATACAGCATTCCAGAGTAACCGAAAAAGGAAACCCTTGTTATGTTGTGTTATGATAACTAATGTGAATTTTTACAGTATTTGTGTGGCATTTTGTCATATTTTAGCATAAACTGGTGCCATTTTGGACCTCAGAAGCACTCAAAAACCTCGGGAGCACTCTTTCACCAGAGAAACTAATGGTAAGAGTGTCTTTGGGTTATGAAGGTTGTTGTTAGGGAGGGTTTATCAGGAACCTCATTACCCTCCTGTGGTGGGAGAAGACTGTAGCAAAAAATTTGCATCATAAGGAAAATGGCTGGTTTGTAAAAAAAAAAAAAAAAAAAAAGGGAGACCGAGCAGAGGAGGTGAGCTGGCCATGTGCAGATAGTGTTGCTGCAGCACCGCAGCTGGGTGTGTGGGCACTACTCACACATAGCAAACCCCTGTGTAGGTGGTACAGCACAGGACAGTCCATCTCCAGGCAAGGCAAAGACAAACTGAGCTTCCCAAATAAAAGCTCAATAGGCATTTGTGTTTTGGATGGCAAGTTGGGATGTGTGTGTGTGTGTGTGTGTGTGTGTGAGTGTGTGTGGAGGGGAGGGCACATAAATTCTATACACACACACAAACAGAACTGTGTGCACAGTAATTGTTTCTTTCCCCATAAAACTTTTTTTCATCCTCAATCCAAAAAAACATTTTGAGTGCTGAATAGGCGCCTATTAGTGGATCCATTAAGAGCACAGGGGCTGCTCAATGGCCACTCGCTCTGCATCTTTACTGGGGCTCTGCCCTGAATGCAAGTCCCACCCCCACTGCACTCCTGGGGAGACACTATTGATAGGTAGCAGTAGCAAGGGGCGGAGTGTTCA
This sequence comes from Heterotis niloticus, assembly GCA_018136845.1. NCBI lineage: Eukaryota > Metazoa > Chordata > Actinopteri > Osteoglossiformes > Osteoglossidae > Heterotis > Heterotis niloticus. Next base: position 22,707,265 of record CM030896.1, read on the forward strand.
GGGGAGTGAGTTGTTGTCTTGTAACCCCCCCAATTTACCCACCCCAACAAGTTGCATGACGGAGCTCCAGGTGTAGACGCAGAACTACCAGAAAAGGCCCATTGTGTAGCACACTCCCTTGACCGCTTGTTCTGAACCGTGGACCTGACGCACGCATTAACTGATCTCCATAAACTATACAGCCCCCCCCTTCCCATCCTGCCCCCCCGACACACCACAAATAGCTGCACATTGCTTTGTAGCCCCGCATTGTTGCTGGATTATTCAAGATTTAGAGGAATAAAGGGAAAGGGCGAGCAAGGGCTGGCTGCTCTTTATCGCCTATGGACAGAGAGAGAAAGAGAGAGCGAGAGAGAGTGAGCGAGAGAGAGGTAAAGAAAAAACTCTGCAGTAAGTTACTGTAGCAAGAGGTCTGAAACTCCCACTACCTGAACTACTGGTCCAGAAGCCTGAGGTGCAGCAGATTTTTATAGCACAGCTTTAGTTCTGGGGACCTCATCTGGGTGTCAAGCACAGCCCCTCCTATGCTCTGTTCGGCAGGAAGCAAAAAAATAGGAGGGTCAGCAGTTGAGAACATAAAAATTCAGTAAAAATTTTTCTTTAATTTAATATGATGCATGTATAGATGTGACCAAAAGTGCTGTGTGTTTCCAAAAAAAAATCTAATTTTTTTCCTGAAATAAGTTGAAACTGTCAAAAGTATCCACCATTGTTTATTTCACATTTAATATAATGGAATAGTTCTTTGCTTTTGATTTATATGATTTAACATGTTGTTTAAAAGAACAAAAAAAATGAAAATGGCATGGACAAAAATAATAGGATCCTTAACCTAATACTTGGTAGGACAGACTTTGGAGACAATAACTCCAGTGAAGCGTTTTCTGTAGCTCTGAATGAGATTCCTGCACGTCTACACGGGTAGTTCGGCCCCCTCTTCTTGAGCAAACTGCTCCAGTTCTCTCAGGTTTAATGGGTGCCATCTCCCAACTTCAAGTTTAGTTCTTCCCTCAGATGTGGGATTCAGATCAGAATGGTCCAGTGTTTTCTTCTCATCTTTGGGTGAATTTTGAGGTTTGTTTCAGGTCATTATTCTGTCGGACCTATGACACAGCTTTCTGAAGTTGGACTGTACATTTTGCTCCAAATTGCCTGTAAAGTCTGGTGTCATTGTGTTCTGAACAGATTCAAGGCATTCAGTGCCAAAGGCAGCAAAGCAACCCCAACACATCACTGACTCTCCTCCATGTTTCACAGTAGGGATGGTGTTCCTTTCTTTGAAAGCTTTGTTTTGTTTTCTGTGAATGTAGATTTGGTGGAGTTTACCAAACATTCTCCCAGAAGGACTGCGGCTTGTTAACATGCATTTTGACAAACTTCATTTGGATTTTTCTGTGTTTCTCTCTTAGAAGTGGTGTCTTCCTGGGTTTTCTGCCATGGATCCATTTTTATACAGACAGCAATAGATGGTGGGACTTGAAACTATTGCAGCTTGAGCTTGAAGGTCATCTTGGATCTGTATTCCTCATGCAGTCACATACAGGGACATTGGCTACAGACCCATGGGCCTTAAACTTCTTGATAACATTGGCAGTGATGGTCACAGGAACATTAAGCTCTTTGGAGATGGTCTTGTGGTCTCTAGGTTGACCATGATTGGCTGTCATCTTCTTTCTAACCTCCTTAGACAACTCCGTGTTCTTCCTTGTCTTTTCCATGTTTAGTGTGAGGCACCCACTGATACTCAGCAGCAAAGTGAGGACTTTTCTCCATGTAAACTGGCTGAATGAGTGGTTACAAGACTGAAGCCACCTGTGATTCTTAATAAAGGAGAATAGTCAGCTTCAGGTACAGCACAATCATCCCTTACAACTTCTAAAGAGTGACAATAATATTGTCTTTGTACAATAGGCAAGGATTTAGTTCTTTTCACAGATGTTTCATTTTGTTTGCTTGCAAAATAATCAAATGTATTTGTGAATTAGGAGATCTTTGAATTTCAACACCTTCGGGAAGAGTTAGGGTTTGATTTGCACATACCGGTGTCACTTGAATAAAATGCAGGAGTATCAATACTTTTGGCCATATCTGTATGTTCTATGCTTATACTGAATAGAAATCAATGAATTATTTACAAAAACACTGTTTTCCCATTTACTTTTACACATTATCACCATCATCATTATCACTGTTGTCTTGCAGTTAGACAAATTTTGACTGCACAGTGCAGTCATTGTGTATTTCATGTGCGAAGTCCTGCTTCACTTGGAGATAGTGATTTTCAGTGTGTGTATGTGCCTGCATGCACACCAGTCGTCAGGCTGTACAGTGAAACTCAGGCAAAGTTGGAGCAGGAGGAGCTCTGTGATCAATATGGAGGCATTGTTAGGCCATGCTTACCTACAGGAAACCATCTGCTCTCTGTCAATGCATCACCTGCTCATCTAAAGCGTCACCAGGGAGACAGAGGGATTAGGAGTGTTTAGGCCTGCAAGAAGAGACAGGAGGGAGGGTTGCTATGGGCAACGGCAGAAAAGGCCAGATGCTACACTTGCAGAGTGTCTCCCCCCTGTGGCAGTTAGTGGCAAAACATGACACTGATGCACCGCTAGTTGGATTGAGGCTCAAGCACCTTCCTTTAGAGTGGCTCCTGCGCTGTGGGGGTAGGGGGCTGCTGTTGCTGAGTTACGTCACCTATGCAACAGTGAATGGAGAACATAATAATCCCGTGTCTTATAGTGCATGTATGTAGCTTTGTTGCTGCCTAGAATATGGCCTCTGTTGCTACCCTAGAGCTAGAGATCACAGTGGCATCCGGTCTAACTGTTATAAACCTGCAAGAAGTCATGGGACACTAAAGAAGCTTCCTCAGATATCAGCATTTGAGCAGTGTCTGACAGCAGACCTTTCACATCACTTCCACTCTCTCTTTAGCTTTGCCTGGTGTAACTTTGGCTTTGGTTAGCAAAGCGCTAATGTGTGTGTTCTTCTACAGAACCTCCTGGACTGCACCTACCTGCTAGACAGATCTCTCCAGCATATTGACTTGTGTCAATGTTAGATCCACCCCAAATCCCCCCAATAGTAAATAGCATAAACAGGTCAGATGTGGTCAGATGTGGGGGGTTGGGTGATTGGCAATGTTGATCATAGTTAGGGTGGGGGCATGAACAATACAACAGAGTGGAATTTAGGGTGGTGGAGTCAGCCTGAAAAGGTGCATAATCTGGCCATCACACCTGGGTGCTCAGCTGGGATCTCCAGCAACCTGAGTGACAGGGTAGAGGGGGCTTGGTGCTCAGCCGCGTGCGACCAGCTGATTCCGTCCATTGCTCAGGTGCATCACAACATCCCTGTAAGTGAGTGCTGTGTGCACTCCAGACAAGCGGTCCACCTGCCCTAATCCTGTCCTACACCATCCTTTTATCCATTATAGGACTGACACACACAAACACAGCATCCTGACAAAGACCACCACCCTCAGATTCATTTCTTCGGCCATTTTTCTTTTCCCAGCATTGGGGGTCAGTAACTTGTCCTTTTTCAGCTATCAGTAGCAAGAGCTCTGTACATGTAAATATTCCAGAATTGGCTCAGGGTTTAAAATTGGTGAATTTACATTTTGCTCAAGTCTCCTCTGGAAGCTTAGTACCTGCAATGGTACATGGCAACCAGACTGCTCATGCCCTTAGCCACACTTATCCATAACCATTGACTGATGTTCACCTGTGATTGAGCTAACATTTGGGATTCATCCATATTCTTAAACCACTGCATAACAACTGGTAAATCAGAAACATAAATCAATTATATCACAAATCATCATAAATTCTTGTAAAAATTAAACAAATAACACTTTCTACATCATAATTGTACCTCTTTTGACCTACCTTGCAGTGCATGAAAAAACAGTACAAGAAAACCTATATGGGAACATAAGCTTGGGATAAGGGCAGTGTGGTCAGCTGTTTATTATGCAATATCAAAAGTTTACAAATTAAAATATCAGTGATAATTTAGCCTGTTTGTACATTTTCTCTCTGTGGAAGGGATGAAATATAAGACGGCAGGTGTGTTTTATAAAAGATCCATAACTTCACAGATGGTCAGTCTGAGTAAAGATGTACTGTGACCTAAAAAGACAAATAAACTAAAACAGCTGAAAGTGATTTGACTTCCCTGTCTATTGAAGGATAAAGTTAAAATCTGTTTCAGTCCCCCCCACGGGCCAGCTAATAAGGTTTTATTACAAAGCTTCACAAAGTTGGCCTTTTTCCTCCCTGTCCGGTGGAGTAATTATTCCCCTCCTTTCTGCTCTCTCTCTGTCTTGGGACCCAGGCGACAGTGGAGGCTGGGAGTCTGGCTGTCAGGGCCACGTGTGGCCGACTCGTGGCTGACACACTGCAGCCCCTGGAAAATTCGATTACGCAGCCAGAGTGGGAGGCAGTTGCACTCAGCAAACGGCGGCCAACGGCCTCCCAGCATGTGCCATGACCAACCCCCCACCACCGTCAGGGGCCTCCTTTATCTCGAGTGGGAACTGGCCCATGTGCGCCGTGAGCTGCCTCAAGAAGCCCCCTGAACTTCTATTCTCGGTCCCCCTTCCCTTCTTCTTTTTCTTCACACAATGCTGGCCATCTGATGGTGCCGAAATGGGCAAATCCACCATCCCTGTGAGTCTCCAACACACAGAATGCACACATCAGCACTCAAGTCTCTGTATTCAATGTCCCTCATTCTCTGTTTGGAGTAAACACCCCAACATCCCCCAACATCCCTCACTTCCTCACTACAGTAAACACCCCATCATCCCACACCTACTCACCAAGGGACACCTCACAGCACAAAATGACACAAGAGTGTTGTTTCTGAAACAACATGAACACACATGTGCAAGGGTCCTGTACTTGGTCACTTGTGGACCACGGATGGGCCTTAAGGATGAGTCCTCTGGGTGATGAGTGCCATCCACTTGCGTCCCAGTTTGGGGTTCGTGCAACAGGCCGCACTAAAACACAACTTCGGTGGCATTTGGTGATAAATGGCTGACTGTCTGCAGCGACCAGTTTAATGGAGCTTAATGTCAGCGTAATGATGAGGCACAAGCACACATGGTGCAACGACAATGGTGTAATAGGGCGGCAATCGACGATTTCGGAGGCATATTTGTGAGAGAAAGCGGCTCTGTGTATCCCATGAATGGAGCTCCTCTAAACAGAGTGCATCACCTGTCACCCTGTCGCATGCACTGACCCCCCAGAACTATGGAGAAGGTGGCAGGGGGCACAGTATGATGAACATTTCATGGCATGGGATTAAATGGAGGAAAAGGGTCAAACTCAGTGCCACTGGGCACTGGGCCACATGTGGCAAAGACGCACTGTGCAGTTGGAAATATTCTCCTCCAGAATCCTACTTTCTCAAAGCCCCCATTGTCGGCCTTTTGGCTAAGGTCAAGCATAGCGTAGGAGGTTGTATTTTGTTTGGGTAGTCCATTGATCTTAATGTGTGTAGTTTAGGGTGTCATGGCCGCCATCCATGCAGGGTGATGAGGGATTTTTATTTTAAGTGGCTTTTTGAGTCCAGCGAAGTCCTTGTGAAGTTATTGCTGATGTTGAAAACGGTGGCAGCGATAACCAACGTGCTGAGGAGGTTCCTCTGAATGCAGGACATTATGAGGGATACCATTGCCTCATTTGGAAACAGAGAAGCAACCAGCCTCTTGCAGAGTGGCTTCTCTTCATCCAGGAGATCACGACTAATCTTGAAGTTCTGAAGTTCTGAAGTCATTCTGCAACTGACAGAATGATTTTTTTCCCTGTTTTCAGACTACTCTGTGAAGGAAAAAGGTTTATAGCAAATTGCCAAGATATTTTAAAATATTTCTTTGTATGACATTATCGGCCTATGACTAAGGAACTTGAGAGAAGTTTTAGCACAGTTGCAGAATCTTTTGAGGCATCCTCAGCTGTGGGCCACTTTTTATTGGAGTATGTAGACGTGGAAAGTAAATATTTTTGTGGGTTGAATGACTTGGGGTTTTGAGCTGGACTTTTCGATTTGGAAATTTAACGTGTGGCTTCATTCGGGCCCTGCTGGGCAGGATGGTTTGAACCATCGCCCATCATTTTTTACTACTGAAGGCAGTCCAGGTTTAGCATCTTATGTGGGTCAGCCTCTGTTTTGCCATTTATGTTGGAGTTTTTATTATATAGCTACTAACTGTTCTGATGCAAAGAGATGCGTGGAGGATGGACATGTTGCCGGGCATTGTATTGTTCTGTGGAGGGGCGGCCATATCTCTTGCAGTTGAACCCAGTGTTGAACCCCCCCAGGTGGCAGAGACAACAGAGGAAGGCCCTAGCGAAGGAGAAGATGCATATGACTGAGAGATAGAAGAAAGGAGTGGCAGGAGTCAAGGGAGTCAGGACCACTTGGGCGGCTGTGGCTGCAGTAACTTCAGAGAGTTCACCCGCCCCTGCACCTGTGCTAAAGAACTGCCACAGCTTGACTCAGAAAAGGAGAAGGAACAGGAGCGGAAGCTGCGGAGAAGAACTGTAGGACTCCTGCTTCTAACTGGATGAATCAGAAGCTGGAGCGGTGATGGTTGAGGAACAGTCATTACCCTCTCAGGATGTGACTGGTTCAGAAGGGAAGGAAGAGGAGGCAGATCAGGAACGAAATGAAGGCGGGACTTAATGTGATTTGTTTGAGATGAAAGGATTTTTATTACTCTAAGTTTTATTGCTGCATATATTTAAATCATTAAACTGGATCTTAATGTGTTCATGATGTATTACTGCGACTGGTCCTTTTTATGTTAACACGTGGTTTATTATTATGATTGGAAGTGTGTTTAGAGCTGATTCTTCGATGGGGGGTAATTTGTTCATTTTTGTCTTAACATGTTGTGCTTTTTGGAGTTTAATTTAATGTGCAGATGTGTTGTTTTGTTTTGCTCAAGGTTGTAGGCTCATAATGAATTTTTTGAGTTTGGGAAGATATTAATGTTTAATATTTTAATGGGTCAATGTGTGAACAATGCAATAATTGTGTTTTTGAATGATTGTGATGTTTCAGGGTTATGTGTGGGTTTTATGAAGGTGTGTTTTGTTTTAACTGTGATTGTTATCTGTATAGAGTGCGTTGTAATCACATGAAGTCTTTTAAGGATGAACCTTCTATTCTTTGCATTTTTTTAAAAATTATGTGGCAAAGTTGGCTATTGTTCAGCATCATTGCTGTGTGATGTGTGGGGTTTTGTTGGAAATTAATGGGGAATTGGGGCTAAGTTGTTAATAATGTGGTTGCTTATGGGTAGCTGCAGGGTAGGGTGATTTATTTTAATTGTGCCGTGGTATATTTTAATGCAAATTTATTACATGAAAAATGTGAGGACAGTGCCCTTGTTTTCTGTGAAATGGATGTATTTGTGTTACAAATTTGGAACTTGTATATTAGTAAAGCAGGTGAATTTTATAGATTGTGAATATGTTATATTATTGGTGAAATGGATGGGACTTGATAAAATGTTACTTTAGCTATGAAATATGTGTTTTTATGTGAGAGGTTTGGTGAATGTATTCATTTATAATTTAAACTCATTCACAGATGGGGAACAAGGGAGAGTTCTTCTGCAATATGACAATGAATTGAATAAGAGATCTTGATACAGCAAACATTTGAACTTTATGATGATATTTTAATATGTTTTGTGTTATAGCAATGTCTATTTTTGGTGACTGTATTTTTTTATTGGCATTTAATAAAGAAAAAAAAACAAAAAAAAAATCTGTAGTAGCAGACAGAAGTGGCCCACTATGGAATTTTAAAATTTTATGTGGCCCCTGGACCAAAAAAATTTCTCCACCCCTGGACTAGAGAGTACCGCTGAAACACTGGGCTCCGGGATAAGAAAAGGTACAGCCTCTAAAAATCCTGTAACCTTTTGAGCTTCAGCAACTGCTCAATGTATGTGGATGTATTTGCAATTTTTTGTACTGTCTCTGCCAATAAGTTGCTGAGACCCGGTGTTATTCATAAAACTCAGAGGAAAAATATAATATGCACAGCATTCTTGAATGAGGCAAAATCAGTGGACTTTTCAACTCAACTTTTGACTCCGATGGATGCCATACATCTAAATTTCTGGAGAGCTTCAGCTCCTCCTCATCTCCTACACTGCACCAAGTTTATCCTCGAAAATCCAACTTTACATTTGTTCTAAAACATTGTGAAACTGCTGTGTCATAATCCCATTTTAATAACAATTATATGGTGTATATATCACCTTGCACTGTATTTCATGCACTGATTTGTCTGGTTTATTGCACAGCTTGGTAGCTCTGTGGGAGGAGCCTATCTGATGAGGGAGGAGCCAAACAAATGGCAGCCTGTGTCCTGGAATGATGCACGCCCAGAAAAAGAAACAAAAAAGCAGTCTGGGGATTGTCATGAAGACTGAGCAAGAGAAGGAGAGACTCCTGCATGAGGGGGCGCAGGGGGTCTGGGTGATTAGAGAGTCTGTTAATTAGAGGACAATTTCCAGAAGAAGAAGCCTTATTGGATTTTCTCCTAAATGGAATGTCCCCCAGGGGGCAGGGGTGGGGGTTTGGTGCGTTTGGGGTGGCTGCGGGGAGGGGGGTTTAGGATCACAACAGACACCAATAGGGGCACCCCAATGCACACCCGGGGCTGACCCTCCGTGACCAGCGCTACGCTGCCGTTCGATGGGACGGAACCAAGTGTTGTCTCTCTTTGTGGATGCAGCTGTGTTTTGTGTGAGCAGACCTATCTGTGGTGTTGGTTTCCACTATAAGCGAGGTGAGTTGCAGGACACACAGTAAGAAATATTCAGCATAGACATATGAAGGAACCCCACGACAAGTGAAAAGCATATCTCAAACAAAACACTCTCTTCTGACTCAAGGACATGCCAGGTACATTGAGCCACTAGGAGATACCAAGGGAACATCTTTCTTATCTCAGATGAGACAGCTTTGGGGGGCAGGGTGGTTGAGCTTGTTAGCTGCAACCATGTCTATATCTTCCTGACAGGTTAAGCCCGTTGGTCAGAGCTCATTTAACAGCCCCAAGGTATTGTACCCCCAGCCTTTCCTTAAATACTCCAAACATCTTGACAGTTTTTAGACGACAAGATACCGCTGCAGCTATTCTTCTACGCATTCATCAAGTGCAGTGGTTTTGCTGCTGTGTTTTTAAACAAACACAGTGTAAAAGCACAGCCAGCTACAAAATGCAGACAGCAAAGCCAGGTTTGACTGAAACCCAACAAACCACCAACAAGCAACCTGGAAATGTGAGACCCCTGATTTTCAGACTTCCTTTATTATTCATTTGACAGCTGTTTTTCTCCTTCCCTGAGATGCGTCCTCTAATTTTGTACCATATCTCTCTGACATCTCCAGCTGAATGACCAAAAGACATCTAAGGTTGGGTGGGGTCAGTGCTTCTGAGCCCAAATCAATTCGTGGTGACCACTTGCGTAGTTTTTACGGTAAGAGAAGCTGTGCACTTCACAGGCTCTGTCATCATTGTTACCTGCTACCCAACTGTAACCTGACAATCACCTCCAGCTCATCTTTTCTAAGACTTACATCCAAAACCAGCCTCCCGAAGTGACAATTACAGTAATTCAACTCTTCTCTCACTCAATTCTGCAGCTTCTCCCAGGACTTTGAAGTCTTGCAGAGATCTCCTCTGCTACATTTGTGGAATCCTTTACTTCTTCACACCATTCTGCACAGTTGTTGGTCAAAGTTACGGTTATACCTCTGGTGGACAATTGCAGCTCTTTCCTATCTGATCTTTCAATCTCTGCTTTCAAGCCATCTTCAGCTTCAAGTATTGGAGAGGACTTTTGCAATTTAATTGGATTTAAATGATTATTGTGCTTTAATTCTCTTTTATTGGGCCTATGAATGTTTGTGTTTTTTGCAGATGAAAGAGTGAACCAGAATGTTTAGTAAGAATAACATAATGTAACACATGCTGGGTGTTTTTACATGCAGTTTTTATGGCTTTGTTCTTCGTAAAATGAGGTTTTACATCCACATGGTGCTGCACACATTATTAACAAGAGGTTTATAAAGTTCGGTGATTCATTTTATTATTACTTTCCAGCTTTCCACATAACTCTAAGTTGTGTGTTACTCGCTGCAGCGTTTTTGCCTCTTCAATATACTAACAATACTTACAGTATGAAATGGGGCATTACAGTTTAGTGATGCAGTATATAATGTGTTGTTACTATTTACCGTTCCACTTTCTGACCTGGACAGACCCGGGTAACACAGCTAGTAACTTAGTTAGTACTTGGTTTAACTTTTCTCTTTACTAACCTCCTTATCCCCTTTTTTCTGTATTGTGAGCAGGGTGTACGTTATGACAGCTCCCTTTTGAATGGCACTAATAATACTTTAAGACTGAATGCACCACTTTAAGGTTAATACAGATGGTGATATATGGTTGGCATTCATATATTCTATATTGGCAATTTAGTGTCACCAGTTCACCTGATGTGTCTTTGGACTGTGAGTCAAAGAGTCAAAAGTCAAAAGAGTTTATTTGTCAAGCACATGGTTGTGTACCATGTATTGAAATGTGCTCTGATCTGATCCAGTGAGAGGATACTGGAATGCTCTTCAGACAGGCAAAGTCCACACGTTCTCAGCTGGATTGAAACCCATCTCTGAACCCATAACTGAGGAGCTGTGAGAAACCTGTGCTACCCGTTGCACCACCGCCCTGTGTTTTGCATGAAAGTGTTATGTTCTGAACACATTGTAAACCCCGGGCTCATTTTCCCGAGCCCTTAGTCCCCTCTAGTGGCCATTTTGTGACACTGCAGATGAAGAGTGAGAACGCCTTTGGTCCAAATGATCCTTCTCAAAAAGTAACATCTAAAGTAATTTCGTCCATGCAGTGTACAAGTTTAACATGCTGCACTTAACATCTGATTTAGAGATGTTCATATTAGGCACCTCTTTCAAAGGTAGAACTGTTGGGACTCGAACACACAACCTTCAGGTAACACATTCTTTTTTTGCTGAGCAGCTTCATGGACATTCTGCAAGGAGGCATTCTACGTGCTTCCTGTCAACTCTCAGCTGGCTTATAAACTTCTGATCTAGTATATAACTGAAAGTCAGTTAGCTACCTGTCTTACTGAGTACCTTTTCATCTATTTATTTATTTATTTATTTATTTATTTATTTATTTATTTATTCATTTATTTATCTATCTATCTATCCATAAGGTACTGGAAGGTTAGTTCCTGTAGCTGGCCACTACATTTCTGGTCCTCATCTTGACCCACTTGTTTGTCCTTCTTCAGAAGAGGTTGGATAGCACATCTGGAAACACCTGTTTGTCGCAACACTTCTGTTTGCAGAGACCTTACTGATGCAGGATGACCACCTTTTGTCTTGTTGCTATGCTCACTTGGTGTAAGATTCCAAGGTTTGAATGCCACATCCTCCACAACCTCATCTGTTTAGTGTGGTTGTCCCTCGCCCAGTTTTATTCCGTCTACATAACTGTTTCACCTGATCAGTTTGGTTCAGTCAACGCATTATTGAATTGATCAGTTGCACCTGTTTGCTGTATTTGTTTAATCCTGGACTAGGATTAATTTTTTCAGTGTAGCAGCAGCAGGAGTACTGAAAGCAGATTGTTGTTAAATTTTACTGTGTTACAGTAGTATTACTGAAGAACTGCCTGTACATTTTATTCTTGGAAAATGCAGCTGAGCTGCTACTCTACTGCAAAGCTGATTAAGAGGATTTAAAAATAAATACAAAATTTGAGCAGAATATAAGATTTTTTTTCTTTTTCACTCAGGGTAACTGAATGGTGGAATTGAACTCAACTGAACTGAATGAATATCCAGTCAAAGGCCCTGGAAATCAATAGTGAGCTTCTGTAAATCCCATTGAAAGTCTTGAAATGAGAATTCTCTCACAAAGAAAAAAGCAAACATGAAGTAACCTGGTTAATACTGCCTGTTGGTGCAGCAAAAAGTACTTGTGCCTCAGTACCTGGACTGTAAGTTGGGTGTAGGTTGGTTCCGCTCTGTTTCCAAGATGTATCCAAAAATATAGACTTTCCTACAAAATGAGAACATCTGATAACTTTAGCAACCATGAGAGCAGCTATTATCATAAACAGGCTTCTGTGAAGCAAACCTAAATTTTCATTTACTGGAGCATTTTTATTTTGGCTGGAGTCGAAGGCCAAGCCACACAGAGTAGCAAAGCGGCACAAGAAAACAGGTTTCTTGTCAAGGGACATTTTTTTATGGACGCTGAGAAATAGGACAGTGCTAATTTTAACCGCTGCATTTCCACTTCCGTTCCACAAGCGAATAACTGCAGTACCGGGGGCCAATTGATGATCAGCAAAAAGACACTTCGTTCTTGCTATGCAACTACACCCACTGATTTTGCACTTGGAAAAGTTTGTGTTTCAAGTAAAACGTTCAGTGACACAAAATACAATATACTGTATGTCCGTCTGAAAGCGGGAATTTTAGCAGCCCCTGACAAAGTACAAACCGAATGAGCAAGTACTGAAAAACAGAATGATTTGAGTTTTAGGAAAAGAGGGATATAGTACTAAATAAATATTAAAATCCTGGAAACAAAACTGTACCATGACAAAAAAAAAGTTTGTAAAAAGTTTAACAGAACTCGCAACTTATAATTAACCTTAAGCCTATTAACACATGCTTATGTTTATTTTTTAAAAAAGCTATAAAACAGTTCTGCTTAGGTGCACTTTGGGTCTAAACACATCAAATCTAGGAGTCATGGTCACGTACATCAATTAACACTTATGTTTTCCACTGAAAGTCAGCTAAAGCAAATTTAAGGCTTTGCCAGAAATTTTTGCAGTTCTCCCAGAAAGCCATACAGTACTTGTCTTATTTTCATTTCAGTGCCCCACCTATTCACTGACAGGGAATAGAAAATTATGAGAAACAAAAGAAAACTGACACACCAGTGGACATAATGGTTTTTCCCCTCTATTAATCCTCCAGAAAATAGAACATTTATGCTCTGATACATAAGAACTACAATATAATCCACGATCCTATTTTGTCAGAAGACCCTCCAATGTGATAAAAAAAAACAGTACATACACATTCCTTCAAATGGTAAAACTTTACCACTTTAAAACGACAGACCTCTTTAAAGGTATTAATAAAACAAGCTCAAAAGTGGTGCTTATAGTATTTCACCAAGAAGAATAAGTTTTAGCAAATTTATCTGATCAGGTCTGTGACCTATAAAATAAATTCAAGCAACCAACGCTATTTTTAAAATGCAACGAGCGTTAAAAATAATTAAAACATAAGAATAGAATAAAATCAGCAATTCTCTAAAATGTTTTTCTAAAATGTTCCCCTGCTCTTCAGTCCCTGGATGGGGTTCCTCAACAGGCCCAGAAGAACTACTTCCACAAGGGACTCCACCTGAGAAAGTTGACTTAGTAAAAGTCTGAAATGTTCAAGTAATACAGCGGGGAAGGGGTCCGCTTCTCAGCCATTTTGAAATGTGTTAGTCACCACTCAGTTCTCAAGAACAGCACTGGCAAACCTACCTCCTGCGCCTTTTGTTCCCCCCAGTTATCTTCACAAAGTTCTGTCCAATGTCCTTGTCAGTAGGAGATCCAGATTTTTCTTCACCCAGGGACCAAACAGAAGTGCCAGCTGAAAGTTCTGGACATACGTAGCTGAAAATTCCTTTACCGAAGCTCCCACCACTGGTCCCAGCTGCTCCCCAACACCACGGGACAATGGCCCAGGTCATCTGATGTATTCTGACACTGCATGAGTTCGCACCCTGTTGATGTAGGACAGTTTGTATAGTAGGCAACCCTGGGAGAGATGGTCCTTTCCCCCACACCGGGTACACCGGTGGGCACCTACACAGTCTCTGGACAGGCAGCCTATCTCCAATCACCACTCACGCTTCATGTCCTTGCACTTTCTGCTGGAGTGTCCCTGTCCAAAACATGAATGCTGAGAGAGAGACTGCGCTTCATAAAATCTGTAACCTTTTGCCCCAACCCATGGGAAGGTACGCAGAGGATAACAAAACCCCTGAAACTCTGCAGGATCAGGATGCACATGGCCCAGGAAGAGCCAAGGGCCAATGTACATTTGAGATACTGCAGCCCACTCAAACACAGTCTTGTGGTTAAACTGAATATATGAAATATGCATGTATGCAAATATTCAGCTCTGCAACTCAATTTTTAGGCACAAAAAAAACTCAAAACCCAATTAAATCTAATCTGTTTTTGCTTACTAAGCAATTAATTTCCAGGAGTTTATACAATTTTCAAAATTGCCACCGTCTCAGCAACAACTGGCTCAGGAATTTAGATTTAATTTCACCTTACTCTGCAACTTGTATGATGGGGAAGTTGTTAGAGAAATGTGGATCAGGACCGTGAACTGCTTCTCTGTCATTGTCAAGGGGATATCTGTTGCTGCAAACAGAAGAGGCATAAATAGGGGAGTCGTGGCAAATACTGTAGGTATTTGTTGGCTGCAACCAGGTATGTGTGTTAGAGTCAGCATGGCGTCCACATGTGATGTCTAGCTGTAGGTATGCAAGGTTCTACGACTGGTGTGAGGAAGCCTGTGACTGTGAAGACGTCCATGCAGTGTACGTCTATGTGTTCCAGCTACTTGGTGTCTCACATCGATTATCCTTTACTGGTTGTACCGTATTGACCTGAATATAAGACGGTATTTTTTTTCTGGGAATTACAACTAAAAATGATGGGTTTTTTTAGGACTACACCTATAAAGGTCATGGATAACACCAGTAGGTGGCATCACTTATCCACTGACATTAGTTATCCATAGAAATTATCAACTGAAGCCAGCAAGTGTTAAAGATAACAAAACCTCAAAATGGTCTGGAAGAAAGGAGCTCAAAGTCAGACCAAATTAACCAAGGACTGAGGAGGAGTTAGAATGTTAATTTTAAGATAATGGAGATCAGTGATGCTGAGGAGTTAAAGAACTCTCAAGCAGCTAAGAAATATACAGTTACAGAATGTTGTGTTTGAAGGTGACGAACCCAAAAAAATGTCTTAAAAATGCAAACACAGCAAATATGAAAAAATATGATTTTATAAGAGACAAACCCAAAATCAGCCTCTGATAATATTGTACTTAATACTGGAGTAGAACATGAGTCAGTGATAGTTTTCATGACTTTGAAAAGCTCCTTCAAAATAATGTTGAGCATTCATCTTTATGCATCTGTTACTTGCACAAGTAAAAACAAAATGGAAAGCATAGCTGAGTAACAATTTTTTTCAGTCTCCATTGCTTATCCTTTCCTTTACTTTAGATAGATGTGCAGAAATACCATTTCTCCACAGCAATGCACTGTATATTTTTGAGTGCACCGTTTTGCTTGACCCACTTACACAGTTACATGTATGCATAATACAGTGCCTTGAAAAAGTATTCAGACCCCTTGAAAGTTATCCAAATTGCCTGGGTTACAAATTATATTAACACATATTTTCCAAATCATTATTTTTATAGTGAATTCATACGCTGTAACACTTCAAAATACTTAAATCTGTTATAACAGCAAAGGTGGCATCACCAAATGTTAATGTGTGGGGATTTAAAACTAATGAAAAGAGGATCAGAAAGTAGCAGTTTTTGCTGGGAACCCTATCAGTGTTTCCGAATTAAAGCCATTCTGAGATGTCAACTCAACAATGAGTCGAAAGGTTAATCCCAAATTATCAGAAGCGTTTGGTTGCAGTTGTTGCTGTAAAGGTGGGCCAACCAGTTGAACAAGGCTACTTCTGCATCACATGGTTGTCATGCACGTTGGATAAATTTGTACCTTAACTAAATCAAGTAATTATTTAAAATGTGTTTACTCGTTCCCTTTTCATAATATTAGTTTTTGTTTAAAGATCTGAAAATATTCAGTGTGACAATATGCACTGATAGAGGGAAATCAGAAAGGAAGCAAATACTTTTTTCATCCTCTCCAAGAGGCAACTCTTTTTCCAAAACTTTTAAAAAATCGAATTTACTGTAATTGTCAAAAAATAACAGAGCACTTCAGAAAGATGGGCATCACCCAAAATTGTGAAACGGATGAAATAAAGCTCTAAACGCCTGTAGCACTGATTTTTTTAATCACATAGCACAGTTACACTTATTTTTAATAGACTTAAACATATGAATTACAATATAGTTATTGAACAATTGCTGCTCTTTAACTTGATCCTAGCCCCTGTCATATTAGCTTCTCTGCAAGGATTATTTAATAATATTGATGTCACTGACAAGTGCCTGTCTGCTTATTTTTAAAAAGTTAACACTGAGCATTAAGAAATACTGCAAGGTAGGTCCAGACCCTTTTGATGCACTCACCTACTCAGCATTGCCAGTCCAAGTTAAACAAATCTGCTGTTAGAATTGACTTATTAAGATATAAAGGCTTATTAAATATTAGTAATTACAGATTCTGAGTACAGATTTAAACTGGATGAGCATAAATCATCTAATATTCCTACAGTTAAATGGTCAAAGGTGCATTTTGAATGTTAATCTGAGCATTAGTGCCATATATTTTTAGGAAATAAAAACAAGTATCATGTATAAACATGTTGCTTGTCAGGTTCCCAGCAATGCAGACACCCAAGCGGACCCACCCTTGTACCCCGGTTCTGTTCTCCACAATCAGGGTCATAATAAACGGAGGGCCAGCACAGATGGAGGTTACAGATTCTCAAACGCTGCCTTGCTCAGTCTGTGCCTGAAACCTCCACTCTTATTTTGTATGCCTGATTTTCTGTCCTTGAAGAACCACCCTATCATATCCTATTCCGTCATATCAATAAACTTTGCACCTGGGTCTTTATCCACTTTGCTCCATCTGGAATATTATTATTAAAATACACTACATTCTTCTGTTATACTTTTTGATGCTGAAATCATAAATAATTAAAAAATTATTTGCTGAATTTTGAACATATATACACCGTATGGCCAAAAGTATGTGGACTCCCCTTCTAATGACTGAGCTGAGCTGTTTCAGCTGCGCCCACACGGCATAAAAACACATTCTAGACGATTGTGTGCTTCCAGCTTTGTGGCCACAATTTGGCAAAGCTCCTTCCCTGCTCCAGCATGACTGTGCTCATGTGCATAAAGTGAGCTCAATAAGCACATGGTTCTCCCCAGTTAATAAGTCAACTTAATAAGTTGGTGTGGAAGAACTTGAGTGGCCTGGTCAGTGGCCTGACCTCAACCCCACTGAATACCTTTGGGATGAATAAAAACGCTGACCTTCTCACTTGAAATCAGTGCCCAACCTCACTGATGCTTTTGTGGTTGAATGGGCAGAAATTCCCACAAATACATTCCGAAATCTGGTGGATTGTAAAAGTGGGGCCTGTTATACCAGCAAAGTGGGGAAAACTCCATATTAATTCCCATGCATTTGGAATGGGATGCTCAACAAACACGTATGGGTGTGGTGCTCAGGTGTCCACATACTCATGAAAAATACTCATGTTCTTCATCTTCGGTGCATACTGTTAATTTGCACATTATTTTTCATTTTCAGCACCATAAGTGTCACAGTTTGCTTCAGTTTGTTTAGAAATTATGTTATTTTGTATTTCATGCCTGGTGAATCATGTGTATTCACAGACAGTCACCTCTGGCAGGGATGTCAGGTCCTGAATCATGACCTGAGGTGGTGTGGGCATTAGAGATGGCTGAGTCGTGGCATTCTTTTGGAGCTCCATGCCCAGGATGGGTGGCATGTTTTGCAGCTGCATCCTGTACTGCACAAAGCTGCACACTTTTAGAATGATGGCTATGAGGTTCTTTCCCATCAAAATTCCAGAAACCCTCATGTCCTTGTAGAAGATCAGGTTGCCACCTCTGATAAAGAGTGTGATGATGTTGATGGTGACCAGGCTGAGGATGGGGTAGAGCATCATCTTGTGGGGCACAATGTTGATGCCTTGCATGCTGATCTCACTCAGTGACACACAGGGCAGGATCAGTAAGAGGATGTAGCAGTAGAAAAACATTAGGCCCTCTGCCCACAGGGGGAGTCCTTTCTTCTGAAGCTCCCAGAGGTTGGCCTGTATGTCCAAGACATCCAGGAGGTCCACCACCACCCAAAACAGCCTGTTGCGAATCTCCTCCTTCTTCTTGAAAGAGCGTACGTGTTCCATATGGTCGATGCCCACCAGAATAACATAGAGGACAGGCACGGTGATGGAAAGCAGCAAGGTCAGAGCCTTGCGAGCAGTCATGTTAGGACTCTTGGGGTCAGCCTTGTAGTTCTGATATATAAAGTATACCTTGATCTCCAGTACAAAGATGTAGAGGAACCATAGGATCATAGCATAGCCACGCTTGGCTGTGCGCACTTCAGCACCCACCCACACAGCAATGTATTGGAGGACAATGAGGAAGCAGACATCACCCACCATCACCATGATGCAGACACCAACCTTGCGTGAGCCCTGGCTGTGCTCCACCAGGTAGACGTCCATCAGTGTCATGCTGCTCATGATGACGATGGTCGACAGACACACGTGGGGCTTATTAGAAAGTGGTGGTGGCACCATTGTGGTGTGGCAGGCCTTTCTCAGGTAGAATGTCTCCACGCTGGGTTGGTCCACGGGAATTTGGGAGTTTGAATGGTCAGCTCCGCAGCCTTTCACAGAAGTTGCACTTACAGCTTGGTTGCTGCCTCTTACTGGATGCAGAGATACCCTTGTCCTATTCTCCGTAGCCCACACCTGCAGGCAGCCGCAAGGAAGCAGACAGGGAGGAAATTTTCCTGAAGAAAAAGTGCGACATTTTATTACCGACATTAGACTACTGCCTCTAACTAGGTGCTTTGCAGAACATAGTTAAATTTTTATAACTGTAGTAAGACAGGTAATGGTTGTATTGCTCTTATGCTTTATTTGATGATGCATCATAGCCTAAATGAGCAAAAACAAAAAAAAGATGAAAGCAATGTACTTACCCTTTTCCTTTGCCTGCTGTTGGTCATTATGCCTGGCAGGGAACAATCTGCTATGAGAGGTTGATGGTATGTGGGTGAGTGCCCTCGTAATCCACAGAACGCCAGAGAGAAACTGAAAGTATGGAGTCTTCTTTTCTGTTTTTGTGCTCCACCAAGAGAGTAGCATTATTCACCTCACCAAGAAGACCCCTAAATCAGGTGGACTTCAGGCCACGCTGACCAAATGTTACGTGGTTAAGAAGAATTTTTAGCTGCAGCAGAATTGAGACAGAAATCTGTATCTCTGAAATACTGGTAGAACCAACCTCTAGTCTAGAAACCTAGTTTCTCAAAAGAAGGAAACTGAATTTGTAAAAGCAGAAATGACAAAGAATAAAAGAAAGTTTTTTTGAAGGTAATATCAAGGTGAAAGCATCTTGTCCTCTTGGAAAATTTTTCTTTACTTCCAAAGACCCACCTATGCCAGCGTTCAGGTGTATTTTCCCATATCAAAATCCGTAGTAGGTGGGTGGCCGCGGGAGGTCGTGTCATTAGGAGTACTGGTCAGAGCAGAGGCAACCGCTGCTGCATGAACTTAGCTCTGTTTGAAAGCCTTGCTGTTATCTGCGAAGCTCCTCCTAGAGGAGGACCTCCCTCCAGTGATCAATGCTTCTGTGCATTTCTCCCTCCCTCTCTCCTTCCGTCTCACCCCGCTAGTCCCCCACAAGCTGCAGGCAGGCAGGCAAGCAGGCGGTGGTTGTAGTGGGGGTGGGGGAAGCAAAGATGGTTGTGCTACTGTAGTGCTGACAACTCTGCTGAACCTCCATCGCTAGAGGCACCTGACCTGGGGGGGGCAATGGAGTCAATAATATCATTCATTATTCATTTAGGCACAGGATGTTGTGTTCACAGCATCTGGGCTGCTTGGGCATGGGTTCAAATTCAGCTCAGTTTGTGTGAAGCCTGCATGTTCTCCTTGTGTCTGTGTGGGGTTCCTCCAGGTACTTGGGTTTCCTCTCAGAGTCCAAGGACATATGTGTTTCAGATTAATTTGTCAATCTGAATTGCCTATAGT
Organism: Heterotis niloticus; assembly: GCA_018136845.1. NCBI lineage: Eukaryota > Metazoa > Chordata > Actinopteri > Osteoglossiformes > Osteoglossidae > Heterotis > Heterotis niloticus. The sequence continues at coordinate 22,727,389 of CM030896.1, forward strand.
GTGGTGTGTGCATGTGTGTGTGATGGTGTGTGGCCACTCTGGATGGGCTGGACTGAGAAGTGCCCAGTGATTCCAGAATAAACTCTGGACTGCCATACCCCTAACCAGGACAAAAAATGCGCTCCTTTCTCCTATTCTTTCCCATCATAGACATTCAAGTACTGGCTGTTTAGGGAAAGTAGTCCACAGCTGCACAGAAGGAACTTTCTTCCAAACACTTGTCTTTAGGCCAGGAGAAGAGAGAATAAGAACAAGCCTTGTGTGGTCTTGAAATGTATGCAGAACTTTTCCTCCCTTTCTCTCTCCCTTCTTTTGCTCCTAATTTTTAAGCCATTTTAATATTTTTTTTATGATTGAAACATCCCAGGTTTGTAAAAGCAGAGTTAAAATGTGTAAGCAATAAAGTAGAATGTACAATATAATGGAAAAAAGTTCAAAAGACAGCTGTATGTGCAATTCACCAGTTTGGGGAAGGAGGTACCTGGCTTTTTTATAAGGAGCTTTTGTCTAGGGGAGGATGAATCAGTTGAGTGAGACAAAGAAAAACCTAAAAAGTGGGAAAGGGAGACAAATGGATAAAAGTGGCAAATTTCCTTTTAATGGCTTTCAAAGCATCAGTAGATAAAACACGTGACCACAGATTTGGTTATACAAGAACTCGACAGATTTTTTGATATGTATGTATATGCGTGTGTGTGTGTGTGTGTGTGTGTGTGTGTGTGTGTGTGTGTGTGTTTTAAAACTGAAGCCATGATCCACAGTGGGCTGGCAGGGTGTACACTATATCTTGTGGCTCCTTTCTAGGTAGAATTTTAATGTCATATTTTCATTCATTATTAGTAACTGCTTGTCCAGTGCAAGGGTTACAGGGGTCTAGAAAGCAGAGAGCAGATTGTGAGAGACTGCACACCCTGGACGGAGACATTTTGATTATTTAACTCAGATATACTGTATATGATACACTGCCCAGCCAAAAAAAAAGTTACACACTCTAATATTTCATTGAACCGCCTTTAGCTTTGTTTACAGCACACATTTGCCTTGACATCATTTCGATAAGCTTACGCAATGTTACAACATTTACTTTTGTCCAGAGTTGCATTAATTTTTCGCCAAGATCTTGTATTGATGACGAGAGAGTCGGACCACTGCGTAAAGTCTTCTCCAGCAAATCCCAAAGATTCTCAATAGGGTTAAGGTCTGGACTCTGTGATGGCCAATCCATGTGTGAAAATAATGTCTCTCTCATGCTCCCTGAAGCACTCTTTCACAATTTGAGCAATGAATACTGGTATGAAAGGTTGTTTCTTTCAGGCTTACTGTGCACCAGCAACTTGGAGTTGTGTTGCTGGGAATCATAACATCTGTAACTGCATGTCACATGTTTTCAGGTTTTCACAGGTGCTGGAGAATTGGTGTGTTAAGGTTGGGCAGCTCATGGCACCTGTTCTGCTGAGGACCTGACATGAATTAAAATAAAAAGTATATAATTTCATACATCCCACTTCCATACCTTTTCACTGTACAAAACTGTTTCGTAAGTGCAGTTTCAAGCACTAAAATGTGTCATAAAGCATAAAACTAAACACATGGAATTAAAAGATACAAATCTGAAAGCAGCAAACCCTTGTATCTGAGCTGCAAATATAACATTTTTAGTATTGTTTTTATCCATGTAGACCTCAGATGCATGTAAGACATTGGTAGCCATTGGTGCTTGGATCCTGTTGGAGTTGATCTATTTTGAGCAGGTCAAGGTTCTTTGGAGTCTCAATGAAGAGGCACAAATGCAACAAATAAATACATTCATATTTAGAAAGATATCACTTCCTAACATCTTAGATGAGGTCCACTCTTGGTTAAATGCCTACTCTCCTGAAAAAATCTGGGATGCTATCCAATCAGAGCCTTTGGGAAAAGTGCAAAGCCATGTAATTCCATATGAAGTTCTGACCTGAATTGTGTCCTATATTAATGCTAGTAGTAATCAACATGGTTGAAGAGCACTACATCTTTTCCTCAAATACAGCCCAAATAGGTCAAATTTTTAATAAAGATTAAAATTCCTCAGAATGCACCTCTGACCAACCTATAAGTCTGCTGAATGTTGATATTAAAATTATAACTGAAATACTGGCCTGTGAGCTCCAGACAGTGCTTACAAAGATTATTAAACCAAGTCAGATTCTTTTAAACAAAACCAGGTTCAGTTGCCTTAACATATGTTGTACTTTAAACATGATAAGGGTAGAATGGGTTTTATTATTTGCATGTTTGTAATGTTACGGTTCTTGTTTTTTTTTTTTTTTCTGGTGGGGAACTGTTGCGTTCCTGTTCGCGCGGTCTCTCCATAGGGGTTCCGCGTTTGACAAGTCAGTCAGAGCCAGGATTGGTCCGTCGGCGGATGACGTCACCCCCGCCAGCGCTTATCTGTGCGGACCACCATGGAGGCGGCGGCAACAGCTCCATCTTGATCGTGCTTTCTGGCAATTTATGTCTAGCGGGGGATTTCGCTGTTTGCCCTTGTTTTGTACAGTGTTAGCACCGGGGAGTACACACCCCTTTTGTCTACCTGTTGCTAACCCGTAAGCAATCTGTTGTATTCTGGGCTCAAGTTTGTCATTTTTCTTTTCTTTCGTGGCCCAGGTCGGAATGTCTGTTTTGTCTTCTTGTTGTGTTTTGAGTTAGGAACCGCCTATGTTTTGTATAACTGTTTTGCGCCTGTTTTCTGGTTTTTGTTTGATTAAGTAACTGTATAGATGTGCATCACCATCCCACTGTAAATAAACGTCACTTGTTCACTGTATCGGGTTCATGGTCAAAGAAGGTTCTTCCCCTACCACCTACATTGTCTCCCGTTTCCCTTAAAATGCGACGATCCTTAAAATCGGTCCCCTAGCCGACGAGCCGGGTCGTAACAGTAAATACTGAAGATGGATGATAACTTTATGTTTTTACACTCAAACACCATGGCACAAGTTAGTATCAATGTTTTCCTTTCATGTGGTTTGTCTTCTTTTTCCTCTACTATTTACACCGGTGAATGAACTTTTCGCAGACACTATCAGGAGCAATAAAAACATTTCTATTCAGTTGGCATTTTATTAGGTACACCCCCCCACCTTCACACAAATGATAAATTGTCATACGTTACATGACCGTGGTGTGTTACATAAATCAGGCAGACCAGCATTTCTAGCATCAGTTAGTGTTCAGCTGAGTATTTTAATGAGCAAAATAAATGACTTTAGTGACTCTGAATTTGCCAAGATGCAGTAGTTGGCACTAGGCACAGTGATTCTAACATCTTCAAAAACAGCTGTCATCCCAGGTACACAACTGTTTGAAGGGTTTACAGAGAATGGTGTGAAAAGCAAAAAAGTGCCAGTGGTTGGCAATCCTGTGGATGAAAACAGCTTGTGAATCAGAGGAGTCAAAAGAGAATAGTGAGAATCCTCCGGCATCATCACGCTCAACACAGCAGCTCCACAAGGTTGTGTACTTAGCCCTCTGCTCTATGCCCTCTACACTCACAACTGTGTGGCCATGCACGCCTCCAACTCCATCATCGAATTTGCTGACGACACAGTGGTGCTGGGCCTCATCTCCAACAACGACAAGACAGCATACTTGGAGGAGGTGGAGAACTTGGCATCATGGAGCCAGGAGAATTGCCTCCAACTGAATGTAGGCAAAACTAAAGAGATGGTGGTGGACTTTGGTAGGCAACAGCAGTGGTCCTACACCCCCCTTACACTCAACAGGACTGCAATGGAGAGGGTGAGCAGCTTCAAATACCTGGGCGTTCATTTCACTGAGGACTTGACATAGACCGTACACATCCGAGCTCAGGCCAGTGGAGCAAAGCAGCGGCTCTACCACCTCAGACAGCTGAGGAAGCTACAGGTCTCTACGGCGATCCTTAAAACGTTCTACTCTGGTGCTCTACAAACTGTTCTGACTCAGAACATCATCTCCTGGTTTGGGAATAGCTGTGCTCGTGACATCAAGGCACTGCAGAGAGTGATCCGGGCAGCGGAACGCTGCACCAGATCTGATCTGCCATCACTACAGGACATATACACCAGTAGATGCAGGACCAGAGCGACTAGGATCATCGATGATCTGTCTCACCCCAGAAATCATCTGTTCAACCTGCTGAAATCAGGCAAACAATTCGGGAGCATTATGGCAAAAACGGAGAGACTTAGGAGGAGCTTCTATCCACAGGCCATAAGGTTTTTGAACCTTTCACAATCCTCAAAACCACAGTCTACAACATCCTCTAACTGCCCCCCCCCCTTACTGTCGCTGTTAAGGTCTGTTTAATATTTAATTTTATTCAACTTTATTTATTTTTTTATTTACTGTTTAATTTTTTGCTTGTATATTTGCTGTGTGACTTAGATTTCCTTTGAGTGTCACCGCGCACAGTCTCCTGTCGATTCAGTTTGCATTTCACTGTATGGCATACCTGGTTACCATGTATGTGACAAATAAATCTCTTTGATTTGATTTGATACCATCAAGCAGATGGACCATAACCAGGCAAATCACATCTGAACGCAACACTTGCATACAGAATGCACCACTTACTGTATTAGACTTTGTCTGAAATGAAAAGGTTACAGTAGCTGAAGACCATATCAAGTGCTGATGTTGTCAATGAAAAACAAGAAAGAGAATCTCCAATGGGTGAAAGAGCCTCAAATCTAGATCACTGAGGAGTGGAAAAAAGTCAGGTCAGATGAATCCAAAATTCATTTGCATTTGCTGACAGAAGCATCAGAATTTGACAAGCTGTATGAATCCATGGAGACATCCTGTGTGCTGTACTTTCACAAACTATCAGTTCAGCGTAAGACATAAAAACAGAAGAAGACCACCACAATTCTCTGTATTCCAATGATAGATTATTGTACCTGACATCAGTCCCAGAAGTTCTAAAGGTGATATATGATTGCAGTTATCTTTCAGATTATAAATCAATCACTCTAAATCACTGAAGAGGCAACTGAATATTCTTTGCATTTCCAGTTGGTCTTACTGCTTTCAAACTTGAAAGCTCCTGTTTCAGGTATTGTAAACCCCAGTAAATGCATTGCCAGTATGCGGAATGTTGCTATAATGCAACAGAACTTTTAACACCAGCTTCTGGATTGTGCAATAGCTCCTCTGCATTACCACATCATCCCACTTTTCTTGTATCCTTGCTTAAGCCCAGCAAAACTTCAGTATTGCAGAATCATTGGCAGTTGAGCCCACCACCTAAATTAGATGTTGAAAACTGCCCTGCATATGCAGTCAAAATGCTCCTAGATTCCAACGGCTGATGAGGTCAGTCCAGTAGACTATAGGGGGTTTGGTCCAGAGGAACAGTCCTGGGTGCCTACGCGTGACAACCTCAATCTAGCCCTTATAGTGGAATTACATCAAACACACTGAGATTGCCCAGCCCCTTCACCAAGATCCTGTCCACCGTCACATCAGCATCCAGCAGTTCCAGACATTCCTAGATGGGGTGGAACAATCACTGCGGACAGTCCTTATTAGCCCAGCTATTCAGCATAGTTGCTCATGCACCATCAGTGTGGAACCTCAACATCACTCCATGCCTGGCTGTCTTGACTTTGGGCTGTTCCAATGCTACTGCCTTTTGCTTCCAGCACAGATAGGGGTGTTCCTTCAAGGAAGTACACCTGAGCTACATGCACAGCCATTTCTGTAGTATCTGCTGTTGCTACTAAAACTCCAATATTGTGTTATGAAACATGCTAAATTGTTGACTTTTCTGCCAATCTTTTTAGAAAAAAATTGTAATAAGGGTATAAAAGCTTATTTTTAAATGTGTTTATTTTCAGTAAACACTTTGGCATGAAATGAATAAATTACTGCTTAAACAAATTTTTAGCAGGTTGTATAATTACCCAAGTTCAAGATATTAAAGACAAAATTGTAGAATTATGGTATGAGCTGAAGAGATTTAAAGTCAGCTGTCCTGTGCACACCAGTAGAGGGAAGCAGAAAACCAAAAGTATAAAAATTGAAAAAAAAAAAAAAGCACTATAAAATCTTTATTAAAAATTAAGTTTATTCCATGAAGCCATTACTAAAAAGAACACAGAAACTAGTTGTCTTCAGATATGTTTCCATATTTGTAATCTTAAAGGTTCATTGAAATTAGCAAACAAGTAAAGTGTAGATTAAAAGCCTATTTTAAATATATACTGTAAGCCAAAAAGTTACAGTTCAGCACCTTCATCTGCACCGGAAAACATTAGCACATGACAATTCCTGATGTTAGCAGAGAGAGCACGGCAAGCGTAAAACAGAGCAGCCAGGAAGAAGGATGAAACATTCCCTCTATAGAGAAACATTTAGCGTTGAGTGGCTTTTCAGGTGGTGTTTCCCAGTTGTTGCTGCCTGTGAAACTTCAGACAGGAATGCAACAGGGAAATTTTCTACATATAACTATGTGGATTTCATTTTTTAAATGTGTCTAGTTATGACTTTTGGTTTGGCTACTGTGCCTTTTGTGTTCCAGCAATGTATGAACAGTTCATGTACATAATATGTAGTTTTTATTGCAGTCCATAGAAGAACATGTGGTTCATGCAAGAATGGGGCTCCAAAGGCTGCTACATAACAGGCATAACAGGCTATTTTAAAGGTGAGAAACATCAGTTCCACCAGGACACGATGGAGGTTCAAGGGTTTGTGGGACCCCAGGGATACAAATGGACTACAAGAAAACGTCAGCACTAGTGGATTAGCCACAGCCCACCACTGTCAAGGAAATGTAGAGATTTCTGGGCTTTGCTAACTTTCATCAGCATTTTATATGAGATTACAACACTACTGTTACTCCCATGACTGGCTTGATATGTGGGACTCCTTGGCACTCCAAGTGGACCCCTGAGCCCTGATGACCTCTATGCATCCGAAAAGGGAGTTTACCACAGTCCCTGTTTTGAGAAATCCTGGTCCCTCTTTGTCCTTTGTAATAGAGGTAGATGCTTCATAAGTTGGGGTTAAGCAGTATTATTACAAAGTTGTAAGTTTTATATATACAAAACCACTGAAGGTTCTCCACCAGACACAATTTTGCCTGATGTCCAATTTGTGGCATGAGTCCAGTGGAATCTTTTCAATGACAGCAGAGCTACCCAAGCCCAAGAACCTAGACCAAGTGAACAGCCAGTAAATGAGGAGTATATCCCATTAATTTCACACTGCCAGCTGCTGCCCTGGGCCCACAATTTCCCAGTTTTTCTCCTCTGGGTAAAATTAACAGAAAACACAAGGCCTTCCACTGAAAGGGTTCCCTACCTCCATGGAAACTGTAAAGAGTTAAGACTGAAGATCCTCACTGAGGTCTTTAGTTCACCTCTAGGATTTGGAAAGCCTTTTTTTATGTTTAGGTATATCTGTTAGTCTGGCACCTGGTTACCATTCTCAGTCCAATGGATGTGTTGAAAGATTAAATGAGGAGAGTGGGGAGGCAGCTCAGGGGCAGAAGCAGTCAGATTATATCCCTTACCTGCCTTGGGCTGAATGCACTCAGAACTCCCTGGTTCACTCATCAACAAACTTAACTCCAATCCATCATGTCTTAGGTTTTCGGCCTCCAGTTTTTCTTTGTGAACATGCACAAACAAACAAAGAAACAAATACATAAGACATTATGAAAGGCATAATAAAGGACTGGAGAAAAAAGACAGGGGGTAGTGTAATAATAATCATTATTAATTTCTAATTGATATAAAGTATAGAACCTGATTAGTAATGCCTTGGAGAGCGATGCAGGTGCAGACAAACAGATGAAGCCACGGATTAACTGCTGCATGAATGTAATGTTCCTTGACTAGAAAAGACTTTAATTTAATTTTATCTTCTTATCACTGAAAGAGGCAGAAAGAACAATAAAAATGAAAACGTATATGATTGTGCATGTTGAGGACAAAGAAAGTGCTGGACATATGTAACAATTTTCATTTTGAAGAGGGAAATAATATGAATCTGAATAAAATAATGAATAAACTAGAAGTGTAGTGCAACCTAAAGCCCATTGGGATGCTTGAGAGGCACAGGTTGCTCACATAGTTCCAGGAAAGTATTAGAATTATGGACCGTTACGACAGAGTGTAATGTGCAATGCCTCATGTGGCCAGCAGAGGACTGTCTAGCACATCTTAGCACCCTTGATCCAGTCCATAATTCAATGAACCAATTATTTAAAAAGGGAGACTCAGGTCTCGGACAATTTATGCCACATTGCCCGTAAGACTGAATTGTTCTGCTCCCTTTCCTCCTGTGGTTTGCACCTGGTGCCTGCTTGGTTTCCTCCAGCTTCTCCCAAGACCCATATTAATGAAGGTGAAGCCTTTTGGGAACGTATTCTCTGGTGTTATGGGAAAATTGATCTTCTTGCATCTGGTAATGCCCAAAATGTAAGAGGAGGAGTACAGTGAGAAGTGCAGGGGGCTCCCACAGTGAAGCACGGTGGTAGTACAGCTGTATGGGGATGTATGAGTTCTGAAGGTATGGGAGAACTGTACTTCAACAATGACAGCATGAATTCACAGATGTACATCAAAATCAAAAGAAAAGATTAATCTTTTCTCCACAGCCTGGCAATCACATTTGGCAATTTTTCAACAAGACCCCGAACATTCCTCCAAGGCCACTGCTGCATTCTTAAGGAAGAACAAATGGAAAGTGCTGGAGTGGCTAATTATGTCACCTGACCTCAACCCTATTGAGCCCAACTTATTGAATACCTGTGAGGGATTTTTAGGGTTCAAGTCACACAGCCCCCTCATTAAACATCAAGGAGGTTGTCCTCCAAGAGTTGAATAGGATAGATCAAATGGCATGCTATGAACTTAGTTGAAGCCAAGAAGTACCAGTGTAGTACTAAAATGTAATGGTGGACACACTAAGTACCCGAATATTACATATTTGTAGGATTTAACCACAGATGCACTCATTTTGCAACCCTTGATTTAAGCAATATTGCCTAACTAACTCATTTTACAGAAACTGATGACATCTTTCTATGCTGTTTCTGTGAATTACAATGGAATTCACCGCTATCTCCAGGTGATTATGACAGAGAGATGTGCAACAGAAGCAAAATGTGTGAATTTGGGGAATGAACTGAGTGAGTTGGTCAGTTTGCAGTTGTGTGTGATTCCAGGCAGTGTGCTGAGACAGACTCTTATGCGTGCAAGATCTTGATTTGGAGAAAGGTATAACATTGTGTAGGGCTGTAGAGATAGTAAAAAAACAAGCTGAAGAAATGCTCAGCCATGGGATTTTCACTGCGGTTATGCTAAAGAAATTGGACACACATCATTAGAAATAACTTCTAGCCAAAGTTTAGTGACATCATATGGAAGTGCATATATGCAGTACATATGTAACATATGTACTGCATATATGCACTTCCATATGCAAAATACAGTCCACTGTGGCAGAGTACCTGAGGACAAACTGAAGAAAACCATTGATCTGGGCAAACACACACATGCAAGGTGGCCAAAGACAGTAAGAGACAGAGCCACATTTCCTAAGCAGATGCAACAAATATAAGGAAATCACAGAGAAATTCCTTCCAGCAGTTATTAAAACTGACCCTGATTTCCAGAATCTCGGAGACAATGACCTGCTGCCTCACTTATTGGGAGGAAGAAGAGACTGTGTGAACTTGGTAGCGCAGTATGTACATACCTGTCAGTAGGAGGACAGACACACACTGACATGCCAAAGCTGTTGGTGCCATGAGCGCTTTGTTATTTTCAGGTTATTTAGTTCTGTACTGTATCGTTTATTGCAATGCATTTATATCTGTGTTTTATTTACTCATTTACTGATAATTCTACTAAATTTATTACAGTATCTTCCTGATCGTAAAGTCATATAAAATTGCTCAACCACTGCCTTTGGTACTGTATGTGTGCACGGTTAGTAAATAAAATGCTAATTTAAATGGAGAGAGTGCGCCCCCTAGCGCAGCGCAATGACACTGCCCGAGTCGCTTTAGGCCCCGCCCACGCGCGCCTCGGCAGCTCTGTGCGCCGCTCGGAGGGTCAGAGGGAGGCAGGCAGGCGAGGGGCGGCGGGCGGTTTGTCGGGTTCCAGTGTCCGGAGCCCAGTGCCACACTGTCAGCCTGAGCTGCGAGCCGGGAGAGACGATGATGGCGGCCGCCGTGGAACGAGGAGGGGTCCGAGCCGCCTTGCTGAACCCAGGCAGCGGTGGCGGCGGCGGCGTAGCAGCGGGAGGATCAACCCTGAACCCCGGCTCTGCAGCGCTCGGGGCGGGAGCCGGATCCCTGCTCCTGGGCTCAGGGGGATCGGGCCCGATTCCCGTGCCTATGAACCTCTTCGCAACCTGGGAAATAGACCGCACTTCCCCGAGCTGCGTCCCGCGGTACAGTACAAACCTGCGACCGCTGCATTTTGCACGCATGTATTGCAACGACTTGTCTTGTCGAAGCGGATGTGGAGCGAATTACTTTCGCTAAAACGTTCATTTAAAGCGGTTTATGGTGCCTGGGCTGTGTGGCGAGAACAAGCGGTGGTCTGGGGAGTTCATCTGGAATCCGTGTGTCACAGGGGCAGGATTGTCCTCAAATCCAGTTACACATTCATTAAAAAAAAAAAAAAATACACCAAGCGAGCGCCAAAATTCCAACTTTCTTCCATCTGCACAAGAACGAGTTCGTGCGCCCGAGTCCGGGTTCGCCTTTGAAAGGCGGTCACCGATTTCCAAACCTTTGTTTCGCACAACCGCTTCACCATCACCGGGGCTGTACATCACGCCTCACTTTGCTTCTCCTTGTCAAATGCCAGAAAACCCGTCTGTCAAAACTGCAATATTAGCGCAAAATTCTTAGCATTAACCGAGTGTTTTGTTGAAGCAGTCACAGCGCAGTCGTCGCCTTTAGCGCACAAGTAGCATCAGCGCTAACACCAAATCCTGTGATTCGACTCTTTCTTGCCATTTAATGCAATGCAGTAGGTTTAACGCTAAATTTAAGCTCATTGTTAGAAACGACTGCACCCTCCTGAGATATTTTTAACACCGACTGACATCCTTATTGGCATCCACGATTGCGTTAACTTGAATAACTATTCCAAGCTTATTCTTTAAGATTTCTGAAGTGATGTTTGACAGGTTTTTTTATTTTTTATTTATTTTTTTTTAAAGTACTGCAATACTCTGTATTTCGTTATTCCCCCCTGTCTTGCTTGTGTATGACAGGAGTTCAGTATGTAAGTCATGTATTTACATTTCCTCCCTTAGCTTAGTGTTAAGCTATTTACAAAGACTGACCCGTTTATACAGCTGGACAGTTATTACTGGAGCAATTCAGGCTGAGCACCTTGATCAAGGGTACAATAGCAGGTGGTGGGGTTTGAATCCCCGAGGTCCTGCAGACACGCTCTTCCCACGCTTTGAGCTTGGGTTGGTGTAACTGGTTGCGAAGAACCTTGCTGTCCCCGGTGATGTTGCGTCTCTGGAAATTTTTCTGGAAAAATTGCCGTGCTTTTGCCTAGAAAGCCACAAAAATAGCCATTGGAATTCAGCATGCAAATTCAGTCTTTGGTCTGGTAACTAACAAATGTTACAGTTTCAGAAGAAGACAAAGTGTGAGTTAATCGGGGCTTGAAATGCTTTATGTTAAAGTACTGAATGTTTTGAGCTTTTTTGTTAAAAGGTGTGAACTTGTTGAGGATATGCTGTATCTCGCATGGCAACCAAACAATTAGTGTCAAATGAGACGTTGGCCATGACTGATCCAGCTGAAAATGGTTTGCCAGAGCAGATGGCTGATGTGACACATTCTGATTATATCTTCTCGGCTATACATTTTTTGTAGAAATTAACCAGTAAAACCCCGAGGAGCTCATCTTTAGTTGATCCCTCAAAAAAGGTTCCAGTAACAGCACCAATGATAAAGCAGTTTTTATCCAAGCAGCAGCTCTATTATGCAAAAATACCGTAAATCTTATTCACAGAGTCTTCATTTTTCGCATTGTAGCTTCCGAAGTTTTCAAATAATTAGAAAATTTAACTATGCACATCTATTTCTGGTCACATTTTCTCATATTCCAAAAACAAACATCAAATGTAACTGGAAATAGATTTATCTAAGTTTCAGAATCTATAAAGCTCAGTCTCTGTCTGTTTGCTTGTTTTTGTTCTTTATGCACCACTATGTCTTTCAAATTTGGCACACAGTTACTTCTTACCCCAAGTGAGATTTTTGCATAGTCTCTCTCTCTCTCTCACACACACACACACACACAGCACTACACACATTAGTGATGTTTGCCTCCAGGCAGTTCCCATCCAATTTGTCAGGATGAGGATAATTGGGTCACTTCACACATGCAAATATATGCACATAGATACACTCACACACCAGGATGGGTTGATGGGTGGTGGGGGTGCTGGAGGAAGGACCCAAACGGACAGTAGGGAGGGATAAGAAATTATATATGACACATCCAGCACTGCATATATAACGAACATAAGGGTAATAAAGTTTAGTGATGCATGTATCTGTGCTCTGTGGTTTCTACCTTTTCTACAGTACTAACATTACTAATGTAATGAAAAATACAGTTTGATATATGATGTGTACTTACCCTTTACCTTTCTGCTTTCTTACCTCGCCAGGGATAGCTTAAAGCTATTTACCAGTGGCAAATAGAGAACAGTTTTGCTTATAATATTCCAATGCACAATACTATGACAGTACTGTCATAATGATTTGGCCTCCCTCACAAAGGTTTTAATATTTCAGAACAACAATAATAATAACCAGAAAAGAAGGCTAATCTAATACTTATCACACAGTTCAAGGTTTTTTTATGTAAAAAATTATATTGTGAAGCCCATTTTAAACTATATTGCAAAATCCTGAATAAATTGTGCCCAGCTTCTCCAGCTGAGATTAAATAACTGAATTCTGTATATGCAATAACCTATTTTTGTGTATGATTTTTAATTTGAGCAAAAATATTATATGTGTGCTGTGATAAGAAAGAATATCAGAGATGCAGTATAATGCTAATTCTATGCCTGTAAAAAGAGATTGCATCACTGAGAACAGAAAAACAGACAGCAAAGACTGTAGGTATTCTGACCTGGTAGCAGGCAGCCAGCGGACAATTTACACTGTTACATAGAATTTTTGATGATTGGAAAATTTCTTTATGGTTTCTCAGTGTTTTGTCTTGGTTAATGAACCATATGTACACTGACAGATGCGTAGCTTAGAAGGTGGCATAGCAGCTGAGTCCCACCAGGTGCTTGAAATTGCTTTGACTGATAGCATCTGAGTTTACATTTTTAATGCCTAACCCTGGCAAGCTTAATTCCACATACAGTCCTTCTTATACCTGAATTTTGTGCTAAAACACATGTGAGCTATAAGCTAAACAGGTGATTTCAAACACCTGATACCATATTTAATCATTACAGTCCAGTTGCTCCTTAAAACTAGTAGTTTGGTCAGTTTTTTTTTTTTTTTTTTTTTTTTGGGGGGGGGGGGGGGATCATGCAACAGATTGCTTCTCAATATGCTGCAGCTGAGCAGTGAGCCTAAAACGTACCCTCTCACAGATCTTAGTTTTAAAACGTGTTTAAGTGTTTGTTAAAGTATTATTATATACAGAGCTGTGTACTGTGTACTGGCCTTTCATTGATAGACAGTTTTTTCCTCCGTAAGGTTTATATGGAGATCCACATAGACAATTTTTGCTTTCCACACCATGTCAGTCCCTAATATGATGAGGGGGAAAAAATGAAATGGGTACTAAAAATTATATTCAGTTAGCCACTGTAGATCAGTCATAAATTACAGGGTGCTCCATGTTGCTATTGGACAAATATTTTAAGTGTTGTCAAAGATTTGTGTACACAAGCATAAAAAATGGTGCCAATTCAGTCTATTTGTTTAGTATCTGAGAAAAATCACACAAATCTGTTCATAAAAAATGGTTTTGTTCCACTATTCCAAGTCTCCAGCTTGTACGCTTTCCTCTGAACCCACTGCACCGGTCAGGTGGCCACAAAGAAGGCCTACCTGGAACCATTTAGGCTAGTTGGGCCTTTGCCGCGGTGAAGGACACCAAATGGTCCTGTACACCAAAGCAAAAGTGTGATTTATGAAGCTAAACTTTCGTCATGAGCTTTTTAGAAGTCTTGTTTATAGCTTTGATCTCTGTGGCCTGCAACATTGTGTAGCTGTCTTGTGCACAGAAATTTAACATCGCTTCATGCAGTGTTTATATGCAGGCTTGAAATTTACCGAGTTATGCTGATGTGTTTACAGATCGAGGGGCGCTTGTGCTCTGTTCAAGTGAGCGGGCGAAAACTCAAATGTCACCACCATCCGCCACTTTCAAAACCTTTTGTTGGTCGTTTCCTTTTGTAGGCCTGGCGAACTGATGCAAGTACACAGAAAAGCACTGTACTTGTAGCGCCATTGGCAATCTCTTTATAGCGTCTTGGAATGGAGAGCTGTTTTTTTTTTTTTCCCTCCCCATGTTCTCAGTCTGGTACAGAAGGGTGAATTCCTCTTGTAATAATTCCTGGGCTGAGTGTTGTTAGCACCTGAACAAATGTGCTACATGAGCGTTGAGCCCAGGGAAACGTTAATCATCCCTGGATAATGAGCAAGGAGAGCAGATTTTTTGAGGGCTGGCTGCCGTTGTCTTTTGACTTTCTGGGGGAGTGCGGGGGTTGGATACGCAGGAACGGGCTCATGACAACCATGTCGGAAGTCACCGCAACGCTGAGCCAGACGCCCGAGTATCTGATCTAGAAAGCGAGTCGAGACTGTCAGCACAAGCAGCGATGCGCTTCTCCGCTGCGAACATGTTGGACTTCGAAGACTTTTCAACACCTTCTCAGTGACCTGGCTGTTGAAATTTTGTGCTCCTATTCCATTTTCTTCCTGCTGATTTTACTAGTGATAACTACCATATTTAAAATAAATAAATAAATAAATAAATAAAACCTTAGATAAAACATATCTTTAACACATATCACCTCTCTGCTTAAGCATTGCCAAGCCAGTTTAAAATGTTGAAAAATACGGAGAATATGAATCTATATTAAACAGGCCAGAATTGTTTTTTTTTTTTCTAGTACCTCTAACTTCATGAGAAAGTAATTATTAAAATATCCTGGATTAAATCTTGTTGTGGTAACTGACTATATTTGAATTGGTTAGAAAGAGAGTCATACAGTATATCAAATATTCATAGGGTTGTATTGGAATGTCACTGGTGCAGGTCTCAGTACAGCCTGTTTTATGTGGCAGAATGCTTACAACACTGTGAGCTGCTGGATGGGTGGATGCTCTATATACACAGGTAGGCAGGGAGATTAAAAAAACTTTGTTAATGCCCGCATTGCATGTATTTGAGGACACGACTGCCACTGCTAGATGTCGCAAGCAATGGATATCCATACACGCGGAGCTGCAGGCGGAAGTATCTCCTCATTCCGATTGACCTGAGATCCTCAGCTCAGCTTCCCCAGTTAAGCAATATTGCATTTCCTTCGATTAATGAGGATTTAGAAGCAAAAGTGGGCCAAATGGATCTTGTCCACACAAGTTTGAGATGCAACAGAGGCAAGTGAGAACCGTGTCATTGTTCCACCCAGGTAGTGTTTCTCATTTATCTGTGTGTCGTGTCAACGATTATTTTTAATCTTGTCTTGGGAGCACTGGGTACCATTTAAACGCGTTTTCTCTAAAATGCTGGTTGTCGGTAGGGAAGGCGGTCAGCTGGTAGCTCCTTCCAATCTCCATTTTATATTCTGTGGCTGTTATTGAACCTCAGCTGTTTAATTTCTTGTGCAATGGTAGTGGAGATGCACTCCAAGCTTTCTGATCAAACAACAACTATAACCCTTCCTAATGCTGCAGCTTGTCTTAAGACATAAACCCCTTTGTGATTTGACTTGCTCCGAAAGGTGTGGCAATGGTCAGGAAAAAACTGATGCCTGATATTCTCCTCTACAGAAATGCATGAATGTATAGACAAATCAAAACTTGCATTTCCTTTTACTTTCTTTTGCTTTCACACTTTTCGTTGCTAACTGCAATTTACCTTTCCTGATGACCAAAATACAATTTATATTTTTGGATGACAGTTTTTCTTTTTGAATCTTTTTCTTTGCACAAGAGTGGTCCTGGGTTTCAAAGCTACTGGCAGGGTCTTCACTGGTAAAATCCCAGATCCGGTGTCGTTTCTGGTAGCCTCTCAGCTAAAGAGTCAATTCTGTTCTAGCAGCTGAAGGAAGCCTTATTCATTAACTAAATTTTGCTCGCTGTTTGAGGAGGACAGGAGCCGATTACACTTTGTTAAACGTGGATTGCTGCTACTGAGACATCATGTGGCATACTGCTTAGGGCTGCTGCCTTGTACTCAAGACAAGGACCTAGGTTCAAATCCCAGCTCCTGCTGTTGTAATCTTGAGCAAGGAACTTACCCTTAACTGCTCTGGTAAAAATTACTCAGCAGTATAAATAGGCAAATGATTGTAAGCAGATTAACGTTTTAAGTTGCTTTAGACAAGCGTATCAGCATTATTAAATAACTAAGTTGGTTCCTGTCTCTGTTGCGATTTGTCTGAGGGTCTCAACAGAAAGATTAAAGAGAATCACTGTACATTACATTTATTCGCCTGAGAAAGAGGTTCAGATTTATTTGCTTTATTGGGGTTTGTATTGTAGTGTTATTTTTTATTGTATTCGGTGAATGGCAGATTTAGCCAGGATATTATGGTTTCTGAGATTGTATTGGGTTTTTGCTGCTTGAAGGGTAATGGTCTTCCTAGATCTATGTTTTATAATTGTAGTGAATAGGAAAGCTTTGCTACTGGAAATCATCTGGCCCCTGGGCCTGCAGAAAAGTGCAGTCTGATTTAAGACATAAAAGCTCCTTACGATGTACAGTGTAGACTGTGTTTTTTGAGGGGCTTTGTATTCTGTAAGAAGATGCTGGCAATGTACACCTCAGTAGCTTTGGGTGTGGAGGACAAGGTATGCCCATAAAATATAAAAATCAAATGAGTAATGTATTAATTGTTTAAACAAACAGAATAATTAAACTGGAAAAATGCATCAAATAATAAAGAAAATAGATTGATAAACATGGATTTGTACGCAAATTTAAACTTGCATTTTAATTTGACTTTTTTTTTCTTTCTTCCCCCTCCCCACATTGTGTATTATGATTTACATTCTCCACGTAGCTGCCCTTTGATTTATGGACATCATTGGTTCTTGAAAAAGCCAGAGACACTTATATCAAGACAGGCATGTCTATTATTAATAATGGGAAAATTATACTACAATCCAGGCCAACCCAGAAGTCTTAAACAATTTTCATCAGAACAGTGAAAAAAGGTTATATAAGTAGGAAACACCATGTTTTCACTGCTACAGTCACATTTAAAAGGCTTCACCACTACAGTGCAATTAAAACAAATAAGGCATTCTAGAACTAACAACCTGCTATACATACAGCTTTCTTGCACAAACAAAACCCTTGGAACTCTATTCTTACATTCAGCGATAACTTGCATCTTTATTATATTCACCTATGCAGAAGAGCTCTTAATATCTTATTCACATCTGTAGAGGAGAACTAAATATTACCATATTCACTTATGTAGCAATATTACTGTACTCACTGATGTAGTATAGAGCTAAATGGATACCACCACATATAGTATGAGGCAAGCATAGAAATTTTTTTTTTTTTTTTTGCCCGCAGCACTTTGTCCAGCAGATTGGTGTGTAAATGAAGGAATGGTATTAAAAATCAAATCACATTCTCGTGAGTGCACATAAATCAAAGGCTGACTCTCATTTTCTTTCCAAATCAGCCTTTCCTTTACGCATTACCAGCTTCCATTGTGTCTCCGATTGGACATCATTGGTCATTATTTTTTAATTTTTAAAATTAATTTATTTATTTTAAATCTTGCTGGTCGGTAACCAACATTTGGACATGCCACTGTGAGAGCTAAATGGTTGCTAGTTTCTTTGGTCATTAACCAAACGTTTTGACTCCCTCATGTGAACTGTCGATTGTTAGTAGCAATGAACAGAGTGCTGGGTGGGAATGAAGATGCCTTTGCAGCACAGGCTGACCCCATCGTATCCACCAGAGGAATATCTGTCCTCTAAAACAAGGACATTTTGAGTCATGACTCTCTTGGTTTCATATCTGCTTGATGGGTAATTTAAAGAAGGTACCAGAAAAACAATCCAAATTGATAGCATGCAAAGGAAAGAGTGCTGATTTGAAAAGGCAATTCTTAATCAAAAACTTGAAATATTCAAATAAAGAGAAATATGAAAGCAAAAAACAAAATAGTAAAACTACGTTCAAGCTTTAATTTGTATATGAATTTATGTAATTCTATAGAGGAGAAAATTAAGGGTTTCCAGAAGTGAAGATCCTCTTTACCATCTCATAACTTTGGAGTTTGCCTAAAATTTCATTCTCGCTGGCAAAGGCCAAAATGCCTGAATGTGACAATATTTTTGGAGGAAAAAAATCCTTGTTCTTTGCACGGTGCGACAACGTTTGTAAGGTTAAGGTAGTGCTGTTGTTCTAGTGAAGATACTAAGCTGTAATATGTCCAAAGAAAAACCTCCATTTAGACTACAGAACAAATGATAATGATGGGTGACAGTAGAAGTGCCAATGAGGTACAAAGGCATCATTTGATAACTGAGGGGGGCCCTGGAGGCTTCTGGCCTGCTGCTAGATCATAGACACTCTCTCATCCTGGTCATTACGTGTCTTCTTAGGGGCTGGATAGTGGTTCAGCAGCAGGGGGTCTCCAGCACTACTCCAGGGGGGCCCAGTACACTCTGGTTTATATAGCACCTCTAATTTGCCAGTTCCTGAGGATTACTGTGTGGCTTTAGAGGACCTTTAATGAAGTAATCTTTGCATGTTGCACCTGAAAATGTCTGGCCTTAATGGGAAGAAACTGTCAATCTGCACTGAGACAGATGGCTGGTGTCCTGGCTGCCTGTATCAAAAACTGCTATTCAGTTGGCTTAACTCAGCTGAAAACCTTATTGTCTTATTATGCCTTGCGCTTTTGCTTCTTATTCAGCGATTGCAGCAGCGATCAAAGAACAGGATTCAGTTTGAAAATCAGGTGACGTACGGGAAATTTACACGGGTTTGTGCAAAAAGTCGCTCTTAAATAAACAAGTACCACTTTACCATTGAAAGCTAAGTGACGCCTTTTTGAGGGTATAACATGTTTCTGTGCATTTACATGTATTTATTTGGCAAATGCTTTTCTTCAAAGTGACCTACAACCAAAAATTAATTTCATCAGTAACTCAGTTCAGTTTATTTTTATGCAGCTCCCTATTCCACAGGAGCCACTGGGTGTTGTTCCAGTTATCAAGACAGTGTCTATCCAGGGGGCAACGGAGGGGGCTGTGGTACCTCAAGAAGGAAAAGAACAAAAAAATAAAACTTGTGTATATGTTGGCTAACATCAATTAGATTGAACAAATGGGTTTTATGTCCAGTTTTAAACACTACAGCAGAAGGCACATTCATCTTTGTAATAGGTTTCAAAAGTATTCCATAACTTATAGATTCAGTATCTAAACCCTTTGCCACCTGCAGTTTTAAAACAGATCTTTAGAACTATTGTATGAGGAAGTAGGTGTGTAGGTGAGCATAGAGTGATTTGACTTATAGCTGAAGAAGACATCACTGATGGAAGTTGCTGGCAAACATTTGGATACTTTGTGGGTTAAAAGCAGGAACATGAAATTATATGAAGTATATTTTACCAGTGAAGAGATGAAGGAACTGGAGTTGTGTGGCAGTATTTCCTAGAGTTGGTGGCAATCCTGACTGCAATGTTATGGAGGAATTGTATGGGGTAGATGACATAGACAGGGCTGCCAAACAACAAGGACTAGCAGTAAACAACCCTGCTGGAAACAAACACAGGAACTAACTTTTCAGTATTCCTCAGCTGGAGGAAGCAAGTCTTTGTAATAGAGTTAATATGGGATTGGGAAGAGCACTATGTGCTGTAGAGAACTACAAGATTCCTTGCAGATGATGCAGCACTGAAATTTAAATCCACACATTATTCATTTTTTATTTTTTCCACAATATTCATTTATTCATTCAAACAGAGTTTGCTGCTAGAGATCTTTCAGCCCAGGCTATTTGGGTTCAAGGCAAGACACTAGGTACTCTGACCAGGGCAGTTTTAGTACTATCATGTCCATCAGATCCAATCAGGTATGATTCAAGATCCTCTACCACAATTGTTTTCTATGGCATTGAGGATGAACAGGGGATTGTAAATTGGTCTAAAGTTATTGAGTATGAAAGGATTTAATGTTTTTTTTTTTTTTTTTTTGATGAGTCTGGTCCCACATGAGATGACAGTGAAGCATTAATTATAGCAAGTGTAGTTTTCTTATTAGTGCTGAAGCATGATGGACAAGTATAACTGAGTATAGGCATATGGTACTTTTGCTGTTGCTTGACTGAGAAGCAAGATGACCATGTTAAATCAAACGTTAAGCAGTACAAGTAGAAGCAAGTAGATCTGGTTAAATACTGAGAAAGCCCCAGAGAAACTGGTAGGCACAGGAAGGATTTCTGACATTTCTGATAAGATTCTAACTTGATGTAAAAATTGAAGCCACCAAGAGTCACAAAGTTGCCATCCTTAGATACCAGGTCTGATAGAAGGCTGTCAAACACTCACAAATGGAGCACAGAGTTTTGGTGGTCTGTAAATACAGTAAGCATTGCAATCCATGAAATAGCCAGGTAACTGCCATAACTGGAGCTCTTTGGGCAGTAGTTGTCAGGGGAGGCCTCAACCAGTGGAACAGTACAACTTGGTTTGAGCTATGTTTCCAACAGAGCGTTTTATTATTTATGATGTTGTGAACGAGACTAGCATTGCCGCTCTCGGAGTGCATATTGAGAAGCGCACATCTGGTGATATGGTCAGATCCCAGTGGCTTAATCTGGCAGG
This sequence comes from Heterotis niloticus, assembly GCA_018136845.1. Taxonomy (NCBI): domain Eukaryota; kingdom Metazoa; phylum Chordata; class Actinopteri; order Osteoglossiformes; family Osteoglossidae; genus Heterotis; species Heterotis niloticus. The sequence continues at coordinate 22,748,470 of CM030896.1, forward strand.
TTGTGATATATATTGTTAGAGGCACAGTGGCCTTATTAGCTTTATTTAGTAGCTTTATTACACTGAGCTGAGCTGGGTCTCTATTGGATACACTGGCTCCAGGTAGACATTTGACAGTAACGGCAAACTGTCGATTGTTATATTTCTAATTATTGAACTGCTCATTATCATTACTGGCCAATGTGCGACTTACAGCTTTAAATCTGTGCTGAGTCCCCAGTGGCTGTTATACATAGGGCCTTGATTTAGAGCTGTCGGATCCCCGTCAGATGGTGACCCAGGTGTCAAACGAGTCAGAAGTTGTTCAGAGAGTCAGATACAATCGAATCTGTGGATGCCTCACTGAAGGGAGAGTGGCCCAGGCGTCCTAATCCCCACTCAGAGTTTGGCAACTTATTCAGTCAAATTGAATTGCGAAATGTTTCTTCTCTTCAGTACACTGCAGGGTCCCTGTGTGCTCCTCCAGTTATCAGATTGACAAGCTCCAGACTGAAATTTTTGCCCAGTAAAGCCATCTGCCTGGATGAAGGAACAGGTGAGACTGTACATATACAGAACTAGGGAAAGAACTGCTGGCAGGCCTACTGTATGTTTGATATAATGCAAAGAGAATTGCAACAGTGCTGCTGCAGCCAAGAAAAAATAAGGAACGGTGTAATAGTGAAAGTAGAAAAATGAAACAAACACTGTCCCTCATGCTAGCTTGCTAGGTGGCCAGGTTGGTGGCTGATGCAGGGGATGCTGATGCAATAGACATAGAGATGTATAGTTAGATGAGTGCAATGTGACCAGTTGCACTGATTTTGCCTGCGTACTTTGTTAGTAGCTGCTTGCTGAACTGGTAGGGAATAGAAATGTAGTTCTGACAGATAAAGTAGTGCTGAAACAGTCAGGATGCACTGAAGATGTCTGTCATGAAGGAGTCCACAGCCATCAATATGACTAGCCCATGGATGAGATAAAGAGCCATAGGTGGGACAGATGCAAAAATCTGTTAGCTGTTGGTACCTTAAATACCCTTTTTTAAAAATAAAGCTTTATTTAGGTATCCAAGGTAACTTACAATACTGTTTATACAGCAGGATATTCTTACTGCTTCAATTAAGGCCAAGTTCCTGCTGAACAGTACTGCATTCAAGCTTGGAACCTTCAGTTTGTAAAGCATTGGCTTCAACCACGGCACATCCCACTGCCCCCGTTGACTAATTGTTCAAATTGTACAATGTTGTCAGGTTTGACATCTCACTTGGTTCTGAATGTAGAAAACTGTGTTTGACAATTAGGGCAGCGATAATTGTCTTGTTATGCAGTCTATGTAGCCATCATGCAGCATCTATGCCTGGTTTCTTTGTGGTGGTTGTTCTGTTGTCCATGGCTCCAAGTTTTTCTGTCTGGTATGCCCCATATCGGTCCTGGAATTGTTAATTAAACTTTCTTTGCAGAGACAAACTGGACTGATAGCACAACAGGATTTTTTATGTCATAAATATTTCTGTTTATTATTATTATTATTATTATTATTATTATTATTATTATTATTATTATTATTATTATTATTATTATTTTGCTCCCTGGTCTGTTTTTTTTTTTTTTTAAAGCGATTAAAGCTAAAAAGCTTCTGACACAGTTCAATTGGAAGATGTCCAGGTAAGGATATGTCAGTATCTGTTTTATAATATTGAATAGTCAGGTGCTAAGTACTGTTGAGCTGATGTGGTGTCTTGGAAACTGAATACGTATGGTGTCATTTAACCCAAATAATGCCATACAGATGTTAAAATACACACTTCCTTCTAAAAGTAACTGCTGGAAAACGATTGCTATGTCATTGGCTTAGCTGTACTTTAGCCACATTTTAATATGAGTGCAGTTGAACTGGTCATTTCAGGGGTTTAAAATACATCTGTGTGTTAAGTTAAAAAGAAAAAATAAATGAGTTCCGCTAACTTTCTGACTTTCAGTTGATCAGCAGCTAAACGGGATGTGTATAAGATCTGCCCAAGACAGAATGTCTCATAAATCAGGTAAAGCCTAGTATATGTGATTTTGCTATAACACAGCTAAACTTTTAATACCACTGCCCAGTTTGTGCAATCGAGATCCCACTATAATGCAGAGCCAGAAATTAAAAAATATTAAGTTTACATGTTGTCTGAGAAGCTTTATTTTCTCTGTCTCGCTGTCTCTCACATGTGCTTCATTCCAGCATGAAGTATTGCCACTTAACAAATGCTTTGCTAATATTCTGTGTCGTGTTCAATTTGTTTCCACGTATTTTTGCAGTGTCACTATTTATTTTCATCAATTGTAATCCAGCAAAATGGGACCATAAAGATAGAAAAGACTGTTAAAGAAAAACTGAAAAGAATGATATAAGGCTTGAAAAGTAATAAGAAATGAATATTTGAATTTATTAAAAGAATGGAGTGAAAATGGAGTCGCCTACCACAGCTCCCAATTGATTACAGTAATCGTTCATTACAGTAAGTTGTCTTGTTTATTTTAAATTGTTCACATCACTTACTCTTTCATCATGAATTTTACACTAAGCATCATAGTTTCTTTGCAACTGCGAAGTTGTTCTGCTGCATTTTCCTGCCTGTGTGGAGTGGTACTCTGCCTGCTACAGTGTTTTACAGTGTTTAGAGATTTTTTTTTTTTTTTTGGATGGACTGGACTGGATACACATTTTATCCATTTAAAATAACAAAACATAAATATAAATGGGAACTTGGTATACAGAATTTTGATATGCACAGATTTTTCAGAAATTAATTAAACGTGTAAAACAGGGTTTAAATGAATTTAGATGTTTACATCTAAGTTTTACAAACTGCTTCATTGTACTTTCAATTTTTGCAAAAATATTACTATATATGAATTTATTATGTTAACCATGTTGTAATTATATACATTATATAATTTTTATATATAGTACATTGGTATATTAATTTACAACACCTTGCACAGACCCTTTTTAAAGGTATCACCATATCCTGGATCGCAAATTATATAAATTACAAATTATGCTTACATATACTATTTTTTTCAGTCTCATTGATAGTAAAGTCAGGACTTTGACTGGGCCACTGTAGAACATTCATCTTTTTCTTTGTGAACCACCCCAGTGTTGCCTTGGGCTTGGGATCATTGTCCTGCTGAAAGGTGAACTTTCTCCTAAATTTCAGTTTCTTAGCACAGTGAGGCAAGTTCTCCTGCAATGTTTCCCTGTATTTCATTCCATCCATTCTTCCTTCAGTTCTGACCAGCTGCCCCACCCCTGCCGATGAAAAGCATCCTCACAGCACGATGCTGCCACCGCTTCACTCTAGGCATGTGTTTCTTGAGTCATGGGCAGTGGAAGGTTTGCACAAAACAGAGCACTTGCTCTCCTCCAACCACAAAAGATTCATATGCTTTCTAGCAAACTGCAGAAGTGCTTTGATATGATTCTTTTTGGGTAATGGCATCTTTCTTTCCACCCTGTCATACAGGCCAATTTTATGCAGTGCTTTTGATATGCTGGACTGGTGCACCTTTCCTCCACTTTCATCTACCAAATCCTGTAGCTCCATCAGAGTAACTGTTGGCCCCTCTGTAGCTTCTGTCACAGGTCTACATCTTGCTTAGATGCTCACTTTTGAGGGATGACCTTACCTAGGCAGCATGTGGATGGTATGATGCAGCTTCCACTTTCTGATTATGGATTGAATAGTGCTGACTGGGAGATCCAAACAAAATTTTGAATACTTTTTCTAATTTCTGCATTTCTATGGCTTTATCTCTAACTTCTGTAGCATGTTATTTAGTTGCCATTTCCTCACCTTTCCTTTAGGTTCACAGCCTCCCCATTGATCCTTAAACAAGTTTTTTAAATGTAGAAAATGTAATTATATCAAATAGAAACCAGTTATGTCCAATTAAGAGGCAATTTTATCCTTGTTAGGACTTAGTTTTTCATCTGTGTCATTTCTGGAGCTCAGGGGTTTGAATACAAGCAGCATACAATGGAGTCCACTTGGATGAATACTGGAGAAAAGGATATTTTGCTTAAGTGGGTACTGTCTACACAGTCCTGTTTTAGCCCTGTTCACTTCAGAAGGTTACAGGTTCAGATTGGTGGACACCTAATAAGTGGGTAACTTGCTTTAAAGGAAAAAAATTTCAGTCCCTTAGCCCATATTCCTGTTTTCATGATAATGGTTGTCATGATGCACACTATTTGTTTCTCTGTCAGTTGTAAACCAGTTAAACTGGCAGAACACCACTAGCATGACTTGTCAAATATCAGACAGAGCCTGGCTGCTGCTGCACAACAGAGACAGACTGCTAGATGTCATTAGCTCCCGTTTGTCCCTAGCCAAATTGCTGGTTTATGAGTTCTTGGTGGGATCTGTATTCCATTGTCGATGTGCAGTTACTGTGAGCAGTGCATGAATTCCTGCAAATTCATAGGGTTTCTTCTTTATAGTCTTTAAAATGTCTTTAGGCATACAGCATTTCAGAGGACATGGAAGACCGTGATCCCACAAACACTAAAACACAAAAAAACTGCTGCATGCCGAGAAATCGTTCCCTACATAAGAATCACCCAAGCAGAGGTTGGAAGTAATAAAGGGGGTAGACAGCAAAAAGCAGGCTCACAGCAAAAGAAGAGGGGAAAACACAGGTGCATAGCTCTGTCACTGGAAAAGGCTGCGCAAACATGGGGCAGGCTGTGTTCAGACTTCAAGCATTTTGTCTCATCTCAGCAGTCCTTCAGCTGCTGACAAGCCTTGCCCCAAATGGCAGTGGCTTGGTTTTATTTGGCTGCAGCTGTCCATAGTTAGGACTGCTGTCAGCCTGGAAGGGTCTTTTGAGTTTGTCTGCCTTCAGCAAGCCCATTCATGCTGCTGTAATGTACTTTTCTAAACAGCCTTACACAAAAAATTGTAGAACTGGATTTTATCCTGGAAATGACTGTAAGGTTATGCATCCAAAAACAGATTGTTGGTCCTGCTTAACCCCCAGCCAGTAGGAGGTTTTATACCCTTGTCTATTGTTTTTGGCACCCACAGTGTGAAGGGAAGCCCTTTGTATGAAGGGAAGAACTGATGGAAACTCCCATCTATGCTTTGACAGTCAAGGGGACTGAAGAATAACATGCTTCACCCCTCTCAAAAACCAGCTGCACTCATCTCATGATTTCACTTCAATACATAACATGCTGACACTGTGATGGCATCAGGTGGATATCATATATTATGTTGGTTCCTCCCTATCATATCCAGCGCTAATAATATGTGTAGCAGGCTTGTGGTGTGAGATCAGGTAACATCAAGGTTTAAACATCAACAAGTAGCTGAATTTGTTGAATAACTGCGATAAGGCAAGAACTCTGACAGAAATGCGGACTTGTTCAGCATGTAGGAATGCATGAATTTGGTTCTGAATTTAGAAATTAAGATGCAAAGGACATTTGGCCCTTCGTGCCATCTGGTTTACTCAGAGCCCTAACAGCTCACTGACTATAATGTGTAATCCATCTGTCCTTTTCCAGAGAAAAGACACAGAGATTTGGCTTCAGAAAATTTCCAGGGGATTTCCAAAGGGGGACAAAAACAAGAAAGTCATTAAAAAAACAGTAAAAGGTGTTTAATCATGTGTGTCATTCTTGCGATGCCCACATATCTACTTTTTTTTGTGTTCCTGGAACCCCATTAACAAAGTTTTGACCTTTGATTGTCAAAATCCAACTGGTTGCACGCTTCCCTTGTAGCCTGTTCGAATTAACTGAATGTTTCAGTCCCGTGTGTTTAATTCCCTGCTGGTGTGTGGCTGCCATGGGAACTGACAGGCCATTTAGCCATTTCTGATTCACTCGCACATCATGAACATGATTTTGTGTGTGTGTGTGTGTGTGTGTGTGTGTGTGTGTGTGTGTCTGGGGACTTGTTGCTGTGCAGACAAATGTAAAACCATGTTCTACTATGTTGAATATATTCACTGAGGGATGTGTAGCTGCAACCTGGGAGACTCCCAGCTGTCGCACACCTCGCACCATCAATTCACCTTCTGTGAAATCCAAATTTGACCTTCACCTCTTGTTCTCATGAACTTTTGAGAGACTCTGCATGTTTCTCTCTTTGGTGCTCTTGGTCTTCTGGCCTAAAGCTCTGTGACTTGCACCCTGCTTTTGGATGGAGAGATGTGAATCACATCCAACAGCAGGACCCAAAGTGACAAGCGATATGCAATATGAGCCTCATTATATATTTGAATACTGACATAGCTCTGGAATAATTTCCTTTCATTTTTATTTATTTAAAAATTAAAACAATTAATATTCATTTTTTTATGTATGATCCAAATGCATTTGGCAAGGTAATGCTTGCTTTATGAAATTTGAACCCCATTTCTAAAACCTGAAATCAGTGAAACTACTCATTAATGTTGGTACCTTCCTCAAAGACCATTTGTTTTTTATTTTATTTTTTTCATTATAATTTACACAGAAGGTCACAACAATGTAGACTCATACTGATAACATATATATTTATAGTTAGACTTTTCTCACTGACTTTTGATCGTTTCACCTTCTGAGAGGGCAATGAGGCAATCAGATAATCCTTCATCCTTAAAACAAAACTTTTCAAATTCTGTCACTTGGAGTAACTTAAGATCATTTAAAGGGGAAAAATTTATAAAATTGTCTGTCTCTGGAGAGGAAACAAAATTTATTTGGCTATCCTGGAAAATGGCCTTGTGATCTCCATCCTCTCCAAGACAATTTATAATATTAAGATTGTATGCTAATATTTATTACTATTTGATGCAACTGGGTATTCTTATTGAAGCAGTTTAGGGTAGGTACTTTGGTCTTTTTTTTTTTTTTCCATTGTGCGATTTGAACTTTAGACCTTTGACTACAAACTGACAGTTGTAATCTCTATGCTCTGAGCTGCCCATATAATTTAAAAGGTGAATTTATATCAATACCAGAGAGGATTTTTAGGGCCACAGTGTGGTAACGGCTGTAACTGGTACGTTGCAGCTTATGAGTTGCTTGCTGTGCATGGATTTAAATTCAGCTCAAGGTGTGGGCTTCCATGTTCTGCCCATATCTGCATCCCAAAAACATGCACAGAGGAAGGTAGTGGTAAACCACCGTCTGTCTCCTACCAGTATGTGGTTGTTGCATGGTATATTTGAATTGAAGTTGCTTTCATCCATTCATTTTTTTTAATGTCTGAAATGAGATTATGTCCTGAAAATTAGGTTTGTTAAAGGATATTATTGGGAAATATTTATGAGCCTTTATGAGGCTCAATAAACTTCTCTTGATAGATGTTGTTTTTCTTTATAAAATATCCATGAGGTATTTTAAGCCCATAACTGTGATTTGCCTGTCACCCCCCCACCCACTCACTCAACCAAACAAATAGTTATGAGAATTTTAACTCTGTTCTTATTCTTCAGTTGGTGAGAAGTAGAGGAAGCTTATATTAAAGACAGGAGCTATAGTGTTGTCCACTTCAGTAGGTGCTACACTCTACTAACACATAGTAAATTTGTTCCCTTTATAGCACAATGCTCCTCCAAGAACCCTTTTTCTGAGGATATTTACTGAATTTTGATACACTAACTTAGCAAAAGGTTGGTTCCCAGTCCCACTTCGAGGATAGTTCTTAGCTCATTCCAGAACTTGTATAAATGAACCTTTCTCAGAACTTAAAATTTCATCTAAAATTTTTGTTGTCTCTGGTCCTAGTACTCCTACTTTTAAAAGTCTGCCTTTCAAATGCTTATTATAAAGTAGACTGACAGTTTATTCATACTCATTGTAATGGAAGATTCTACATCATATCCATTTGAATTTCCAGGGATAAAAGGAAAATAAATATACAAACACTTCAACAACAAATGTGGTTTATATGACAGAATAGTAATGCAGAAGGATAAGTTGGTAAATGATAAGCAAAGTTGTAAAAGGAAAAGTGATGTGTTGACAGGAAAAAAAAATTCAAGGATTTCATTTTTTTTTTTTTACATTGATTTATAATTTTATTACTTATTTACTGATTGTGTTCCGAATTGCTGTGTTTTATTTGCTTTTCTTTGATCCATTGTTTTTCTAGTTTAGTTTTTTGTATTCAATTTTTAATTACTCATTTGCTTTTTTATGATTGACCTATTCCTGGGCTTGTACAGTTGTAAGATTTTTGGATTCTATTTTATAGCTTAGCACATTAAGATACATGTGAAATAAGCTGCAAAGTTTGGAATTTAAGATGCATGTATTTATTTTTCCTCATGTCTTTGTATATTTGTCGTCTGTGGACTTCATGAATATAGGAGGTCTGCATTAAGCAATCTCGCTTTTGTTACTGGTACATGTTTGTCATTGTTTTTCAGTTTGTGAGTTTCATTCTTTTAGACCCTTTTCTGGTTGGAATATTGGCCATGAATAATGCAGGAAACCACAGTACAGTGAAATACTACTATCACCTAACAGTATCATTATACACCTTTCATTGATTTTTATTTATTTATTTTTCAGTAATGAAAACTGTTACCAGGGGGTTGCCAGTTCTCTTCTCAGGTCTTTGTTACTAATTCAGGTTTAACATGACCTGTTTACAGTCTTGAGTGAAACCTTGCTGGGTGGTGGCATTCTAACTAGATATTTTGCAATAAATACCTTGTCTTGGATTTTTTTTTTTTTTTACTTAATTTTTTTTCTGTTATAATGGAGTATTATGCTACAGCATGTAGACTTAGGGTCCCTCAAAATGGAAATCTTTTTATGGGGTCCTCTCTGAGTTTAGATTAGAAATGCCTGTGCTTAACCCCTAATGTCACCAGCTGTTCTGTTTATTGGACCCAAGAGGCCAGCATTCAGAGCAGTGATCCGATCATACCTCCAAGCTAGACGTCCACTATTAACGCTCTGGCGTTCCTCAGTGGGGGGATTCCTTCCTTTGCTTCCTGAGCAAGGCCTTCCTTGACCATTTCCTTAGGAAACATTTTGCATTCCTTGCTGAAGTCTCTGGCATGCTGAGAACAGCTTGAAGAATTCCTTCCTGAGAGGCTTAGAATGCACGTCCTTCGTTTTATGTGCAGAAAATTGATAACTAAAATGTACCGGAAATGGGTGATGCTGAGCTTCTTCGGAACAAGACGCAAACTGTCAGCAACATTGCATACAGGTTAAATAATTTTTTTAATAGTCACAATTTATTTTCATATGTGTCAGCATTGCAAGATAATTCTTTTAAATAGGATTTTAGTTGCTTGAGTCTTTGCTAAGCAAACTGTGCTGTATTTAAAATAATTACAGTAAAGCTTTTTTGTAGTTCTGTCAGTCACGGTAGCTAATTGCCCAAGCAAACTTTGTGTAAAAGATGTCATACAAAAGCATGTAAGGAGGCTGCTAAGTTTAGTGGAAAGAATGTTTATAAACATCTTTTTCCCCTTTTATTGATACAGCTCAACATTTTCTGAGTCCAGTCTAACCACCTGTTGCCCCATTGAGGTGATGCGCTTCTCCAAAGTGACTTGCAATGATTTACCCATTTTTACAGTTTGGTAATTTTTTCACCACAGTAATTCAAATTAACTACCAACAGCTCTAGATGTGCAATGCTGTCTTTCCGGTAGTTATCGAAACATATATGCTTCAGAGGGCCTGAAAATATCTCTCCCTGTGTCAGGTTTTTACCTGAAGCATCCATGGTCTCAGCAAGTGCTGCTGATGTCACTGCCTGCAGTTCTGGTCAGTTGTGACATCAGCAATATCTCTAGTGTGAACCTAAACAGATGGCAAAGCTAGCTGGATAGTTTTATGTAAAAGCAGTGTTGCTTTATTGTAAATAAATACCAGGCATATATTTTCAATGGTTAATAAATGAATTTGCCTACTGTACTTTTTAAATTAGTTATGTAACTAACATTTTTACATATGTTTTCCAAAATGCCTTAAATTCGTACAACTCAGTCCTAATACTATACTACTTAATACTACTATACTTAATGATACTTAACACTACAAAACACTGTGCAGGATGACTTCTAGTGAAGTACCTTGTTCAAGGCTGCTGCGTAAGAGCCTCCTTAAACCTGAACTGGCAGTTTGTCATTGTGTAAAACTATTATGCAACCTGCTAGCTTTGGATAAATGCTGATCTTAATTTACATTTAAACCCCTTCAGAACCATTGCCTGGCATGATCTTGCATTATGGGTGTAACTAGTTAAGGTTACGACCATTTCTAAGCAAGAATTGCCAATTTTGTGTGTATATTTGTATGTATTTTGCAAAATCTCAAATGTACCTCTTCATCAAGTGATGGCAAGTGGCTGTTTGTGAAGTGGGGCCTCAGTCTGAACTGTTATGGAATTTATTTATCTACATAAAATTTTTGAGCAGTATTAGGTCACAGCAACATCCAGTGAAACAAAATACACCGAGAGACTGTGCACGTGCACTTACATACACCAGGGGCGGTGTCAGTAGTGTCTAATAAGTTCCAGAAGTGTCCATACATGCATACAAAAACTGCATTTGATCATGTAGATCAAGTGTTAATTTATTGAGTGGAAGAAAATTAATCACCTCAGACATCCACATATGTACAGAGGGATCTTCAGGTGTCAAGCTCACATTTCCTTGCCAAGAATGTCAGTGTGAACATCCTACGCTGCATGATTTCATCCAAAACAGAATTTGGGTTGTGGTTCAACAGTCAGGATAAATCAGACTTTATCTTATCAGCCATTTGAAGAGTTGTGTGAACTCCCTTCCAGTGAGCTTATATCTTATCACATTCCCAGAGTAGATGTACCAAAGTGGCTTACATTTAAAACACAGTTGCTGTCTCAGGAACGTCTTATGAAGACTCCACTGGAGAAAGGTGGATTGTGTGAATGAGCCTGAAATTTTTCTCTTGGATTTTTAGGAAAGTGCAGGCTGGAGAAACTTCTGTACATATAGCTGACCGTTCATGACCACCGAAACACATTTCAAAGCCACGTTCCCATGTTATCCACAGAGCATCACAGGAAATATAGCCAGCACCTGTTAAAATGGAATAAAATGCACAACTCAGACTTCTAGAATAGTTCATGGCTGCGAGTTTTCGCTTTAGTTAATTCAGCCTGAAGTCTATTCTCCTTATCTCAAGTTGTAATAAAATAACATAGTTATAGATGTTGTGCAATGTGTAGATGTAGAAGCATGTACTGCATAAACCAAATTTAGTTCTTAGGTTTTTGATGCTTTGCACTATTTGGTCTGAAAATAAATGTGTTTCCAGCAACACTATAGACAACCATTTTCAGAACCTACGGTGACTAATATTTGTGGTCATATCTGGGTTGAGAGCAACATGAGACCTAAGCAATGGGCTGCATAGACTCTTGAAACTGCAAAAGTGGTGAATATAACTAAATTCTCAGTTTTGGGTCGCACCAGACTCACTTCATTGCAGACCCGAGAGAGTTGGGCCCCACAGGGAACCAGTTACTCATATGTTTCATTTGTGCAGCCCAGTAGTAAAGTTTCATATTTGCTACAGAAGCCCCACCCATCTCTTTCCATTTGGAAAGTTTAATTCTGATCCTTTTATTGTTCAATTTTGACCTAGAAATCAAAATATATAATTTTCCAATTATCCAACAAGTAGCAGAGTAAATTTTGCAATAGATGTAGCAGAGGAGGTAAAATATTCATTCTGGCAACATTAATTCTGTAATATAAAAAATACATCACCTCTTTACTTGTCAGGGTTACTTGGGTACAAGAATATATCAGTGGCATTCAGAGAAATGTGATGGCCCTCTTCTCCTGCTTTTACACCATGTATGTCCTTATGTGTGAACAATGGAGCAGAGAGAGGGAAGCCTTGAAAATTCATACAACAAAAGACCATATCAACTTGTGCCAAAGGGTTTTAATATAAGGTTAATAAAGGTATTAGCCATATTTCAAATTAGAAAAGTGCCTTTGATTTGTGTATACAGTTGCCCCATCACACACCCCCCCCCCAGTGCCATGCTGCTTATTCGTAATGAGACTGCAGTTCACCTCTAACTGCATTTATGTCATATTCATGTCAAAATCACTTTTACTAGTATTTACCTGTTTTGTCAGTGAGGGAGTAGTGAAACCCTGCTTATAGGTTTTATCATTTCTCAGGAGTTAAAAGCTATTTGAGGAAAGATTTTTGACCAATGCAAAGTGGGCTTCATGGACCAGGTTAATGTCACTAGGGAATGCCCATCTCAGAGGGGTATTTTATGAGCAGCTGACTCTGAACATCACCAAAGGAGAGGAAAGAGCTCAATATGCCTTGCACCTGCTGTTCTGGCAGATTCCAGTCAGACTCTAACATTCTGCCTTTATTTATAACTTGCCACTCTGCCACAGTCAGGCTGGCACTTGAAATCCATGTATCATGTGTTGAACACAGGAGTCTGCATTACCATTTGCATCATATGTGCCAAGGAACTAGCTGCATTTGTGGTGGGGGGCATTTTGTGTGCAGTGCAAGCCTTGTTCTGTAGAATTTAGCCAGAGAGGGTGGACAGGATCTACATAATCTCCCGGTTTTCTTCCACATGATGATGAGCTGTGCAATCCAGAGAGCAGATGGCCTTTTGGGGTTCATTTTCATCACCACTTCTTACCAGCATTTCTATCTATCCGTCTGTCTGTCTGTCACTAACCATGGGTACCTCAAACCAACAAACCTTCAAGAAATGAATCAGATCTTTGCAGCTGGTGTATGAGATTCATGTAATGAAACGCTTACTAAGCCTGTTGTGCTCAGTGAGAAGGGAAGCTTTGGTGCTTATCACAATCCAGAAACTTGTGCTTCCTGTTTTTATTTATACTGTACTTGTATGTTCCCCTCCCTACTTGATTTTGATGCTAACAAAACAAAAAAATGTTAATGCTTAGATCTGGATATGACTTTAGTATGCACGGTTAGACCATTCACTTAAGGTAACGGGCACGATATTATCTAGCTTGGTGACCCTTGGTTCTCTCCTCCATGCTGATGGAAGCTGTTCACTACACACTATAATGGACGAGCTCAACATACTTGCATGTCAATCTATTTATCTTCTTGTGGCTTCAGCAATGTCATAAACAGCTGCACAGTCTTTCTATTCATTGTATCTTCTGGCCCTCTTGATCGAGCTACAGTGCCCAGGAGGGGTGGGACGCCACTAGCCCTTGGAACCCCATAGATATATTATTTTTCTCCCTTAATTTTTTTTTCTCCTCCCTCTCCTTGGTTACCATTTGGCTTACTTTGCGTAGTCCCTGTAGTCTTTAAATCGATAGCCAATCATTTATCCATCGGCTTGCTTTATACTGTATTTATTATGTTTCTGTCAATCCATTGATCTTTTGTTCAGCACTCTGCGCCATTGTGCGAGAAGAGTGCTGTGTAAAAATAAATGGAATTGAATAGCACATTAGATATTCCCTCTTTTCAGCTACCTTGTTTCATGGAATGATGATAATGAACAGAAAATGGTATACTTAGAGAAGGCATAGCATCATGTCAGTTGATATTTGTATGGCTGGCAAGAAAGTGTGGTATCTGGGCCACTTCATGGTATTTGATTCCTGTGGTAGGGCAGTGTGAGTTGTGTCACAGCATTAACTTGAATCCATTTCATATGGGTGCTGGCCTACTATGGATTAGTGCCCCATCCAGGGGTTTTTCCATCAGATAAATACAAAAATGCAACCATAACTGTAAAAGTTATCAGCTTTAATTATGCCGTTCATCCCAAACTCCTGATCGGCTTATTTTTGAGGGCTGTATGTAGGGTGAGGTTACCTTAAAACTGCCCAGTTCTGTTATGATGTATAAGTTAGAAATGATTGCAGTGCCTTTATTCACTTTTGCTACACAGAATCCTTAAGTCTATATCTGAACCACCATTGCTGTAAAATTACTTCCCTTTTTCCTGTTGGATGCTTTCCTGGGACAGCTACATATTTTTGTGATGCAGAATACTTTGTGCTTTTTGAACAGGAACAACATTACCTGGAAACATCAAATGTTCTAGCCCCGTCAGAAAGGCCAAATGGGATTTTCCTCTTACCCAGTAGCGTCGATCAGTTTCCTCTTCCTCAGTATAATGTTTGATCACAGCTCCCTTTTTCATTGTGTCCTCATTAATGTAGCACAATGTCTTGGAAGACGTTTGACTCTGGGAAAACATTTGGTTTGCTGGCAAAAGAGAATAACAAAATGTGTTTTTATTTAGCCATTATTTCCTCAATACAGTGTGAGTTGGTGGATGAGTGAGTGAGCGACCGAGCAATAAGAAGTTACTGGTAATGTTATAACATGAGCTGTCCTGTGTGTGTGTGTGTGTGTGTGTGTGTGTGTGTGTGTGTGTGTGTAAACTAATCTCTAACATCTGACTCCCAAAGGCCCCAACTCAATGCCCTCTTACATTCCTTGACTCAGTCTAGAAGGGTATTTTGATCCTCACACTTGCAGCATCGTTTTATTATGAAACATTTCCATATTTAAAAAGGAAAACAGAACCTGAATCTAATGTTGGCATTTTTTTTTTGTTACATTGTTTGTAATTTTTTCATCTGGCAGGTGATGTTATGAAAAATTCCTGCTTTAACAGTCCCCTTTGCTTCAAAGAAGATAATCATGTAGTTTAACAGTATTTCACTTTCAACAAAGGATTTAGCCTTTGTGCTTCATTGAAAGCACAGTTTCATAAGTTACCTCACCAGATACTTTAGGTGGCAACCTGATAATAATTATATAAAACATATTTATTCTCCAAACCTTGTGGGACACTGTGCCCCAAAGAGCAGAACTGTGTAAACTTGGGTTAAAGCTGGGAAATAAGTTCAGCTCAGGAATTCACTGCTAAATGTCTGCTTTATGAATCATCATAGTGACTATAAAACAAATGAGATCACAAAATGGATGGTGGTTGTGAGTGCTGTGGGATGTACGTTCACACTGCAGAGACTGTGCAATTCTTGGTCCTCCCATTTCAAAATATTAGGAGCGCTGGGTTCAGAGTGGCAGTAATGTTGTCAATTGTCCATACACCCTTAAATCTGCTTGCTCCAGCAGCAGATGGGCTGCTCTGGGGTCTACTGGGTGGAGCTTACTGTTTCCTGTGGAGCTTTTCCAGAATTCATGTCTCTTATCCTTGGTTTGCCTTGATTATTTGAACATCAGGTCTTTGGGCACAGATGGGCCATTCCTGTGGCTAAGCCCTTTAATCCAGGACTCAGTAGGAGCCTATTGAAGTGGTGGCAAGAGTGGTTGTTGCTTCAGATTTCCACCTCATCTAACACATACCCAAGTTTTTCAGTTTCCCATTTCAGTTGCAGATATGAATCGTTGTCACCTTGTACAAACATGTCAGGTAAAGAATAACAGTAAAATATTTATCAGGTATAAAGTGAACCAGATAGGTTCAACACTCACTCTCAGGTTTTTTTTTTTTTTAAACTTTTTTTCATCTCATGTTTTACAGACACATCACACTTATACTTTATCATTCTTTTTTCAGTTCTTTTGGACTTCCTCAAATTTTCTGCCTTTAGCACCCAGCTTCCGTTACTGTACAACATACAGGTCTATAGGTTTCTCTTCATTCTTAAGGATGTTGCCTTGATCCTAATCTTGAATAAGTAGATTTCTTCCATTCACATCTTCACATGTCTGCTAGGTTTGCTCCTGCTGTTGAGAACAACATGTCTCCCGGGTAACAGAACCTGTCAATACATTCTAGCTCTACCCCTTCACCAACATCAAAGCTTCTGTTGCTGCTGAGAGTCCCTGGTGTGCTGGGACTAAAACTTCTATATGCAAATGGTGATCTACTTTCCTGGAGGATACCCTTTGCTCTGATGCATTTTGTGAACCCATTTCTTCCATTGTGTACATCTGACTCTTTTTCTGCACACACCACTTGGCCACTTGCCCAATTCTTTTCCTTGGCCTCCATCACCTCCCCTCCATGTTAATTTTTAATCCTATTTTGTCCATCCTACCCTTCCCCTTACAAATCTTCTTTTTCAATTCACCGTCCCTATTAGCGATCAGGCCCAAATCATCAGCTTCACAGGTAGGACTTGTTATATGTCCTTTGTTACTACTTCATGATGGCAAACAACAATGGACTCAGGACTGATTCTTGATGTACACCTACATTTGCTTTGAATCTCTCGCTTCAAACAACTTCATAACAATAGATACCTTGGAACAGAGGGATGCCAAGTATCTCATTGCCCACCTTATGACATGGGGCATTCAGTCAAATGCCTTCTCAGGGTCTATGAACAAGAAGAAAAGTGGCTTTTTTCCTGTATAATTTTCTTTGCTTGACTACAAACATTGCATACAGGCATAAATTATTAAACAAATAATCTGATACACAATTTTGTACACTAACATCCACTGACAAACATGCTAAAGTAAATTAAAGTACACTGTGCTAACTAAATAAATCCATATTACACACAAATCCAAAAAGCACATGTAAAAACAATGTTTACACATTCTTAGAAAACGTACAGGGTGTCCAACATTCTTTATGGGGTCTCTTCTCAAGGAACTACTCTTGTATTCCACTTGAGTTGTACATGTACCAAAATAAATATGTAAAAAACCAGAAATGGATAACTTCAATTTGTATGATGGTCATCAATACCAAATTATCAGCCACTGTTTTTGTATACCTTGGCAGCCATACAATTTTTATTACATGACCTGACCACGGTACAGGGAGAAGATTTCTTTTTATTCGTGTATAGCAAGATGTCTGCCTTTAAAATGTACTTTTGTATAAATGTCTTCCTTTGTTATATAAAGCTGGTCAGAAGCAGAGTGCAGTATATACTCCTTTCTTATCCCATGTTTCCTTGTGGATGCTAATTTTGCTTGAACTTCGGCGACCAAACAAATGCTGGGGAGTGTGAGGGTATGCTGCCCCCCAGGATTGCACTGTTCTGGACTGAGCCCAATGTTGTCATTCCTGAGATTTCCTGAAGAAGCTCTTCCAGCTTACAATACATTATAGCTTTCCTTCAGGTTCACAGCCTCACCAGTGATCCTTTAAACATTTGTTTTTATCTAGAAAATATAGGCTTCAATTTAATGCTTCAAAATTGTGTCTGATTAAGAGGCAATTGTGTCTTTTTAGGGCGTAGTTTTTCATTTGTATAAATTTGGAGTTTCCAGAACTCATGAGTTTGAACACTTATGCAAGCAGCACATTTCAGTGGTTCATTTTCTTTAAAATTTCTGCAAGCAAAATTTATATTTTTTACCCTTCCTAATTTAGTGTTAGTGCTTACGAGTTAATAGTAAAAATACTAATAGGAAAATATGTGGTAGTATAATTTGCAATCCAGGCAATATTGATGACTTTCAAGGCGTCTGAATCCTTTTGCAAGGCACTATATAGGTACATGTGAAATGCACATCTGCTCTCAGACCACTTTCAATAGAATCGAGTCCATAAATATAAGTGACAATTTCCCCAAAGGCATATTGGAAGTGACATGTTTTTCAGCTGTTTAGATTTTGTGGATGTTCTCTTTTTTTTTTTTTTTTTTTAAATCCCACTGTAAGTACTCTTCAGTGGAATAGTGAACTCGATATCTCGTATAATTTGTAGCTGTATTAGTTACATTGCATTGCCTGATGCTGACAGTTACTCCATATAGTGAATATTGGCACTAGATCACCACGAAGGTTAATGGATTGGAGAAAAAAATGGATGCCTAGATTAGATCACATATCATTTTTATAAAAGTAGTGGCAAACCAAGACAAACTGTTTGTTTTTTTTTTGAGAATGTTCTCATTACTCTGTGTCTGGCAGTCAACATGGAGCTTCTACCAGAGACGCCTGAGGTTTTTATTAGTTCTGATCAGCTGGGTACAAGAGCTGAAGGCAACAGTCATTATTCCTTCAAGGTTTGTGGGATAGATTCCACAGTGCAGTCATCAGTTTGGTTTGATGCCTTTGTGCAGAATTCCTGCTGAGGGACCCTCTGTACTGGAACACCTCTGTCACATTCTTTTTGCAACTTGGATGGAGTTCTCACTGTTCCTCTGCAAGGTGTCTTTGTGGGTGCAGCTGCTGTAGTAATGAAATGCATCATTGTTCAGATTCCTGGATATGTACCACTGTAGTATTGTTTAGTGAGATAAATGAAAAGCCTACACTTACTTCTGCCCATGTAAATCAAACCCTGGTAAATTGGGGTATAAATTAAATAGTAAATATTCACCAAATGAACAAGGATAAACATATTTACTTAGCACTTAATGCTGAAACACAGCCAAGGCATTTTTCTTGGTGTAACTACTGCTTAAGTCTTTTAATTTATTGCTGTTAAGATATTTTCTAGAGGTAAAATAAACTAGAAAATTACAGGCTGGGAAGATGCAGGTTTGGTAGTGAAAAAGAAAAATCTTCCACTCCCAAAATATTTATAAATGTGGTAGAAGGTTTAACACAGTGAAACAATAAAATATCAGTTTCTCATGAATGGAAATACAACCAGCCAAACATTTGATTTTGTCAATATACAGAAAAATCTAAATTCGGAAAAGGGAGTCTATCATAGTTGTGCCAGTTAGTGGTTTCCCAGACAGCAGTGCCACAGACAGTTATCCAGGAAGCTACGATAATCACAATGAGCTTAAAAAAAAAGAGAAAAAAAAAAGCCGCAGGTATAAAGTGGCATCGAATTCTTCATTGAAATCAGCTGTGAAATAAAATCCAGTGGAAAAACTCACATTTGGCAGAAGCTTAAGTATGCTTGTGTGCTCTCACCTGACATTCCTGTGGTGCCTGTATGGTGGCCCTTAGTTTTAGTAAGGGCTTTATGGAGTGCAGTTTTCCAGTTATTTCTTTTTTTTTTTCCCATTTACAAAGTGTTTCCTTTGACTGAATGAAGTACTTAATAAATATGAATTGAATTTTCTTTACAAATAGGCAAATTATTTGTCCTTTGGCTATGAAAAGAACTGCTCTTTTATGGAAGGAGACTTTACTGAACAATAAAACTAAATATGCCCCAGTTTTCTCCTAAAACTGAAGGTTAATCCATGTGTGGAGCAACTGCTCCATCACACTATACAGGGTCTATTTCAATATGTTTTAAAGAACCTCCCAGTCAGGCAAAACTTGTCTTCTCCACTGCCAGTGTTCAGTGTCCTTCTAAGTTACAGTAGTCCTCTCCATGTCAAGATACAGACTTTGTATTGTTTTCAGTCAGACAAAAGAGCATAATGAGTCAATTAGAAGAGAGATTAATTACTAAACCGGAGACTTTAAGGAAGCCGGACTGCACTTTGGGTTTCTAATGCGTACTTCGGGAAGCAAAGAGCTCAGATCTCAGCTGAAAAGTCAGTACCTCCAGTACTGTCCTGACTTGTATGCGGAAAGACTTTACCTGTGTATATAAGAGGGTTTTGTAACTTTTGAGTCCAGCACCGATCATGTCAGGAAGCGGGAAGAGAGGGATTTCAAGGGGTTCACTAAATATAGAAAGTTGCATCAGGTACTGTCAGTTCAAGCTCTGAAAATATAAAAATCTCATTACAGAAGTGTTTCATGTAAAGTTACTTTTCAGAAAAGAAGTATGTCTGTGGAAGCATTCCTGCTAAAACATATAAATAGGTATTAACAAGAGCAGTCTGGACAGTGTGAAAGTCATCACACAGCTTATGATATGGGATGGAAAGGTTTCAGGTTCAGATCCCAGGAATGCTGCTATTTTTAAACCTCTAAAGAGAAGCCTGTGTTCAACGCTCCAAAATGAAATAGCATAACCAATTTTGTGTTATTACTCCGGGCAAAATTACCAGCACATTTTAGTTATAGAAATTGTCAGCTAAATCACTTTAATTGCTCACTAGACCCCAGTGCAATCTGACAGCTTCTGCCATTGCAGTTTACAAGGGATCTCCTGGGAAACACCTGGCTGATTTAGGCCTGCATTCAGTGCAGCAGTCAGAGGCACCGCATGTTTGATGCTTCCAAATGGTGGTGTTTTTCCTTTGGTGGACACAGAATGGACTGTGAGGAATGCATACACTCAGGTTTTCTGTATGCTGAGTGAGCACAAAGTTTTGTATTGCCCGGTCATGAATGCACTACTTTTCCTAAGTGTGTCTGTATGTGTGTAAAATAAGTTAACTTTCAATGGGCATTTACTAATATGTTTCTATTTTCTACTGCTTTATGAAAATATTTAAATTGACAGCATTATTTAAATGCTCGATCTGTTCTTTAATGTTATTCATTTAATAAGCACAATAATATTATGGGTTTGATGATTATTTCAAACGAATTAGCCTTTTTGTGTTATTATTAGATGGAAAAAAAGTGTTTACTTTTCAATAAGCTTGCTTGCTTTTGCAGTAGTTAAGCTTTTTTCCACAATGCAATGTGTAATATGCATTACTTAGGTTAATAAACATAAACGTATAACTTAGTAGTAACCTTGATCTTCACTAACTACTTCTTTATTATGGAGTCAAAATTATCTAGATCCTAGGAAGCACAGGTCTCACACATGGTCACTCACCTATTTGCTTAAAACACATGTACTTGACTTTTGGGAGGAAATCCACACAAAGATGGAGAAAGCACAGACCAATGTGTCCCCAAAAAATTAACTTTGCTTTATAAAAGCCAGGTAGCAGTGAACACATCACGTCTTGTTATATGATACATATTCTGTATGGATATGCAGATGCTCTCATTGGGATTAGATCTGATCTTTGGCCAACTGAGGAAATAAACTGAAGTGTTCACATGATATGTGATCCTTGTGCTTATTGTTTTGTTGATGTTCTCTACTCTGGTTTTCACTGTTGGCAACGGTGGAGCTGGGTGTTGCAAGAATGATGAGCTCCTAGGTTTTGACACACAAAGGTTTGCTTATGCGTTCCTTTCTCCTAACAGGTTATGCAGCCTCACTCTTAAGAAACTTGTTGTCCTGAAGGAGCTTGATAAGGACCTCAACTCTGTGGTGATTGCCGTTAAAATCCAGGTAAGGAAAACATGCTTATCCCTAGCCTCACATCACCAAGTTGGCATAGAGTGCAACTTAGCTCATAGCTTTTGAGGAGTTCAGAGATTTAAGTTGGTGCCAGATCTTTGCGCGCCTAGTAGGTTGCATTCAGCAGCTTGAAATCTCTATATCGCTAAATCACACTTTCTGGCTTTGTTTTTCAAGGCATAGATTTGAAATTTAGCATGCAGGTACCTTTCACCCCAAGTGAAGTTTCTGCATATTAAAATTCATTAAACTCCAAAAAAGGCTACTTAATATTTTGAAATGTAGCTTCTTATCAGGCTTGGAAAAGCAGGAATAGTAATTTGATATGCAGCATGTACATGACTGATGGGTTTTCTTGCCACACACACTACTTATTTATTCAATGCAACTGCTTTAAAGGTAAAACACTTTTGTAACTATATAGTATGTTGTTACTATTTGCCTTTCCACTACTACTTTTAGATGTGGGCAGTGCAAGGCAACTCCAGTATCAGTCAAATCTACAATGCCTATCAAATGTATTCACACCATTGGACTTTTTTTGTTTTATAACATTGAATCACAGTGGATTTAATTTGGCTGATCAGAAAAAGACTCTTAAATGTTAAAAATGAAAACAAATCTCTACAAATTTATCTAATTGTATTACAATTATTAAACAAAAAATAATTGATGACGTGAGTGTACGTCCCCTTTACTGAGACACCTGAATCCTCAATGGTGCATCCAATTGGATTTAGAAGTCACATAATTATTTTAATGGATATTCTTGCTGGTAAGCCAGTAACCATCATTTATACCTGCCGCTGTGGCACTTTTATTGGTCATTTTAGTGGTCATTAACAACATTTGTAGCCACCCCATTGGGCACATTTCACTACATGGTATACTCAGTAACCATGTACGTGACAAATAAACTCTTTTGACCCATTGGACTCCATGTACCCATATTGTACCATTGAAACAACGCTAGCAAACTATAAATTATTATTGGTAAAGATTCTGTGAGAATAATAATGTGAGAAGTATCTGTCCTATCTCCATATGCAAAAACATTTGTAGTTGAAATGCACATTTAAATGAGTACCCATATGTGTTGTGCTGTCTGCAGTGTTTTTGTGGCATTGCTGTATATCTGTGTGTAAACAAAAACCAAAATACATAATGTATTTAAAAACAGTCCTGTGACCTCTGTCCATATCCTCTGGCATGATGCTTTGTCTCAGTTTACCTACTAAAGATGAAGTAGTCTGGCTATGCA
Organism: Heterotis niloticus; assembly: GCA_018136845.1. Lineage (NCBI taxonomy): Eukaryota > Metazoa > Chordata > Actinopteri > Osteoglossiformes > Osteoglossidae > Heterotis > Heterotis niloticus. Next base: position 22,770,799 of record CM030896.1, read on the forward strand.
TAGTAATTTAGACAAAAGTGGGATTGTAAGTCAGGAGTTCTCTTCAGGAAATTTTATGGAATGAATCATGGGTTTCTGTTGTTCATTGATTTTACTTGAACTTGAACAGTAAATGCTAAGTCATTCTGTACTTGCATTTATGTTTTCCTCTCCTAAAACTGCTGAGATTTGACTGCCTCAAGCAAAGCCGGTGATATGTGATTTTTCTTTTCTTTTTTTTATTTATTTATTTTAATAATCCTACTCTTTTCCCCATAACATTAAATCCATTCTTTTTTGCCACATTACTCTGAACCGAAGTGGTCTCCCTAGATCCAAAACTGGAGCATTAAATCCCATTGTAGGGGAGTCCCCTTGCTAACATGGATGTGATCCAGAAGTTTGAAAGTGTAGTTGAATGGAAATAGGATAAATGAAGGAACTAAAGTCTCTGTTTAGGTCTCTTTTTCTCAGGTTGAGAAAAATAATGTATCCATTTAAATTCAGTGTATTTTTGTGTACCACTGTTCTCAAACAGTGAAACAGGTTGCTAAACAAAAAATAGAGAGACAAAGTAGAAACAGATATGTAGAAAAACCCTAAAGATGAAAGATTAGCTATACATTAAATGATTGTAAGGACTACACTCACTAGAGAGGAAAGGCAATGGTGAACAATAAACCTCTGGGGGTCCAAGTATCGGTGGCTACCCACCCCTGCCGGGCAATCAAGGTGGAAAATGAGGGCCAGTAGTTCCAGCTAAAGAAAGGAAAATGGTTTAGCTGTTGTGACATTGCTGTAGTCACTACAAGTGGAATAAATTGACATCAGGTCCAGGTAAGCTAATGAAAACAATGGTTTTGTAGATATTCTTTTCAGGTAGGCAGATGAAACGAATGTGTCTGAAGGTCTTGCTAATTTTAACCTTAACAAAGACTTTATTATTAGTAGTTATAGTTATGTGCAGATTGTATTGATTTACAGCTTCATAACCAGTACCTTTACAGTATATCAATATATACCACTTTATTTTACCATTCAGCTCAGTTTATTCAGTTATAATTGTCTTTAGAAGCATCTACAGGCTTGTATTTGCTCCAGATATCATTGCTATCATTAGGTTTAGAATATGTATAGTTCTGTGTTTCAGAGAGCTTATAGTTCATAGTGTAAAATCTGTGAAAGCTAGACACATATCAACCCCAGAGCACCAGAACTGCTAGAAATTTTGATATAATGGGGAGTTGTTCAGATGGTCAGACTAATATTCATAAATTTTATGCTATATAGGGGTTATTGCAGTTTAAAATAGGCTTATAGCTGTATTTAGATCAACAGGCTGTTTGTACTTCACTGGATGTTTTACACTCGTGTATGAAAGCTACCAGTTGCCCCCAAGAACAATTAAACCAGCAGTAACTGGTACTGTTGATGGGGAATATTCTTAGCACAATTGCTTGTTTGTGTGATTTTTTTTTTTTTTTTTTTGTTCATTTTCAAAGAACAGCAAAGTCAGTACAATAAAAGTGCATATGTCCAAAGGTTAGATGCAGGCGAACAGGGGAAAGTGCTTTGAACAGAGTGCTCTTAGAGTAAATTGCAGACTTTTGTCAGGGACGCCACAGAATTTTATTTTTTCTGTTCTGAGTTGTGTTGTGTAGGGCATGGAACGGGTATTGTTTATTTTAGGCCTTGTTCTATTGCTCCGGAAAAGTGATGCATTAATGGAAAGTCAACTTCTTAATAGTCCCTTTAATTATTAGGAGTACGTAAAACTTTACCCAAACTCATGGCAGCTGAACCGTAAAAGTACAGAGTGCAACCACAGCTAGAAATTTAGCAAGACCTTCAAAAACATTTGTTCTGCTGAACCATGAAGAATATCTGCAAAATCATTGCTTTTATGCATTGCCTGTATAGAAAAAAATTGTATCGGTATATTTAGACAGGAAACCCAGCAAAGGAAAAGTAAATTCCACTACAGTGCTATTTAGATGCTTTGTCAGTGACTTTATTTGTTGTCTTTTTAATGACTTTATTATTAGTAGTTACAATTATTTACAGATTTTATTGATTTATAGCTTCATAACTGATTCAGCAGAATAAGGTTATTAGAGTCCACCTTGTAGCATAAACCTTCATATTGCTAGTCTATGTTAACCATGCCTTCTAATGCCATATGAATTAATCTTCAGGTGATGGTGCAGCACATCTCTTAGCCAAAATGTCTAAAAAAAAAAAAGAGTTTAAAAACATACATATCACTGGAGAGAAGTGAGGCACATTTGGGAATACAGGTGTTTCCACAATAGTTTATGTTGTTTTTTTCCTCAGAAATAAGAATAGACATGCTGTGTTTGTGATACATTCTACAGAATGGGGATTACTGTCAAAATTCACATTCCCGAATTAGTAGGGCTCGGCTTTAATTGGGTTGTATTACTTACTGCAGCTGCCTGATCTCCTTTCCTAAGACATCCATACCAACATTACGTCAAGGTTCTCTTGGGAAGACACTTCTGGACAAAGCGCTTCAGTTTTTTAGGTGACAAGGCAGGTCTGATCTTGACCGTGACCAATTATGACATCTTGTTTACAGGACTGAAACTGTTCAGTTTTAACGTTTTATAAACTTCTTTGTCTTTGATGCTGCAACAGGCTGTTTCAGATTTATCATCGTGAAAGCCAAGAAACACCTGGAAGCAGGGCTATGCCCAAGGTCCTAATTTTCTTCATAAAAACAAAGCCAGTATTGATTTACTTGACATTTTCTTACAGCAGACAAATCACTGTGCTGTTTCCCAGCTGGAAAATGGCAGAAGAGGCAGAGAAAGGAAAGCAGGCCGACGTGTGCATTCCTCACATTGAGTGATTCAACCAGATTTTCCCTAAAACTGTTTAAAATCAGTTGTGTTTTTTAAACTAAAAGGCATTCGCTGGAGCGTTGCAGAGAAACGGCCACAATGACCACAATAAATGGTTCTTTATTTAGGCGTCTGTATGTGGCAACTGCTGGCTTGATGGCTTGCTGTTCCATGTTGCAATTCATCAGTTTGCAGTTGACAGTACTCTGTTGTAGAAATGATTTTTCCTTTATGGAGAAATTGTAGATTTTCCGAACTGCTTTCAAATTTGTTCTTACTGAAAGTTTAATTTTATTCTCTGTCGTTTTTGTCTGTATTAGAGGCTATTAAAAGTCCCTTTTAACTCAAGATTTAATTATATATTTTTGCCTGTGCTAGCTTGATGGAAGACTACACTCCTTTCACCACAGTATCTCATTAAAAGTTCCCTGCAGGCTTGTTAGTGACAGATTTTAATTCCCCTACAAGCAGCTCAGATGCAGGTACCAGTAATGGTGATGCGTGACACTTGTCCCATTGAAGGGTGTCTCTACCCCTTGCCTTAAGAACCATGTAAACAGATCCATCTGAGCATCTCTTGAGGCAGGTAGATCTCAGAAGCCCACTTGGAAACCCACACAGCAAAAGCAGAACAGCTTTCCTTAGTGGGGCATTGAACATAATCAGAGTAAATGCTGTCGGCAGCTGTAAAAGGAATATTCACAGCAGAGCACTGACTTCACAATGCCATTGTTTGGGTGTAGCCAGAGCCTTTTCATCACTTTGTGAAGAAGTCAGGGTATTGGTCATTTAATCTGAGGATATTGATCTGCGGGCAACATAATACATATCTCTGTTTGCAGTAACAAGATGCAGAATCTTTTATAATGAGATTGCTTTCTTAATTAACTGAAAAAGTTTCAATTTAAATTTTAAATGTAAAAGTTAAAAAAATTGATTATTTAATAAGAGTCAAAGAAAAAGGTAATGGCATGAACCAGAGCGGAACAGGCAGCTTGTGAGGATTTCCCCTGGTTGACTCCTCCTTATTAGTTGTAACAGGGGCATGTCCCACTGGGAGAAGACTCATAGAAATTATAAACACTTACAAGGAGCATGGTATCAGAGACCAAAGGTTACAGTTTTTATATATATATATATATATATATATATATATAGAGAGAGAGAGAGAGAGAGAGAGTCAGGTAGTACTGTCTGACAAATTCCATACAGGTGTTCATAAATTTCAGAATTCCTTTGAATTGTCATGCTGGTCAAATATATTGCTCAGTGGATGATATCATGGTGTCTGTGTGTATAAAAAAAAAAAAAAAGTTCTGTTCACAGATGTACTTCTCGTGAGTATTATATATTATGGTTCTTTTGCCGACTTTCAAGTGCATCTCTTTTACACTTTTTGTATTCCCTAAGGGCACAACACCGAAATTAAACTTGTTTTTTTGTTGTAAACATAACTAAACATTTTATTTACATGTGAATAATTCGTTACACATTACACAGCATGATCCCTGTGTGTGTGTGTGTGTGTGTGTGTGTGTGTGTGTGTGTGTGTGTGTGAGAGAGAGAGTGATGCATGATCACTCTCAGTATGTGCGATATGTGTGCTGCAAGGTGTTTTAGTGATATTTGAGAAGGTTGGTTTGGGGGTCTTCAGATGGTCTGGGAAGCATCATTATTTTTACCATAAGAACTGATGAAACTGTCTACATTTACACGTTTTTGTACATTGGAGCTATTTCAACAAATTAGACACACAAGTTTTAACATCAGTTAGATGTTGCTATTCAGCAGTCTAATAGGTTAGCAGTAAGTACATTGAGAATATTTATCTTGGCTCATTTACATCTTATTTTAAGAGTGCAGGATGTAACCCTCTTGATGTTGGTTGTTAACATTAATGTATGCAGGACATAATTTGGCCAAGATGTTCTTAAAGAATTCCACAGCAAAGCTTTCTGACTATGGTGGTTTTCCAAAAGGCACTGACTGCATACTGTACAGGATCTCCTAAGGAGTGAGTGCAGGATTTAAAAGACGATCATCCTGGAAGTCATGTGGGCATTTTCTAAGATTTTTGTCTTCAGACCAGACACTCATAGTTTTTAGAACTTTTGTTTATATTTTGGATTTGCTTTTCAGGTTCTGTTTTCTCCCTTTCTTGCTCTCTCTTGCACTGCTACCTCTCTTCTTCTGTCTAAGTTTCCAGTTAAAATTGTTAATCAAACTCTTATAGTTAGCAATAGGGGGATTTCACAGAAAACAGAAAGTCTGTTTTCTAGTTTTAACAACAGTAGGATTTTGCTGTTGTGCCCTGTATTCAAACTTGCATCTCTATATAGATGACCCAAGTGATGAATTCTGGCCAGGTTGTCATCAGAAACCTCAAATTCTTGAATCTCCTCCAGGGTTCCAAGCGGATACTACGATCCAACGAGTACATCCTCCCACCCAGTGGACTAATGGAAACAGACCTGGAGCTTACCTTCTCACTGCAGGTAAACAGGCCTGTTACCAAAGAGCCAAGGGGTTAACTGTTTTCTCAATGCTAAAATGTTCCACCAAGAGGCCGTTGACAGACAGATGCTGTAGTGAGTGAGACCCCTGAACTTTAATATTGACAAACAGGTGTGGTCTGAATTCTCTGAACTGCTGCCCAATACTGCTGTCACATGTAAATTTCCAGTTTCTGGTCAAAGGAGAGATCTGATAAATAAATGGGCCCATATGTATGAGCGGCTAGCCAAATGCTAATCTTCCTGTGCTTTTTTTGTTCTACAGTATCCACATTTCCTCAAGAGGGATGCTAACAGGCTGCAAATAATGCTGCAGAGAAGGAAGAGATATAAGAACCGCACCATTTTGGGCTATAAGACACTGGCAGTTGGCGTCATCAACATGGCAGAGGTATGGTTAAAAATTTTAAGATGCATTCACATGTACTTTTGTCCATAATGTATAAACATCAGAGATTGTATTTTTCAGCACCAGTCTCCTGAATATTAACAGTTGTCCAGTTACAAGGGTTGAATGTGTATTCTCACTAAATTCAGTTGTTTCAATTTGCAGTGTTATTTAAAAAATATATATATATATGAAAATACACCTTAAGTCTGTCAGTAACGATTTTGAATTTTTTATTAAATTGTGTTCTTTTTTCTTTTTTTTTAATGTCCAGAAGTCAACATAAAGCACAGCTGGCCTGTCACATGCTTTTTAAAAACACCCAAGCCAGCATTGCATGCGTACATTGTTTTCTGTCTAGAAAAATTTTGAGTGGGTGTCCTGATCCCCATGTTGGGCAACAGTTTCCTATAATCAAGTATGTCTTGTTTACAAATGAAGGGAGGTAGTCACTGCCATCGGTAAAGAGAGTGCCTGTTGTGGTGGAGATGAATCATGTTCACAGAACAAATACACATGCAAAATTTAAAAAAAAAAAAAAAAAAACTGCTATTACAGACCATCTGGGCAAGGTTTTATAAGATTTTTTTTTTTTTTTTTTTTTTTAATGAGTTTGCCGGACCCCTACTGACTGTGACACAGGAGGCTGGTGAAGGACTTTAATGACAATATGTATGGAAAGGGGTTATAGGTGGCAACATTTTGAGTACCCGGTGAATATAATTTTTTTTTTTTTTTTTTTTCTTCCCCCCCTAAGTTGGGGTCATTGCTAGGTTAAATATTTGCCCTTGGTTATTTTTATAAGAGTCTGTGAGGGTAGAAATTTAGTTCCCTTACTTATTTTGTAGGTTAATAGCAGTCAATTCAGCATCAACTATATATCAAGTTTGTGTGTGGGCAGTGCTTTGGCAAACTCTGTTTCAAATGGAAGGAATATTATATATAAAAAAAGATGGTTTGTCTATATAAATGGTTAACTGTCCAGTTAGCAGCCTACATAAGCCACAAGGCCATTTAGGACAGGAAAACAATAAAACAGCAGAGCATGGGGGGGGGCTGATGTTTCAGGCCACAATAAAAATTATTATTATTTTCAGAAAACACCCATTCATAACCCCTCTCTGCTGGCCTAATCGTAAAGTATGAAATGCATTAAAAGACATCAAGTAAATCACACAAACAAAATAACTACATCATTTGTTTTTTTATTGCATTTGAAGATGATTGTATGCATCTTCATTTTTCTTATCTTGTTAATGTGTAGCATTAAATTTTTTATTTATTTATTTATTTATTTATTTTATTTAGAACTTGTTAATATTGTAGATAATTTTAGTTTTATCTCCTGCAAATGGAGCTTTATTTATGCAAGGGGAACATTTACAGTACATTATTTTATTAAAGAAGAATCATTTTGTACAAATGCTTTGCCAAGTGAAATACACAGTAGTAAATGAATAAAATACCTGTCACATAATAATTGCTCATTAGATTAAAAAAAAAAAAAAAATTATATTGAGTAACACTTAAGAAGAAAATGTGGAAATAGTAAGCTATTGACTATTTTTGAACGATACAAATCTCTGATTGGAGCTTGATGCTCATTGAAGTTAGACTCACTGGCGAAAAATTGCAAGAACTCTCATGGCGTGAATTAAGCAATAATTAGCAATGAATGTTGGCTTTAATGCTTAAAAAGGTGCTTTTATTCCCTGTTCCTTTCTGACAATGAAGAAAATAAGAGAACTGTCTGACACATTATAAAAACTATTATCATTAAACATAAAAATTCAGAAGGGTATAAAGCCAGAAACCTCAGCATCTCTTTTTCCACAGTATGCAGTCTTAAGAAATTTGCTGCTTGTGGACCTGTCAACATCCTGGGGAAAACAGAGTTCAAGGCCCCCTGACTATGCTGAATTTGCACATTTACAGTTGGTGTTTTGTTAGCAGATGTGGGCATTAGCTTGGAACAGCAGGAAACACTTGTGTCACAATACCTGGGCTACCTTAGTGTAGGTTTGACTTTACCTTCAGGTGGAGTTTCAGGTGGACTTCATTTTTAAATTACCCTGTGTGTGTGTGTGTGTGTGGGGGGGGGGTGATAAGACTGGTCTTCACTTTCTGCACCCTGTGCTTCCAGGATAAGCTCAAGAGCACCATGACAGATTTAGAAAAGCTGTTACTGATATTTAATGAGTGATGTCCCATAGTTGCCAATTTTGGGGTCTTCAATAGAAGCAGCAGTTTAAGAATTGATGCTAGAGCATGAAGGGTTCATCTTCTTATCCAGCTAAAAAATCTTAACATTTACCTGTCTTGTGCACATCTGAATTAGTTTGTAACTGTCTGAAATGTGACTGCCTTGCACATCTTTATTAAGCGTTGTTTATAAACTTATTTAGGTATGATAGCTCCTTTTTACACTGCCAGTCAAAAGTTTAGACACACCTACTTATTTAAAGGTTTTTATACAATTTAGAATAATAGTAAAGAGACCTAAACTCCAAAATCATACATGTGGACATTTGCACTGACCAAAAAAGTGTTAATGAAATAAAAACTATCATATATTTTAGACTCTTCAAAGTGGTGACCCTTTGTCTTGGTGACAACTTTACACACCCATGGCAATCTGTCAACCAGGTTCATGGAGTACCTTGCTTTATCGGTTTTACACCGAGTGTACACATGTGGTGAGCACTTGCTGGCTGCTTTTTCTTCCCTCTTTGGTCCAGCTTATTCCAGATATATTTTTTGGGTTTAGGTGAGAAGACTGTGGAGACCAGGTCATCTGATGTAGCACTTAATCACTGTCCTGTTTTGTCAGATATCTCTTACTTAGCCTGAAGGTGTGCTTTGAGTCATTTTCCTGTTAAAAAACAGATGACAGTCCTGCTAAATGTAAACCAGATGGGATGGTGTGATGCTGCAGAATGCTGTGGTAGCCACATTGGTTAAGTCTGCCTTCAATTCTACTTAAGTCAAAGCAGAGCACTGCCATGCCATCACACTACCACCCCCAACATTCACAGTGGGAACTGCACATGCAGACATCATCTGTTCACCTTCTCTGTGTCTCACAAAGATACTGGTTGAATGTAAAAGCTTCAGATTTGGACTCATCAGGCCATTGCAGAGATTTGCACTGGTTTGATATTCACAGCCTGTGTTTCTTGGCCAAAGGAAGTCTCTTCTTATTTGTCTCCATCAGTAGAGATTTCTTTGCAGAAGCTCTACAGAATAGCCCTGATTCCTGCATTCTCCTCTAAACAGTTGATGTTGAGGTGCGCCTGCTGCTTTTTTCCACGAGACATTTATTTGCAATCTAATCTGAAATCATTAATGATTAGAGATTTCGAAGGCTACCAGCAGAAGCAACTCTTTGCAGTGGTGCTTCTCAGTTTCCTCATAGTGCTTGAGGGTTTTTGCAGTTGTGTTTGAAGAGGCTTTTAAAGTTCTTAAAATCTTCCTGACTGACTAATTATGGACTGGCATTGCTGTTTGCTAAGCTGAGCTATTCTTATCGTATTTGGGACAACTACAACCAGAAACAATGGCATTCGACCAAATGGGGCAACATACACCCAACCGCAATTGAAACCCATTATCGAGGATATAAATTCCACAAGTTACCTTTTAAAGAGGTACATACAATATTTAGGAAGATATAAGGATTACAATTCAAAATTTTCCAGCACTAAATTTCAATGAAGTTCTAAATGAAAAGTACTTATTAGTGGGAAGCATGTTTTACATTTTAGTTTTGGAAACAAAATCATATATAGGCATCAACTTTATTCTTTCTAAATACTTCCTTTGTCTTAGAAACAAAATTCAATCATTTACTAATATGGTTTTCGCTAAAACTGTCTTTAGGATTATGAAAGATATGGATTCAAATAGATGTCCAAACTTTTGATTGGTACTGCAGATTAGTGGCAGAACTTTGTGAACCAGCTCATATGCTGGTTGAAGTAGAATATTTGCTGTAACATTTCATTGGGAAATAGGTGAGACAACATTATAGTCCAGCTCATTAGGCTCCTTATGTACTTCTAGGTGATGCAGCACCCAACTGACGGGGGGCAGATCTTGGGTCTCCATAGCAATGTGAAGGAGGCATCGGTGCGTGCAGCAGAGGTCAGCGTACACTCACTGTCCAGCCAGCCAATCGACCACGAGGACAGCAATGTACAGCTGGGACCCAAGACCAAGGCATCAGGTATGCAACCCTTTCTCTGTTTCATTGTCTACAGAACCCTGAAATGCATATGTGGTCAAAAAGTTTGAATTTAAATGGCTCATAATGCCATGCGTTCCTAGCAAAGGAATGGTGTCTATCCAGACTGATTCCTCACTTACAATTTGATCAGGGTAAGGTCGAAGGTTTATGACTTGCCTCATACCCTTGATTCCCCAATGCTATTACAAAAACCCTCACACAGAACAGATGAACTCAGTTACAGAGCTCAAGGCCAGTAGTCACTCTGGATAGTGGGAAATATGCATCTAGAGACTGGAATATCACTGCAGCCAGAAAGGGTCCCTCACAACCACATTGAAGCTGATCCCTCAGGTCATACATTTTGCTGTAAGGGATGAAGAAAACATTGTGAAAGCAATCTGTCATCCAAATTGAAAGGCAGACCTGCGGTAACTGTTGCTGTTATATAAAATCTCACCAGAAATGTATTTAATTCTGGAGCCACAGCTTGGGCGAAATAATGTTCTTGGTACCAACCCTCAGTCCACTGCAATCAGTCTGTGTGTCGGACCGCCGTGTGCAGGCCATTGTATCTTTTTAAGCCAGAGGATTAATCTTAAAGGTAGTGTCCATCAAACAGTCATTTTCAGTCTGCCTTTTTTTTTTCTTTCATCAAACCATGGTCATTGGTTTTATCCTTTTATCCCACTAGTCAGCCTTTTCTTTCAAGATGGTCTGCAGGCATATAAACTCAGTGTTCAGTTTTTTCCTTTTGGAGACACATTTTTGAGAGAAGGTGTCAGTCTGTGGTCACATTTAGCTCAAGAATCAGGAACATCCGTAAACGTGTGGGAACAGTGATGTGACTCACGGCTGTGTATTGGATTGTCTCCAATAGACCGCTCTCCAGACATTGACAACTACTCTGAGGATGAGGATGACAGCTATTCCTCAGAACAGGAGGCCAGTGACGATGCAGTTCACGTCCAGGTGAGAGCCACCAGTTCGGCAGTACCCCCTTGTCTTAACTCCCAAAAAGCAACACGTTCGCTCAAAAACACTGTGCAGTCACATCTCTGCTAACCTCTCCTGAGATTCTTTATCTGTGCTAACAAACATTGTCTCCTTTCTGCCTTCTTCCCCCTTTTTACATTCTTCCAGAAACTGTATTGGTTACGCATTGCAGAAGATCCTTCATTCTGAAGTGTTTAAAAGCTTCTTAACACATGACTAATATGAAGTGCTATTGTGATTAACAAGAGCTCCATTTTAATACTTGCAAACCTATTTGGTAGACATCACACCATACCTCAAACTGAGGACCAAGCAAGAGGCTGATGCATCAGTTCCAGTTAGCAGTCTGCTTCTGCTGTAGTGCCAATGTTGCATGTCTCATTTCCTCATGTGGGAGGGTCTATCAGGAACTCATTCCTTGTTTAAAGGGGTTAATTCCTTCTGTGAAATCACCTTGTGAAGCGAATTCCTGTTATTGGGGAGGGATCCAATTACCTTTGTTTCTTAAAATAAGTTTAAGAAACCAAAATAAAAGCAAACAATGCTAATGTATTTAATAATATTGGTAACACAAATAGTATATCTACGTTTGCTTTTAATGTTATATTTTCTTTCCCTTGTTCATTATCAGTATCCACTTGTCAAATACAAGGTTGTGATGGTTGGGTATAACAAGCACAAGGTGTGAGACTCACTGGCTGTCTGAACTGCCTGTTCCATATGTCAAGTTACAACATCACACCAGCTCAGGAGAGAGAGGCTTCTGGTTTAAGCCATGCAGAGCAAGAGTGAGGCGCCTGCGCACGCACACACAGCAATAGAGCCATTTCTTTTCATAATTTAACAGAGTACCTTTTTCCCAGCTACTAATAAATGGCATGGAAGTGATGTTGAGTCAAAGCCGACTCATAGCATTCCCTGGCGTGATTTCTATGGCAGGGGAGAAATGGAAATTGTTTGTCATTGCCTTCTTCCACGCAAGTTACTGTTGTTCTACAAGGGTACAAAAAGCAAAGATGAAGAGAAACATACACAAACACACACATCCACACCCACCCACACACACACACACAAACACACACACACACACACACACACACACACACACACAGAGAGCTGGACTCAAATCCCACATGACAGAAAAAAAAACCCAGTGTGTCACCGGATTTCTATGGTTAATAATAATGAAGTGCCTTATTATTCCTTCCTGTGTTACTTTGCTTGCTTAAGTTTAAAGTGGCCATGGCAACAAAGTTGACTTCTTTGCTAAATGGCACTGGAAGACCAGTGTTGTGTCCTGAGAGTCACTGGTTTTTATAATATACAAGGTTGGATTTGAGCTAGGTTATAGAAAAGATGACCTCATGTTGGAGATGAGACTATCCTCACTTTTCCTTCAAGGGATTTCTTGTTGCTAATTTGAACACATAATCTTTTCAAGTTAGTAAGTTAGTTAAGACGAACATAACCCTTAATGCCTTTGAAACCCTGCCATTCTGTAGTAAGCAAATACTGCATGTGTGTCGAGCATGAAACAAAAAGAAGGCTGTTATTGACTCTGGGTATTTCCCTCTAGGACCTTTACGATGAAGATGACGAGGTCAGAAAGCCAAAGAAGTCCCGGAGGAAAATGATCAGGACCACCTCCATTACACGGGTACAAGAGAAGCCCTTTATGGTGCACGCCAGTAATAGGAAGCTAGCACAACTGCATATACAGTGCTGTGTAAAAAATATTCAGACCCCTTTAAAGTTATCAGCAGTACCTGAAATATTTATTTTAGCTCTGACATTTTAGTGTTAGAACATATAATTTCACAATAAAAGCACTGAATGGAAAAATATGAGTAAATATAATTTGTTATCCAGGCAATGCTGATAACTTTCAGGATATTTGAATGCTTTTGCAAGGCACTGCAAATACCTATGAGATAATTTTAAGGCTACTGAGAACATTCAGAATAGACCTAGGTCTTAGGCAGCATAGTGAAGTTAAGGTGAGAGGTAAATCAAGCAAATAAAGTAAATATATTGTGTGTCTGAAATCTTCAACAGATAATGGAAGCCATTTACTGTCAGTCTCTCATTTGGCATGCTAGTTAGCTCATTCAGAAATGTATACTGCACCAAAGAAATACAGACATAGGTGCACACCTGTCCAAAATAAGTTTGTTTGACACCTACATGTAGCATTTTTTACTCAAGTAGCTACCTATAGAGGTGGGATTTAGCAAATACACTGACAATCGAAACACATAGTGTCATACATGTTGCCTATACATGTGTATATATCTAGCTTTCAGGAGTTGGGAGGGTCAGTAGGTTTGAAATAGGTGAATTTTGACGTTATTCTTGAATGGTGGAAGGGTTTCTGTGTTCTGAAGGAAAGAAGGGCTCCATTCCACTGTCTAAGAGCAAACAATGAATTCCAACTGACATTTCATTTTGGACCAATTATAAATGAAACATGCAAGCAGCCACAAATAGAGGAGCACTGTGCTCCTGCTGGGATAAAGTTTTATGTACCATAAAAAAGGTCAATGGGAAAGAGCCCTGTCAGGCCATTTTTCCCTGGCTTATAATTGGTGTGAAGCAAGGCTTCATTATTCATAAGCAGCTCGATGGGGTGAAAGCAAGGTCATTCGTGAATATGGAGGAATGTATTCTCACCATCAATGTTTATGAAGTCTCACTGTACTGTAAAAGTCACAAATACAGTAACCCACACCAGTTATTGAACTAGATACCATAACAGAGACTTGGCGCAATAACCCAAAACACTTGTTTAACATAACCAAAACAACACCTACAGTATGCAGCAAAGTATTTTGGGAAGGATCCACCATGCATGGGGAAGAATGGCTCTTCCATCACATAAAGTAGTTGTTTAATCATTGTGACAAGTTACAGGAGAGGTGCTCACGGTGTTCACTGTGCCTGAGAGCTTCATCCCTGAAGCTCTAGATGTGTTGTGCTCAGTGGGCATAGCTCTGTTAGATGTAGAAATGAAATATATAATATATTTTTATAACCAAGATGGAACCCTTAAACATAAATACCATTGAAACTAATGGGATTTATGTTTTTGTTTCATGAATTTTTGGCTTACGAATGTTTTTTTTTTTTTTTTTTTTTTTAAATAATGCAGACAATGTTCATAAATTGAGGGATTGCTGTACATCATCCACTGCTATACTTGTTTAAAACATATAAATTCGCTCTGCTGTATCCTCTGGTTTTACACTCTTGTTTGCTCCATGCCTGGGCACTCAGATGTTAGACTGACCTGGTTATCTGCTCATGCTTACAGCATACATCTTTAGCGGTGACCTCAGTTCAAGCTTTTAATTCATGTGAACAAAAAGTGTCTTTCATCAGGCAGCTCTGTAGCACACGACTTTCGGCACGGTCACCACTGGCTTCTTGTGAGAAAACGGCACAAATGTTGTACAACATGGCTGCACTTCAGTGTTCAACATGGCTTCATACAATGCCTCTTTATAAATACTTTTCAATACTTGACAGTTCAAATGTATAAAATCAACAACAGAACTGAGCCCTTAATATGAAAATGGAAAAGTTTTCAAATTGGCAGTCTGAATTCATACCGACTTCATTTCTCAACAGCAACCCAACTTCAAGCAGAAGTTTGTGGCCTTATTGAAGAGGTTTAAAGTGACGGATGAGGTGAGCACATGTCTCTTTGTAGCCATTGCATTTCGAGATGTTTGCTGAACATCAAACGCTGGATTCAAGTGGAGCAACGTGGGAGGGGGGACATTCTTTGGCTTGCTGTTTCAGCTTGGTACTATTGTGTCGGTAGACATCAGCACAGTTTTGGTTGATGGATCTTAACCAAGGGGAGGCTCAGCTGTGGCTGGCGCTTTGGGGGTCTGTGCCAAACAGTGCATGCTTTGTAATTCAAAGTGTCACTCAGTGAAACCAGTTTAGTGAGAGAAACCAATGGTCCAAACCCTGACTGGTGGCAGATGTACTGCTTTTTTGTTAATAAGCAGTCAAAACCTATGACTTAGCTGTTCTTGAGCTCTCTGGTTGCCTATTCAAGCACTATGAATAGTTTTGTTTGGGTTCCATTTTCATAACTGGATTTGTAAGATAAAGGCCCTACAAAAATGTAAAGTTTAGAATCATCTTATTTCATTTTTACTGATTGTCATTTTATGCATGTTATTAATGTGGATGAGAGCAGGTTCTTAATATGAACGGTTAGAGCTGACACCTTCAAATACTAAGATTGTACGTTTGAATCCCACTTCTGGCTCCAGCACCCCTAAATGAGGTACTTGCATTTAAATTGCTGCAGCACAAAACAGACCCAGCTGTGTAGTATGGATGGGTGAATAATTTTAGTTAGCTTAACACTGTAAGTTGCTTTGGAGAAAAGTATCAGCTAACTAAATAAATGTAAAATGTAAATGATATTTCAGCCCAACGGTGTAACTCGAGTGTGGTATTTTAAGGCACTAAAACAAGTATAAATTAATACACAGAACATGCTATTTGGGTTTCCCCTACAAGCTGTGCAATAATTCTGTAGTAATATATATAAATATATAGCTAACATAATTTGCCCAAGCTCATTGCGACACAGAATTCTGACAAATATTAATTGTTAATGTTCAATTTTACTAATGATATGGGTGATTTTGTGTACGTAATGAAATGTACGAAGTTTGTAGTCAACAGCAGTGAGAATGTGAATATTTTCAGTTGAAATGTTTGTCCACATGGTGTTCCCATTCTGCATGTCTTCCAGACATGTTGTAATGTTCACCCCCCCCCCTTACCTGTGCTCCTTTAGACTTTATCCCTGTGCTGCATAGAGAATTGGCTTTGAAATGCACTTTTTTATGGATTACCAGAGGTGGGATTCTGTACTGCTATCGACAGATTTCTCTAAACCTCCTCGTTGCCCTTTATCTAATGTATGTAGGACAGCATGAAAAAAGAGAACAAAATCGCAGCAACAACTCATTGGAACAGTCTCATGCCGTGAGGTTTATATTTGGCCTGACCTGAAGTTCTCCAACATTTAGAGATGACCGCAGTGCTGTGTGTGTATTTGTCAGATTAATCTCTTAGTAGCAAGAGTCTCCAGCCAGCCTTTCTGGGCTTTACCCTGAGCCAATGCGGGTCTTGTCCTACAACTGTAATTGCATTAGGCCAAGAATGAAGGCAAATATTGTCAAGCCACCAGCCCCGGCCTGCCTTAGGCCTTTAGCTCACAGTGAGAATTCTGTATCTCAGTCAGCCCAAACACTGCTAGATGCCTCAGCAGGGCTTTTGCAGTATTTAGGGCAGAAGGTTGCATGATGACAACTTGGTCTTGTTAGAAAAACACTTGGCCATATAAATTTAAGCAATGAACTCCATTACATTAGTTTGGCTGATAGCGAAAAGAGCCAAATATCCTGCTGCAGTCTAAAATTATAGCTTGCTTTGAGTTAATATCTATTGTGATAGCATATTTATGTTTTTGTAGGGGCAACAAAGCACATATTTTTTTCTTGTCTGCATATAAATTTTACTTTGAACAAGTATTACACGAGATAAAATGTTGGAGCTCATTTGTATTTCCCAAAATCTTCTAATTTTCTTACCTTTTGCTGTGACCCCTTTGTGTGTCGGATGCACCAACTTGTGGTCTGCTTATTGCTTATGCCAGGTGTGGTACCTGCTGCCTCACAAAATCAGGATGGTGTGATTGGACATGGGCTTGATCCCAACTCTGTCTGTGTGGAGTTTGCATGTTCTGTGTTTGCTTGGGTTTCCTCTGGGCGCCGTGGCTGTATTTCAGGTGGGTGTGCATGCATGCATGTGTGTGTGGTTGTTGTATGTTATAGGGAGCTGTGAAATATCTAAATACATGAATCAGTGTCCCAAATCTGTATACAAATTGTTGCCATAACTGTTCTTGAATTCAGTATCCAAACTGAAACTTTTGATGTTTTTGGACAGACTGGGAGTATGTTATTTATTTATTTTTTTAATTTAATGGGAAATAGACACTCGGTATTCAAAATTTTGGCATTTAGATACACAGGGATTAGTGTTCTACAGTGTAGTCATCGTCTGCTGCTTTGAAGGAAAGTGTCTGCTAAATGAAAATCTGACTCAGCACTCTGTAAGTCTTCACTGGGAAGATTATGACAGCTCAACTTACTGCCAGAGGGCTGAGACATCTGAGCATTTCATGGATTGATTTAATCAATGATGGCTTATTTAAAATTACTGCAGATTAAACCACATCCAGATACAAGGAGGATGTTTATTGTGGTTTCTTTTCCTTTTTCATTTCCCTGAAAAACCTTCATTGACTCTAATGTTCAGCCCAGTGTTTTGACATTTTAAAAGACTTACAAAACCTGGTGGCTGTTAGAAAAGACCTATTTGGTGCACTTCCGGAAATGCACACAGTTTGTGGTTATATAAGGGATCCTGTTAAGTCTATGTCTATGTTTTTCTTGTTTTTTTCTTGGCAGTTTTACCTTGTTTTACTGAGAAAAAAGTTACCGGTATTTGGAAAAAGCAGAAAGTAGTTCTTCCACAGAGTCAAGGGAGCCATATTTACCTGTCTGGCTTTTTTTTTAATGAGGATAGGATGTGAGTACTGTATAACAACATTTGCTTCAAACCACCCAGAGTCACCATAGATGTCGCAATTCATAAAGTTATTTCACAGATGGTTCACATATGTTGGGAGTGCCAATTGAACTACTGCATGGGAACCCTTCCACATTGATAACAATAAATCATTGTACATCTAGATATTTTTCAGTCAGGTAAAACCCAGGTCAAGGTGCCAACTTGCTCAAGTCTATCATAGCTGTCATACCATGCAGCAAGGAATGATTTTGTTAATGGAATTCACACTCTTTCATTTGCAGCTCTGTATTTTACGAGTTCTATGCTGAGCAATGGAGAGCATGAGTTCTTTATAACCATTACTGCCTATATGATTTAGTTACCTTTCTTTGTCATTTTGCCCAACCCTCTGGGTGTTATCCAAGCTGGATGTGGTGTATCAGACTCACTCAGTGACAAGAAAAAGGGGAGCAGCCACATAATAGTCAGTCTCATAGCTTCTGTCTCACACCATCCGTTCTGAAGATATCAAATGTGCAATTTACCCTTTATGTCTATGTATGTATAAAACACAAGAATTTATCATAAACCAGACTTCCAAAAGGGAGAAGACTGATTCCAAATTGTGTAAGAGTTATGATTTTTTTGTTTGTTTATTTAGCTTTTTTTACTCACTAAAATGTATTGCAAAACACACCCCTAGTCAACCCAAACCTTTTCTCTAAATCTGCCTTGAAACATTGAAAAGTCAATGTCTGAGTGCTAAACAAGCTTAAGTACCTATTATTTCTCATCAGAATACAATTTATTACCATTCATTCAGAACTGAAACAAGTCCCCCCAAAACACACACAGCTATTAATAACATTATTTTAAGCTTTATAAAGAGCAGTCTTTTAATCAAACTAGTTGTTCCTATTTTCAACTTTTATAAGACATTAATGTTATATGAGTGAGGTGGTGGGTCTGGTTATTCTCCTAATAGAGTGAATATAACAATGTTTTCTCTGGAAAGAGTGGAAAGTATAGTCTGGGAGTCCCATAGTTGGGCAAATTAAAACAGTATGCTGCATAAGCAATTCCTTATGCAATAGATAAAATGATCAAATTGCAAAAAGTAAAATTTGTATTGAATGATCAACAGAACTGAGGTTAACTGACTGACATAACAGAACCAGATTGTCACCATGTTAACTATGGTCAGTGGAAGCCTGCCTTAACTTTTTAAGTATACAATGAAGTTTGATTTATTTTTAAATTCATACTGTGTGACTTAACTGTAGATGTGCACCTGCTGCACTGGCCAGTTCTCCTTTTTTCATTTAGGCATAACTTGAAGTCTTTAATACTAAATTTACATTTTTATAATATACCATGTTTGACCTCATAAAAAAATTTCCAGTGCCTTCAGCCCTGACTGACGTCATCTTCTTTATTCATGGTTTTAATTGTTATTTTTGTACCGTTATTACAGCTATTTTAATTTAAGCAGCTGCTGGACACTAAAAAATAACTCTGCAACTGATGTTTTGGATGACAATGCTATATATTCCATGCATATGTATTTACATGTGTTTTAATGCATAGAAGGGAGATTTGTGTGTATTGGGTTCTTCCTACATGTCTTGTTGTGTTTGGGTAACAGGTACTGGATTCAGACCCTGTGGACCAGAACCAGGAGGTGGAGGAGGATCTGGACCTGCTGTATGACAGCCTGGAAGTATACAACCAGAGTGACAGCGGCCCAGAGATGGAGGACAATGAGAGTGTGTTGAGCACCCCCAAACCCAAACTCAGGTGTGGTTAGATAAAGCCCTTGTAGGAAAACTCTTAACAGTGTGTAATGTGTCTGTCACATGTAGAATTACCATCCTTTACATAAGCAGCCTTTAATCTGTTGCTTACTACCAAAAGTATTACTTCATAGAGGAAATAAGAACAAAAAAACGGAATACTGAATTTTCTTTTGCACCTAGTTTGCCTCTATAAGCAGCTTGTCCCAAAAAGCCTTCATATGGGCTCATTCTGGAGCATTTAGTTATTGAGGATGTGACTGGCAAAGTAGTTCAGCTTTAGCAGCCCCTCATCGTAGTCTTACAGTCACTGATATGCTGTTGTTGAATTTCAGTTTACATCAAACCATGAAACACAGCAATACCGCCTATAAGTATTTCGGAATAGCATTTGTACTTTAGGCCTTTATATAATTTATTATAATAAAGAAAACATTTTTGAAAAACTGTTTGTAAGATTGTTTATCTACAAAACAGACTGCTTTCTATGTTTATCTACTATTTAAAATTATAACTGATCATTTGTTTGTATTAGGTTGTGCATGCACAGTTTTCAAGCTTTATGTAATATATACTGTATTAATGAACAGTTATAGCTCCCTTTCATTAAATGTCTATTTTTTTCAAGAATGCATACTAAATATTAATTAAGGTACTACTGTATTTGGTGATGCCCATTGGTCAGGGATCAAACTTCTAAGGATGCTGTCTTTAGTAGCTTGTTGGTTTATGAGTTTTTACCCCTAAGGCTGCCAGCTTTAACTGGTTGCCTATTTAATTTATGCTGAGCTGTGTCACACAGTAATTTGTCATTTCTGTGTTTCTGCACTTGTTTATACACCAATTATTGGCACTTTCATGAGCATCATTTTATCATTTGCATGTTTTGTCCACCAGCTCACACCTTTACTCATTCATTAGCTTTCCAAGTTCTTTCTAACCTACTGAACCACTCCACTGCTGAGCCAGTGGTTCATCCATTTATCCTTACTGCTCATCGTCAACAGACTCTGATTCTCTTTCCAGACCGTTTTTTGAAGGAATGTCCCACTCCAGCTCCCAGACTGAGATTGGAAGCCTTCATAGCCAGAAAAGTCAGCTGAGAGAAGCCAGTGGTGCTGTGAGTGCCCCCTTATCCATACCCCTAACCCACAAACCCCCAGGCCTGCACAAAAAGCTGAGAATCAACAGAATTGTGGCATAATGCACTATTTCATTCCGTTATCACTCTGCTCTTGTAATTCACCAGAAAAAAATTATTGACTATGTAAATAGGAGGAAAAGAGTTTTTTGTCTCTCTGAATGGCCGCCATAGCACCATAATCCCAGTCCATAGCCAGTGTCAGACCAGCTTCCTAGACACATGGCCAGCAGCCAACCCTGTTGCGCCATTGATTTTGACATCAGAATTCCAATATTGTCATCAAATCGACCAGAGCTACATCCAGTGATGTTCACCCCTTTAATGCAAATTTGTAAGGCTGGGGTGGAGGGTAGGGTGTGCTTCTCAAAAGCCTGTCTCTCATGTATTAAAAGACAGAGTACTTAAAGTACCATATCTGTTACCCCCACAGAGTCGGAACCTCCTGTCTGTAGAGATGTGTAAAACAGCAGGACCCAGATACCCTAATGATGTTGCGGCAGAGACCACTCAAGGGGTGAGAATGTTTTCATGCAGAAATGTACTATTTTTATTCATCTCTCTTTCCCTATTGCCTTGTTTCCTAACCCACAAATCCTCCCATCTCCTGGTTCATTCCCAATAAATGAATAGAATTATACATGTGTTATAGCTGGGTTATCTGATTTTAAAAAAGGCACAAAGAAAAAACAAGCAAAAAAGCATTTACTGTTACAACACAAAATGCATTATGCATGATCTAGTCATCCTCCAGGGCAAAAGGAAAAGGAGCTGAAGGCAGATTGATCCCAGTGGTCACCAGAATTCAGTCTGCATGCATATCCCAGTCTTTTCTACAAATCAAGCTGATATGATCTGTTAGCTGAGTAACAGAGACTTTAGCGGTTTCTTTGTTAATGGCCACCTTCTGGGTTGTATTGCCGAGCAACAAACACACGACAAGTTCTTCTTCATCACACCTAGGTCACAGCTAACTGCTTTGAGCACCTGAGTATGTGTAGCTAAACAACACTTTACAGCTGTAAGGTTTCACCCATATCTGCAGTACAGAATTCAGTAGTGGCAATATGTAGGATAAGCTGAAAATAACATTTCTACAGGGTGAAGGGCACAGTTATTTTTCATGTGGTGTATTTTGGATAAATTTATCTTCTCAATCAGTATTTATTTAAGAATATAAAAGAAACAAGGAATAAGTGCAGTCTGTCCTCTATTTTCTGAGCCTCGATTTTATAGTTTTCACATTTTATGGACAAAAGTATTGCAGAAAAAGGGGATAAAAATACAAAATATTGCAAAAAAAAAACTATTTTTACGCATAATATTAAATAATTATAACCTTTTTGGAGGAAACTTCATTAAGGTGTAAAATAATCAAGGCTGTAAGGCACCAGCTGGTCCCCTTGTAATTGTGGATCCATATAGTCCAGAAATTGAGGATAGGCTGTAAAACCTTTTTTTTTTTTTTTTTTAATAACTGCAGGAGACTGAGAAGGAGGAGGTGGGAATGGGGACTGGGGACACCAGCTGTGGCTTGGAATCCATTATTGACAAGACCAGCTCCGTGGGCAAGCTCTGCAAGACGGAGTCACAGACCCATATGTCCCCCAGGTAACTGCAGACCAACCAGTGCCATAAATCATTTCATGCCTAAATCTCAACTGAGTCTTTAAAGTCTCTCAACACAACAAAAATTAATGAAGTATCACTTATTGTTGTATGTGCTTGTAGTTCCAACATATGTTTTCACTGTAGTGCTTAGTAGGTGCCTTTTGCTTCTTCTTGCAAAGTATTTGGCTGTAGACTATACTTGCACAAGGTGTTTAACCCTTTGGTTATTCTTCCCAGCAAAGTGGAGAACAAGACACAGCGGCGGCCACGGAGCACCTCCATGAAGGATCGTCAGAACTCCAAAGCCCAGAGTGACCGGACCAGCAGCATCGACAGTGAAACCTCCCCAGACTCACGGCTCACAACTCAGGTAGGTTTGAGGAGGAGGGGAGGAAGAACAAGGAGAATTGAACAGCATTCAGTTTTCTTTTTACCCCTAACAAATCCTATTACAAACATGAAAGGAAGTATGTTAACAAAAGAAAATTACATATAAGCCGCCTTCACTGATAATGGTGATCATTCAACCCCAAGTCCAAAAAAAAAGAGTTCTTTTGTTGTCTGGTAGGAATTAAAAACCAGCTAAACCAAGACTGTGAGAAAAAGTTGCACAGAATTCATAGCTATGATGATATGAAACTTGCATCTCTAACCCCTGCTCATCTACTCTTCCTGTTATGACCCAAGATCCCCAGAAAGTCAGTGTATGACCAGCTGAACCAGATCCTGATCTCTGATGAGCAGCTTCCAGAGAGCATCATCCTTGTCAACACCACAGACTGGCAAGGACAGGTAAGAACTGGCTGTCCTGTGGGAGAGAGCAGGGCATAGATAGTGGAGGGAGTGTTGTGCCTCCTGTGCACTGAGCCCCAGCCTACTATGACAGCAGGGACTTTTATGTGTGACTACACTGTCAAGAGAAAGTTTGTCCATAACTGCAGTGGTGCTGCTTTGTGTGCAGCATTGAAGAGATGCATGTGGTCAACTTTTTTTTTACCACCCAGAAATCATCCACACTTGTTCTTCATTTAGTCCACAGCCAGGGGAATTCACCTTCCCTGTACCATCCCATGATCAAAATTTAGATTAAAACACAGAGATGTCTTCATTTAGCACATGCCTAAGAGTACTCACCCAGGTTTTGCTAAAAGGGTCAACGTACTCAGCCATGTCTCTTTGTCTCTTCTTTCATGATCATCCATCCCAGTATCTGGCAGAGATCCTCCATGAGCAGAACCAGCCTATTGTGTCTACCTGCTCTGCAGCCGATGTGCAGGCTGCCTTCAACACCATCGTCGTACGGATCCAGAGATTGTGAGTCATGTACTATTTTGTCCTTTTCTTCCCTGTAGGAGTTGTATTGACTACGGAATAACTTCCTTTTTATTTTATTTTACTGCCTTAAATACAATCAAACCTGCAAGAAAGGACATATTTTACACTTTCCAGTACATCAGTGCTTTTAGTACTGTACTTATTTTTCTATCTCAGTCCTAACACATTCATTTTACCACTTCAAGGACGGTGTTCTAAGTAATGGTATTATACCAGAAAGGCAGGTTGCACATCTAAATTCGTATCAACTGTTTTTCTTTCAATACATCACTATTATTATTTTCTCTATCATTTTTTTAACCAGAAATTGTATTCCCTCGATGCAAAGCTGGCTTCCTTATACACTATACACTGTATGGCCAAAAGTATGTGGACCCCCCCTCTTCTAATTATTGAATTGAGCTGTGTCAGCCGCACCCATGCAGCATACAAACACATTCCAGACAATTGTGTACTTCCAGCTTTGTGGCTACAGTTGGATGAAGCACCTTTCTTGCTCTAGCCTCACTGGGATGTTCAACAACCACATATGGAGGTTATGCTCAGGTGTCCACACACTTTTGGCCCTCAACATTAGCTCTTGTGTTTTTCTGGGTGTGCCCAAATTTTTCTTTTTTACACAGAAACAATTTACAATTCCTGAAATCTCACTCTTGTGAAGATGACTGATCTGAGAAGTTTCCTCTTTGGGTGCACATTTGAATTTTTAGTTCACCCATTGTCATCATCTGTGCTGCTTCAGTTTCACTGTCGCAACTTGAGTTTGTTCCTGAGATGCCACCCTGTCCTGAAATCTGTTTTTCCTCACAGCTGCAACTGCAATGCACAGATGCCCCCCACCATCAAGGTAGCTGTGGCAGGGGACCAAAGCTATCTCAGCACCATTCTAAGGTTCTTTGTTGAGCAGCTTGCCAACAAGACACCTGACTGGCTGACCTACATTCGTTTCTTGGTCATTCCTATCGGTAAGACTATGAGTTCAACTTTCAACCCACAACAGTCTCCTTACAACTTTTCATTTCATAAATAATGCTTTGATTCACAGCAATGTGAAAGTTTACCCATTGTTACAACTGATGATGTTCTTAATTTTAACAAGCACCTTGCTAAAAGCTACAACAGCAAATACTGTATGATAGATGAGTCTTGATTGCATGGTTAAGCATAAAAAATCAAAATCTACTTTTGTTCATCAAAAAATAAAATATTCTGACAGTCTTTGCATCTCATACTTGATGAGGCTGTGACCAAAATATTCTTTATAAATGGCATTAACTGGTCAGGTTCTCATCCCCTGGCAAAGTACATGGCATCCTTCGACAGCAGGTTCAACAGTATCTTCATGGACGCTGGATGGAGGGAGATGTTCGGTCGGACAGATCCTCCACCGTCAGGTGAGGACCAGCTGTGTAGTGCTGTGCCATATCATGTAATGGCTATTTCTAATGCATACAGCATACAATTTATTTTCAGATGGCAGACTATCTTGATATTAGTGTCCTAGTAATAAAACTAATTCTTCATTCATACACACTTCAGTTGTTGTAGCAGGTACAGCTTGCACTCACTGAAGCACCCTGACTGAAATGGCTATAGAATTACCACGTGGTTAAAGGCCACCAGCTTCAAATGATGTCTGCCCTCTTGTCCAGAGCAGAACATCTGTGCTCTGGGTTCTTTTTTAGCTCAGTTAAGAACTTATGTGAACATTTACAGGCTGCCTTTCTTCTTTTCAGGGAGTGAATTATACACATATGGTTTCAGGACATTTTTCCAGGAGAACTGAGGTTGGCCATTGGCCTCCAGACGTGACACAGTGTGTGGCATTTTGAGTCATGGTTGAAACCGAAATATGTACAACCAGATTCCCTTCCTGACATCAACCTTCACCATTTACCCAGGCTAGGGACCACCACTGATGAACCAGTGACTGGCTAGTCAAAAACGCTGACATACTTGTTCACTCACACAAATACATTATGGGCAATTTATCATCACCAGTTTACCATGTAACTGTAGTGTGTAGAATAAAGCCCAATAGACTGAGCCAAATTCAAACCCACCAATTAAAACGCTCCGCTATTATCTCTGCTTTTGCAGACAGCATTGATGTGGGAGAGCGGGTGACCCAGTACCTGGCTGGGGCCAACGTGTCCCATCAGTTCCCGATCTCAGAGGCCATGCTCACCTATAAGCAAAAGAGGTAAGCCAGTCGTGTGTGTGTGTGTGTGTGTGTGTGTGTGTGTGTGTGTGTGTGTGTGTGTGTGTGTGTCATGGTTAAGCATGTGTGAGCTTGTGCAAAAGAATGAACACATTGGCCACTATGTCAGGCAGTTGCTGACTTAGACAGAATCATCTTACTTGCAAAAACTCTGCCTCATATTACTGCTCTGTTTTGAAAAATAAATTCCAGTAAATGTTCCATATTCCTTCAATTAGCATATTATTACTTTCTGTTTTAGTCTTATTTTCTCATTCCTGTTTCAGCATTCTTTTATGCTATATTCTATGGGATTATCATTCTACGTATGGTTCGTGCACAAGCTGTTGACATGCGCTTTAAGTAGATTGTTAGGACATGTCTACATGCAATGAAAATTTTTATTTTTAATGCATTACATGTTCATTTGTATAGGGGCAGGCATTATTGTTCCCTTAGTTACTGACTGCTGTATGGTTTAATAAGAAGCAGTTTTTTTTTTTTTTTTTTTTTTACTGCGTTTGTTAGTTTCAGAGATTTATTGAATGAAAAGCACAGTCCTTGTTTTGCAAGCTTGCTGCACTTTTACTGCAAATGAATGAAAAGCATGAGCATCAAGTGTAACACTTTTGCACAATGATATTTCCCCCCTTTTTTTGCAATCAAGGAAGAGAAGTTTATATTTTGATTTTTACATCAGGTATCTGAACAGTTTGGTTTGACCCCCTTTACTCTCTCCTCCTAGTGTGCCCTGTTATCTAGCCTCCTGTCACCATGATCAGTGCTCACTGTAACTTCACCAATATCAACATCAGTCTTGGCCCTCCTGTAGGTTATGGCATGTTCTGATGTTAACCATGCCTGTTTGTCCTTTTTTGTTTCATGCTGTGTGGGAAATGTGCAGTTAATGTCAAATAACAAAATACTTTGTGTGTTTTGCATCCAGTGGCATTAATGATCCAGCATGTTCAGCAATTTATTTAAAAAAAATTGTTCTTTTACATCTTGTTGCTTGACCAATTACTCAAATGAAAACTAAATTGAACTTGACTGAACCCTGGGGTGACCTTGCGGGAATGCAAGTAACTTGTGATCATTTATAGAAAGGTGCTGAAAAGCTGTTGTCCTGTTGTACTCCTGTTTACCTGTTATACAGTTCTATCTACATATCTGACAACACATGACTTTGTTTCTATGTACTGGTCATTACCAGCTCTCTGGTTGCTTTGCCACTGTAAATGAAATTGGATCATGGGCTACCAGTCTGGTATTCTGTATTCCCTGAAATTCTGTCCTAACTTTCAACAAAAGGCCCGTTCAGTTCCAAAAGTTCAGGCTGCAGTTGGATTGACATAAAAAATACCAGTTGAACATCAGCAGCTAGTTAATAAAATAAAATAAAATAAAACTTTTTTGATCCCTAGGGAAATTCTTATGTCAACAATGTGCTCTGTGCCACAAAGAAGGAGATAGTCAATAAATAAATAAAATCATATTATATAAGTATTTACAGGAGCCTCTGTCTTCCAGCATCCTGGCATGTTGCCTCACAGCATCCTGCATTCCTTGGGGGAATTTGCAGAGATTGCCAGTTAGTGACACAAAGGAAACCTGATGCCATTACAGAGGTGGAACTTTCCACAGACTAATGGTATAAATATGAAAGATCACAGAAGGCTAGTGAAAATGTTTTACTGCTTTGGTTGAACAGAGCACTATGACAGAGTATAGGTTTGTGTGATGGTCTCCAGAACTCTTAAACGTTATCATCTATCCAACCCTTACAACTTCCTGCTGGTTATAAGGAACTGTTTTTAGCATCTATCTTGAAGGTGCACAAACCATATGAAACAACCTCATCAAGTCTTAGTTCCCATATCCCATCTCCAGTGATGGACATTCATTGTGTACTCCCCTCTTCCCCAGCATCTTTCAGGTAATCATACGTAAGAGAAAGCCTACAATGGTTTTCACATCAAACTCACTACCACCAATTAAAAAAAAAAAAAAAAAAGATCCCTGTTCCTCAGGTGTACACAGAACTGACATCTTCGTATCTCTCTATAGCCCCGATGAAGATTCCTGCCAGAAGTTTGTGCCATTTGTTGGGGTAAGGTTGCTTGTTTATTTGTTCTCTTTTCTGCTGTAGCAAAGCAGTGGCAAAGTCTTTGAGTGTGCTCTGTTAGGCATGAATAGGTTGTAAATCTCTCTTCCGGGCCCTTACGCCTCAGTAACTAGGACCAATGGGAGAAGCAGGCCTAAATGGACCTACCTGGTCTCACTTGCAGACAGTGCAAGTGGAATCTAGGGATTTGCTGTGAAAAAATATGTTCCCTTGTGCATCCGAAAGATACGCTGCTGTATATAACAATCCATGTTCTTCATTCTTTCCAGGTTGTAAAAGTTGGCATTGTTGAGCACAGTCTTTCCACCTCAGGTAAGACCTCTCAGCTCTTTTTTTTTTTTTAGTAAAAAGTTGAATATTTTGGCTGAATTACTACATAATAATGACGTTCAGTCTCACCCTACAAAGATTTATGTTCATAATCCCAGGATATTATTTTTTTCTGTAGGAATTATAAAAAAAAATTTGTAACTCTTATCTACAGCTGAATACAGTATATTCAGACTTTGAGAACTTTTAAAATTTGTGCTGCTTTCCTTTCCATTTCTGGCAATGGAACATCAAACACTTAACGTGAATAAGTCATGATTGATTAAGTTTCACCCTTTTTTGAGTTGTAATTGATTTTTACTGTAATTGACCTCAGAATGATCCCATGTGTCATCATTTATAAGTAATGCTGCTCAAATACAGACTTTAATTCAGATTCCAGACTGTCTGAAAATTGACTGGACCGTAATCCCTCACTATCCTAATCTAATTTGTCCCTGGAAATGTTGGACAAGGAAATTACAGATGCCTATTTCTAGATATTTTAAAAGGCAGATAAAGCAGTCTAAACAGTAAGTATCTAATTAGAAAACACTTAATATTGTTATTAATTTGTATGTTTATAACCCATGGTACAGTATGTATAGTACAGGACATTTTGCATACAAGATGTTGAATAAAAGGAAAACGTGTCAAAGTAACCCACCACATTCACATCTTTGTTTGACACAATGACCAACATTCGTATAAATAGCTTTATTTTAAAAATAAAATACACAGTAAATGTGGTAACACAGCACAAACAACTTCAGAGTAAAACTATTGGCAACAGCTGATAAAGTTATTAACTCACATCTTCCTTCAGACAGTATGCAATGCAGTTTATTACAATACATTGTTATGTTTGGTGTTTATTTGTTGACTTTTTAAAAATTTTGTTAGATTTTTATTTGTGTATAACTTTTTTTTTAAAGTCTTGTATAAGCTTCAGATAAAAATTCGTTATAATACCGCTATTTACATATTCATTTTTAGATGCTGATATACTCTGATTCAGAGTATTTAGATACTGAGGGATTACAGTATTTAATGCTTTAAAATAATGCTTTAATGTTTCAGTGAGGTACAAGCGTTAAATATGTTTTTCTGCTTCTGTTGAACGTCCTCATGTGACACCATAACCCAAAGTGTTCCGCTAGTTAGTAAATCCATTTGAGAAGTCTCATCAGATGAAGCTTTAAAATCTCCCGAACGGCAGCCTGCAGGATTCTAAGAATTAGGTCATGGGCATTCAGTTTGTTAGACAGTAGCGGCTATCGTCGTTGCCTTAAGCCTTGCTTTTGTTCCACAACCACAGAGCCATGTTGCTTTGAAGACAGGACTGCGTTGTTTCTTGGTATTTCAGATTTTCAAATAACCCCAAAGAACTGAAAGAAAATCCTGAATTGATTCAATTAGACAGAGCATTAATTTAATTACTAAGATCCCCAATGCAATAGAACCACTTCTTGAGGTTCTTCTAGAAACAGAAGCACTTGTCTGGTTTTTACTTCTCTGCCATGTTTGACCCCAACTGCACCTTCTCTGCTTCACCAGTGGACTCTGACGACGTAGTAGTTGGAAGCCTGAACATGCTGGTTTCCCCACTCCCCCAAACTGGGGCTCCGCATACGAAGGATATGACATGCACCCCACCATCCTCCCCATCCGTCTCTGCCACACTCTCTGGAGCTGGGTATGCCCCCCCACCCCCTTAAACCAGCCATCCATTCCAATCACATACAAATCCAGTTTAAAGTTTACGTGCTTGATGTGGTGGATATATATGCAAGAAATACAAGTTAAATACCTTTTATATGGCACATCAGGAAGGTGAAATTACAACCTTTTCATTAACCACCATTGAGAACGCAAGAGGGATGAATGAAACAAAGCGGTAGTAAAGCACCCAAAGCTGATTATGGGTCTCCCTCCACAAAAAAAATTCTAATTCACCTCTGCTTGTCACCCATAAATATAGCTAATGGAGGACTGGCTTTTTGTTGCAGAGGGCATTGTCAGAGATCTGCTTATATTTTGGCTATGTGCATGGTATTTTTTCTCTTTCTTTCTCTCTCTCTCTCTCACTTTCTATCTCTCTCGCGCTTTTCGACCACACTGGGTCACATACTGCAATTGTTCGGCCCCAATGTGATAAACTGTATGACTGAGATTTGATTTGATTATTTCTCAGTAAAACTGAGTTCCCAGTTAATTTATTACTTCAGATGCCATTGTTATTGATTTTAGGTAGGAGGAATCAAGTCTGTTTAAATATTGTTATTCTAAAATTAACCTGGATAGTCTGTCTTTAATATTGTACTGAACTTATATAAAGAGCTGTGTTTCTTTAAGCTTTAATAATTTAAGATCATTTTGCTTTTTTGGTCTATAGTTACCCTTCCTGCTTGATCATTTGTACATACTCTCCAGTTGATTTAACTCTTATTTCTTTGTGATGTTGCCTTTTTGTCTCCTAAAAAAACAAGTTGCTGCCATTTCCACTGTCCATAGAGAAAGGTTCCAAACTCTTCCAAAAGGCAAGGCATGAAAGGAAAGAAAGAATTGCTGTTCGCTACCTTTAATAAGGAATTATAAACAATCTCTAGGTTTCTGTGGGGAAATTCTGAAAGTTCCCAGGAACAGCCATGGTTCGCTGACTGGATTTAGCTGTGTGTATCTGTCCTTGTAGAACAACTGAAAATTCTACAGTCCATCATGAGCGGTGGTTTACATCCTCTGCACACCACCCTGGTCAAACACGGGAACAGTTTCAGCTACAGCATGGTCCTGTTGTGGTCTTTCAAGAAACACAACAGGACATCTTTTGTACCAGCAGCTGTCAGGCTCTGAATCGTCGTGCTGCAACCTCGCATAGACTTAACGTTGACTTAATCCATCACACCTTGTACAACCTAATATCATACTGCATTGTACAATGTGTTAATATGATTGATTATTCATTTGGTCCCTCATGAAACTTCACTATTTCTAGAAGGAAATTCCTTTGGTAGTAGAACACAGTATCATTACATACACATTGCATATACAAACAACACACATCCACTTTATACTGTGCCTACCTAACCAAAAAAGAGATAAACTAGGTGAATAAATGACTATTCATATTGTTGTTTTTCTATTAACCAGCTCTCCAGGCTCTGGTGGTGAGGTCATGGGCCTCCAGGTAGACTACTGGACGTGGCAGGGCCAAGAGAAGAAACGTGAGGGAGAGAAGCGAGACATGGGCATCAAGAACACCCTGAAGAGTAATTTCCGTTCACTGCAGGTCAGCCGCATCCCTAGTGGGGGAGAGCTCACACCTCCACCCTGCATGTCCATGACTGTGGTCATGAAGGAGAAGAACAAAAAAGGTAAGCCTCTCCCCTGCAAAGATAGGCTCAACCACTGTAAAATATCTGCATACTGCTGATGCACTGGATGTTATTCCACAACATAAAAGCACTTTAATTCAGTCCAGCTGACACTTTTCCCATTTCAACGGGTGGCTATTTTACAGGAAATACTGTATGGTGGGGTACCTAACTGAAAGGTACTATAGCAAAGAGCCTTGAAACTTTTGGTTCAGTCAGTGTCCTTTACTTCCTGCTATGGAGAAAGAAGACCGTAAAAAGCAAACAACTATCCATTGATATTTAAAGCAAACTGAAAAGAAAAAATAAGCAGTACAAAAATAGGTCATGTAAATAGAAAAATAAAGCAATGATAAAAATAGTCCTTTAAGCACTTGACAGCTGCTTTAGTCAGTATATCACTTGAAATTGTGTATCACTTTACACTTTCCTTGTTGGACTTTCATCTGCGTATTAACGCTCTGCATCTTCACACATTGCTTTTCATGTTCCCAACAGTTAACCAGGTAATTGATGGTATCAGCAGATGATGGATGGATATTCTTGTACAAACTGTCCTGTACCTTGCTGAGTGCAATCCTTTGTAGATGTGCGGTGTGATTCAGATAGCCTTAACTGTGCAGTTTTTACATATATATTTAAGTGTTAGTTCTCTGAAGATCCCCTGAAATGAATTTTTGTTTGGCATAATTATAAGTTGTAGCCTTTAAATACTACCTACAACTGTTATAAAACAATGCTTATGGTTCTTGTCCAAAAGTCATCTTTCTCAGCAAGAAGCCCAAGGAGAAGGAGCTGGACTCCAAAAGCCAGGTGATTGATGGGATCAGCAGGTTAATCTGTACAGCCAAGCACCAGCACACTATGCTCAAAGGTAAGGGTTCTGCAAGCCCTGGCAACAGCTGGAATTCAGTCAAAATGCTATTACTGAATCTGAAGAGGCATTTGGGATATAGCACATGACTGTTTCCACTTTCAGTCCGGATAGCCCACAAAACAAGCATATGTTAGAGCTTAAACTGAGTCAAAACTGTAATTAAAATTCCCCCAACTTTTTCCACACTCAGTCACAACACCCTTAGCAACGATTTGTGATCTTTATCTAGCAGTTAAAGCAAGTGTTGCCGCTCCCACCCATACGGTTCTGTCAGTCTTGCGGTAATTCTTGGCTTTAAGGTGATAATTCTGTTGCCCACCCAGTTGTTTCCATTTCCTCCATTTGCTGACATCTGTGTACCACTCTCCATGCATAGTATCCATCGATGGAGTGGAGTGGAATGATGTCAAGTTTTTCCAACTGGCCGCCCAGTGGCCGACCCACGTCAAATACTTCCCTGTAGGGATCTTTGGCTATTCCAAGCCTGCGTGACATCCGCCATCATCACTACCTTTTCTCCTGCGCTGGTCTTTTTAGAAAGATGGAAAGAGTTGGCCGAGCAACACAATAATTGATTTCCTGTGGAAATTTTAGAGTCTGAAACCCAATGTTCTTAACACTTTTTTTAATGTTGTTGTGTTTTTTTTTTGTTTGTTTTTTTTTAAATACCAGCAGATGGAACAGTGAACCTTTTTTAACAGTTTTGCTGCTGGTGATATCTGTTTTGAGGCTGGACAAAAGGAGATGGTTATATTGTCATGTGACAAAAGCTGTGTTTGCACTTTGTCTTTGTTTTTTTTTATTATTTCTGTGAAATTCAACATGGATAGCTGTTATATAACCATATGTAATATACTGCTATGGAGGGTGGTGTTACAGGGTTTCAACAGCAGCATTTTAGATACTCAGAAACAATGATGCTTGTTACTCATATAGGTAGTAACTGTTTTTCATAACTGTTAGTCAATGGTTTTACATGTTCTGTTTGCATCGATGACTTAGGAGTTCAAGTAATGGCACACTTTTAAATAATGAAAATAATGGTACTAGCAATAGAAATGGTAAAAGTGAATGAAATAATATTAGGCTCTCTAGGTGATATGACCGAATGTGGCTTTGAAGTACCAGTAGGGCAGATAGAAGGGCCAAGAAGGCATGAAAATGGAAACAAAAACACCTGTCCATAAAGAAACCAACAACCATAAACACTCCTCCCTCCAAGTCATCCATCAATTCTATGTTATCAGACCAATTGCCTTATATCAGAACCTTGATTGTTCTAGAATAGTCAGAAGTCAATCTTTATTAACCAGGAGAATTGGCTAGGAGTGGGTCAGTAGTAAATGTCTTTAGCTGTCTGTTTTGTGCTGTTTATATAGTAATGTATTCTCAAGGAGGCTAAATGTTTTTAAAATGGTTTAATGCAGCGCAGTCGGGCAACAGTTCCTTGCCCAAACAACGTAATTGTCAACACGTTAGCGGGGCTTATAGTTAACAATCTATATATTGTTTCTGAATATCCTAAACCTTATTCAGTAAATACTACTTCTGTTTTTGTTGTTTCATGTAAAATGGAGAAGCTGTGATGTTACCCTGTGCACACTACCTGATAGATGTGCTGCTGTTCTTTGTGTACTCACATGACATGCTAGCCTTCTTTACCTATTAATAAGCAAATTTGCCTTTTATTTTTACTGTACACTGTGTATCAGAAGCAAAAAATGTACAACTTTGTGATGGATAAATGTACAACAACAATCTTAGTGTCTGACTGCAGATAGTAGGGCGTTAAGGTATTTATTGGGGTAGGAGGAGAGGTACAGTTTAGAGTAGCAGTGATGCAATATAATGACCTTATGGGAACTTTTTGATACTGTAGTCAGATAGCAAGGGATCCTTTGACTTTTTTGGGTCTGTCTCACTCCAGACACCATACGCAGTACAAGAAGAAAAAACAATCCTTTCATTGAAGGACTCGTACTGCTCTTTTCCTAATGTTACCCACCCCTAGGTCAGAAGTTTTCCTGCAGCCATGTGCAGCATGTGTCCTTTGTCACTCCCCATGCCCTGTTTCTTCTGCTCGGTGGCCTCTTAGCTGAACTGGCACCATTTATTTAAATTCAATTTTACTCATTTATCTTTGGGCTTTTTTCCATTCCAGTAAATCATGTCTATCACTATGAATTACATGGTTGTATAGGGAAGAACTTGCATGACACCAACCCAGACAGCCACTGTTTAAAATGACTGGGATGAAAGAGTCATTATAGTTTAATGAGTTGGGTCTCTTTAAGACTTAGTTTGGGCACCTCAGATTTAGGCATTAGATGTGGATTCCTAAATATTCTGTGACTTACAATAATAATGTATCAAAATGGAGTACTTGGGAAAATTACTTGTTAATTCTGATATATTTTGTGTGGTCCTTCACTTGTTTGTCCATATCTTCTTGGTACAGTCATTTTCTGATTTATGAATAGTCGCTATAATGAACAATCATGTACAGGGCTGCCATTTTGACACGATCATTTCCCCCACTATAACAAACAACCGGCTGGAATTTTGCGGAAACCACACAGCCTTTTTCCACAGTTCATGCTTGTATGTGCCTTTCTTTCATGCACCACAAAGCGTGGTGCAAACACATGGAAGACACCAAATACAATAAAAGCCATACTTGGTTGTGGGCACCCAAATGTTGCAAATACACAAACACAATAACCCATCCCAGTTACTAAACCATAATAAATATAATGGTGACTTACACAATACATGAAAATACTTAAATGTGTTATTATTGAACAACACATACAGTATGTGGCAAAGAATTATAGAAATTGTCCACCATCCCTGGAGGAGCTGTGGCTCTCCCATCATGCCTTGCTGTTGTATGTGTGTGTCGATAGCTTTTTACAGTTGTATGGAATTACAGGAGCAACAGTGGACCTGAAGAAGCTTCAGGGGTGGATGTGTGAGGTGTGTTGGGTGCTGCTGTGTCAGACATGCAATGTAGAAATAAAGTTCTTAATCCTACAGTCTTACCTCCTGGGTTGTTTAAACCCTTAAACACAATTGGAGCTGTAATTGATCTGATTTATGTTTTTGATTTACAAATTCTTAGCTTACAATTTTTCAGGATTGCCATTGATTCACTGGTTGAGGGATTGCTGTGCTGTGACTTAACCACCTTTATTATTTGTCTTCAGTTTCATTGTCCATACCTGCTGTTTATTCTCTTCAGTCATTATATATTTTTTACTTTAGTAGTCTGAATTTCATCCTGACTTAGACATCAAAAAAGGCAACAAAGATGACACCGAGCTAAGAGGTTAGATCCAAATTCTCTTTATAGTCAACATCTATGCATTTGTGGACATGTTTTGAGTTTGGAGCTTGTTTCCCATCTGTTGTGTCCCTCTAGAAGAAGCATAGAGATTAGCATTGAAGCAAACACAGTGGCCATGCAACAGTTGTCTAATAACTGTGCTATAGATGTTCTGCTGACCTGCTGAGTAGTTCTGAGGAGTTGACCAGCTCTCCAAACCTTTACATCTGTAAGACAGAGCAGAATTTAATCGGCTGCCTCTGTGCTTCCAGGAGTGATGGAAACCGCAATACAGCAGTGACTCAGTGGTTGCTTTGGGATCCATGGCTATTCTACCCTTGAGACTGACACTTATCCAGAGTTGCTTCAATTCTCACCTATCTAAATGGGTAGAAGATTAAAAAAGGTAGTGCTTTAATGCTGTGATCACACATACAGGGCTGTGAAAAAGTTCACCTTTTTTTCTGGTTCTCTTTTTTTTTTTCTTTTTTTTTTTTACAGCTCTTAGCGTGTGAATGTTTTCCAGAAATGATCTTTTTGTCAGTTCTTGTAGTCTATGAGTAGAAGCTTAGCAAAAGTGGCACCAGTATTTTATATCATTTTCTTTGTGTGGAAGATAAAGAAAAATGCAAGAATTAGAAATTAGGAAAAAATGAAATTAATCAGTATATTGAATGCATTGAGGTCTGATTTGGGTCAGCCCCACCCATCCTATATTATCTTCAGCTACTTAAGGAAATTCCTGAAAACTTGTTTAAGTCTAAAGGCTGGACAGGGTTCCATGGCCATTTTGAGGTCACAGCTGTGCTGATAAAGTTGAGTAGCTTTAGAACAGGGGGAACTCTGCCTACATTTGACTCTTATGTTAAAATCTTTGAATGACCAAGACATAAAATCATTAATAAGCAAAAAAGAACCTCAAAACAGCATTCAGGGAACTGCAGATATCAGTATTTATTTTGTAATTTGTGTCAAGGAAGGAAACACTGCTCACTAAAAATAATATGAAACTTTTAACAAACTTTGCCACAGAGCACTTGCATGTCTCTCGACATTTTTGGAACAATGTTCTGTGGACTGCTTATTCAAAACTATAATTTTTTTGGCTTACATGGGATCCATTATTTCTAAAAACCAAGTAAGGTACTTCAGAGTGAGAAACTTCTGTGATCATTGAAGCATGGTGGTGGCAGTGTGATGGTCTGGGGTGTTTTGCTGTCATGAGACCTGTGTACCTTGCCATCACTGAAGGAACTACAAATTCCTTTTTGCATCACAAAATTCTGAAGTCTTAAGTTGAAGCTGAACTGCGGCTGGGTCATTCGGCAAGAAAATTAAAGCAAGCCAGCTACAGAATGCCTAAAACACAGCACTGAGGTTATGTAATGATCTACTCAGAAGTGCTAAAAAGGAATCTAACAGAGATATTGTGGCTTTTTATGCTCAAGAAACTGAAAATGTTGAGCTAAAGCTGTTCTACCAGGAAAATTGGCCTGAAATTCCTCTACAGTGACATGAGACCCTGGTAAACAGGGAGTGTTTAGTTGCAGTCATTGCAGCTAAAGTTGTCGCAGTAGCTTGCTGACTGTTTCACACCTATGACTGCTCATACAACCCCAAGTGATGTAAAAATCAATACTGCTGTCACTCATTCAGTCTATTAATTTTTTAATGGACTTGAGAAAAAGACTCTCATGAAAAGACAAAAAGAATCACAAAATAAAGAAAATTGAAAGGGACCAAGTAGTCTTTTCACACTACTACAAAAAGAATTCTCACTGGTGTTAATGTAATTGTAGCTTTTACTTTCAATAAGAAATTACTGTTGGTGTTGTGCTACTTAACCAATTGTGTTGCATTGGAAGGAGAAAAATGGCATGATGCTGCTTATACTGTGGTAACAGCAAGCCCATCCAAACTGTAGCTGCTTAACAGCATAACCCAGTGATAGAGTTGTGTGCACTGTTATAGCTGAATGAAATAACAAATGTCGTGTCATGGGATTACAAATATCACAAGTATTTGGATTATTGTTAGCGATACAGGAAAGCATTTGGTTATTTTATGCCAGGAAAGGAATGTTGTTGTGTATTTGTAGTCAGTGGTGCAGAATGAGCAATGAGGAATGCTCCAGAAATGGTATATCTGACAATCCAACCCGTTTGGCTTTTGACAGAAGTGTTGCTTCTCAGGATTAGCCACAGCTCAAAATGTTAAGAACTGATCGGTTTACACTGAAATTTTTTTACATTACACCTACTTGTATTGGTAGTTGTATTATTCTAATTATAGATTTATCAATGTTGAAGCTGAAATGACAGTAGGTTCCCAGATTTACTTTAAGTAGTGATGGAAGAGGGGAAGCCTACCTACTTTGTCTCTGCCACCATTGTGTGGGGAATTAAATTTCCCAAGGCCATTTAGTACTTTTCGTTAGAAGCCGTAAGTAGCATGGCCTTTCGTTTTGGGATTTTGGAGTTTGGTAAGGAATCAAAAGAAAATATAAACCAAATATATGCGAGTTCAATGTAAGTGTAAATAAATATTTTAGTAGTTTTTTCAAGTACTGTAGTAGGATGTTGTACCTTTTAGTCAGCAGTGTTACTGTTCTGTCATTGCACTCCATGAATTTTAGTGACCTTATAATACAGTCAGACTTGGCAACGGTATGGTTAGTTTTGACGTGCAGCTGAGTCCAGGCCAGGGATGGGGAGACAAGTGAAACAAGTCAGAGCAAGCAAATTTTTATGAAATTAAAACTGTTACAACTTCATTTGTCCCACTAAAACATTACTTTTAATTGTAAAATTGAACAGAATAAAATTTGCATTTTACTTAAGTTTTTTCACAAGAAAGGTTGCAGTTATTGTTCAAACTTTTTTTTTTTTTTTTTTTTTTTTTTTTTTTTTTTTTTTTTTAAAGAAAAACACTCATTCATTTATATCAAGCATGTTTCTTTTCAGTTTTTGGAGTTGCTGTTTGATAAACACTACTTTTTTTTGCATTAATGCAGAACAGGAATAAGTTCTTACTGAACCTGTTGGGTAGACTGTGATTTGTGTTATGCACTGGATTCAGTTTAAAGATCAGCAGGGGTTGTAATGAAATGCTGACCTGGAGTAAGAACCAACATACCCAACATCTCAAGAGAATGAGAGTTTCAATTTACTCACTGTCAAACTTTGTCTAAATTCAAACATGGGTTTTCTTAAAAAAAAAAAAATGCATACCGTACTTTCCATATAACGAATTAAAAAATAAATGTTCGATCAAGACTTGCATTACACTGGAAAAAGGGTTGGTTTTGCACTAAAAATGCTGGCTGAGTGTTGGGGCATCAGATCTTGGATACAACAAGAAATGGTCTGGCTGGGTTAGAACAATCTATAAATTCTAAACATGTATGGGGTCAGCGCTGGGTTACTTTTAACTCAGTGTTTTTAAACTGCTGGAGCTAATTTATAAAATGTATTTTTTTCAATACTGTGCAGCCATGCTTTGTCCACCAGCCAGAAAAATTGTACAATAACACTGAAATGGACAGTTTTTAAAGTGTGTATATATAGTATGTTCAGTGCCATTCTATCGCTAGCTGTAGAAATTATAAGTAAGCCTAACAATATTGTTTGTTAGACTGTATAGCTGGAGCTACAAGTTGGAAAGAAAAAAATGTCTTCACCAAGGGCCTAGTTCACCATCTGGCTGCCCAGTACCTTTACCAGTGCCAAGGGTAAGAGTAATGTTGTTGGCCTCCCCTCAGAAACTGCGTTCTCTTGCCTTTGTTGAGGAGGTGAAGGGAGGTGGCATGAGCATGAAGCAGCAGTTTCAGCTGTCTGCCTCTCTCAAATGGCATAATAAGTGTTCATAGTTTTTGCTAATGTATGCTGTGTATAACTTTAGTGGTGAGTATCTAGTGTTGGGATTTTACAGAGAAACCCTGTAACAAGCGTTCAGTTGACTGGATATTTTCTGATAATGTACCATAGATTGTTTTATTTTAGTGTAAAACTGGAGGGCAGTTTTGTATTGGTTGCACTGTGGTTACTGTAGAATATTGATTTAAATGAAAGACTGCATGAAGCTGGCCCCCCTACAAATGGCACAAACAAAGAAAACCTAATATTTTGTTAGTGCTACGTTTGTTCTGCAAAAATTAGAATTTGTGCCATTTTTGAGATACAAGTCATTTTTTTTCTGGGCTGGGATGTCACTCAGCCCCCCTACAATGGCATAAGCACATGAAACCGGGTGCGTTCGTTAGTGCTTCTTTTGTGCCAGCTTGTGCTGCAAAAATGGCCATTCTGTCACTTCACGTGATACAGAAAACTTTCAGTTTTCAATACTTTCTGCCAGCTTCACGCAAGCTAAATGAAAAGAGCTTTAGCACTGGTGTATGGTGTGATGTGTGTCAGTTCTGCTGTTACTGGTTTCAGCTTGGGGATTGACAAATAATAACAAATAGTACGATTTTACTCGCATGGTTTTTCATCCACTTTTGTGAGTTTTTTTTAATAGGCTGTTGTTTATTTCTGAAATTCAGTTTCAGTTCTGGATTTAAAAAAGTATGTGAGCATTTTACATTCAGTTTTTGGAAGATATTTGGATCGCCACAAACAGAATTTAGAAGTTGAAATTGGCAAAAATCTGTTTGCATGTGATTGTATTTGCAGGTTCTGTTCAGAATGTTTCAGTTACAAGTTTCACTATTTAGCCCCTTTTCTTTGGACGTGCTTGTGTGAGTGTGAGCAGTTTGTATTTGAACCCTAAAGAAAATGGTAACATTTTGCTGTGTTTATCATCACACAGTATCCCTTTTGGGAGCTGTCGCAATGCTGCAGGCAAGGATATCATTTCAAAAAAGCACAATGAATACAAATTCCATTCTTGAAAATATTTTATATGAACTTTCATTCATTTATGAAGTTTAAGCCATACAAATAAGCAGCTTAAAAGATGTACTGCAGTTACAGCAAAAATTGTATTTTGGGTTCAGTTTTATAAGTTTTCAATTTAATAAGCAGCATCCCAACCTGGCAACATCCCCATATACTGTGAATATTAGAGATTTTTTTTCTAGCAAACATCTACTGACAACTGGATTTTTATATCATTGACATACTATGTAATACCTAGATTATAATGTCAGCTCTACAACTTCAAAGGATTTTATTTTTCTCTCTAGTATACCTTTTACAGCACCACAGCACAATTCTAACACTTTAAAATCCCTTTAAAACTTTACTAATGATTTTAAGGGAAGAAAATTTTATACAAACATGATACACTACCCAGAAGAATAGCAAAGACAGTCTTTTGTAACTAATAAATCACTGCACTGCCATTGTGACTTTCTGCCAGTCTTCTGTAGCAGCAGCTTTATTAAGCGAACTGCTACTGAGTTTGTTTCTTTTCAGTTTAGTGTTTGAAAGCAGGCAGCAGTTTCCCAAATCTTTGCAACTATTTTCAGTTCACTGCTATTTGAACAATGGTAATCAAAATGTTACAACTGTATTTTGGAAACTGACCTATAGTGAGTTAAACTTTTTAACAGGACATGCTGTGTATTATTGTTCTGTGTTATAATTCGGAATAACTGTTGCAACATACAGCTTACTTTTTTGTCCAGGTTGCATTTTTGTGCTCATATGGTGTGTTAATGAAGCCGCTAAACACTTTTCACCATTTCACACTTTTATTTTGTGACTGGTCCTCTTCAGCACTCTAGACCCTTCTTGATATTTTCCATTGTACCGGTTATGTTTTTGAAAGCACTAACTTCAGCTGGATTTTAAGAATTTTCATCAAAGCTGGATTGTTGCCATGCCTGCTTCTAACAATGTTAGACAGCAGGGACATTTGCACAAACCTTATTTTAAATTATATAACAGTATTTTTTAAATCTACCACTAAAGGTAACAGATTAACCTTTGCATGTTTTATGATGGTTGTAAATATTTATTGTAATTTTATATTGTTTTTCTTTCCATGCTGTCACCAACAGCAGTGTTTATTAAAATATTTTTAATCTTTCTTTTGTATTGTCTTTTCTCTGCTGTAAACTTATATTTATTTGAAAACTAATATACAGTCTTCACCTGCTTTACAAAGGTAACTAATTCCTGAAAAACCCATTGTAAGATGCATTCTTAAATTGATTACTTTATTACTATTAGTTTTAAGAAAGTGTTTATGCTTTCCTGAGGCCTGATATTGACACTAGTTTATGCTGAACCATCACCATATCCCTGTAAAATGGACACAGTTATTTCAGTACATTAGTTTCCATAATACATGTATAACAAAGGTATCCAGTCATCCATTATTGCTAACCATTTTATCCCAGTCAAGGATGCAGTACTCCAGAGCCTTTCCCAGAATCACTGGGCCCTAGGCTGTTAAACTACACCCTAGTTTGGACATTAATCACAGGGTGGCCACACACACACACACACACACACACACACACACACACACACACACACACACACACACACACACACACACACACACAAAAAAAAATTTGGCCAATCTAGAGTGACCAATGTCTTTGGATGGTGGACAGAACTCCACATGCAGACTAAGCTCTGAAATGACCTGAAACAGTGGCTTATCAAGATCAAAAAGACTCAAACTCTTAAAACAGGCCTTTACCATAATGTGAAGAAGAAAAACATTCTGAGAACTGTTAAAGCCAAGAATTTCATTCTTGATGGAGAAGAAATAGAAATAGTTTACAACTTCAGTCTACTTGGATCAGTGATTAGTAATAGGATGACAAACTCCCAAGAAATCCAATGACAAATTGCTCTTAGGAAAGCATTCATGAAGAACCTACATTAAATTTTCATGTACAGAGCTGTAACTTGTATGCAAATATTCAAGCCATGGTATTCTCAATAGCATTGCATGGATGGAAAAGTTGGGAAGGTCAAGATCAGGACAGGAAGAAAATCAAAGCCTTTGACAGCCCACAAAACACACATTTTTATTGGCAGAGGTCAAACCTAAGCTCTCCCTCTAAGATAAAATGAAACATTTCTGCTTTCATACTTTGGACACATGTTAAGTGTCATCAACTCATGGCGACTCTATGGTTAGCTGTCCTGAAAAGCATCCGAGGATGCATGCAGTGAGAAAAATGACTGGAGAAGCACATCACGCTTGTCAAGGTTGAACATTAACACAAAATAGGAAGGCCGGCAACGGACACCCTTGATCAGAAATTACCTATCTGGTTGAAAACCGAACACAATTCAGCGGCCCAGTTGGCATCATTTAGATGGGACTTAACAACAAAAACAACTAAACCAGGGGAACCTCAGAAGTAATTTTACATTTAAATTACAGAACGGTTCATCTTTTGAGAACAGCTATTTATCATTTAAAAAAATTATTTTTTGCCGGGGAAAAAAGGTGTGTAGGAAAATTAGCTGGCAATGCTATTTTCCTCAGTTAACAAGATACCCTCCAAACCAATAGGTGGCAGTGGCCATTTTATTTTGTGAGTAAAACAACCACAGAAGAAGAGGAGGAGTGGGCGGAGGAAGCCTGAAACGTAGGAATTATGGCTGCTTCCATGATAAGGCTCAGAATGCCCCTTCGGCGCTTGATATGCCACAGTTTTCAGGTAATTTAATTAAAAAGGCTCTCTTTAATGTTTATTATAATCTTTTACATATAGCTAGCTGCTGCTAGTATAGTTAAATCCAAAGTATGTAAAGTGTTTCAAAATAGATTTACAAGGTTGTGGTACTTGTGGTGATTTTTTTTTTTTAATATTGACGTTCACTTTTATACGCGATATATAATAAAACACCATCGCAGTGTATGGTTTGGTCTTATATAAATTACAGATGATTTAGCGGTCAATATTTGACTGAAAGCTCGTTCTGCGCAAGCTGACGAACAGCAGCTTTGAGGGGGAAGCAAGAGGTCAAAATTCGTGTGAAGTGCACGACTTGTGCGGTGCTACGAAATAATGGCGAATCCCTCTGCCCGCGTCCGTTTAAGTTTCGCTCCATCACTGGGAAAGAGATGCGGGGCTGCGGCTGGGTTTCAACGCCCATCGGCGGCCTGTGGGGGGCCTGCACACACTGTGGGTCCACGCTGTAACGTTCACTTTTCTACCAATGATGCTGTTCATGCATTTGCTGTAAAATCATTGATTCAGAAACTGAAGAAGGTTTCCCAGTCATCTGGGTTCTTTGCTTATTTATTTAGGAAGGGCAATTTCACAAGTTTTGGTTACATTGGAGACACTGAGCATCCAGATTGTAACTGTATAAGTTTACTCTTTGAAAAATGCCTGATGTGATTTACTCACTTTGCTAATATGTGATAATGATCTGGTGCACTTTATATGTCACATAACTTGAAACCTCCAGTAGTTTTAAACAGTCTCTCTCAAGTGCAGAACAAAAGCAGAGGACAAAAAAATGCTCACATCCAGTATCTAAGTAATCCAGGGTTTCCACACATCTGAATCTCACCTGCTTCTGTGGTACCACTGAACAACTGACCAGCTACTTCCACTTATTTATCCATCACTGTAAGTTGCTTTGGAGAAAGGTCTCAGTTAAATGAGTAAATGGAAATGGAAAAAAATAAACATGTTTGTATTCAAATATCAAATATAATTTGTGCTTATGTGAGCGTTTTTATATCAGGAAATACAATAAAATGGATATGCAGTTCTGTATACAACACATTGACAGAAAAGTGACATTTATGATTTTGAAGTACACTTAAACAAAATTTGTGAAATGCTTGATTTCAGAAATTTCTT
This sequence comes from Heterotis niloticus, assembly GCA_018136845.1. Taxonomy (NCBI): domain Eukaryota; kingdom Metazoa; phylum Chordata; class Actinopteri; order Osteoglossiformes; family Osteoglossidae; genus Heterotis; species Heterotis niloticus. The sequence goes on from CM030896.1 coordinate 22,815,245, forward strand.
TTACTAAAAAAAAAACCAAACCACCAACGTAATGATAAACTTTTGGTTTCTGAAGCAATTTCTGATTTAAAACAATGTTCATTTACAATTAACAGTGGGACACTTTTAGGTAACAATGAATTTCAAATGTTAAAATGATGCCAAAATAGCATTTATTTCCTCTGTCAAAAATACAAGCTTTCAACTATATAATTTACTGCAGCTGTGCCTTAGTGTTTGCAGTCATTTTCACACTTGATGAAATGTCTTTCATCTTCATCTATGGCCATTTCTGAACCTTTACATTTCCTTCACAAAATATTGTTACAGAAGTGCCCAAACAATTACTTGAAGAATTAAAGCTTATTGCTACATTTAGTGAAGAGATTTATTCTCCACCACTCCGACAACCATTCACAGCCAAAACTTTACAAAAGGATCAGAATATAAAAATACATTGGTATTTAAACAGTTATTAATATGATTAGTGATTTGTGAAAAATTCTGAGGCAGATTTACTGCATATGTGTCATGTTTTACATTTCAGCTGATATTTTAGTGATATTTTAATTTGTTTGCTGTAGTTCCACTGTGTTTTTAAACTGGGTGTGAATACCTTCTGGGTTTTTGTCCAGCTATTTAAAAAAGGTAGCTCTATGTTCTGTACCATGCATACTGCAGTAGATGAATAACTAAAATGTGTACATGGCATAAACATGTAGTTTGTGTCACAAGTTTCAGTTTTTCTCCTTGCTTGATTCTTTGGTAAAGAATTTGATTCTTTCTGTTGTTTCTAAGTGATTAATGGTGATGCATGTATGAATCTGTTTTCATTTAAGTGAAATGCTCAGAGAGGGTCTCATTTATTTGAAGATGGGGTTTTTTTTTTACCGTAATGAAGGCATGTGATATGTGCAGAGTGATATTGTTACATGTAGGTCTTTCAATATTTTTCAGGATTTTGCTGTACATACTGTATGAACTGCATTGAGTTTTTACATTTTTGCATTTCTTCATATCTGACATTTTCAGATTTTTTCATACATTGCCAGGTTGAAAATTTAAACTGATCACTTGTTTCAATTTGATTAGTATGAATAATAGTTATGGCATCTTACTGTAACATCTTTCAGCGTGAAGAGGCTTTGCTGAACCCAGCTGTTCAGTGTCACCTGCCCCTTGTTGTCCAGCTCCGGACTAAGAAGCGCTTTTACATTCCAAAGAATGACCATGCAAGAAAGCACAACATTGATCTTGAAGCATTGTCTCGTTCAGCTGGAATGGTTATTCAGCAGGAATACATGGAGAGACCTATCAACATTTCTTGTACTGGTAAATTGGAACTGCAAAAGTACAAATATTGCAGGAACAAAGTTTTGTCCATAATTCCATCAGTTTTGTCAAATTTTTCTTTGTGCTGATTTAAATAAATGTTACCCAGTATTGCCCAGGTCACAAAATGGACAGTTGGCATGATAAAAAGTAATAAATTGCACATCACCAAATGTACACATTTTGTACATAATTATTGCTAAATGTTATTACCCTTGAACTTGTGACATTTAGTCCAAAAATATGGTTAGTACTGTACACTAATGTACATCAGTGGTTGGATTGTGCCCGTTTGTGCTCTTCCTTAGCAAAACTGCCTGCTGGCACAAATCACTTTGTAAAAATCTTAATGTAGGTACATATTGATAAATGTCTGTAGTGTATGTAATTGATATGTTTCAGTTTTGCTCTTTTTCATACCTTTTTACTTCATGCTCCCTTTCAAGTGGGAATCTTTGACCCTTACGTTCCACCAGAGGGTGATGCTCGACTCTCAAAACTATCCAAAGAAGGACTAAAACAGCGCACAGAGCAGCTCCGACAAAGTGCTGCTTCCCAATTAGCGTAAGTATTTCTTTTCTCTCCATTCAGCATGTTCTGCTCCTTCATTTTCTCACTTCCTTTTTTTTTTCTTCTTCTTTTTTTTCATTGTGTTATTCACACAGATCCTTCAGGTTGTCTTACATGCTCACAACTGCAGAATGCTCTGAATGCATCATTCACCCTTCTTATGCAAGCCCTTACAAAATAAAAGTGCAAATGTTACTTGAAAATTAATTTTTCTTCACAGCATTTTTATATACATCCATATCCTACTATACAGACATTCATTTTTGTGTTCCAAGAATTTGCACTGCTTATAAGATGTCTGTCATTTTTCATCAAGACTTTTTTCAGTCTGAATGCACCAAATGAGCTGCAAGTGAGCTGCTCCTTTACCTACTGCTGCAGGGAAGCAAGAGAACATACAATATGTAATGTTTTTTGATGCATAAAAATGTATTATTTGTATGTTATTACCTTGTTGATATCGGCCAGTGCTTTTTCTACAGTGCTGGTCAATATTGTAGCTGGATTGTTTTAGCAGCAAAAATGTACATTTAGCATGCAAGTAGAGCACAATGAATCTGAACCTGTTTTTGAACATTCTGTCCTTTTATGATATTTAAGTTTTCTCTACCTCTTCCTGCTTGTCCCTAGTGCTTTTTAAATGACTACTACAAAGAAAATACTGGTAAGGTTACATATTTTTTGTATTACCTTGCAGATTGCGGAAGATAAGGGAGCATGACCCAAACTTCACCACCAAGGAGTTTCCAAGTAGAGCAATGGAGATCTTTGTAGAGGCCCACAATGCTCTTGCACAGTAAGGATATATGCAGTACACCCACCCTTAATGTAACTACAGGACATATTTAGTTTGAATTATACAAATTAGTCATATGATTTCATTTTCATACATCTCTTGGGTAATAAGGTGAGGTTAAAAAAGTCTTGAAGTTCTACCATGCAACTGCAAATTATTGCATGTTACTTACTATAGTATTTTTCTGATTGAAATGCTCATTGATTCTACTCAGATGGCAAGAGATTTAGCCTGCAAATTTAGATCTGGCAACAACAGATACAGGACTTGTTTATACATAGCTGGTTAACACTTCTAGCTGGTATGAAAGTTTGTTGACAGTTATTAGAGTTTAAATATTGTGGAGTAACTTATAGAAAGGAAATGTTTGACTATGATTTTGTAGCTTATCTTTATTTTCAAACTAATTCATTTTAAACTTCTGGCATTAAGGCACATTTCCTTTGTTTCATATGTTACAAGATGGATTATTATGAGCAGTACAATAACAGGATAATGATTACTGGGGTTTGCACAAAAATGTTATTTGCTAGGTCAAATGACAAACCTTGAAGGATTGAAACACCCACTAGTAAATCTCCTTAACTAACAGCTTAGCTCTTTAAGTCTTCTTTAGCTAATCTGACTTTAACTTAAGTTTTAATGTACTCAAGTTCAACAGAGAATTACTTGTTGAAAATGTTGAGAATATTACATTAGAAGATGAGATGCAGAAGTGCAGCTTGCAGGATTTCACATTAGATTTTTTTATATGGCAAAGCAAACAGATGAGTCTCAAGCCTTCTTTTAAAGACCATTACAGAAAGGGGAATTTTTTTAAAAATCATTAAAAAAAAGTGGGGGGGTAGAAACACCAAAGAAAAACACAAATACTAGGAGCAAACTGTATTGTAGCAGCCAAGCTATACAGAGCTGGAAGTGATCCATGAAATGTAGATATTGCAGCAGTAAGAATTTACAGGGTTTTTAAATAATACAGTAGATGGTATGAGGGAGAAATTGGCAGGCTCCATAGAAAATGTATACATTTTGGAACCTAAAATGGTCATTGTGACAGTCTGTACCTTATACACAGTCTTCATAGTACAAGACTTTTTTTCACTTTTTTTTGTATTTCTCATATATATATTTCATATTGATAATGCATTCATATGTTTATTTGATTTTCTGTTTATGTTGATTTACTGTTCTTGGAGCATGAATTAAAAACAAAAAACTGCTATTCACATTCTTTTCCATGACATGAAGTTGATGGGATTAAGTAAAGGTTTGCAAGTATAAATATGTATTTGTGTTTCTCATTCATATATTCCCTTTTGTTTTAGGTTTAACAAGGAGAAATTGCACAAGCTGGTGACTGAAAGATGCTATCCTGTAAGTAAATGAGTTGTATATTTAGCTCATTCTGCTGGCATTCTTAAAATTGCTGTGGGAAGTCTTCTGTGAAACTTTGTTTCTGCTGCCCCCTTAACTTTAATTGAACTGTCAGTTGAACAAATGTCTTTTTTTGCATTAGTATTCAATTTCTGTCAGCTTGTCCTCGGGAGAATCGCAGTGGAAGTAGGGTGAGAGGTTAGCTATGCATTCCTTTTCCTATACAGTATGTAGCAGTGGTCTACAGCTCCTAAGAAGTATAGTTTCTCCAGCAAGTCCTGAATGTGCCCCAGGGTTTCCTCCCGGTGAAGTAGGAAATAACTGACAGGCATTAACATATCCATAATAATAAAAAAAGATAAACAAATAAAAAATCTAAATAAACAGTGTAATGCAATTAAAAAATACAGTATGTATTGTAATAAACCGTGTGTTACGAATTTATCCAATGCAATGTGCGCAGCTGGGCTGGTGTCTTATCAGCTGTTTCACCTTTGTTTGAACTCATTGGTGCCATCTCACCACATTTGCTGAACATTTCATTTTTTAAAATCTATTTATTTAAAGGCTTAATGAGGTTGTTTACATACCCAGTCTAACATTAATACTCATAGAACTGACAAAAAACAGCTATTTTTCATACTTGAAATTCATCTTAGTATAACTTAGGACTGATCTGCTTATTCATTATATGCATTGCTGATCAAAGAGTAGGGAGGATAAGGTCCTTTATATGACAGATTGTCATATTTTCAGTTTGTACTTTTGTGCAAAAGGGTTTAACATAACCTCAAAAATGGCAATAGCCAAGGGTGAATGTCATGCTTCATGCAGACACCTACTGTCCACCCCACCACTTTGCATCCCCAAAATGGCTCAGTCATGTGAATTTGTCACATTTTGAATGAATGTGAGTAGGTCAGATGTTTAATTTTACTGAAAAATCTTATTCCATGTTTCATATTGGCTGAGATCTGGAACTTTTATTTTTGCAGGATATGGTGAGGGGTAACCGCTACAAGACAATACGCTGGAAGTTTGTGGAGTCTCTTGAACCTCCACGTGTTGTGCACACTCGCTGTCCAGACATGGTGAGCAAAGGAAACATTTATGGCCAAGTGACGTTGCGTATACATTACAAGCAGGTAAGAGTTTACATGAAATAAATTGTTTCTGTATTTGTAAATATGTCATGGTGTGATGGTACTTTCAATAATGAACTGTGAAAAACCATTTATTTCAGGATTATAATTTTTTAAATACCTTTTACATACTGGAGAGGTAAGATGTGGGTGGTACGGTGGGCAGCATTGATACCTCTAGATATAGATTTATTCCCCATGCAGCCTGTCTGAATGTTGTCTATTCTCAGTTTGGATGGGTTTCTTCTTGGTGCTCTGATCTCACATAGTCAAGAGATGTGTTTAAGGTGGATTTTTGTCTCTAAATTTCCTGTAGTTAATGCGTGTTAAATTGTTTTTGCAGTTATTATTTAATATGGATGTTAATATAATTAAACTGTGTAAATAAAGGTGAATGTACCAAATAATACAACTGGGTCTTTTACAGGCTCTTTTACAGGAGTAAAACTAATAGTAAAAACTGAAGCACTGAGTGTTAACAGAAAAAAAATCCTAAAATTCAGAATACTATAGTGACAATGGAGATTTTTTTTTTTTTTAACTTAATTTGTTTGTTTAGGCAATTCTTGTATCCAGTGTGATGTACAACTCTGAGCAAACAAAGTGCATTTCACAACAGATGCCAGCAATGAGCAGCATTTATTATTGCTGTGTGTAGTTATCAGGTTATCTGTCCCAGGAGTGCCATCCTTGTAATGGTCTTAGCTGAGGCACTTAACCTGAATTGTTCCTTTAACTTGCGTAGCCTCACAAATGGTAATGTACAAATTAAGCCATAAAATAACCTTTCATTCATTATCCTGACTTTAGACTGTGGCCATCTATGATCGATTTGGAAGGCTGATGCTGGGCAATGAAGACGAGCCACGGGATGTTCTGGAATACGCCGTTTTCGAAAAGCACCTGAAAAACCCCTATGGTTTATGGCGACTGCATGGCAAGATCATCCCTGACTGGGCCCCACCCAAGGATCCCATCATGAAGGTGAAAAGTCTTTTTGAAGTCTGAGATTAGGCTTGATTTTTTTTTTTTTTTTTTTAAATTTATGCATAGTTTAGATGACAAATTCTATGGACATTTCGTTTTCATAGCTATGCAATTTTAATTATATATTTGATTGTGAATTGAATTCACTGAAATCTGTCTTGTATCTTTTTAGACCATCATGATTCCTGGTCCACAACTAAAGCCCTGGGAAGAGTTTAAGAGCCATAACTCAGAAGAGTCCAAACTTGGGGGAATGTAGCAGCAGTAGTTTGTGAAAGTGATGTTGGTTGGCTTTATTTCTGGTTATTTAAATAAATACAGCTTTTAAGAATGAGCATTCATTCATTCATCCTCCACTATCATTGCAGGATTGTGGTGGTCCTGAGCTGGTTCCAGGAACACAGGGTCTAAGGCAGGATACGTCCTGAACAGGACACCTGTAATTTGGCAGTCACAGACAAATTCACACATACAGTGCACACATTACAAGGATGATGTAAGTTCACCAGTTTACCTGACACACATTTTTGGACTTTGGAAAGAAACTGGAGGTCTTGGGAGAAAATGAGGAGAACTTGGCAAGTCCACACAGACTGAGTCAGATTCACCACAGCCTAAAGAGAAGGGATATAAATGCTATATGGTCTAACACCATAGAAGCCTCATATTTAGCTACGTAAGTATACAGTGCTGTTCCTTCATACCTACACTGATTGCTTTCCTAACTACAGGTGTACATTGGTGATGAATGGGTCTCATGGAGATGGAATCAGGATGTTGCAAAAAAGTATGTTAAATCTGCAGGAGTTTGCCCTAGTTAGCTGGATGAGTATTGAAACGAACACTGTTTGGGGATCAGTATGGTGATCTTAAATCCCTTCCTCATTGTCAACCGATGCATAAATTAATTTGAATCCACAAAGGGCCCCATGATGGAACAACACATAAAATAAAAGGCAACAAGCCAATATCAGAAATATCACTAAGGATGCCAGTTCAGGTAATGAAGAATATTCAGTGTTGCTGCAGTCACATATTTGAAATCACTCAATTTAAATAATCAAATCCATACAGTTCAGAGATGTAGAATTGAATGCAAATATTCTTCTAGGGTTCCTTACACTTCTAATTTCCTAATATCTATTTGTCTGTCTACCACCAACAACTCCATTTGTCTGTGTTGTCCTGTGTCTTCTTGCTGTTTAGTGTACTGTGCACCATGGTCCTGGAGAAGCTATATCTTGTTCTCTGTAAAGCTACAGAAGGGCAATAAAGTGAACCTTAATCTTAACTTTAATTATTTAATTGAACTTTGTAGTACTGTGAACACATTTAACTAATTTTTTTGAAAATCTGGCAGGCTGTTTCTTCCATTACTTTAGTGTAGTTTCCCCTTATTATTGCAAACCACTACGTCCTGCTGGAACCAATACTCTGGTCCTCTGTGAGCTCTTCCACCTGAAAGGTAAACTTGCTCCCCAGTCCCCAAAGGGTGGATTGACTAAGATTTTTACAAAGAGGTAAATGAGCAATTTTACTTTATTTACCAACACATCATCTATGTCAGGAACAGGCTCAGAGGCTGGGCCATTCTTTATGTAGGTAACTATTACAGGAAGTCCAAAGTACATATTTCATGACACACAACCATCTATCATTTGGGTCAGCTCCTTCCTGAGTCAACAGTTGCGGTAAGTTCATTAACATTTTAATATGTAATAAGCTGAACTTTTTTCATCTATCTCAGGCAGCAGGTTTGCAGAGTGGTTAGAACAGTCATCTTGCACTCAAGGGGCTCAGGTATGAATCCTACCTTTTGCTGTACTACAGTTGTCTAAGGTAAAACAGGTCCAGCTCCACTGCCTGGCCAAAAAAAAAAAGTCACACACTAATATTTCGTTGGACTGCCTTTAGCTTTGTTTACGGCACACATTTGCCTTGACATCATTTCGATAAGCTTATGCAAAGTCATAACATTTATTTCCATTAATAATGCGTTAATTTTTCAAGATCTTGCATTGATGGGAGCATCGGACCGCTGCGTAAAGTCTTCTCCAGCATATCCCAAAGACTCTCAATGGAGTTAAGGTCTGCACTCTGTGGTGGCCAATCCATGTGTGAAAATGATATCTCGTGCTCCCTGAAGCACTTTTTCACAATTTAAGTCCGATGAATCCTGGTATTGTCATCTTGGAACCAAAAATGCATTGATGGAAAAACCTGGTCATTCAGTATATTCCGGTAGTCAGCTGACCTCATTTTTTGGGCACAACATTGCTGAACCTAGACCTGACCAACTGAAGATCATAACACTAAGTTAAATCCAGGTGGTGGCTTTTTTTTTGACTAGGCAGTGTATATTAATGGTAAGTTATGGTGAATATCTTAACATGGTAAATCACTTTGGATTAAAGTGTCATATACATTAGTCAATGTTCCCATTTATTACTGTTCATTTATACAAGCCCTGGACCACCATGACCCTGACTAGGATAAGCAGATAAGAATAATAGATGCATATATTAACAAAATCTGATACGGCATTTAACATTTTTATACAATATTAATAGTATATCCCAAAGTTTTTTTAGACATGCTGTATTTGTGAACAATTTGCACCGATTTATTTTATTACAAGGCAAGAATGATCATATTCAACTCATTGAAGCCTTTCCAGAAATTATTTAGTAGAAATGGCAAAAAATTCAATACATAACTGAATTTTAACGACTCCACTTTCTGGAAGGTTTTATCATACATCCTCCAAGTACAGTATTTCTTGATAATATTTGCTATGCTTTATGTTCATATCTCCAGATTCTGTGAGCGATAAGTAGGATAAATTATCTTCTAAGTCAAAGGTCTTCGAGAAGACTTTAAATTGTCCCATAAAAATCCATTTTACATCCATCATTTTATATCCTTCATCCTCTAAAGAGCAGTATCTGTTACAATGAAACGTATTTCAGATTTTTAAAAATTGTTTAACTTGAACTCTTTCCCAATTAAAAAGCTAGTTGTTTCTGAATTTTATGTAGCATATTATGAAATATTGGATATTTTTACTTTAATAATAGCTCATTTTTGTGCTTACAAATATAAATACTTTGTAATTTTATTAATCAGTTGCATTAGCATTTTAATGAACAATTAAATAACTGAATTATTAACATGAAGAAAACAGATCAGTTAATTAAAAGGAAGACAAGTGGTATTCTTAGGGCAAGCAGTAAATTCATATAGAGTTGAAGCATGCAGGGGTGTTCCAGGTCTGTGGAGTGACTAGGCAGGGAGTAAGTGTGGGAATACTTTTTATTTCATTTTGCACAGTACAAAATACCACAAGAATCTAAAAATAGCTAAAGAAAGCTGAGCAACTAAAACACAAAATATACTACAAAGGTAACTAACTAAATAGACCCTGGCATCTTAGCAGAATCTACTTTTTGTTGTCCTCTTCATCATCATCTCCTCTCTCTTGCTCTCTGGGCTTTTATGCAGTAATTTATCAGTTTATTAGCAGGCCCCAATCATGTGGACCCTCAACAACACTATATAACAGCAAAGTTCTTCCATCTTGAATGTCTATTTGTGGACAGGCATGCAATGGGGAGGGCTATGCTATCCCGGTTATAGTTCAGTGTGGTATCATAATATTAATAAGGTTAGTGTGTCCCCAGGATGCAGAGAAGACATAGACAAACATAACTTGCTACCTGTTTATATTCTCCTGCAAAGCCTCACCGAGTCTCTCTTTGACATTGACTGAAGTGGAAAGGGAGGTGGGGACACAAAGACAGGTATTCCTGGTGCACTGAAAGACATCAAGGAAGACCTCAGGTTTATCATTGGGGTTTATCTTCAGGAGTTTCACCAGGGCACCACTGGCCTGATGGGAGCAGTCAACAACCCCATCTCCTACATGGATTAGTGCTGGGTCATCTTGCTAGCTTGATCTAGCAGTCTTCTGCTGGGTCAATGTAAGCTGGCTAAGAAGGTGAAGCAGAGGCATGTCACTCATTTAGGTATCAGCACCACTGTGACAACGACACTGGTTTGTAGGACAAGAAGAGTCATGTCTGCAGTTTTCTTTGGTTTTACTGCTTTATTTGTAATTCATAAGTCATAAAAACCATGATTAGGTCTGTGCGCTCAGGACTGTCACTCTAGAGGAAACATCCTCTTCTGATAAACGGCAAGCACTTAAATCAGGATGTTGTGGAAACTATGTGTTTGTTGACTGTAACTAAGCATATGTTAGGGTTGGCATGGTCTCCAAGTGTGGATTGCATAAAATAGTGTGTGTCAGATTCTAAAGTGCATTGAACTATGGACAAACAAATGAAATGTGAGTGAAGCATGACACAGAACTGTTTGCACATAGTTACATATCTCTTGGTTATGATAAATGGTACTGCAGATTTTAAACTGATGCGAAATTGCTGTAAGATAAAATGCTGCTGACATTGCACAGATCGATATCTACATTGTATTGTAATATCCCCAGGGAAGCTGTTGTGCAGCTCTGCAGCAACATTCCCAACATACTTACCACAGTAGTTTATAGCATACTGAGATACCTGGCAATGCCTGGGGTTAGAGAGTTGAAAGATGGAAAGCTAAAAAATAACATTATAGGCCACCAAACTATTACCACTGAAGTGGTTGCCGTACCTGTTACCAGCAGCCTTTCTGCATCACAAACCCTTCCTCCTGCCTCTTGCCAATCTTTGCCAGCATAGAAAACAAAGTCTGGTGTGTATGTCATGTTTCATGTGCAAATGCTCACATGTAACAGCTACTGGCTCCTGTGTCTTCCAGCTTGGAACCCAGTTTGGGGAATAGAACCATAAAGTAGTGGCATTTAGCAGATGAGGTACATGTCTATGCCACATGCCTGCTCCCTTTAGACTATGCAGATGCTAAAGAGAACCACCTATAACAACATGCAGACAGTAATAAATTATATATTAAACTTTATAAAGCTTAAGCTTGCTGTATTTAAAATACAAAAGTATTGTTAGAAGTACTATTAGAATTGTACACAGTTGTAGCTCAGCAGCTAAAGTGTCCAGTTTGCCTTCCTACTGACAAATTAGCTGGGAACTGCCTGAGTGGCACACATCACTACTGTGTGTACCTCACTGTATGTCATGAAACAGACAAACAAATAATATATAAATTGCCGAACTTTATTACCCTTAGACTAGCTGAATTTAATACACGAGGTACATGTCAATGCCTGCAACCCAATGTGTGTAGTGCTGTGTATGTGTTTATGAAAGCGTGTTAGCATCAGTCATGCAGTTTGGTTAGTGTTGTGCACACAGTGCCTGTGACGTCAGAACTTGTGCCTTTACAAACCTCATTTTAGACAAAAACAAAGAAACAGTGATGGTAGTTTATAGGTGTAAATTTTCAAATATATTTCTGATAAATGATTTATTTGAGCCACAAGTGTCCCATTCAGGGTGTAGTTTCATAGCTTAACGCTCAGTAATTCAGAGACGATCTCTGGACCTCCGTGACCCACCGTGATGGATGGATGCATGAAGTTATCTGAATTTTTTTTAAGGAACTGCGTTGTATTTTAATGTGTTTGAGACAACGACAATCTTAATTTTCATATCGTCAATTTAAACATTAAAATTTGCAGGGGGAAGTAATGCTGAGGAACCTACCCGACTGTTCAAAACTGAAAGAATCGTTGTGTAACCATAACAACAGGGCAACTTCCGGGACCCTGGTCTGGTACTAGCTTTTACCGCACTGGAGAGTCTTGGAATTTCCGGGATGCGCTGGGAACTGTTCCAGGGGAAAAGGAGGTTTGAGCGGCTTGGTCAACCTATTACCGCCTGCAGTTTCTCCGGGACAAGTAAATAACACCCGCCGGAACCGCACTGACCGGCTACCCGGCTGGCTGACTGTCAAACCGAGCGCCCCAAAGTACCGGATATGACGTCAGTATGTGTGCGCACTATCTCTAGCGTCCGTTTCTCACCGTGGCTGCTGGTTTGCGGGTTGTACCGTGTAATATTTTTTCAAAATGTGTGTAAGCTGTTGTCAAGAGGTCAGATAAGCCACGGTGCGTATTTTACCTTAATTGTTAGCGCGAATAAAACCGTTTTATATGATAATAAATTTGAGGTGTTGATATTCTGCACAGCCGGTGAAGTATGGTGAAGGGGATCACGAGCAGGAGAGCCTGACAGGGACAGTTTTCCCCTCGCTTCTAAACTTTGACAGACATTTGCAATAATAGCGCTTTTGTGCGAAGTGTTTTGTGTGCGTTCACTCGTAAGAAGAGGGCTTTTTTTTGCAAACTAGAAATGCTTGGTTAGCCACGGCACGCATACCTGCTCGAATGTATGAGCGCGCCTTGGTTTGCCTTCAGTTTGTTCTGAGAGACACATTTGTTCCTGCGTTGAAACTTGTAGTAGAAACCGTGTGAGAGAAAGAACGATTGTATGAAAAACGCACAAGTTTTGTGAGCGAGTGGGACAGTTTATACAGTATTTCGCGTTACGAGGCTTACATCAACTTGGTATGGCGCTGCGAATAACTACTCCTTCCCTGTTTTAGAATCGTAATGCCAAGCTTTTCATAAGATGAGTTGTAGGAAAGTGGTGGAACAGTTAGACATACAAAATGTGCTAGCATAGTGTTGGCATGTTCCATAAATTGCTGGTGTAGATGAAGGTTTATTTAATGTGGCCCTGAGCCCCAAAACATGTCACACATATTCAACAAGTCATCACTTGCATGACGGTGCAAAACCGCCAAGATGCATCCCAGTTTTCCATTTAATGCACTGGTGTGTGACATCACTTCTCCAGCTTCTTCGGTCCTTGTCAGAGACTCAATTTTATATTTTCATAATGGTGAGTAGCCTTTAAGGACTTTTGTGAATTGGAATACGCAAGAACCTCACTTGCAGTGAGAAGTACCTGTGTGCCAGATTTCAAGTCTGTGGCTTGGAAAACTAAGCTGTGGGTAAAGAACAAACAAGCAGACAAATACCAGACAGACACTGAGTTTTATAGCTATAGAGATTACAGAAAGTACACAGTTTCTTGTTCTGGGGCAAAATTGTGGTTAAAGTTAGTTGTAGTCAGTTGCTCTTGACTTGCATCTCTAAGTAATTTGATAGTTATGATTATGTTAAATGTTTTTGGGAGAACCCAACTTCACTGCAGTGCATGACTTGATAGAATGATGGATGGATGGATGGATGGATGGATGGAAATCAGTCAGATTTCAGTATGGCAAAATATATTGCTGGACCCTGGCTGTGACATTTTCATTATGGTTGTATTTTTCTTTCTTGCCTGTTGTCTTTTTTAAGATTCAATTCATTTTAATTCCCTTGTACCTGGTCATGGGGTGTCCCTAACTGATCTTGATCATATTTTCCATAAATAGTTTGAAAAATAATTTTGATAAATGTAACTAAATTTTTGCACGTGGTGAAAGGTGTCTTGAAATATATTAAAACTGTAACATTCTATACTGTGGGTTTTTTAGATTTTTGTGTTATACTACTGTGTTAACATGGTACCTTTGTGTATAAATAATATAAATATAATTTTTATTATTATTACTATTATTATTAATAATAATAATAGTTTTTCCCCTCCTTTGAAACACAGGGTGCATGGCGGAGTTCCCCTGAACAGGGCACAGGGCTCTTGCAAGACACAGACATACAGTAAATGTTGCTGGATGAAAGACAACTGTGCCATCAAGTCATCTGAGCCTTATGTCTTTGAAAGGTGAGGCGGAGCTCACAGAAACAGAATCTGCTGGCTTTTCTCAGACAACTGAGGCTGAATCTGAGCTGAAAAACCTTGAGCTGTAAGTGGAAGATGCTGTCTGTTCTTTTGCCCATTGAATCTGCATCTTATTTTAATTAACTGGACAATTTATTAGAAAAAAAACATATTCCTGCAGTCATATCCAAATATTTATTGTAAAAGGGCTTGGTGTCCATAATTTGAAAGCATAATGGGTATGCATAAAACATTCATTTTACAATCATCAAAAATTTTTCAAAATGGTCAGTGTAAATTGACAGGTGGCTGACTGCTCATATCAGGCCAGCTTGTACCGTAATAGTCTGTTTTGCTGTTCTTACTGATGTGATTTTTGTTCTCTTTATGCCATGACAGATGCAATTAATTTCATTGAGATGTGGCACATGTTTCTAATATGGATAAAAGTCTAGCACAAATGGCGTCTTAGAAATTAGAGGAAACATTTGTCAAGAGTCTATCCAGGAATCACTGATGAAGTAGACCATGAACAAAACTGGTTTTGCAATAAAATGACTGCTTCATCAGGCAAAAATAACTTTGTGCTCAGTAATAATTCCACTGGATGAGAAGGGTGTGCATCGTAGTGGTTTTTTGTTAAATGTGACTTTGTAATATGAGGGCTGAGTGTGTTTTTCATGCTGTGGTATTTGAATTTTCTTGTATTTTAATGTTTTCTACTTAACACTTCCTTTAACTTGTATATTTTGGTTTAGATGGTATAGACAAACGCATAACATCTGTGGGAGAATTTATAACCTTTAGTTACACATCGTTGGTGTATTGATCTATTCCTCACTTATATTTCTTATTACTTTCCCTTAGGAATTAAAAAAAAAAAATCCTGCGGATGGTGATTCCAGGTCATTAAATGGCCGACTTTTTTGAAGAATTCTGTCACGCAGACAGTTCGGATCCCTTCCCAATATGGCAGAATAGAACAATCAGTTCCTGTTTCAACAAGTTGATCCTTAATTCTTTGCCGCACGGTCTTCTTGCTATTACTAGTGCATGTTATCTGAGTGCAGCAAGGTAGGTATGAAACTCATTTTTTCCTTTATTCTAAGAAAACACAATGTTGTCAGATTATTTTTTAATATTAAGTATTATTTTATCATTTGCCTTTTTCTACATAGATGCAGTCACCTCACTCCTACTATACCATACACCTGGAGCATCAGGATAGTTGCAGCATTTTTGATGGCACTACTGTTTATATTAGATGTTATTATAGTGAGCCTCCTTCCTCTACCAACAATGTATCTTGACATTCTAGCTGATGGATGTGCCATTGTTGGTTGGTCTGTGCACTTTGGGTCACTGGTGGTTTTGCAGAAATCAGTTTATAGTGCTACCAGGGGTCCTGTTCTGTTGCTGATTCTTGCCATCATGCCAGTTTTTACACTGACTGTAACCATGATTTCCTACTGCCAGAACACTTTCTGTCTGGACTTTTCCCAGCCCTTCAGAGCAATGCGGTTAATCCTTTTAGCCATCCAGCTGTTTCTGCTCCTTGTATATTTTCTGGCATTTGCTGTCCCTTGTCAAATAGAACGTGAGTCCACTTTAATAAGTGACTCAGATCACACCCCCTTAATACATGAAGGAGTTCAGTTTGGCCAGGATGGACAAATTCACGCAGATGACGGCTCCAGCTGGCCATCCAGGATCTTTTACCTGTGGTTAAACCCTCTTATGAAACGTGGTCAAAACATGGAAATAGAAAGGCCATCAGATGTCTGTTTGCTACCCTGTCATCTTCAGACAAAGGTTGTCTGCCATAAGTTTGACCTCTGTTGGGCGAAATCTCGCCATGAGGGAGTTGTGCTTGAGGATGAGACTGAACAGAGAAGAAGAGGAGGCCCCAGCAAAGATGGAACGCTCCGAGAGAACTCTGAAATTCGATTTCTGTATGTGCTGCACAAGGCTTTTGGGCTAAAGTACTACTTGCTAGGGGTAGTGAAGTTGTTTGGGAACATGTTGAGTTTTGCAGGACCACTGCTTCTTAGTAGCCTTGTGGCCTTCATGGAAGAGAGTCAGGCACCCATTAGCAAAGGACTGTGGTGCTCTCTGGGTCTGTTTGCGAGTACATTCCTATCTGCTGTCCTCCGTAATATTTTTTCCTTTGAAGTGTCAAAAGTTTCACTTTCTGCCCGTGCTGCCGTAATCGCTACCATTTATCGTAAGGCATTGCGGGTGAGCAGCACTACACTTGCTCGGTTTAACTTGGGTGAAGTTGTCAATTTTATGAGTACAGACACTGACCGGTTAGTTAATTTCCTCAACAATTTTCATGATATATGGAATCTGCCCATCCAGTTTGCAGTCACCCTGTACCTCTTCTACCTGGAGGTGGGTGTAGCCTTCTTGGCAGGGCTAGGTTTTGCCCTCCTGCTGGTACCTCTTAATAAGGTCATTGCCACCCGTATTATGAGGAACAACAAGTATATGCTGCAGAGCAAAGACAGCCGTGTTAAGGTATGGGCTCATTTGTTTTATTTTATTATTGTAATTACGCTAACCTCAACATGGTATTCAAATAAGTATACTTTAGAAGCCTGGAAAGCTTTCAGTAGCTAAACGTTTTAAATTTTCATATAAATACTGTTGTTATATTATAAATGAAGAACAATCATTTCAAATCTGCTGTTACTGTTGGCTTCTGTCTTCTTCAGGATCCATCATTGTTCTGTTTTAGGATAACTTTTTATATGTTTGTTCATAATTCATAAGTATAGATGCACTGTTGAAATCATGTAAAAGATAATTCTGAATAAACTTTTTTTTTTTAATGTATTATTTAGCTAATGACAGAAATGCTGTTTGGGATGAGAGTGATCAAGTTCTACACCTGGGAGCATCACTTCTTGCAGAAAATTGGTGACTGCCGCAAACGGGAGCTGTCTCACCTGAAAGCCATCAAGTACCTTGATGCTGTGTGTGTCTACATCTGGGCAGCACTGCCTGTCTTAATTTCCATTACCACCTTTGTCACATATGTGTTGCTGGGCCATGAGCTTACTGCTGCCAAGGTAATTTTCGTATTTTTCTTTTAACAGTGAAAAGCATCACCGCACTTTGTTTTTCTTAAGCTCTCATAAAAAATAATTTTAAAAAACTTGTTGTAAATAAAACATTTGTTTTACATGAATTTCTCTGTATAGATTTTTAGGAATGGAGGATACAGTGGAGAGTTTTATTTTAAAAAGAATTTAAAGGAACTCATACAGAACTTCAGTTCTTTTTTTTTTTTGTCTTATCTCAACTTGCCATCAGAAAATGAACACTGTAAACTGGTTTTGAACTGTATGAAAAGTTGTTAGTTTTTTATATTAAAAAGTAGCGTAAAAGAGTAGTATACACTTATTTTGACTTTCACAATATACATTTTATTGAAATTGATGCATTGTGTTTGGTGTGTTTATGGCAGTGCATTGTGTGTTGCAAGACATTTGTAATGCGAATCAAAAAATGTATCTATAATTTCTTGCAGGTTTTCACGACGCTCGCTTTAGTGGGTATGCTAATCTTGCCCCTTAATAACTTTCCCTGGATCTTGAACAGCACCATTGAGGCAAAAGTGTCAATTGACCGTATACAAAGCTTTCTAAGACTTCCCGACCAGGACATGGATAAGTACTACAACTGTGGTATGATTATTATTGCTCTTGTTATTGTTAGTGGTAGTAGTCAGATTTTATAGTGCTTTTATTACAGTAAGGAATATTAAAATGGAAATCACATATAGGAGGGCATAGGCTAGCAAAGTCACCAGATATCCTAGTGGTTGGAGCCATCTCCTTGTAATAAAAAGCACATGCAATCAATCCCCTGATCCCACTGCTCAACCATAAGCTTCCCTAGTAAAATTACAAAGTACACATGGTTAAATTAATTGTAAGTAGCTTAACATACAAACGGGGACTTTGTAAGTCAACATGAAGAAAAACATCATCTAAATAAATAACAAAAATAATTCAGAAATCATTATTGGAGAAACTTGGAGGGTGAGAGAATGTTAGGAGTTGGAGAAATCTGAATAGGTATTGGGAATTGATTGAATAATTGATACTGGTTTCTGTTTTTACACTTCCAATTGCATTGCAGTCTGTTTGCAAAAAGTTTTTGTATCTGTACGTACATAATTAGAGAAAGCTAAATTAATAATGCATTTAATATTTTGGCTTGATTTTGCATTGTAAGCATTTTAAATACCATATTTCAAAACAAAATATTTGAAATTTAATCTAAACTGCTTTCAGTTAATTAAATATTTTATCTTAACTGTTGTGTATTTGTAAAAGGAATTAAAAATACATATTTGTATTTCAATGCCTCTGCCATCTTTAATTCCTGTTGTTACAGCAGGGCTGTGAGACTGAATTGCAGAGGTCAAACATGGTGTGCAGACAGTATAAATAATGGGAGGAAGAAGGACTAGTTTGAAAACATAGTTACCAGGAAACAAATCATTTTCAATTACAATTTTTAACTGACACATTTGTGTAAGGTGACTTATACTGTTAAGTTCCTATACTAGGTTATTCAGAATTATTTAAATGTTTTTATAGGTGATTTTTTTTTATTATTTAAATTTATCAATTCAGGGTAATTGTCTTTCTTGGAGGTCTTACAGTTCTGTTTGTGGCTTTAACCACTACCTTACGTGCTGCCTCCAAGTATTAAACAGCTTGAAACTGGGGCTCATCATGCCTACAACATATCTACAGTGCAGTGTTTTTTAACTAACTAATCAGATAATCGCTTTTAAACAAGCGTGAATATTATATTCTAACTTCCAGTGTGATCATTGTTTTTACGGTTGCCTTGCTTTTTCAAAAGCATCACCTGAAGATCCACTTAATGCAGTCCAGATGAAGAACTGCACCTTTTCCTGGAATGGTCCTGATTCCTCTACTCTTACACCAAATGAGACTTCAGTCCCAGATGCCAGTTTTCTGCTCCAGAATATCAACTTCACTGTGAAAGAGGTATGTAGTGATTTCTGCAACTCGCACATAACATGAAATAAATACTTTAACTGAGGAATAAAGACAAACATAAGATGATTGCAGGTAATAATTGTAAATTATAAAAGCACCTAAATAGGTACATTTTTCACTCAGTGTTTCTTCCGATACCACAAGAGAAGTTTGCACATAGGCTTCAGGTGACTTGCACTGCTGTATGTTAAACAGTCCATGGCAAGGCTTTATGACCTCAGTTTATTGTCTTTCACACCAAGGAATTGACAAACACAGTACTCATGCTCAAATGTAATGTCAAAAATCTGCTGAAATAAATTGGAAAGTAATTGGTAAACACTTTTACATCACACAGGTTTACAGTTAATTAATGTGACACTGAATGTCACCGTTTTGTCTTCTTTGACCTGTATGCTATCCAGAGAGGAACTGGGCTCCTTGAAATCCCTTACGTACAACTTGTCCAAAGAATTGTTTAGGTGTCTATGACGTTTGGTTGCGCACTTCATACATGCCTCTTTTTGGTACAATTTCTGCAGCTTGTTCAAGTTCAGTTTAAAGAACAAAGTGGGGAGGTGAGCAAAGGAGCGGGGGGGGGGGGTGAGCAACCAATTCAAAGGAACTAACAGGTTCAAAGATGTGTTTTATAAAACAAGGGGTCAGGGGACATTTATATCATCTTGGAATGCATGACACCCGTATTCACAGAGTACACAAACACACCCATGCAAAGATCTATAAACATGTACAACTGGGCAAGGGTCAGCAATCCTCCTGTAACACCACACAGTGGTTAGTGTACAGAACTACATACAACGTCCAGCAGTGCTCACCTGCCCCCTTGCAGTATTTGTAAATATCTCCTCACTCATAAAGCAGCCACATTTCTATAAAATTTAATTACCGGTAGTATTGTTTTTGTGATTGAACTGTAATGTTACTCAATAAAATATATACACTTTTTGCTGATTATTATTTTTGGCATGTGTAACACTTGTTTTAGGGTTATGTTTGTAGTGCTTGATTTAATAAACGGTCTGCTTGGTGTTTAACAGGGTTCTCTTGTTGCTGTCGTAGGAAAAGTGGGCTGTGGAAAAAGCTCACTGTTGGCTGCCATCGCTGGAGAGTTGATTCGGTAATATTTCAATATTATAGATCCTACAACTGATTTTAGACAAGGATTTGAATCTGACTCGCATCTGTGTGAGATTCATGTGTTTTCCCTATGTTAATGTGAGTGAATGAATGTGTGTGAGTTCCCTGCCAGCCGATGTGTACTCTGCATTTTAGGCCCTGTGCATCTGTGGTAGATGCATACAAAAAATGCATTAATATATTATATACTGCTTCTAGGTATATTTGTAAAATTGAATGCTGCTCTGTACCTGTATGCGAAAATACCTTCTTCGAAGAGGACTCACTGCATTATCTGCTGACACTTAATAATTATAGGCCATAAGTTTCACTGTGTTCTCAACACACTGAAATTTATCCAGCATTTTTCTCAAGAGCAGCTAGCAAAGATCTGCCCATTTATGGCATCTAAATTAATGGATGCTCTGCTCTAAACTGTGTTTGGTCTTTGAAAGAAGTGTGACCATAACTGCTGCTACTGTATCGATATATGCAGCCGGATAATTCTACTGAGCTTTATTATATTTCCAGGGACCAAGAGTATAAAAGGCAGTCAGCATGAAACACAGACTGGACAAAGTGTTTACATTTAATACAGCACTTACAGATCCATGAACACCCACAATGAAGCAAATTCATACAACAAATTCTTAAATAATGAATGCCTGTGTGTGATCATAAAAGCAGTAGAGGCCTCTGTTCTCTCTTCAGGTGTGGTGGAATGGTGTATGTCCAGGGAATAGCAAATGGATTTGCCATGGCTGTACAGGAACCTTGGATCCAGCATGGTTCAGTCCGAGACAACATTTTATTTGGCAAGGAATATAATAGCCGCTTCTACCAATCTGTGATAGAGGCATGCGCTCTTACGGAAGATCTCAACGTGAGTTAACTTTTCCTGAGCCACTTAATAATGATTCAGGTCTTTTGGTTTTTGGGAGTTTTCGCTATGCTAAATGAAAGGACCTTAACAACGTGTTCTGTTGTAAGTGGAAATATAGAATGTAATTTATGTAAATTTCAGTGTTTGTTACAGCATGATTCAAACTTTACTACTGTTGCGTCATGTTTTAGAACCAGAGATACAGTAGTTATATATGTATTTATGTGTTGCGCAGGTGAACAATGTATACCTTTATTTCAGTCCCTTTGAAAAGACATTACCTTGCAGTGTTTTGTTTTTTGTTTTTTTTTTTGTTTCTCTGCCTGTTTTATTTAATATTCTGGGTTTCTTATTAGATATTGCCAAATGGGGACAAGACAGAGGTTGGAGCAAATGGAGTGACGCTAAGTGGAGGACAGAAGGCTCGACTTGCCTTGGCTAGGGCTGTCTACATGGTAAATAGCACAACTATCCTCTGGTATACATCCTCCCTATTTATGCCCTGCCAGTAAAATGTTACATTTTTAACCAAAAATTTGGGAGCTCAGTATGTAACTTTATTTAGCCTAACCATGTACCCACCCTTGTTTGAAATACTTTTTAACTATAGTAATATATGTAACCTCCATGATGATGAGCACACACTAAACATCACTTGCCACACATGCGCACACACACACAGATGTACTTTCTCCCACTTGAGCGCAGCCACACACCTACTCTAAACACATATGAACAGGGTTATGCACTTGCATACCCAACATCACCTTGCATTAAGGCACATAAGAAATATCTTGACACATTTTCTCACTACATACAAACACACAGGCATGGCTGTCACACATGCTGTGCAGACCGATGTATTTTGTCAAACACACACATGTAAATGTACTAAATGCAACAAGTTTAAAGGATGGGTGAAATATAATATGGAGTGAGTGGCTATAATATGTGCACAAATAATGTGTAATTTGTACAAAATGGAAATGTAAAAATTAATTTGAAATTGCCCATGATGCATGGTGCTGCATCCATTAGTGATGTAAGGATAATTCAGTTTGGTGATAATATATTTTGCTACTTTATTCTTTTCAACCATTCGACTATGATCGGTGTGCATTCCTGTCAGTGGCGTCAGCTTGTTGGACTGCCCTAACAATACTTATTTACTAAATGCAATCACTTACAAGTGACTATAGAAGTATTAGTAACTGAAGTAGGAAGAGGCAAAAGCGTTGTGTTATGGGGGGTATTAACACTGTTTAAATTACTTTAATTTTAACCTCTTTTTAAATTGCTGTTTAGGAGAAAGACATATACCTTCTTGACGATCCCCTTGCTGCAGTGGATGCCAATGTGGCAAAACATCTTTTGGAGCAATGCGTAATGGGAATCCTCAAGAACAAGACTAGAATAATTTGTACACATCGCATAGAATTTATTGACAAAGCCGATGTAGCGGTTCTTATGGATAACGGAATGGTTGCTAAAATAGGTACATTTTTAAGTTTTTCCATTAATTGTGTTTTTTGTGGGTAGATCATGCAAACGCCACACAAGGTGAGCTAAATTCAGATCCACGCTTGAACAGCCCTGGTCCTGTGGGGTGGCAGTGCTACCTACTGTGCTACAGTGCTGAGTAAATGCTAGATGGTTCTGCAAAGAACAAGATTAAACCCTTTGAATTAATGAGGTAGTTGTGATGAGACATTTCAGCAGCATGATTTCTGGTGCCATTTAAGAACAGGTCCAAACGGGTCTTCACAGGACTCCAGACTATGCAGAGGCATTAATATTTATGAACTGCCTGCATCAGGTGGTACCAGTACATCATTAACAGTTATGAAATGAAATCGCAGTATCAGTGCTGTGGGCATGGTTGAGATGTGGTGTATTGCAGTGATTGTGTTCTTATCTTTTAGTAAAATTGTTAGCAGAAGCAGTCAACTTCAAATGCAATTTCTCCGCAGGTAGTCCCCAGGAGATTCTCCCTGAGGTGGAATTAGTGCCTAAGAATAAAAGTAAAAAAGCCAACAGGAATGAGAGAGGTATCTGAACGACAGGATGTGGGTCAAGTGCTCCTTGATGTGGTTGTACTCTAACTGTAACAATTAATTTTATTCCATGCAGTCTTGTTATTTTGTATATCACCTTTACCCCAGGTTTTCAGATAAAAATATGACTGCACCTCTCCACCTTTATTCTTGTTAAGATGATGGAAAGACAGAGTTGGAGCAGAAGGAAGACACAAATGAAGATGAATTCTGTGAGCAGCCGTCCTTAACGCAGTGCACCATGGGTGAAGAGCAGAAGCAGACCGGTGTGGTCACCTGGAGAGTGTACCACTCATATTGGCTGGCGGTTGGAGGCTTCCTGGCCTTTTCTATACTCTTCTTTCTGTTCCTCATGCAAGGTATCAGATTCTGTTGCACTCTAAAAAAAATATCTGCAGTTGGTGTCATGACTCAAGCTGCTACATCTCACTTAAAGGCCCCAGGTTTGAATCCCACCTCCTGTTGTACCCTAAACCTGGCCTAAATGACCCAGCTGTTTAAATGGTTAATTGCTGGTAGTATTGTAGCATAATAAAGAAAATCAAAGCAGCAGCAGCTAAATAAATCAGTTCAGAAATGGGGGATCCATTGGTAAATTATTGAGCTGTAACTTTAACATTTAAAATGATTTTCTCTGCAGCTTCTAAGAACGTATCAGATTGGTGGCTGGCTCACTGGATCTCCAACATTAAGAACAATGACAGCTTCACTAACAGTGTTGGATTATTAAAACGTTTTTCACCAAGCATGGAAGTTATGCAAGAACTGATGTAAGTCTGTGGAATTACGCCACTTTTTTCCTCTCTGTAAGGTAAAATTGGCTGAGTTACTGTGACAGAAGAAGCTGTGCCATAAAGGAAAAAACTTGTATCATACACATTACTACCACTTCACTGTGTTTGTGGGTGCACACACATTACACATTGGTTGGTTTGATTTATGGTTTATTTGGTTGGTTGTTTGTTTTATACTGCAGTTCTTATCTTTGGGTTCAAAACACATTCTTGCCTGGGTTTTGGTCACTACCTTTTTCCGTACAGCCAAAGGGAGGCTGAGGGTTTTTACACTACTTTACTGGGTGCAGGGGAAGTGTTCACCCCTTTGGGAAATACCATTACCAGGATAAGGTAATTAGGGTAATTCAGCTTCTATGCTATGCTAGCTATTTTAACATCATTTCTGTGATATCTAATTTTGTTTCATGTTTAAAATGGTTACCTGTATTATGTGTTTAAATGTCTGTTCAGTTTCTAAACATGGCATATAAAAACAAGGGATAATATTGGTATCACCTATGGGGTGGGATTCAAATATAAAAAGGTTCTGGAAACAAGGAGGAGGGTAGTGTGTGAAAGTTTTGTATTGGAAGGCAGTTCTCACCCCCCTGGGTAAGGCAAGTTAGAAAGATTGTAACCTACTCCAGTAGGTTAATGTTTGATATCTGCACTACGTGCTTGTGTCTACGACTGCCATCGGAGAGTGTGAAGACCCTACAGTCTCACAGTCAGCACTACCTTCACCGAAGAACTGTGGTGTGACAGTTACTCAGCACTGCTCTGGTCAGAAAGTGTAGAGGTAGAAAGGTACTGAATGGTAGTAACTCATATTTTGTATAACCAAAACGTATTAACCTTAAACTGGTTGAGTGCCCCCTACTCGTCACTTTTTCGGGTCCCTCCTCTAGCCCAACTCCCTCTCTCCAGTTCAGCCGTTTACTTCAAGCAGGGCCTTGTCAGAAACTGTGTTTAAATTTTGAAGATGGCAAGTAGCCTTTTTTCAGAATTTAATGACTTCAGCTACATAAAAACCTTGCTTTGGGGGAGAAGTACTAAATTTCCAGTCTGGTTTTGAACGCAAAGCTGTGCATAAAGAGCAAACACAATTGGTGACTGAGCTGAATAGACACAGGGATGTGTGCATGCCCATTTCTGTTTATGTAGATAGAGATGTACATGGCAGATACTGTACTCAGGACAATTGCTGGAAATTGTCGATCTTTTAATATTGACACGTCTGTCTTTATCTCCACAGGTTATCGTATAATCTCAACAGTCAGAGCGTGAATGCGACCGATCAACTGGAATTCTACTTGACCGTGTACGTTTCTATTGCTGCTGCCAACTCAGTCTTTACTGTCATCCGAGCATTCGTCTTCGCTTATGGAGCCATTTGTGCAGCCACTGTCATTCACAACCGACTGCTGAACAGGGTGCTAAAGGTACGCAAATTCCTTGTTTTTATCCAATGAACACGTTGTTTGACACTACCGTATTAGGATGACATGCATACAGTGGATATAAAAAGTGTACACACCCCTGTTAAAATGCCAGGTTTTTGTGATGTAAAAAAATGAGACCACAAATAATTTCAAAATTTTTCCCACCTCTAATGTGACCTATAACCTGTACAATTCAATTAAAAAAACTAACAAATCTGTTAGGGGAAAAATATAAAAAATAAAAAAAATGTACAATAAGCTGGTTGGATAAGTGTGCACACCCTTAAACTAATAATTTGTTGAAGCACCTTTTGATTAAATTTGAGGATGGATGAGCAGCAGAAGGGTCTAAATGTGGGTTAGTGACAGCGCTGAAGTTCACATTTGTCACCTTTGTGCTAAAGGATGTCAGCCTCTTTAAGTCCACTTAAACACCGCAGTACCTTGGTAGTCTTCAGCAGCTGTGTAACTAACCTGCTAACTAGCTTGTCCACTAATCAAGTAACAAGTTCTGCCCACTTTGTAACCAGCGTCAGTTTCAGCATTGGCTCTGGCTTATTATTTAATGGCTAAAGGAGACAGCACTGGACTACTAGCAGCAGCAGGCAAGCTGTGTAAGTTGTTGGCGGATCTGACAAAATTACCAAGAATAAAGAATGCTGGAAAGCACTGCCTTCTTTAAGTTAAATTGTGATGCTATGTCACAGTGCTCGGAGCCTGTGGCTGTCTCATGGCGTGGATGACGTTGCCGCCGGTGTCGTCGCACTGCTTGTGTGTTTATTGTCATGAGGAATTATTCGTTTATGCTGGTGACCATCTGTGTGGTTCTTGCTCGTCCGGTGCTGTTGTGGTTCAGGCCTGTGTGTCTGCGCCCATTTTTTTGATTCATCTGCCTTTACATGATGATCAGTCCAGATTTTATGAGATAGTCATGCAGAAATCCAGGCAGCTGCAAAGTTTTCCTGCCCCTGTTTTGTGTAACTGAACTGTTTTAACAGCGTTTGCGTCCTGTCATCCAGTTGGTGTTTACCTGTCCTTTCCTGTCTGTTACCGCCCAGGCCACTGTGACCTTCTTTGACTGCACCCCACTTGGCCAGATCATCAACCGCTTCTCTTCAGACCTTTACAGCGTGGACGACTTGCTGCCTTTTATGCTCAATATCCTGCTGGCTAATATTTTTGGTCTACTGGGGATGTTGGTCATGATGAGCTATGGTCTACCATGGATCCTGGTGCTGCTGTTGCCTCTGGGGCTGCTGTATTACAGAGTTCAGCACTTTTATCGTCACACCTCCCGCGAACTGAAGCGCTTGTACACCATCACGCTCTCCCCCATCTACACCCACTTCTCAGAGACCCTCACAGGCCTGGGCACCATCCGCGCTAGCTGCAGCAGCCCCAGGTCTGAACCGAGCATCGTTTCTTGTATTTGATTAAAGTCATTGCCGCGACAGACACTGACGAACTGAGGATTCTCACGCTTGTTTTATTCCAGGTTCGAGGAGGAGAACGAAAGCCGCCTGGAGCTGAACCAGCGATGTCTGTTTGCAAGCAACGCCGCTATGCAGTGGTTAGATATTCGGCTGCAAATGATCGGCGTCTTGGTTGTCACAGGGCTTAGTGTGATCGCCATCATTCAACACAACAAATCCATTGACACAGGTAGAATTGGGCCTTCAGTAACAAAATTCAATTTCCTTGTTTAAAATGTGTTCTGTGTGTAGAACTTACCCCGCTACACTGTGTAATAGTTACATTTATATATGTTTTCTTGTGTTTTACAGGACTTGTGGGTCTTTCTCTGTCTTACGCACTGTCCATCACCGGCTTACTGTCTGGACTCATCCTCAGTTTCACGCAAATGGAGACTCAAATGATCAGTGTGGAGCGGACGGAAGAGTACTCCACCGACATCCCGACCGAGCCCCAGTGCGGCAGTTTGGAGGTGAGGCTCCGTTGTCAGAACAAGAAATTGAAATGCAGAAAATGTGGTTGAGAAATATATGAAATGCCTGTATTTATGGTCTCTGTGGAGGTTGCATGTTCTCCCTGTGTGTGTTTTTTCTCTGGGTGCTGGGGTACCCCCCCACCATCCAAAGATGTGTATCAGGTCAATTGGTTGCAAATGTGCCTATAGTGCAGGTGTGGGGTTATCCTGCGATGGACTGGCTGCATAGCCTGGTGCTCTCTGTGTCTAGGATAGCCTCTGAGCACTGGAACCACATTTAACCAAAACCAATGAAGAATATTTACATTTATATCACTATTTTATGATATGATTTACACACACACACACTGCAGGTTTCCTTCCACAGTCCAGACAAATGTTTGGATTAATTGGTCACTTTGCCCATGGTGTGGGGCAACTCTGTCAGCCTGTGACTTTTGACCCATCCACGGTTTGGTTAGAGATATAAATGTGTTATGATGTGTGTCTTTATAATGATATTTGTTGATCTAAGTTTGTCCACTGTGTCCTGCTTGTGACTGTAACCCATTCAGGTGTCCTCCTTATGGCCACAGTACGGTCAAGTTGAGTTCCAGAAGGCTGTGTTGGTCTACCGGCCAGGGTTGCCAAATGCCTTAAATGAGTTGAGCATAGTAATCCAGCCTGGAGAGAAGGTGGGCGTGGTGGGCCGCACAGGGTCTGGCAAGTCCACTATGTTCTTGGCTCTCTTTCGGATGTTGGAGCTGAGCAGTGGGAAGATCCTGGTGGACCATGTGGACATTAGCCAGATGGGCCTAGAGCAGCTAAGGTAAGAGGCACCATACATTAATACCATTTCTTCACCATGAGCTTGCAGCCCGTTTGTCTCCACGTCTTACTGAACAGAGATGCACATTGTCTGTTGCCCAAGTAAACTGGGTGATACAGCAGACACCTGCTGCTGTCTGAGTTCCAGAAGCACGATCAAATCTTTGGAATTTGAATTCTCGTGCAGGCCGTGGCAATCGAATGCACATCTAGCGCGGCCTGAGCTGCTCCACATCCTCTACTTCGAGATACCCACGCATCTTGCGATAAATTTAGTAGAAGCTAACAACCAAGTAAAAGTTTAGTCCTATTTTGCAGTGTGTCTCAAAAATACTCAGTGTACTAATTTTTCCCTTCTAAAATGTGGGTTTAATCTGCTTTTGGCTCACGTGACCTTCTACAGAGAATCACTGTATTATATTGACTGTTTTGTGCAGGTCCAAGCTGGCCATCATCCCGCAGGACCCCTTTCTCTTCAGTGGCTCCGTGCGAGAGAACCTCGACCCCTGTGGGGTTAACTCGGAAGCTCAGCTGCTCAACGTGCTGGAAGAGTGCCACCTTCTCCAGGTCGTCAGCAGAATGGGTGAGATGCAGTGGGGTTGGGAGGTCAAACGCAGGGACTGGGTGTCTGCATGTGAAGCAGTTGTGGGCGGTGGGCTTCACTCCTCTTAACCTTTGCTGGTACTCAGAATGAAAAGACAAATGCAGACCTCCAATAAATCAAAAAGCGGTCCCTTGCATCGTTTTTCCTGAAAAGCTGCTTGTCTGTTCTTCCAGATACTTAAAAGTTTGTGTTCGGGAACACTTGTCCTCAGTACTGTTGTTCTGCTGTGACTTAAATTGTCAAAATTTAAGTGAAATATACTTCGTCCAGCTAGAAGGAATATTACAAACCTGGAACATCGCTTCGGGCTACACCTTACAGCTATTCTTTTGCCACTTCCTGTCTCAGGGGGGCTGGATGCTGAGGTGGGGGAGAGAGGAAAGTGTCTGTCGGTGGGGCAACGGCAGCTCCTGTGTCTTGCCCGTGCCTTGCTGACGCAGGCCAAGGTAGGAAGCCATCAGGGTCCCTGCTGAGTTCAACTCAAAAGCAGGACTGCCAGTTAAATGTAAACATTTTAGGTTATGGTTCACCTACATTTCAGAAAACGGAACTTCAAGGTTTCCCTTCTTTACATTTGTTGTATGTGGAAGTGCAGTTGGTGGCCTTCTAAGGCCTTTCTGTACATTTTAGGGTACAAGACACCTAATGTACCCATAATAGTGAATTGTAATGGCAGGAGTCTGAATAGCTAAAGCATCAGGCAAAGTGGTATCAAACCTTGGACCGTCTGAATTAACTTTTTTTTAACAGATCTTATGCATCGACGAAGCTACAGCCAGCGTGGACCAGCAAACGGACCAGCTGCTGCAGCAAACGATTAGGACCAAGTTTGGAGACAGAACCGTCCTCACCATCGCCCACAGGCAAGTGGTCAGAAACAGGGGGTTCATCCCTCCATCAGTTACTTTGATGAAGGATTGTCAGATTGTGATATGATGGCAGTTTTCATTCTGCTGATACTGATAGTATACTGATTTCATTGTATTCTTGGGCATTTATTACCTGTCTGGATGTAATGTCTATACTTTTTTTTTTTAAAACAGAATCAATACCATTATGGACTCTGACAAGGTGTTGGTAATGCATGCTGGGAGAGCAGTGGAATTTGATGCTCCAGAAATTCTGATGCAAAGAGAAGATTCTGTGTTCTCCAAGTTAATCCATGTGCACTCAGAATGAGACAATCATTTTTTGCTACCTTGGAAGTATGAATTACTGTATTTAATGGCTACAAAATGTAATCTAGCCCTGATTTTCTGAAAATTAAATTGTGCAAAGACAAAGACAAAAACTGGGTGAACATCTGCTCTTGCTCCTCAACCTTACACTTTGGACTGTAATTTTGACATTAAAGTCACAAAATCTTAACCACATACAAGCCCCTCAACTTGCTTAATGAAATAAAATGATTCCTTTTTATTTTGATACAAGTTGTTCTAGACTTTGCACTACAGCTTTGTGTGCCTCGAAGGAAGAAGAGCAGGAAAGGTTTTTCTTTTTTTTGGCTGTTCAAAAATGAGTTTAAATGGTGTGCTGTTTAGCTACAACCTACAGAAAAAGCCTGCTTACAGCAGGAGAAACCACCTGGGAGGTGACTGCCAGAGAGGGAGTCCTCTTGAATTCCACATGGAGGCGCCATTGGGCAGACTTTTGTGGAGACAAACAGGCTGAATGCATAAATGTGACCAAAGCCAGAAACCCTGGGAGGAAACAGCAGGGTGTTTCTGCCATGAGCTGAGCAGCATGCAAAATTCACCAATAAGCAACAAAAGCATAAATATAAAAATTAAACAAGTTGCGTATTTACCTTGGAGAACAGACAGCGACGCATCGACACAAAAGCAGAGGCGGCAGCTGCCAAAAAGGCACCAACTGCACTTGGCTTAACCGACCAGCTCTTCTGAAAAAGACTAAACACGCCTCAGCATTCATAAGATGACCATTCTGCATCACTGAAAATGGGAAAAGAGAACAAACTCACCTGAATACCAACAAAAACTTTACTTCCTGAACTGAATGATTACAAAATCAGAATCTCACATTTATTGCACAACAGTACAGTGCTGTGCACCATTCTTCAAAAACAGAAGAATGAAAACATCTTCAAAGAAAAAGGACAGGGGGTTGTGTTTAAAGGTTCATCATAAGTTTACTTCAGATTTTTTAAAATAAAGGGTGACACATGAATGCAGAACTGGAAGGTTACCATTCACTTGATATTCCACAAAGTTCTGCCAGGACAAGAAGCAAAAATGACTGGTCCACAAATGGCAATAAAATAAGTTTTTTTTAAAAAAAAAAAAAAAAAAAAAAACAAAGTTTCTGTCAATTGAGTTGGAAGTTAAATTGGGGGGGGGGGGGGTGTCCAGGACAGTCTAAAAACAGACTGCTGGCAACTCATACTTGTAGAAAAGTGAAGAAGCGCTTAAAAATGGGTTTAATTTAATTTCTCGGCATTATCAAGGGAGCCCGACAGGGGAAGCAAACCTGTTAGAAACTTGCAAACTATGGCATTACAAAGAATTACAAAGTGTTTGTATGCAACTAACCTACACAGTTCCACCCCATGTGACCCAGTTAAAAACATAACAGCATGAGTAACTACCAAACGGATGGACAGGGAGCTTTTCCGAGGCTTAAAATTGGGTTTACAATTAATGAGTGGCGTTTACATCATCGTGTTTCACGGGAAGGTCGGCTGGAAGGATGCGCTGGATGAGGGGGAGACGAGCATCACTCTGGCTTGCTGTTGAGCCCCACAGCATTGGGCTCGATCGACGATGGATCCTCTGTAGGAACGCTGGTGCTCTCAGAGCCCGTGTTACTGTCACTGGTCCCTTCCTCCGTGACGCTCTCGGCCCTCTCCAGAACATTCTCCTTGTTTTCGGTGGTGGAGCCTCCCTCATCTGAGGCCTGTTGGCCCTCTGATGCCTCTGTCCCCTGGGAGTCCACTGCAACGTAGTACAAAATAAGTCATTTTACCTTTAGGTTTAACCCCACCTGCTACATTTATACTGGAAAATGGGAATTTTATCTTTATTATGATTCAAAATGTGTAACTATTTCAGCTAACACCACAAAAGGACAGTTTACAGAGTTAACAGTCCTCAATGTCTGGAACAACAGCTAGAGAATCTGGTTGTGTCCGCTGGGGTCAGAGAACATTATTTGCAGCAATCAGTGCAAAGGGACATGAAGGCTGCAGGAGGACAGAATATTTTTTTTTTTTGGGGGGGGGGGGGCGTGGGAGTCAAACTTCTCAGTAACTTCATAGTAAATGGCTATAAAAGTAGTCAAAGTCAAGAATAATAGATGGGGTGAGAAATCACCAGTGGCAACACAGCATTCATAAAATGGTTTGACTTGCTATTTTGACAACCTCAAAGCATGGCCTGTTGGCAGAACCAGAATTTGCTATAACAGCTCCTGAAAATCAATGCCTACTTATCGGTATCCGACCATAAACGTTTTCTGTAACCAAACTTCAACACTGAGTTTTTCACATCCATCCCTTTTATGCAGACAACTGATGCAGTCGCCTCCCTCCGCCTACTTTTTAACCAAATGTCACAGTACGATGCACACGGCATGACGTGGTTAGGAAGGTTTTTGTGTGCGAGAACATACTTTTCCTTGTGGCCCCTGGTGGGGTACAGGCCACAGTGGGAATCCACCAAAGACTTTCAGTGCACAGGAACAAAACCAGCCCCAGCAACATGCACAATGTCATTTAAACAATTCAGAGACACACTCAACATAAACACCGCAACTTCATGAACTTAAGTCTTTTTCATACAACAACCTTACTGCAACTCTTTGGGAAACAGGGAGAATCCATTTCATGAAAAACATCCTACAATGGCAGTTTTGATTTATGTTAGCACAGGGTGAAGCTAAAATTAACACATCAACAATATGTGGAACAAGAATTGGACCTTAGGAGTCTCAGATTCTTGGACAGAAAGATTAAACATATTATGATTCCTACATTTAGGTTTATAAATTCTTACTCTTACATAAATGGAGCCTCACCTGTATTCATGCCAGCAGTGTCTTCCTCTTCTATGCTCCTTTTGTTACTCCCATCCTCTGATATTTCTTGTGATTGCTCATTTCGTGTAACGGGATTTTGGTGCTCCCCCTCAACAGCTGAAGCATTTGCAGCTTCCCTCTCAGCCTGCTCTGCCACCTCCTTCTCCCGCTCCTCTGCCCTCTTTCGTGCCGCCTCCTCTGCTGCAGCGATATCGGCAGCAATCTTCTCCATATCGACCTCCACCTTCATGCTGCATAACTGGACAAATCAAAAATAAAATGTTAATGTTGTTGTAAAGCTGAATAAAATATT
Organism: Heterotis niloticus; assembly: GCA_018136845.1. Lineage (NCBI taxonomy): Eukaryota > Metazoa > Chordata > Actinopteri > Osteoglossiformes > Osteoglossidae > Heterotis > Heterotis niloticus. The sequence continues at coordinate 22,848,214 of CM030896.1, forward strand.
TGCAACAAAATTAGCTGGTGTGCTGCAGTTTGGTGATTCATGCACATAACTGATCCAACCAACTACTGGTGTTTAGTACAGCACAAGAATTAATATTTCCAAGGCAGTGGTAGCCATACTGTTTGTTCTATAGGAAAAAAATTCTGAACACAAATGCACAGTTCAACAAAAACAGCAGTTAAAAAAATATAACCGAAGGAGAAGTGCTTAGGAAATGCGTTATCAGCTTTTCTGGCTGTGTCAGGCAGCATTTTCATATCAAAACTGTCCAGTCTTGACCATTGTGCAATGGTTTCTCAACTTCTGAACACAAGTGATGTAGAGGGTTGTGTTGTTTCCCCTACATTGGCACAAAATAAATCCTTAACATTTTGAATGCTGTGTCTGTGACATTTTATGCAAAATTACAGCTTTTACTGTTTGAATTCCTCGTAGTCTGAATTGAGGCTTTAGTGGATGCGAGGTGGAGGTGCCTTCAGTTTTCCCCTCCATCTCAACATTACCAGCTGCACTAATGCCCCTGAACCCACCATGGATAAGTAATGCACTAACCACATAGAGAGACTAAGAAAATACATGGAGAACCATTATAACTAAATGAAATTGGATTAATCATTAACCTCCATCATCTGTATAAATCTTTCTCAGTCGTCCAAACCCAGAATGTGTGATGTGCGATTTGATAAGACAGCTGCAGAGCTTCTTCCCAGTCACTTTGAAGAACTTCTGATCGGATGTTAGCACAAGCCTCAGTGGTATGTGTGCCTTCAAAACTTCCAAAAGTTGCTCGGCAAGTTCAAACTAACTGGGAACAACACCTGCAGCTGTGCCCTTCTCAAAACAGACAGCATACTTCTTCATCTTTTGGCTGCTCCCGTTAGGGGTCGCCACAGCGGATCAATTGTTTCCACTTCTTCCTGTCCTCTGCATCTTTCTCAGTCACACCCACCACCTGCATGTCCTCCTTCACCATAAATCTCCTCTTGGGCCTTTCTCTCTTCCTCTTGCCTGGCAGCTCCATCCCTAGCATCCTTCTCCCGATATATCCCGAATCTCTCCTCTGCACATGTCCAAACGCAATCTCGCCTCTCCGACTTTGTCTCCAAACCGTCTAACCTGTGCTGCCCCTCTAATATACTCATTCCTAATCCTGTCTATCCTTGTCACACCCAGTGCAAATCTTAACATCTTCAACTCAACCACCTCCAGCTCTGCCTCCTGTCTTTTGCTCAGTGCCACCGTCTCCAACCCATAAAGCATAGCTGGTCTCACTACCATCTTGTAGACCTTCCCTTTCACTCTTGCTGGTACCCTTCTATCACAAATCACTCCTAACACTTTTTTCCACCCACTCCACCCTGCCTGCACTCTCTTCTTCACCTCTCTTCCACACTCCCCATTACTCTGAACTGTTGACCCCAAGTATTTAAATTCATCCACCTTCGCCAACTCTATTCCCTGCATCCTCACCATTCCTCTGTCCTCCCTCTCATTTATGCACATGTATTCTGTCTTAGTCCTACTGACCTTCATTCCTCTTCTCTCTAGAGCATATCTCCACCTCTCCAGGGTCTCCTCAACCTGCTCCCTACTCTCACTACAGATCACAATGTCATCCGCAAACATCATGGTCCACAGTGGCTCCTGTCTGATCTCATCTGTCAACCTCTCCATTACCATTGCATCAAAACAGACAGCACACTGAAAATGCAAAATTGGGCACCTTAAAAATATTTGGTTCTTTTCAAAAACTTTTCACTCACTATATACAAGGACTGCAGCAGAACTGCCCAGTATATTCACCTAGCATGTCAGCTGTGTTTTCTGAATTTTTTGCATTTTATTTAAAAAAATTTTTTTTTTTTAAAAAGTTTATTTTACATTAATCATGGTTCTGACTATTAATACAGTGCTCTTCTCATACAGTGACTCAGAGCACTGGACAAAGAATCAAGGAGACATGGCAGAAGCAGATATGACAGCCATAAAATAAGCCAGCTGGAAGCTGAAGAGAAAATAAAAATCTCCCAAACTCAATCGGAGGGAGAAATACAAACCTCTGGTGGTCCAAGCACCAATGACTGCCCATACCTCTTTAGTATTTTATGTGGAAAATAGACTACCAGTAGCTAGGGGGGAAAAAAAATTACAGCATAAGACCATGTGTATTAAAATTACTGCTGCTATAACAGGCTGCCTGCAGCACTTTAGTGCTCCTGCATTGGAGGCTGAACTTTCTGGTTTGATCCAGACTGAAGCTGCAGCAGCCAGAAGTGCTCCAATAATGCCTTGCTGTAAAAATGTTTAGGGTTAGGGTTGCACAATGGTCAAGGCTGGACAGTTTTGATATGAAAATGCTCCCTGACACAGCCAGAAAAGCTGATATTGCATTTCCTAAGCACTTCTCCTTCGGTTATATTTTTTAACTGCTGTTTTTGTTGAACTGTGCATTTGTGTTCAGAATTTTCTTCCTATAAAACAAACAGTATGGCTACCACTGCCTTGGAAATATTAATTCTTGTGCTGTACTAAACACCAGTAGTCAGACCTCAACTTATGAAATTTTAATTGTAGCACCCATTGGAGCTATAAGTGGACTGGGTTCTGCATGAGGGGGTTGGAGCTCAGATGCCACCTTTTTTTAAAATCCATACCCGTTTAAGCTCATTAGTGAATGATTCTGTTGATTCAAGGAACTTTCGCTTCTTGTCCTGATGACGGTCCTCAATTTGCAGCAACTCCGCTTCAAGCTTTCTCTGTCAGACACAATAGATAATAGATTTTCTTTTAGTAGAGGTATGGTTTTCAAGGACCAGTGACAAAAAATAAATTGTATAGGCATGCATGGGTAAATTCACTTCATTTTACCATTTTAATAGAGGGAGGGAAAAAACAGTATGAAATACAGTCAAGTTCCAAGACTGGAATCACAGATATATAGGGAAATGAAATAATTATACATATCTTCTTTCAAAGTCTCCCTCAATTACAACACACTTTTACCACTCCTTTTACAACTTGTGGAAGTAGAGCTGGTAAGCATTCTGTGAAAATGCACTGAATTTCAGTCACAGTCAAAATGACACTTCAAGCGATGTCAAAATAACAATTGGCAAAATGCCCCTTTAAAGAGAGGAAACAGTCACAAGAAATGTCTTGAGAATAAACTGACTACCATAGCATTGTTGTACATTTCTTCAGGTCCACTTGAATGTTATCTTGTGGCTCAAAAGTGAACATTTTCCCACTTCTTTAATGCGCCGCGCCACACACACACACACACACACACACACACACACACACACACACACACTACTTTCCCCCCTCATTTCTAAGCATGTGAGTGACAAAATGCTTGGCTCTTTGGATATTGGTATTACAAAATTCAAATATAATGAGATAAAACTCTCAAACCCTGGTGGGAAATTCACAATACAGTCATGGCCGAAATTGTTGGCACCCAATATTAAGTTAAGGGTGCCAACAATTTTGTCCAGGCCATTTTTGGAGTTTTGTGTGACATTATGTCCAATTTGCTTTTTTCCCCTCCCTTTTTTTGTTTTGTTCCAATACACACAAAGGGAATAAACATGCGTATAGCAAAACATGTGTTACTGCAATACTTTTCTGTGAGAAATACTTGATTTTCTGGAAAAATTTCTGGGGTGCCAACAAATTTCGGCCATGACTGTATGTAACACACGTGAGCCAGCTCTTGCAACCACAGCAGCATCAAATTACAGCCAGTCTTACACCTTAATGACTGTATATCATGCCCTTCAAAGCTGAAGAAGCAGTCACGTTCCTATCAATTAGACTTTTAAGAAAACAAGCTGAATAACCAAGTCTTGCATTCAATTGTCATTTGTGCTGCAATGGTATATCTTTTAGTCTAGTGTCATTTAGGTTCCCAAATTCTGATAAATTCACAAGAAATTTATAAGTTCATTACAAGTAAACCCTGATTTACGTATTTAATTTCTTCCTGGAAAAGTTTGCGCATATCGAAATTGCTTATACCAGGATCCTACCTTCCATTATTAAATGGGACGAATAATGGTAACCACACAACCAACTTTCCCAGAGATCACTAAAGCACCATGAAACCCCTTATAGCACGGGTTACAGGATTAAAACTCCTTTAATAAATAATTAATAATTATTAAATACTCATTGTATGCACTTTTAAAGCTTTATTACCTTCATTCAATGGTTTGCTACTTTTCTGGCCCCATTTTGCTACAGTACACTTTTTATGAGATTAAAATAGAGACGCTGCACAAATGCACTGAAATAAAGCAAATATGAAACAAGACATTAGCAAAGCTTGTCCCTATCATCTTGCCATATTTCACACTGGAAAATAGCATATATCCATGTATGAGACAGAAACGAGTACCTCATAAATTGTGAGCTTCAAATTTTTAAACATTTGTTTCAGATGAATTTTTGAGGCTGCGTTGCAGTCTACACTACATTTGTTCCAACTGGCAGTTGGTATTACAAGTTTAACTATGTTACAGCTTAAATGTGCATATTAGGGTTCAGCTGAAATGGCCAATGGATACACAAAAACGACCAGCAAAATCTCCACTGATGATTACTTCTGGCTGAGAAAATCACTACATTTGTTCCTAATTTATTAGATGCAAAGATTACAAACACATGAAAAACACAAACATTTGCTTTCTGGGACACCTAATTTTAAACAGCAGAGTATTAGGACAAACCTGGTGCACCATGAGTGACTGGACTTGACGCTTCAAGACCTGCATGCGGGCAGTAGTGACAACAGACCGTACATCTGGTACCACGCTGTCACTGAGAATCTCGCTAATCAGTCTGTGGTTGCGTTGGAAACGGGCTGCAGCAGTGTGTTTCATAGAGAAACCATCATCATAATCTGAAATGCAAAAGGAACATTCTAAGCATGCATGATAGCCACTATAAACAAAAACAAAAAAAAAAGTTTCAAAAAAGCTAATAAAAACAAATCACACACCATAAATTGGATTTTTATTTTTTGCCCTCAAAGCATTAGATCATCTATTAATGGTCAACTCTGTTTTGTTTCTTGGGAGGGGGGGGGGGACTGCTAGACTGAGAGCATTAGAATCTAAAACTAAAATACAAAGCAGTGGTTCTCAATCTTGGTGCCAGAAACATCCTGCTAGGCTGTTGAAAGACCTGATGAGGCATTCAGGTGTGACAAGCTGCGTGCCACATTTACTTTGTAGGGACAAGCAGGCCAAGTACCTTTCAGTCAAATTTAACCCATATCAACCACTGAAGTTGTTTTCATGATGAGTACAACATCCACTCACCAATTATGATTGCTGAAGGAATCTGTACACCCTGAGCTGGATTCAAGCCTACCACTACAATGCACCCAGGAACTACCAAGTGCCAGCATTAAACATGCTACCATTTTAATTTGAATGTAATGGTAAAAACAAATCTTCCCTCACTTTTTTCTTAAAAGTCTACAAAAGAGACAATAGAAAAAAAATGTACTATTTAAAAGAAAATTGGAAAGAAAAAAGATAACTAAAACAAAAAAACAAAAAAAAAAATGCATCCATCACCATTAGGAGCGGAGTACTTTCTGTGAACATACCATCGGGGTCCTCAGCAGGCTGGATGCTCATATAGGGCTCCCCTTTGTCCAGACGAGACTGACGCTGTCGACTCTCCTCCTCCAGGGCAGCTTCTGCACGGCTCTTGGCATTGACATAAGCCAAGTACGCTGGGGAGTTGTGGTAAGCTTTCATGTTCTCATTATACTCTATCTGGAAAGGAAGCAAAGATGTTGCCCAGTCAGAAACAAACCGACAGCACAAAGAAGAAGAATGGAACACACAAACAACGACAGACAGGTCATGCAAGCTGGACAAAATTTTTCATGACACCAGACGGAATGTGATGTGTCTTAACATCTGCTGTGTTTTTCTATAGCAGGTTTTAAGCTCAAGATGAACAACAGACAAAAGAGTTGTGAGGAACCCTTTTACCAAAACCCCCAACCCACATTGTCACTAGAGATTAAAATCCTGCTATGGAAAATGTATTAATGTTGATGTACCCCCAGCATCATAAACCAAATAAAAGCCATGGTGCAGGGTAAAAATCACAATGGAACTCCCTACTTAAGTCCACCTTGAACTCAAGTGTTCATTAAAATGTGGTTAAAAGTCACAAAAGGAGATTACCTCAAAATTGTGGGGAGAACGTCGTGTATTGCGGCACAACTTTTCAAAGTTGTGACTTCTAGGAAATTATTTGGTCCATAATTTTGGAAAGCTATCCACTAGTCTACGGAGAAAGCAATGTTGACTGGAGGAACAGGTGACTGCATGAGACACAGCCCTGGTTATTTCCATGGGGCACCCACCCCCAAGTCAAACCACCCGCCAACAGCCTGTAAAACCAACCTTCTCTGCTTCGTATTCATTCAAGTATTCCTGTTTCTCCTCATCAGTGAGGTCTCTCCACATGCCACCGATAATCTTCCCAATTTCCCATAGCTTCAGATCTGGATTGGAGGCTTTTACTTGGTCCCAAACCTGGTGATGAGAACCAGACATGGACGTGGGGTGGGGTGGGAGGTCGATAATGCCGAGCAGGGAGGTCACAAACCAGAGGAGGCCATATGGTTTAACCTAGCTCTTTCCAGGGAAGAGCCCACCACCAATGGAGAATTGAAAAGTGGTTTACTTTAGGATAACAAAGATATTAAGTGCTTGACACCTACCTCCAAGGGCCAGTTTTGTGTTTTGAGAAATGTATTGCACGATTTACATTTATCTTTGTGTTAAATACTTTTCTAGTCAAATGCACAGAAAATACTGTGCACATTTCCAATAAAGCAAGCAAATGAGTAAAGTTGTGTTTTAATTTTTTGAGGGCCACTATTTATATCTATCTGGCACTTCAGGTTGTCTTGTGGGAAACAAGACAAACATAAAACAACATATGTAACACTTACCTTTCTACTGTATCGCATATAGGGCATCAGTGGCTTGTCTGGGGGTTTTGGTGGTTTAGGAATTGCAATACCTGATGAATTCTAAGGAGAAAAGGAAAGAACAAATGAAATGCAAACCTTAATATTATGATTATTTCACAAGTCTAATACACAAAGGGGAAATGGAAATGAAGATGGCACAGGTGAACAGACTAACTTTAATGATTTAATCCATACTGAAATAACTATTTTCAGGAAATCAAGTTCATAAGCACAAGCTAACACTTATCAAAACCTTTTAATGCACTAAAATTCCATACTTATCCCACTACATGAGTAAATGCTTAAAAAAAAATGTTGGTGCAGCAGTTCCAAACTAACTCCATGCAAAGATGGAACTGTGCTGATGCAGCAGAAGCCAGGCCAAGCAACAGATGCAAGACACTAGGACATATACAGCATAGTTGCTTGGAACAGCAGTCTATGGTACAGGGCCTAGAGACAAAGGCGCGCGCGCGCACACGTACACGCACACGCACACACACACACACACACACACCAGGTCCACACCAGGATAAGGGCAATGGAGGGGGTTGGAATTTGATTTAAGGATTTCACGCAACAAGAATAGTGACACGGTGGAAGCAAGCGGTACAAAAGACTTCTGAAAAATGTGTGCAGTTAACCCTAGAACATAAACACCAAACATTAAGTGGCTGGCAATTAGTTTTGGACATGTTATTAATATTAAGAATGTCTGGCTGAACATGAAGCCTATCCCAAATTTTAAGACTGACAATTACCAATTCAGGGCATTACCAAAAATATTCAAGAATGTTTTTTTTTTTTTTTTTTTTTTTTACATAGCAAGGACAGTTCTCACCATTTTGAATGAATAACTTGGTATTTAATGTTACTCGGCTTGGTCTAGATTTGCCTCATTGTCAATTAAATTTTTTTCCCTCCATTGGTCCTACCGTTACCCGGCTGTTGCTGCCTGGGTTCCCTCCCAGCCTGTAGTTGTTGTAGGCCAGATGACTGTATGGGTTGTATCCCACAAACCCTGGGGTGTTGGGCATTTGCTGATGGAAACAAATGAGACAAAAATACGAATGAGAAATGATAGAGGCAAACAAATCACAAAAAAACTAATGAAAAAAGCCAAATCAAAAAATGCTTGCATACATCATGCAAAAGCAAAATTTGAAACAATGTACAATATAAATATTTGAAACCCTTAAATGAAACTAGAATAATTCTAAGGTTGAGGATATAGTTCATACTGTATAGTAAATTACCATGAGAAAAATGCTTATATATTAAACTGTTGTGAAGAATACAGAAAAGAACACAAAGTCAAAAAGCAGCCACTATCAGCAAATTAAGTAGTCAGCAGAATGATGAAAGACAATGGCAAATTCTACAAGAGATCAAACTAAATGTTTAAAAATCTTTAAAAATAAATAAAAAAATTAAAAAAAATAAAAGCACCACCAATTGAGATTTCTCATGAAATGGATAACTATCCTTGATATAGTACTTACTGTCGTAGGGGCTGGGGCTGGGGGAGGGGCATAGGATGGCCTTTCTGCATAGTAAAGAAATTAAAATATTAATAACAAGTCAAGACGATCTTATGTCCTTTTCACGCAAATAACTAAATGACCGAAATACATCCTAATTTCCTTGAAAAATATCTTTGCAAGTGCCTTCCAAGGATAAATGGCTGTCACTATGAGGGCTCAGGAACAAAAAAAATTATCACTAAATCTAATATATTTTCATTGTACATTAATCTGCAGAAGTTTTTCTTTATGAGGTGATTTACTACATAAGGCCTGAGACCATATACAAGATCATTTAAGCAAAGTATGCAACTGGTGAACATAACAGCACTAAACTGTAACTGCCATTGGTATAAACACAGCACAAAGGAATAACATTGCTGTGTGGTTTCAGCTCTAGTGTAGCAGAAATGAATAACAGCACAGCAGGGCTTTTTTGGTGGGGACAGAACGGAACAGCATTCTATCTCAGTGAACAGTTCACAAACCGCAGGCAGGCAGACAGACCCTGCTTCTCGTGAGTTACACCATTGCACTTGTGCTCAACTGCCACTTTTATTCCAAGCATCACACAATTTACCAATACCCATTTGAAGCATATTAATTCAGCATAGTATTTAATATTAATTAATATAATGAATGGATTGTATATCATTTAACATGAAATGCAGACACATTAGAAAATTTACATAAAGTAGAAGAAAAACGGAGAGGGGCGTTGCACTGGTAGGCTCAAAATTGGTAGATGTAGAATCTATATTATGATCTATTGCTTGTTAATCTTCTCTTTGCTTCTTTTACACTCTCAAAAAAGCTTACGGCAGCACTTACTGTTTGCCATCTGTTCTGCTTCCAGCAGTTTCATTTGGAGTCAACAAAGGGGAACGATTAGTCAGTGGTAACTAAGCCGTGTCTGTTGCTGCCACAGGCCAAAACTGACACCAACTTTGAGAACACGAAAGCTTCACCCAATACACTCACAGATGGGGATGGCAAAACACGCTGCTTTAACTTTTTTCAGAAGAGAGGTGAAGATGCAAATGAAGCAAAGAAGATTGACAGGTTGTAGAATGCCTCTCTGTCATACACCTTAATTTAATGTCTCCAGCTCCAAGGTGATGTGCAGCTGCTGGCTGTGCTTCAAGGTTAAACTATAATTTACAAGGTTTTTACTGTGCTTGTACTATTTATTTGTGAATTTCACCTGATGCATACAATAAAAGCATCTGAAGAACTGCTGATGAACACTTTGGTTTACCTCAATTTCACAATTTGTGTCAAATACTCTGACCCAGGGGACAGAGAATGCCCCCCTGCTGTCCACAATCTGCTCAGGAAGAAGATTACCCAGTGTACCATTCTGCTCCTCTCAAAACCAAAAAAGTCTCCCACCCCTGGTTGCTAACATTTACATTATTTATTCATTCACAGACACCAAAACAAAAGTACACTTCATCAACACATCGAAATAGACATGGAATTATCAGAGTAGCTTAATACCACCTTTCTGTCCTCGCACATTACATGAGTTCCTAGCTAATTCAGTCACATTCTACTTACAAATTCTGAGTAATAGATCAACTCTTGTTCCCATTTAAGTCTGGAACCAACTTTAATGTGTTCCTGAGCCACATCAGATCTACCTATATCCAGAACATCAACATGTGTATTTTAAATTAAAATGTATTTTGTAACAAATCATGTCATACAAAATAAGCTGAAAAGTTAGTATGCCAGTTAAAAATTACATTTGCTCATAAGTCAAAAGTTCTCGTAATAGCAGCCATCATTAAAAGTCAAATGTATGTCTGTCTGTTGAAAAAAAATAAAAACACGAGTCCTGTTGCGGTTAACTTAAAAATTTGGATGCAGGGATATTTCTAGTGCATTTAATTGCATTTTCTTGCTCATTTTCTAAAACTTTAATCTTAAATTTTTTACAAACTCAGAGTTGTCTGTATTAAGTCAATTCAGGTTCAAATTAGCCTTAATTTTGTCTGCAAGACAAAGAACCAGTTTATAGGGTTACAAATGTGAGCAGTATCTAGAAACTGGTATTATGGCAAGAAGACCAGAGATAATTTAATACTTTATAAAAATTCAGTTTTTCTTCATGTTCAATTACAACCATTTTCAAATGAAAAGGATCATAACTGTTACTTACTTGACATCTTGGTTGCAGGATAAAAGTATCAGTCTACTGTGGTCATGAGATCTGTAATATACAAATTCACATGAAAAAACATGCTCAAATGCTACAATTGTAGCATGGTATACACACCTTACATTTAGGTTTAAACATCAATTCAAAACCTCAAACCACCACAGTGTCATTTGATAAATGTTTAAATTTTTCAAGGCTAATGAAATTTCAGCTTCTGTTTATATAAAAAAAAAATATATCAAAAAAAAAAAGTTCATATACATTATGGCACTGATATGCTTTTACATGATTCACTTTGTGGGTGCTGGTGTCTCAACTTTTGGAGCAGTGGTTAGAACCTTTGTGTTCTAACAGGACGACCCTGGGTCGAATGCCCACTCCTGTTGTAAGCACCCTCCCGAACTGTGAAATTTACCAGCGATACAAATAGAAATATTATTTATTCAGTATACAAAGCTTCCAACATAGGTTTCCTCTAAGTAATGGGTAAAAATCAACTCAGTCTTCATAGAACTAATTCTCATTACTACGAGTTAACACATTTTTTCCCCCATTTTATTATCCAAAAAATGGAATTTACGTTCACTCCACTTCTATGCATGTACTGAACAGATATTTGAAAAAGATGCTATAAATGGGACTATAACAATAACTTAATCATACAGGATGCTCACCATCAGCTTTTACTTTTACAACTGTCAGCAGATGCTATTGTTATGCTATGATATATATATGTACTGCACATGTACTGTATATTGTACATTACAAAATGTTCAAGTATACATGATTAGCTCAACTGTTGACAATCCTGGTGAATAAAAACTAATGACAACTTTTATCCATTTCATGATTACTATATTTATGACTGTTGTGTGACTCAGTCTTATGTCAAATACAACCTGTATAGTGAATTAAAATATTTACTTTTAAATCTTACTCCATTTTAATTGTTTTACCACTTATCCCATACAACAAATCAACCATAGTCTCCAACCTTCTCAGAATCTAGCTTTTGCAGTACAATAAGGTGACCAGTGGGTCAACACATTTGACCAAGGAAAGAATTCTCTTTTATAGGTATCCAGAGCAGTTCTGATATATCTTTATGAATTCTACTTTCTACATATTAAAAAAAAACAGCAGGCATTTTCCATGTTTATTTTCTAAGCAGATACAAGTGGCCTAAAAGGGACAAAATCTCAGTGAAGAGTCCCATGCAGAAATTACTGTCCTGGCATAAACTGTATAGCATTTCTCCTCTTTCTTCCAAAAATCATAACTTGAAAACTGTTAACACAAGAAACTAGAGTACTGAGAGGAGCCAGATGATAAGGTTCAGGTACCTAACTACAATTCCCTGTGGGTGCATCCCATACTACATGTAACAGCCATGAATCACCAGACCCATGCAAACCAAGAAAACCCCAGAAACTGCTAAAAACCTCACAAGAAAAGTTTAACAATGAAACTGAAGGTTGAATTGATACATTCAGCTCGGTTTTATACGAAAATTCCTGGCAACAGACTCAAGTCAAAGCTTAAGATACAAATTTCAGCAATACACCTTCAACAAATCCTGGAGTTCTATTACAAACCCAATATCAACCCAGTTACAAAGCAAATGTTCTGAGTCATATATAAACATGTTTTTCATGCCTTTGTTTCCCTACAGGCTTCAATATTGCAACTCCTTGTTGTCTGGATGCCCTGCGTACACCATCTCTGCTGTCCAGTTAGTCTAGTCTGCTAGAACTGTCACTGGCTGCCAGAAATACTGCCACAATACTCCAGTTTTTCCAATATCTTTATTGGCTGCGGATTGCATGTAGATGCGACTTCAAGACACTGGTTCCAACTTAAAAGGCACTGAAAGGTTTGGCACCAACTTGGATGATTCTCCTCATTAGCTACGCCATGCAAATTTGCACACAGTTCTGGAGATCCATATACAACAGGTGGCAGAGCCTTCAGCCATAAGGCCTCTAAAATGTTTATGGTCTGCCTACTGCAGTGCTGACTTTAAACTATACGTAAAACCCACTCGTTAAACCTATATTTCAGTAATTAACCTTACTCAATATGTGTAGAAGCTGCTCTTTTCACTCTTTCTTCGTGAGATAATCCAGGCCCAACAATGGCTTACCTTCATAATTCCAACAACACATCAATATCGACCAACCTCACGCCCTACATCCCGGCTCTGGAAAGACGGGCTATAAACAATAATCCTACGAATATGATTCATGAATTAAAAACCTTCCGCTATCACTGTAGGTTTTACTTAACTTTCGGCAATAGTTTGCGTTTGAGATTTTTTTCCTCCAATAACAACGTTGGTTCGATCCCCTCACAATGAGAATTCGATTAAAAGAATGCGTTTTTGGAACGAACTAACATCGTATCCAGCGCTTTTATCCGCCATCGCATGTTATCACTGTTCCCGCCAGCCTCTATGTGACGCCACGTCAGAGTCTTTCAACTGAGCATGCGCATTATCGCCGCAGTACAACAGCAGCCCCCCCCCCCCCGGCTTCGCCTAAGAAATACTTGACAGAAAAAAAAAACAAATGAAAAAAAAAACAAATCCTCACATAAGCTTTGAGCAACCACCGATAAAAAACGTATTGAACGAAACTATCATATAGTTTGTAGAAAATAGCAATAGATCCAAGTCTGTAGCACGAAAATACAAGATAAAAGCCTCTTAGTTTAAATGAATCCATGGCTAACTGAACGCCTCCATCAGCGGTAAAATCGCAGCGTAGCTATGAAAAAATGGCAATCGCAACTGCTTCTGTCCACCTCTACAATATTTCTTCGGTCCGTAAAAAAAGGTGACATTCGATTAGGGGTGGAAAAAACACTGGCCAGACCAAAAGACAATCATTTTTGTAAGCAAGCAATATCATTCCTGAGATGCATTTGTGAGATAGCGGAAATCGGAGGTCACAAGTGCTTTGTCATTTGCAATTCTATAAAAAAGATTAAGAGTAAGACTAGTTTTGTAAGAGATGTGTCACAAAGACATCTTAAAAAAACTATTTCGCCCGATAGCCAAATGCTGATTTAATGTACTGTTAAACGTAACGTTCGAGTACTATGCTAGTTAGCTATCTCGCTAACGCTGGCTAAACAAAGAAACCCTGTGACTACAATAGAAAATGTGTTTCATCGTTAACCACAGGATGCATAACACCAGTCTTGGTTCTAATAAAATGTACAATTGGCCAATTTACCCTTAAATATTAGCGTAAGAAAAATGTTTCGCATAAATAAATTTTGAGTGCATTCTTCGTTCAACAACACAATAGGAGACCTGAGGCCTACTTACCCTTTCCTGAAATTCACAAAGAAACCAACGCGGAGGAACCAATATAAGAACATTTCTAGTGTCTAACGGATCTGAAATGTATGAATGAGTTCTAAAGGTGAACAAAGCGTAGCTATCAATTCAATATCCCGCTCCACTAATGGCGGAAAAGCTAACCGAATCAAGGCACACAAATGCAATATGAAACGTTTTCATAAGTTTTTCTGCAGGGAGAAAGGGTAGCGTGCACACGCAGCAACTTACTCGTCAAACAGAAACGGCAAAAACAGTATTTAAAGCAGCAACTCACCACATAACAGCCGTATTTGTAAATACAGAGAACCGCGGCAAATGAATGTATTACCGTGCGTGATTTAGACCATCTCGCAAGACGCCTGTGCGTGGCGTAATACGTCACCGCACGCGACGACGAGGACGCCGGTCATTGGCGGAAAGCAATCCTTCAAGGATCCGCGATAAACGCCAAATTTTGTGCGCATAAACACAAGTTGAGCGCCTTTACGCCAAATCTGCGCCGTTTTCTTGTGCACGTAATCTATACATTTGATTCTTTCAAAAAAGTACATCGTTAAACAGGTGTGACAAAATATTCGGTGATACCCCGAATTTATTGTGCATGTATATCCGCAATTTCTATATACTCTCTGTCTGCATGGTTATGTAAATTTGAATTTTTATACTGACTATTCTAGATCTTTATTTTCTGTATTGATAAATTTAATAGTTTATTTATCTGTTTTATCAGACAATGTGATATCTGTTTATTTCGTGTATAGTTGTGTGTTTGAATTAGGTTTGGAATGTTTTTCATGTGCACAATTGTATTTGCTCCTGTTATGAATAAACATAATTTTAATAAAGATTTACTGATTACAAAAATACTCATTTCAAATAATCAAATAATATTCTAAAATATTATCCATTGTCACGGCGCCGATGGAAATAGCTTGTTTTCCTGTAGATTTGTTTTGTACCTTTTAAAGTCAGGTACAGTTTTTAATGTTAGAATTTGATTAACAAATCAAAGGGTATTGGAATTGTTTAAACATGTGTTAAAACATCTTTGTTTTTACTGAACCTTTTTGTTTAAAAATATATTTCTAATTTAAGATGCACCATTTTGGAAAAAGAACGCATTTATGTTGTGTTTTATCTATTGCTTAAATTTGACTAGCTTACTTTTTTATGGGGTACTTTTTCTCTCAGGATTTCCAATAGATATTTAGCATGAACTTTATTACTCCACCACTATTTTGCAAACTTTACGTCTGATCTGCGTTAAACAATTTCTTTTATTGGTTTTCATATCCAAATTTGTGTGAACTCCTTAACTGAATACTGATCTTGATACTCTGTTCTTTATTATACAGTAGTGTCACTCATTTCTACGTTCCACATTTTCTAAACCCAGCCGGCTCTGACCAGAAACACCACAGATGTAGAATAATTGAATAAAATGAAACTCATTAATGTTATGCATTCTAGTGCTTAGTGTGGAGGATGTCATGAGGCCTTATGGCAATCACATGAAAGACAACCATATTTGTGATAGATATAAAGTGTAAATCAATCATATATGATGCCAACAACCAGAGTTGAATGAAAACTATGTGAAATACAAGAGCTCAACCCAAAAACCCCCAGTCTCCTGAACATTCTGCATCACTGGGAAGAGATGAGCACCTGTGAAGCCTGGAGTAAAGTGTATTTATCAACACTACATTTTGCAAGTGAGTGCCAAGAACTGACAGTGAAACTACTTAGATAGGGTTGTTGTGTTGGAGTGAATTGTGGCTTCTGAATAAAAGTATGTTTTTTGTTAAGGTTGTGGTTTCTTCACTACTTGCTTTTGTGGTGGTGTTTATGCTGTAATAAAAGTTCTCCCCCCATCCACACTGTGTTACCTTGCATGTCTTTCCAGAAGACTTTGCGCTCTAAGTGTGATGTATGCTGTTCAGAGGACAAAATCTAGAAACATACTTTGTTGGACATCTGTTTAAATTATACTACATGTAGACTGGAAAACTGAGGGGCAATTGCTCTGTCATTATTTTAACTGCAGTTAAAGGTTTAACCCAGGTTTAAACCGGAATATATGACATGGTTTTTTACCTTCAGTTACAGTCCTCAAAAGCTGAGTGCACCTGCATTTTAAACATAGAAAATATTTCTTAAGTAATGGACATGAACTTGAGAAAACTCAGAGAAATAGTAGATGACAGACGGGTCTGACACACTGAAGTCCATGAGGTTATGAAGGGTCAGACACAACTAAACAACAACAACAACATGTCAAATGAAATATAATAGCTGTCACTTTGAAATATAACATGGCTGCCACTAGAGGTCAGTTTACCAGAAGGCTATCTTAAACCTGCTGTACACATTGTTTAGCTACATTTCCTGTAGGTGGGCACTGGACCTATTCACATTATATATATATAATTCCATAAACTCAATCATTTCTTAGTGCTTATGGTCAAGGTTATATAAAAATCTTGAATATAGCAACATCCATCCCTCCATAATCCTCTTAATGCTTACCAGGGTCGCACTAGTTCAGAACTCTGGCTGTGAAACCTGGCCCATAACAGGACACCAGCCATCATACAGCAGCTACAAACATTGCTGCAGTTTGTAGTGTGCAGTTAACCTGAAACTCATGCATCTAACCATGGCAGGAAACCACAACACCCAAAGGAAATCCATTTGTGAATGTGAATGTGTGTACTTTTTCATCGTCATTTGGCAACATAGCTATATCACAACTTAGGCAACTTTAAGGATGACTTGAATGCCATTTAAGGATTAGCCATTTATTCTGAAATAACCATCTTGCTACAGGTCTCTTAAAAGTCATTCATTACATGGAAACAGAAATTTTTCAAGTACACCCATTCATCATTTAATGGGCTTACAATATTTATTTTTTTACATAAAACCACCATATTAAGCAAATTTCCCATTGTGCAGGTATCTAAACAAAAAAAATTGCTTCCAGGATCTGTCCTAGTGTGTCCTTTAGTTTTTTATCCTTTTTACATGGATTCCTTGTTCCTCCAGTCATCATGGAATCATATTTGCCCAGTCTGTGGATCTTCATGTTCTATAAGTCCCCAGTTCCATTCATCCTCCAGTCTCCATGGATCCACATCACAGAACCAGAACTTACATTTCGCATTTGGAAATAAACTTTGCACTTGAGTTCACCACTATTCATGTCTCTAGGTGACTGTGAGAAAGACAATGTGAATAACATATTATAGAACATTTGTAACAAAAAGATGCAATTTTAGCTTATCTTTTAATGGTACATTTTAATTCATTACCAATAGCACAATAGGATTCGGTGTCTGATGCTCAAGCGGAGTTAGATAAGACACATCATACACCAAACTGAAATATTTTGGCAGTTTGTACAAGAATATTTTGTGATAGAAGTTATTAAACTTCCTAAGAACACAGACTATGTCACACTCCAAGGGAAATGGAAGCAATATGATAAAAGATTTAAAAGATTGAACAAAAGTTTGACAACTCACAGAAAAGGAGAAAAACAAGTTTGCACAAAGTGCAAATGCCTGTCCACCCTTTGACTTTTTAAGTAGAAACAGGGAACCAGTAGCTATGACTAATACTAGAAAAACTGTTAAAGCTTTATGACATAGTTTTAGAAAATTAAACTTTGCATCTGGTGCAGGGTTACTGGTCTCATCCATCATGGCATGGAGTCATCATGTCCCGTCATCATGGAAGACTGGTGCAAAAGCCAGGTTCAGTTGGGAGATTAGATGCTATATGCTGGTCGTGGCTCTCAGACCATAAACAAGGACACATAAAAAGGCCAAGTGGATTAGCTGCTAATGTTATACGCAGACTAAAGGTCTACAGGTGTATATCAATAAAGAAATTTGGTAAAGACATGACGTGCTTAATCACCAGATTTAAAAGAACCATGAATGAGTATCATCAGTGTACAAAAAAATGAACTTGATTATGAATATTATTATACAATGGTAGCATAAACAGGGAAAAAAATAACAGACTCAGGACAGAACCTTGAAGCACACCAAATTTGCAATAATACAAAAACAAAGGTTCACACTTATCAGATTTCACCGCAACATGTTGGTGAACAGATAAGCACGAGCGGAATGTGGAACAGTGCTTATTAATCCAACAATGGGATTCAAGTCTACTGAGCAACACACTGTGTCCAACAGTTTCAAATTCATCACTCAAGTCAGGGAATATAACTTAAATATGAATAACATCAGAGGAGATATGAATACCATTTACAACATGAGTTAAAGTTGTTTCAGCCCTTTGACCGGAGTGGAAATCAGCCTGAAATTTTTCAAATATATTTTAATGATAAAGGCGATCCTGAATTTCTGAAGCTGCATTCTTTTATAAAATTGTGGACAGAAAGCAGATTAGAGCTTGCTCTATAATACAAGGATTCAATAGAGTCTATATTTGATATCTTAAACAATGGTCTAATAACAATGACTTGGAATCCTACTACCTTGTGTGAACCTGGAGTTTTAATTTTCTCCACTGAAGCTCACATCTGCCCTTGCTGCCTTATTTTAATGAATTTCAAGTAATATTCATGTCTACCTGTGAAAGATAATTCTTAAATCTTTCAACATAATCAGTCCAAGCTATGTAATAAATATTAATTGAATTAAAAATTATTAATAAATTAATAATAAGCCATTTGGACTGGTGAGTGTTGGATAAATTTATAACTACATGAGATAAAAATTAAGAAAAATAAGCAGGTCAGAGATGTCACTTCAAACAGAAGAAACAAGGGATGAGTGAGAGTTCTGACCACTTTGTGAGGGATTTACGCCTCATACATAGGGGCTATACCAGAAGCTGTGTGATCCAGAGGTTGTTGGAGTCCATCAAAAGGAAGTGCAGGAAAGACTACTGGATAAGGATGCGTGTTACAACCCCAAAAGCAGTCCATAAAAGCAAATGGAAAATTCTACCAAAATAATGAAAAAGTAAGAGAGGTCTGTGCAGCCAGGTCCTCTTTAAACTTTTTGACCAATGGAGAATAGTTGGTGTCCAGCAGGGCAGTAAAATCAGGAGTGATGAAAATTACTAAACACTTAAGCCAAGAACTTTAATATAATCAGTTTAGAACATCAGCATATAGAAAAATACAATTACCTTCTTTTTTTACACCAAATATCTCCTTGCTATTTCAGGTTCCTTCTGCTAAGTGTTCAGTCACAAGCATAAAAAGTAGACGGAAAAGATAACAGAAAAAAACACTTGACATAAAACTTGTGCTAATGGTTTGAATATGAGTTTAAATAAGTTCATGAAGTTAATTAGTCACTCTAAATTGCTCATAGAATGTGGATGTGTGTACAAATGTGTGAATGTGGCCACCCTGCAAATGGACTGGCATTGCATCCAGCAGTAGCTTCATAGACCAATGCCCAATGATTCCATGATAGGCTCTGAAACATCACAACCCTGCTCAGGATGGTGTGGCCAATGAAAATGAACTGCTGGATGGATGGATGGATGGATGGATTGAAGTTACTGTCCATATTAAATCCTTACAGAGCTGCAATATTAGAAACCATATTCTGCATCAAGTAAATTAAACAATGCAGGTTCTTAATTCCCTAAAGTAAAATTTATAATGTTTTAAGCATAATTTACATTTTTGGAGATGATCCTGGTTTTGACAAAACTGACCAGGTTTGTTGCTGAGGTTTACTCATTTCTGAGAGGATTGTTTCCAGCTTACCTGCCAGTGTCTTGGTTGGAATTTTAACATCAGCATCCAGCAGACCAACGGGCTGATAGGCAGAGCAATAAGAAGGGTTTTTGTTAACTGCAGCAGTAATTCAGGGCATATTTTGGAGCAAAGTTTTTTACAGGGTTCATCCAGGAGTCTTGACAGTTTTCCCAAAGGCTTTGATCTTACAGTTTTTCAGATCTCCTTAGGTATGAATGTAAATCACTGTAACTACATTTTGTCAGAAGAGCTTAGTCTGTGAGCTGTATAGAGGGATTTGTAATCTTCTTCTTCTTCATCTTTCGGCTGCTCCCGTTAGGGGTTGCCACAGCAGATCAATTGTTTCCACTTCTTCCTGTCTATAGAGGGATTTGTAATAATCTCTGAAATACAAGTTTAATAACTCACCAATGGATCTTACGTAAACTGACCTGAAGGAGTGTGTACATGACTTTAGTTGATCTTTAGTTGATCACCCAGCTTGTTCCCGAGTGTGTAGTGGCTTTTTTAAAAAAGTAAAAGCTTTCTAATATAGTTTGTCTGACTTAGATGGTATTTGGCTTTGCGCTATAGAGTCTCACTGTTCTGTTTTTTTAAGTGCACATCAAAAAATAGTAGTAAAAGATTGGTAATAGTATAGTTTAAGGGAATAACAGCTACATTAAGAATATCAAGACAATAAATTACAATAAGATGGAAGGTATGATTATGAGAGTATGTAGGATCTTTAACAACTTGGGTGAATCTGAAAAAAATTGAAAGACATAAAAGTTTTCCTAGGAATATGTGATCTCACATATACATGAATATTAAGATCAGTAAAAGATTGTTAGCAGTATACTTTAAAGGAATAGTAGTTAAGATTACCATCAAGATTACTTTGTCATGGGTGATGGGTAAATTGCAGATATGTCAGCAGCATAATTAAATTAAGTTTCAACATAAGCCCTAGATCTAAGACGTCAAACAATGCAAAGTTGTTGAGATTTTTAGGGTTTATTCTTAACCTGTTAAAAAGAACATCAACTCCTTCTCCATGACAAAGTATATGAGATTTATGGAAATAATTGTATCTGTCCATAGTGTCTTGAGTTAGTGGAAGTGTATCTGTGTCACTAAACCAGATTTCACTGACAAATACAGACTCGTAAGTCAGTATCATCTACGGTAACTTACAATACTACACTAAATTTCCTACTGTCATTTGCCCATTTTTAATGGATTAGAATAGACATCTCAAACAAAAAAGTGTCTGGTACTTCACACTCTCCAACACGACAATATTATCTCACCATATACCACCTCCATCTATATTTTAAAACAATATAACCACTAAAAAATAGTTCCACATTATCATGGTCTAAATAAAATCCAAACTATAATTAATGAAACCAACAAATGTAAACAGTACATGGCGTGTACCTAAACCAATTAAAAGCAATACCCTAAGGCTCTACTCTATAAAACATTTTAAAAGGTAACTTACCTGGCAATTCAAGACCTGCAGAAGGGGTCTGTTCCCATGGTATTTTCATATACTTTAGGTGACTTTACTTGGCATTTCATCTTTACAACATGCCCAACACCTAAAACATTATCACATAACCGTAAGCAGAGATGCAATATAACACAAAAAGTAAGTAAATAAATAAATATTCGTGTAATCGAAAACACAGTATTAACATCCACATGCAAATAACTCATTATTTCCTTGGTCTCTCCATTTCATGACATTCTTCTGCATCCTGAATGTAAAGTCTGCCTTGATTATTTTAATACACACCCTGGATATCCAAAACTGTCCTTGTTTGGACAAGATGGGTTCTTGCATCCCACAATGCTTGCTTGGTAACAGTGATCACCAGCCATGTCTGGGCATTTAATACCTTCTGTGGGCCAAGGTTCCGCCCCCATTAATGCAACCTACAGACCAATGTACCTGTAATGGGGACTGACCAAACGCCAGATCTCCTCTTGCCCACAGTCCCAAAACACAAATGTTTAGACTTCACTCTTGCCACAATGGTGATGCAATCAAAGATGTTGGCTGGACAGTTTTTGCCTGTACGGAACCTCTCTGTTTGGCCGCTTACCTTGAAACAATACTAGTACAGATCCTACAGATTGTGGTTTAATATGTAGGGTTGGATCCTGGAACAAAAGGAATTAAGTATCCTTCCTTACAATAAAGTCGTTTTACAATGTCCTGTCTCAGCCTCAAGCCCTGCTGCAGTGGTCTTACTTCAACTCACGGTAAACCTGTGGTGTAGGCTGGGTCTCGGTGTAGCGTGTTTCGTGTTGGACAAGGACTTGACTAGCTGATGGATGAATAGGGCCAGCCGAAGACACACAAAGTACTATTTGAGATATCCAGATGGTTGCACACCTGAGAGAAGAAGAGACAATCTAATTTAAGATGCAGGTCAGGAACATACCTCCCCCTTTCTCCTTCAGAAGATACACAAGCTCTCTCATCTTACCCTAAGTAGCGCAACATGGGGAGAATGTCAACCTTCAAAGATAGTTTTCACTGTGAAGAAAAGGGACCTAGTTATTCCTTATTCCTATTCCTCAGCCTTAGCCAAATATTTTTCCCAATTAACTCTAGTATCACCTTCCAAAAGGAAGTTGATCTCTAAAACCACCAAAGCAGTCCTCCTTACTTGCCCAGCTGCCAAAGTACTTAATAACCACTTGCCAAGGTTCAGCACAAGATATATGCTCAAATCCCTTTACCGCTCCCAACACCTGGCTGAGTGACCAGTCTATTCAAACAGTGTTGTGTTGTCCGTGTACAGGGGCATCTCTACCAACTCCCCAACACTTCCAAGTACGAGCTAGCCATCTAAGCCAGGATGGTTGGAGACAGCAGCCTCCAGTGGCTTGATGCAAAAAATAAATTCTCATTTTGGGGTGAGCAAACTTCCTGCAGGGGTCGCCTTGGCAAACTTAATATGAGGATTGTTAAAAAATCTTTTCACTAAACAAAAGAAAATGCTGACTTGAAACGTAAATTAGTAATATGAAAATTCTATCTGCAAAGTGAAAAACATATATATAAGTTAAGGGATGAATTAATGCAAGTTTTGATTATAAATGTACATGTTTTTACACAGCATTTATAGTTAGATCAATATACTGATTATTATCACTGTTTAATTGTTTTTTCAGGATAATTTTTATTCTTTAATTTGTTTTAAAGATTAATGGATTACTTTTTTCTTTTATATGACACTGCTCGTCCTACATTGCTAGAGCTTCACCACCAGAAAATGTTCAAGTTCTGTGGTCTATATTGCGGAGAAAACAGTCGTTGAAAAAGGATCGTGCTTGGCAAAGCGTAAGGTCGACGCAAAAGAGGAATACCTGCAATGTGGTGCATGGACACAGTTACCACAGCTATGGATGCCTGACTTGCTGAAAAAACAAGATGAAGACCGGATGCATTTCAGGACAACTATCCATAAAGTCGTCATGAGTTGACATCGACTTGGCAGCACACTGCCTACAAAGACAACATTAGCAAGGAATGTTCGTTACAGGTTGCTGTACTGCACAGAGGTGTGCGGCTTACATTTATGTACAAAAGCAAAACAAACAGAGAGCAAACAGAGAGAAGCTACTGTAAAATAGTTGTTAATGTGAAGGTTGCCAAGACCTGAGCTGTGTGTCTCTGCAACCAAAACTAATAGCCACAATAGAGCATAACATAACACCTCCTATGAGTGTTTATACAAAAACAAGGTAACTGAAGTTGATTGAACCTATTCCGCAGAGAAATAGTGAGCTTTAAACATGTTTAAGGATTCTAGTACATGTACATAAATAATACACGAATGAGTATATACATTGTTCTTTGCTGTAGCAGGCAAATTCTAGCATGTAAAACAGAACTACGGTTATATCAATAGTCTGCACAACTGGATACAGTAGGTCTGGTAAGATGGTTACTCAAATGTGTGTGAGAAACCAACTATGAATTAAAAAGGTAACCAAACTCACAGCAGGAAGCTCAGCGGCCTAAATAACTCACCTATATAATAAAATAAGGGAAAAATAGGGAAAAAAATGTGTTGGTTACAAACTGGTTATATTTATTAGACTTTCACAGCTGCTATTGCATTGTTGTGCTACATATTAATTGGCAAGATTAAAAAACCCTAAATCGATAACATAACTATTAACTCTTTATTTCAAAACAAGTGCTTCAAAGTTACAAATGCATTTAAATGCACAGAATTGCCTTTGGTTAAAAGGGATGTCAGAGCTGCCCACATGACAGCATCTGATATTAAATTGTTAAATATTAATAACTTCTGACCTGTAGACATGTTTAAATGACGGGCTTCTCTATGAAATTTAAACAGCGGTTTTAAGGTAACCCTCAGCTAAAACGACCTCTGCTGGTAGTTATGTGGTTTTGTAAGTGGCGCGGCAATTGGGTCTGGTTTAAAACGCAGGTGCGTTTTAAACTTCAGCCTCAGACAACACTGCAGCAACAGTTGGGTTTAAGGAACCACGTGACTTGCTCTGGTTTAAACTCGGGTTATTAAGCCTTGAACCGCAGCTAATCTCATAACAGAGCAGTTGCCCCATTATGTAAGTCAGCATCTTGTTGTTGTGAGGAGTGTAAATGCAAATGGCGCTATACAACACCACTACAATACCCACAAGTCCCCGAGGCCGCACGACAGAGCGGAACAAGAAAGGGTAAATTACAGGCGGGGTTACACGGCCGTTTCCGGTTTGTAGTTCCAATTGACGTTCTGCAAGTGTGCAGAAGCAGCGAATGACACGCAACGTACTACATATCCCTACTCTATAAGCTCCGCCCTTTCAAAGGTGAAAGTGAGTGGGCAACCGCGTGGCAGCCATGATGTTTTTTCTTTGATTTCGTGAACTTATTTATTTTTGATTCAGGATTGAAAAGGATAATGTGAGCAAACATGGTCGTTTCGACAGCGTATCAGCGGTTAAATCTACTCTTGGACTGATGTTGCTGTAAATGGCTCGCAGCTACAGTGTGCTGAGAATAAATTTGTTTACGAAACTAAACCAACTCGCTTGCTAGCTATCTAATTGGAAATGAAAACAATAGTTAGCCATCCTAGTTAGTGTAACATTTGATAAATCAAACTTTTCGATTTCAAGAAGGGCCAAATGCCTCTGTGGATATTTAACATACTAGCGAGCCAGTTAGCGTGTCTTGTAGACCTCTATGAGCTTTCTAGTTCTTTGTTTTAGGGGTAGTAATTGCTAGTTCATTTTCTACCTCGCTAACCTTCCTTGTATTGTTGTTGCATGGTTTAAAGTGCATACTTAAGGACACGTAAAACTGACATCGACCATTTGAGTAGAGGGACGACAACGGAGATCGAGTTTGGGTGCAAGAATCAATCGAGACGGACATTTCGGCAGGTAGGCAACAGCGGATATATTTCCCCCATCAGAGGTTAAGGCTAGAAATCACATTGCTTCCTAGCGAGTCGCATAAATGTCAAACTGTCTTCCTCTTTAGCATCATGGAATCCCTGTGAAAGAGCCACTGGAGAAATAAAGCGAGGACAGACAGCGAAAGGAGCGAGGGAAACCCCAGGATAGCTAACCGCAACCCATCGCACAGTATTTCTAATGCGCAACAAAGGACTATGCGACTCGGAACCAAAAGGTTAGTACAATAACTAAGACTTCCAACTTAAAGCCACCGCTCCATTATCACGTGTGCGTATGGCATCTACTAGTTGCAGAGGCAAAGCCGAATTGGGGGGGGGGGAACGAGTTTATTGAGCAGGATCCACGCGAGGTGGGTGTCGCAAATACAGACTGGAAACTTGGGTTCACGGCGAACCGCAGAAAACGCCGCATGTCACGCTTGTTTTGGAAAATAAGGCCCGCTAGCAGACGTTGGGCTAACGCGGCCAAACAGCGCACGTATGAAGTGGCGAGCGGACCTGCATGTAGCTTCTCACGCAGGCCTGCCACAGGAAAGTAGCCCATCTCACGCTTGTACACGAATTACTGCTCGAGTGAACACTGTCCAGGATTTCCCCTCCATTCCTTTAGATGGGTAGATGCATAGATAACAGAGGGCGGAAATATTCGTATCGCGGCTTTTTGGCCAGTTTTAGATGCGCGTGTGTGTGAACGTCTAAGAATGTAACGTTTGCGGTTGAGGTGGATTTCAGAGTACAGAACAGGGCGTGTATCCGGTTGATGCGTTTTTTCTCTTTAAATCCCTGCCCTGCTACCCTCTGTCGCCCAGTGTACGGTATGTTTGCTTCTGTAGGCCCTGCATAATATGACTGCCCTTCAGGCCCCCCCCTCCACCCCCCGCTCCTTGTCTGTCTCTGCCCGGCTTTGTCTCTGGTCCCTGGTCTGGCCCTTCCACCTCTGAGGTTTAAAAGCATATCTATAGTTGGAGTGTCAAGTTATTTTGAAAAAGCTAAATGAGCAAATCATCATTTTGCCATGATGCCCCATTTCCTTTTGCCTTTCATCTGCCAATAGGATGTGTGACAACTTCATGTCCCACTAAGTTATGACATAACACTACACATCAGTGTTTTGGACACCAGAGTGGTATTTGCAGGAACTTGTGAACATTTTTGGGTTACTTTTGTTTTTGTTGTGGAAATAGTTTATGGAATCAAGTTTTTTTGCTTTAGTTGCTATGAAAGTTGTGATGATTTTCATGTAGATGTGTCATGCTTGTCCCCTATCTCTGAGTGCTTATTTTTTAACATTGAGGCAATTAAAAATATAATAATGCACACTTTCTGCACATTGTTTTGGTGTCCTGCTTGGTGTTTATCACATTAATTTTCAATGTGAGAAGTCAGCCAGATTTCAGATAACTAAATACTGTGATCAGTGGGTGTACGGCAGGATCTTAACTATTTTAAAAAACAGTGTTAAGGATAGAAATCTTTTTGTTGGATCACAAAATACATCTTTATTGCTATGATGTACCACCATTACATTTGTATTACTTTAGGAACATTTAATGCCAAAATTGCACAAAGTTTCATTGCACATTGCACAACAAGTAAACTGAAAACAGTTTGGTTATCACATATTGTATATTTGTCAAAATCATGACAAAATATAATTATTAAAAAATTATAACTAGTGCATTCCTTCAAAGCAACAATGATTAAGTAAAGTTATTTGTTTCCTGTGTAGATGATGACAGATTTTTCATTTCAATCAGCTTGAAGGGGGGGGGGAATCTGGAAAAGAATGAACTTGAATGTGTTCTTATAAAATAATCATTTTTGTCCAAGTGTGAAGATAGTTCTTTGTCTTTTCTGTGCTGAATCTATTATATGATATTTACTATTCATTGTTTAAAAAGAGAAAACATTGATTCTGAAAAGCCATTCTGTACTTAACCCATTTGCTGAATTTTCAAAGCAAAGTTTCAAAATAAGCTTCCTTACAAAATGCATACACTTATAGTGATAGTGAAATTTTCTGGTTGTTATATCTGCCTGACTCTGGGAACTCGCTACCTATTTATTCTTCATAGCAGCCACCAACTGTAGAATTGTTGTTATGCAGGGGTCATTAAATACTTTAAAATAGATTTTTCTTTTTTCAGATATTACATAAGTAATAATCTTCTAATACAGATTTGACCCACATCTCCAAATTAATAAGTGAATTGTCTACTTGATTCTCGGAGCCCTTGTGCTAGAAAAGGAATTGTACCCACTCACTCCACACAGTAATTACATATTCTTAGTACATTATGGGCCAGCACTGTGGCATAGGGGTTATCACTGCTGGCTCACAGCTTCTGGGGAGCAGGTTTAGATGTGGGTTAGAATTTGGCTCAGTTTCTATAGATTATGTTTTGCCCAAGTTTGCATGGATGTCATTCAAAGTATTCTGGTTTTCTTCAACAGTTCAAAGAGATGTTTCAGATGAATTCTGGTTTTGAATTTGCACTTAGTGTGTATGTAATTGCTTTGCAATGCTGTTGTGTCCCATTAAGGGTGTACCCTGCCCTTCATCATCTAGTCTATTTATAAACAGATAAATAGCAGTTAGTTGTATATTGATCAAAATATTAAATTTTGCACACAAATAACATACCCCCCCCCCCCTGCCCCAAGGAAGGGCTTAAATGACCAACATCAGGTACTTGTAAGTGTGCTGGTCATACATCTTGAGCAACATACAAATAACTGTATTACAAAAATATCTGGTTGTTTCCATGCAAGGTAGCATTATCAGATATGACACTTCTCTTATTTTGCACCATTTGTACGCATTTTTCAAAGCAAATTTGAAAGTAACAGCTGATTGACAGCATGGTTGAGCAACAGGTTGTATTGGTTTCCCACAGTTTTTCAGTTGTGTATTTGGGCGTGGGTTAGAAACTTGCTTAGTTACGTGGAGTTGGCATATTCTCTCTATGTTTGTGTCAACTTCTTTTGTAACTCTGGTTTCCTCTCACAATCCAAAGACATGCATTTTAGGTGACTCAGTATTACCTGTATTGTGTGAACTTGTAGGTAACTGTATGTGATTACTCTGTGCTTCTGGGATAGTCTCCAGAGCACTGTGACTCTGCTGAAAGACAACTGTTTCCTGATAATGAAAAACACCACATTGTTTTAATAAGAATAAATCTTAGAATTAAAGAACTAAAAATTTGATGTCAGATAATGTTTTAAAAAAAAAAAAAAAGTGAATGTCTGTGTAAACTAAAATGCTCTTAACTGGGGTAATGCACAATTTTATGTTGAAACAGTTCAACAAGATGCATATTTTGAAGTAATTTAGAAAAATTTATTTAACCCTTTAAACATTGTGCTTTCCTTCTGAAGAGATGTTTTAATACACTTTTGATAAGCTAATTATTTAAACTAAGAATTTTTTTTTTTTTTTTTAAAAGATCAGACTTGGTGCATGGTCATACTGTATAGATTTTCTTTGTTTCAGCAAGTTATACTAGTTTTTTACAATTTGTATAAAAAAATGTGGATTGTTTTGTCAACAGTGGTGGCTTTTATTTATCCATCTATCCTTTGCTGTAACAATTGTTAATGAAGGAGAGGAGCTCAGTAGAAACCTATAGAAACATAAGAACATGCAAACTGCACAGATAGAATCAAATTCAAACCCAAATCCAAACCTACAGTTGTCTCCTTAAAATGATAGGTTGTGCCAAGGTGGTTGAATAGGTGTCACATTAAAAGATGGTGCGGAAAAAGCACACAGTGTTTATACAAGTAATCCCAATATATGCAATTTCACTATAATACAACTAAAGTTTTAATAGGAGCTCTTGCTTTGGGCAGTACACACCCTGCTATGACGCAGAGTCAGAAATTCAGAGCTGATATGTGTCATGCGAATAGCTTATTCCTGTGCCCTGATTTCTTATGATATAATACTGTTGGTGTTGGTATGGCAGACTGTAAGGGACATAGTTTGGTGATATCCTTACAGTTTCATTTCTCATGTTTGCAGAGACATGTAGAAAATAAGCAATGTCTTCATTTTAATTTCATAGTGTAATTCCAGCAAAATGGGGCCAAAAAACAGAAAAGTTTGTGACAGGAAAAAAATTTAAGCCAAACAAAATAATATGGGTAGAAAAGCTTCTGTCCAGAGAAATAACGTATGTATGTGTGTGTGTGTACTGGCCGAACTGTGGCAAAGACAGTTGCTGAACAAAACCTCTGACATTGGAAGAGTTTAGAGAGGACTTTGAGAAAGATTTTTTTTTTTCTTCTTCTTCTTCTTCCTAGAAAAGTCTTCTGCACCTTACAATGGGAAGGCGCAATCTTTCCCAGGTTATGCAAAGTGAGGGCGGGGAGTTGTGGACCACTTCTGGTAAGGAGATTGTTGAGCAGTCTAAACTGAGAACACCTCAATCTGGGGGATGTGCTCTCTTACTAGGAGGCAGCATTCAATATCTCTATGGGAGTTAAACCCAGTACTGTTCCTAATGTCACTATGGTGATGTGAAACCCCTGTGCAGGTATGGTTGAAGCAGAGGGCAGAGTTCAAATGGAAATTTTGAAAGCACTGGCAAAAATGGATGTAGTGTGGTTTCAGTTTTGCATGGAAACTGGGCAAGGTACTTCTGGACTGGCAAGTTGGGCTGGTGGTACCTGTATTTAACTGGCCTTGAGGTTATGCTCACACTCTTCAGGATCCCTCCCGGCATCCACCCTATTTGCAAATCGTCCTTGGGCCTCATCCAGCTGTGGCCATCAGTCTGCGCTCAGAACAATTCACTGTTAGGTATGAAGTTGCTGGGATGAAAAAGTATACCTCCAAGTTCAGGTCATAGTTCTTCCCCAGAAAAAAATGAGCTGCTCTTTCCAGCAGTGGCAGGAAAAACTGGCCCAAGTGGAGGAGTTCACACTTCATCTTGTGGTCTTGTTCATAGGTGATGGAAATGGGGAACAGGAAGTGCTGTGACCAGGAAGTGGGAACTGAATCTTTGAGCAAAACTGCCAGTTTACAGCTTAATCCAAGTCCTTGTGCACATTTATGGTTATGAGCTTTGGCAGCGAGGAAACAAGACTGGTGGTACATGTAGCCAAACTGAGGTTCCTCCACAGGATTCTGGGGCTCAGTCTCACAACTGAGCTTATAGCTCAAGATTCAGGTGAAGCTTTCAGTACAGTTGGTGTCCGACAGAATCTAGAGGAGTCTGTCGATGTGGTTTGGGTAAGTTGTAAGAATGCCCCATTGAAGCCCCCTGCTGTGATTACACCTGCCATCTCCCACCGGGAGGAGCTCTCATGGCAGACTCGGGATATATTGTATTATATCTCTTAGCTGGCTTTGGAAAGCCTGGAGACTTCTTGGGGAATGGGTGGTTTCTGCCTGCCTACTGGGCTTGTTTTTCCCTTTCTCAATCAGTCTCTAATTGCAGATTCCTTTTTTAAAAAAAATGAGATGGTTATTTTTTTAAATCATGACATATTCTAAGTAATATTTAAATGCATTTTTGCACATGAAGAGCTCATTTGGAACTTTTGTTGACTTTACAAATCAGGGATGTTCTAGCATGCTGTTTAAACAAATTTAGTGGAGAAACAGTCCTCCTTGACTTGCAATTTATGTAAATAAATGATTAAATATTTCTTTTAAGATTTTCCTTGGTGTACTTTCCATCTTATAACACTGCAGAAGTACTTTGTTTAGATAGCACATCTTATTATAGGTATGCAGTTCAGAAATAAAATTCCCAACACTGTTATAAAACAATTTTGCTGATTAACTTTAAAAATGGTCCTTCAGCTGTCACTTTACATCCCACTTTTATATTTGAGACATTCTAAGGCTATAACAACGGTTTAGGCTCATGCAATTGTTGGTAACAACTAGGAACTACTGTGATTTTTTTTTTTTTTTTTTTTTTCTCCCCCCTCCCCTTTTCCCCTTCATATTCCTGGAGGCTGTATACTTGCAGTTTAAACCACATACAATTTTCAGTATATATTTCAATTTAATAAACTGAAGTTGTTTTGAAGTACAAACATCTCTATTAGTTTCTTATTTCTAGCAGAATGTAAACACATTAGTAAGAGGAAATACTGAAATTTAAAGGTGGTCTGTTTTCCTAAATTGTAATGCCGTAAGTGATGCAGTCATCTATGTGAACATTTTTTTTCTAGTGTGGAACCCCTTTTTTGGGACTTGATTTACCTTTGCTTGTGTTTGCTATATTTAGTAGTGTTCTCATGTCTGTGTTTACCTGCTGATTTACAAAGCGCTGGTCAGCAGCTGTTTTCATGAGAAAATTGTAGCTCACAATTTGTTCTTCAATGTGTATTTGTATGGCAAAGACTACCAACTACCTACCACTTTAGAAACCAGTTCAGAGCATGTACAACAATTATTTACCTTGGGTCCATGTTAAATTAATTATTGTAGTAGCTGAGTTCTGCTTATATTAATTTTGGAAAGAATTAGATCCCACAGCATAAAATTTGTCAAATGGAGCTCAACATTTCAGTTATACATTTTGTGTTTGAGTGACGTGTTGATTTACCATCTTATTGTTTTGTTGTGAAATGGATATCGAACATCTCTGATGAACAGTCTTCTCCTTTTCTTTATCATATACTTCTCAGCTGACTGCAGAGGGGATGTCGGGCAGTAAGGCTTTAGGGGGGGCGCGGCGAAGGCGGACCCGGTGTAGGCGTTGCCAGGCCTGCATGCGGACTGAGTGTGGGGAGTGTCATTTCTGCAAGGACATGAAGAAATTTGGGGGGCCTGGTAGGATGAAGCAGTCCTGCCTTCTCCGACAATGTACAGCGGTAAGGAAATAATTGTAACTATTTTGATCATTCAGAATATTGTGTTACCATCATTAATACCATGATGACATGTAGCACAAACACAATTTTGGGTAGAAAGTAGCATCTGTTCCATGTCCATAAGTTTTGGTCATTGAGCATGCTTGAAAAAGACATCTGAGATGTAGTTTGAGCTTTCTAAACAAAGCACATAATGAAATAGTAGGCTTATTAAAATGTATAAACTTACTGTACCTATACAGGAATGGTTAATATGTGATTGGGCAAGATTCTAAGATGTCATACAGCAAAAAGATGTAACTTGCACTTGCTTTCTACCATTTAATTGTCACGTTGGTCCACACTTATTCACTACTTAGAAGCAAGATACTGTGCTGTACAATATTTTCCCTTTTTGTAGCCACTAGAAAGGCGGAAACAGGCATCAGTATATGTTCTTAAATACAAGTTTGTTTTGTTTTTTATTTATTTATTTAAAAACTGCTAAGTAAAGTCCTCTGAGCCCTGTTGCTCTTTTGGTGTAATCGAAAGGGAATGTGTGGATACTTGTATTAAATAGATAATTTTGAGTTATACTGAAACCTTCAGGTAAAAATGAGTGTCTCCTCTACACTTTTGCATAGCCTGTGCTACCCCACACAGCCGTGTGTCTGTCCTGTGGTGAGGCAGGGAAAGAGGACACAGTGGACACGGAGGAAGAGAAATTCAACCTTTGTCTTATGGAGTGCACCATCTGCAATGAGATCATCCATCCTGGTTGTCTAAAGGTATGCTTGTATGGCCTTTCCCTTATATCCTATTATTGTTATCAACAGCCATCTGCCTCCATAATGCCACACAAGGACCCATCGGCAATTTAAGCTTGTGTTTTGCTGAATGTATATTTATTTATTTTTTGATTTATTGTGTATTTTATGTTGTTTATGTTCAGCTGCTGTTCCCTGCAGGAATCTATGAAGTTTTGTACTAGATATTTTTGGTTTAATTTTTATTTTCTAAAATTCCAGTGTTTGTGGAGAAGTGATGTTTGTACTGAATATATACATTCAGCTGATAGTGGGTTATCAGACAAAATAGGAGTTTTATCCACCTTGATTCAACTTGTTTCTACAGCATTTACATCTTGTTTCTGGTGGTTTTGTGGGTGCTTGTCAACAAGGTGAACGCTGCACATGTTTAAGGCGTAATTTATCACCAGTCAGGAAATAGGAGTTTGGTGGGTGCTATGAGTTAATTTCAATCATTTTAATGTAGCTCATTGTTTAAATATTTTTTAAATATACTGCTGTGTGTTATGATATGTGAGATTTTAAACAACCTAGCCTGTAGGTAATAAGGGATGTCAGTGTTATGTCTTTACTAATGGTGACATTGGAGTAAAAGTGACAAATTGGAACAATCTAATGTTCCTGAACTGTGGATCTGCAGTATTTAAGTGGGGAATATTGTTGATATTTTTTGTGTTGTAAGGACATGTAATTTTGATATGACCTTATTAGCTAAAATATTATTTTTTTTGTACAGTGTCTACTCAGTTTGTAACTTGACAGTTCGTAACTTGAGTACTTAAGTACTTTTGGGATGTAATGGAAGGTTTAGTATGTATTCGTCTTCATATACTGATACAGTAATATGAAAAAGAAAGTATAACCTCTGTCAGTTCTATGATTGTATTTATTAGGACATAACATAAAAAGTCATCTCATCCTTACCATGTCCCAAAGTTAGGTAAATCTGTCCTCAGGTCACAAACATATGACTGATTCCAGTGTCTCATTCGTTATTTAACCAAAAATATGTGAACATGCAGAAGCTTTGTGTGGGGAAAAATTGAGGTCCTGCCACAGCATCTCAGTGGTGTTGAGGTGTAGAGTTTGACTGGGCCATTGCAACACCTTGATTCTCATCTTTTTTAGCTATTCAGATGAAGATTTGCTGGTGTACTTAGATTCATTCTCCAGTTGCATGGTCCAATTTTGGCCAAACTTTAGCTGTTGGACAGATGGGTCTCATATTGGCCTCTAGAATACTTTGGTGTAAAGAGGAGCTTATGGTCGATTTGATGACCGCCAGGTGCTCAGGTTCTTAGACCATGGGGGCAAAAAATCCATCACCCCTTTACCACAGTGTCTCATAACTGGTTGCTGAGTTGCTTGTGTTGATTTCCTTTGTTTGATTTTGCCAGATATGGCACTGTGCATTATGACCAAACATCTCAGGCCATGTGTGTAGTTCTTGGATTCTTTGTGATTTCTCTGAGCATTGTCTGTGGTCTGACATTAGGTTGAATTTGTAGGGATGGCCCCTCCTGAGAAGATTGGCAACTGTCCTGAATGTTCTCCACTTGTAAATAATCCTTCTTACAATAGAGTAATGGATTTAAAATAGTTTGGAAATGGCCTTATATCCCTTCCCAGGTTGGTAAGCAGCTACAGTTGCTTCTTAGTTTGTTGCTGATATCTTTTCTCTTTGGCATGGTATTAACACATATTTGGATGTTCCAAACCATAAAAGTGCCAAAAGTGCTGCTTTTATATAGGTGATCAAACTTTAAACTTGATTATTGAAGCAGTGAGGGTCTAATTTTTCCCCACATGGTTTCTGCACTTTGGCTTTTTGTTGAATATATAATGACAGTAAACTCTTATCTGAGTTTAGGTTTTTCCTAACAGTAGAAGTTGGCAGACAAAAGCCCATTTCTGTTTATGCCCTGATATGAAAACCCATTGAACTGAAAGAGGATGTGTGTTTTTTTTTTTTTCCCTCCTTTCCTCTCCTTCTTCTTCTTCTTCTTCATATCACCATCCATGCTGGCTTCATTAGTGCTTGCTTTAAACAACATCACCATGCAAAATAAAAATACTGTATCTCTTTCATTGTAATGTGATTTCTATATACTTTGTTTAGTTCACAAAGCTCACTTTCATTGAGAAACTGTTAAAAAAATCTAATCTTTTTATTTATAAACAGATGAATAAAGCAGAAGGGATTATTAATGATGAAATCCCAAATTGTTGGGAATGTCCAAAGTGTCATAAAGAAGGCAAGACAAGTAAGGTAAGCTCAGAAGCTGTGGAGCGTGAAATACTATATCTCCCCCCCCCCCCCCCGGATTAACAAGAATTTTAGTAAACTTAATGTCTTGCGTTTCTTGTGTCTGAATTTCTAGCTACCTTCGAATAAAAATTTAAGGTAAACATGGGTATGGGTAACAACAAAATGCATTTGAATACCACATACTGTTCTCATAATGTCCAGAAAGATACTTAAAAGCTTGAGTTACTCTGATAGAAATTATCCAGCTATTTAGTTAAATCAGTAGTTTAATATTGCAAGTTGCTTTAGAGAATAGATAAATATAAATTAACAGTTTGCTGTGAAAGTAGGTGTAGTGGGACTGGAAACTTTTCAACTTACTTGTATCCTTTTGTCATTTTCTATCTCAGGACCAGGGTGATGGTTTGGGGAAGAGACGAACAGACAATGGGGAAGTAGGTCGATGGAAACTGATGGATGACCCTCCCCCCACCAAAAAGAAACCCCCACCTGTTGAGGATGGTGGTCAAGGGGTTCACAAGCGCAAAAAAGAGAAAGAACAACCTCTAGAAAGTGGACCCAAAAAGAAGGTCAGTAGAAGTGGGGAGCATTAGTAATGACTATATTGTTGAAGTAGATCTTTTTGTCAGTTTTAGCAATAAATGGATGGAGCCTGAGATGGGGAACATTTATGCCAGAATTGTTTTTATGTCATTTAGTTAATGTGCAAGATAATGAAATGTGCAGTCATAGGTTTGAAAAAACAATTGCCCTTTCACGATCAATAACTGGTTTATTCCACTTATAGTAGCGGTAACTGCATCTAAAAATTTCTGTAACTGTCTCATATTACTGGAATTTTGGCCCACTCCTCTATGCAGAATTGATTTTGCTCAGGAATATTTTCTGGCCTTCAAGCATGAACAGCTGTATTTTTCAGGTCTTGCCCCAACATCTAACAGTCAGATTCAGGTCAGGCCTATGACTAGGCCATTCCATAGCTTTAATTTTGTATTTTTCAGCCATTCTAACATGTCTTTTGAAAACCATGCAGTGTCGGTACTTGCTTGCAAATTCTGTATCATTGTTCTGCTGCATGATCCAGCTGCACTTCAGTTTCAACCCATGGATGGATTGCCTGACATTGCGCTTCTGAATTTTCTGATATAAAGAGGAATTCATGCTTCCTTCAGTGACAGCCAGGCACCCACGTTTTTTGATGTCACAACATTCCCTCACCATTACGCTGCCGTCACCAGGCTTGACTCCCAGCGGAATATTCTACATTCTCATTTTTGGTTTTTAAAAGACATAAAAAGATCTCTGACATACAGAAAGTTCTTCTTTCTATTCACCAGTCTGCAGAACATTTTTCCGTAAATCTTTGGGAGACATCCTGGTGCTTTTTGGTGAAATGGTAGTGAGCCGCCTGGGTTTTAGTAGTTTCTGTCTTGTCACTTCCGCATGTATCCCATTTTGCGTAGTCTTTCTTATTGTGGCATCATGAAAACTGTATTGAGTATAAGAGACCAGCAGTTTCTTGGGTGTTGCCCTGCATTTCTTTTTGAACTCATTCTCCACTGCTCTGACCATGATTCGATTGAGCCCTAAAAACTGCAGTATAACCTTCTCCAGACTGACAGGGTTTAGCAACTTTTTGCCACAGCCCTTTACAAATTTCCTTTGAGAATGGTATGAACAGAATTCATACAGAGTTACCACTATGATTCTTAAGTATTTGGAAATTATTGGACAGGACTGGCCAAAACAGACCTGACTGTTCAAACAGGAGACATGAATTACATTTCTGGTTAGGATCCAGTTACTTTTTCACACCTGTGACTGGACATTTTGTAGTCTTCCGCACTAAGGAAATGACATACAAACAATTCTGATGACTTTTTTTATTTTTTAGTCTCTATTCATGTACTGCTAGAATTAAGAAAAATCTTAATTTTATGTTTAAAAAAAAAAAAAAAAAAGTTGCAAAATAGAATTGCAAATGGGGCAAATACTTTTTCCATGACACACTGTCTGGTATCTTAATGGGCAGTAAGAGACTTACATAATGTTTGTCTCCTTGGACAAAGGCATCAGCAATGTAAAGGTTAATAAGTATTAAAAAAAAAATGAAAGGAATACAGATAGACATATTTGGAACCATTCTGGCCTCCCTTCTGTAACTGAAGTTGTGTAAACAAGGTTGTTTGTGTAGTTACTCTTTTTAGGTTTTTATCTAGGCAGGTTTTTCCTTATAATTTATAGTAATATAGAATCATATAGTAAGCTGTATGTTGCCATTCATGTGTTGCGTGTCACCAGTAAATATAATATATATTCATTTTTTGTTCAATGGACATAATAATAACTGGAAATGGACAAATTAAGTGATTTACTCATTTTCCAGAGAAGCTGTACTTAATTGTATGACACATCTGAGTGTCTAGGAAAGTGGATGTAAATTATGGAGAGAGAAAGCATGAATCTCTGTAAATGGATAATTGCATATGTGTGTGTGCGTGTGCGCACGCAAGGTCACAATCCTTTTTGTGTTCTGTATTATTTTGCAGAGCATTAGTAGGTTACATTATGAAATGCTATAATGTTGACATTTCCTTTTTGTTATTCTCAATGTCTTAGGTGAAAGGAGGTAGAGAAAAACACTTTAAAAAGGTATGTGTAATTGCAGGGGGTATTCATCCAAAATTTCATAAATTAACCTTTATTTGCTGTTCAGTTTGAGCTGACCTGATACATGAGGTGGATTAAGATGAAACAGCCAATTTTTTAAATAAAACTGTCCCAGATTTAAAAAAAAATCACTTAATAATAATAATAATAATAATAATGATAATAATAATAATGATGATGATAATGCAACAGACCCTAAAGAATCAATGTTTTGATTAGTTCATTATGTTTGTCAAATTACATAACTTGTACACATGATCCACACTCTAAAGTAAAGAATATCTAAAATGTTTATATCTAAAGTTTATTTTTTTTTAAATGAGTCTTTATCAGTTACTCACAGCAGCTGTTATTTTGGCTAATATTTCTTAATATGAATGAAATGTAAATGTGATGAACTAGCATAAATAAGAAATTTTTTAGATATGAATTCTTTGCTAAGTGCTTTATTGCTGTCAGAGTTTTAGGCAACAACTTTTAAACATCTTTTTGGCAATAAAGCAAAGAGTTGGTACAGTTTAGAATACTGCAAGCCAGATTAATCTAAGTGGTTTCATGGTTCCTCTTGGTTTAAATGCGCTTTACTGCCAGCTAACAGCTGAACACAGTAATATGGCTTAGTTCTGTTCCACAACACTAAAAATTTTGAAAATGGAAGACAATAAAATGTAGTTTAAAATAAATGGGACAATCCGTATCTTGTACGTTCATTGCACTAAGTAGGGAATTGCTGTCTGTATAAATATCCCAAAATTTATCATTAAGTTTAAAAATAGTTTATATTTGTGACTTCATTGTAGTGGTTCAAAACAGAAAGCGGGCAGGTAAAAGTTCATCACTAAATTTTAAAACGTCCATCCTGATTTTATGTCTGTTTGGCAGAAATTGTTGTGCTAAGTTTAATAACTGCACACTATCTGCACTACCACCCCCATTTTATTAGCACTTTGTGTTTAATATGAATCAGTTCGCCCCTCTTGCAAACTTAATTGGGACCAACATTTGGTTTCTTACTGAGTTCATTATTCAGATGTGACACTGAGTGGTTCAGGGACTCATCATCAATTCTGTAATTCTCTTCTAAATGTGTGCGTAGCTACTCGGGTAACATGCACCACAAGTGATGTTATTGGACTGTGCTTTGAAAATCGTGTCTGTCTGCCTGCTGCTTCTGCGTCACTGTTGGCGAAATGCACTTTTGTTTACTCTGAGTTGTATGTCACTTTGGAGAAAAGTGTTTGCTCTCTTTCTTGCTTCCCTTAGCTTGATACTATTGTTCTGAACAAATTGATAATGTGTCAAATCCACCACCTTGCTATTTAACTGACACTGACACACTTTAAATTTGCAGTTGTTCAGCTCTTTATCCCTGGGGTATTTTTAGTGAAGCATTGTCAGGGAAAACACATTGTTCAAAGACAATACAGCAGAGGTGGGAGTGGGACTTTTAGACTGTAAACTGCTACATGCTCTGTAGTCAGCAGATCCAGAGCCAAAATGTTCAAATAATGAAAAAATGAAAAAGGTTTTGGAAGGTGGAAGTCCAACAAGAAATCTTTACAGGCCTTTTCATATTCCTTGGACTTGCATGAGTTAGTTTAGCTGATTTGATAGCTATTTGTATAGAAAATGGTTCATTTAGGATATCAAAATTGTTATGTAATAGCCCCCTTCTTTCAGTTATAGATCCTGCTCCTCTGTTTATGCCTAGAATGCAAAGGATGGGTGGGGAGTCATTGCCACTTGGACCTCTAGAGGTTTATTTTTCTCCCTCTGTGTGGTTGAGAATTTATTTGCTTTCCTCTCCTCAGCTACTATTTGGCTTACTTTATAGTTATTATATCTACCGTCTGTTATGTCTCTCTGGTTCTCATTCAGTGCTCTGAGTCACTGAGAAATGCACTGTATAAAAGATTAATTGCATTACCTTCAGCGCAATGTATGTTGGTAGCTTAGTCAACCGAGTTCAATAGTAAGTTTAATTTGGCTATTTAAGGGATATTTTATTACCAATGCTTGCATTGATGTTTTGGTTAGAAAGTATGCAGAAGTGTTTACTTAATAAATTGTGAACAGGCTAGCTCACAGCAGGAGAAAAGTTAACTTTTTGGAGCAGATTTAAAGTTCAGAGATCAGCATCATTTGGCAGACGAACATAGTAATGTGTGACGTGTAGATGGATATGGAGCTGTCAAAGTGTTTTTGAGGTGAGTAGTTAGTATGGATTTAGGTCACACATTTGTCACACCATTAGTTCTGGCTTGAAGTAGTGGTTTTCCTACAACCTCAGGATGAGTAGAACTGAAATGGGTAAATAGCAAATTTTATGAAAATATTACGGGAAGGTGTATACAGTTTTGCAGACTTGTGTTTATCATTAAACTACAATAAATAGGCAATAAGTTGACTGTTAGTATTAGTAGTTGATTATTGTCATGCATGAACATTTGTCATATTAAGCTTAGTAAAGGGTAATAATTCACCAAATTGAAATGAAACTAACCTTTAAAAAGTACTGTATCTCTTAACTGCAATTGCTTTTTTTAAAAAATTTTTTATTAACAAAACATGCTAAATATACATTTCCTAACTTTCTAGGATTCTGCTCTAGAATTAATGTTAATTTGCAGCTTTTCAGGATCAGTTGTAAGCAAGCTAAAATACTTCAGACCAGCAATACTTTTAAGTGTGTTTAAATAAAATTGAATTGTCTGTATATATTTTTAGTTCTTGTCATCTTACAAACATAGCCATAAACTTGTTGGTTTAGTCAATGCATTTAAATAAACTGCTGAAATAAGTCAGTAACAAGTAAACACGTACTTATTATTATTATTATTATTATTATTATTATTATTTATTTATTTATTTTTTTTTTAAAATAAAACTAGCATTTTGTGTGTAATGGTTGTTGCTGTATTAATTTCTCTTCCCTTCTCTTTTCCGCTTAAGAAACAGAAACCCAATCCATCTGATACAGTTGATTCAGGTGTTCCCAACACTACGTCCAGCTCCTCACAAGGCTTTGCCAGCACCACTTCCCAATCTACGTTGCCCCCTATCAGCCAGCCGACCGATCAGCGTTCACACCAGAGAGAGAAACTAGAGCGGTTCAAGCGCATGTGTCAGCTGCTGGAGAGGGTACGAGAATCTAGTACCTCTAGCTCTTCTAGTTCAGAATCTGACTCTGATTCGGAGACGCCGTCTGGATCAGAGGACCGTGGGGGCTCCGAGCCAAACACATCTCCTCCAAATAGCCACAGCATGAATTCCTCCAGTGATCAGCATGCACAAGAACGTGAGCGGGACCGGCGATTGGCAGAGCTGGGTTTCAGTGCTAGTGACGAATCTGACGAGGAAGGGATGGAAGATGGGCATGGAGAAGATACCAAGAAACCCAGACGAGCAAGCGAAGGTGAGCCCAGGTACCACAAGGTGGTAGAAGAAGAGCGGGACCGGAAGCCGCCCCTGTCTCCTCCTCCTTCCCCACTCTCGTCATCTTTTCACGATCCCCTAATCAAGCAGGAGAAAGGTGGCTTGGGCAAGCGGAGCAACGGCTCAGAAACACGCAACGGCCGCACACGTGCAGGAGCTCGGGAACGAGAAATGCAGGAGAAGGAGAATGCCAACAGCAGTGTGAGCACCAACCACCACCGGGGCAAGGTGGTCAACCGGGGATGCAAAGTCCATAGTGTGGGCCAGAACCATCCAGGTTCTAACCAGCAAAATGCCACCACCAATGGGTCTGGCAGTGTGGGACCCACTAGTAACTCCATTAGTGCCCCTGTCGGCTCTCGGTTGGCAGCCCGCTCGCAACTGCTGAAGCGTAGCCCTCCCATAGTGCTTTCTCCCCCCCGGCCCGTGCAGATGGAGCGGCATTTGGTTCGCCCACCACCAGCCTGCCCTGAACCTCATTGCTTGCCTCTAGACTGTGGTGAGTCTCATGTGATGCAACGGGACGTGTGGCTCAGTGTCTTCCAATACCTCAACCATAGGGAGCTGTGCATCTGCATGAGGGTCTGCCGCACTTGGAGCCGCTGGTAAGTCAAAACTCCTGCTGTGAATTATTGTATGAGATTTACCAGTTTCAGCCACGTCATGAGTTGACAACCAGTAGCACATTCTTTGACCCACATAGTGGTATCTTGTGCAGGACATGACCTCTTATGCCCTTTTCATACTGAGGTATCCTTTGGTTAATTGCCTTTTGCTGAAAATCAGTGGGACCGGGTGGTGGTGCAGTGGGTAGTGATGCAGCTCACACCTTCTGGGTTGGCTCTGATGTTGATTTGATGAACCCAGCTACGTCTGTGTGGAGCTTGCTATTCCTCCCATGCTTGTGTGTTGTTCCTCTTGAGTGCTCCAGTTTCATCCCACAGTCCAAAGGCATCTTTTTGGTGACTGTATTGCCCCTCTTGTGAGATTTGGTGAGCGAATGTTCATGTGAGGGGCTGCCTCGAGATG
The DNA here is from genome assembly GCA_018136845.1 of Heterotis niloticus. Classification (NCBI taxonomy): domain Eukaryota; kingdom Metazoa; phylum Chordata; class Actinopteri; order Osteoglossiformes; family Osteoglossidae; genus Heterotis; species Heterotis niloticus. The sequence continues at coordinate 22,890,489 of CM030896.1, forward strand.
GACTGGCATCGAGTAAAGAGTGCCATCTTAGCTAGACTTGCACCCTGTGCCTCTGGGGTAGGTTCTGTACCACCATGACCCTGATGTGGGCAAGCAGTTGCTGATAGTGAGTGCCTATGGTTGAAAATTTATGTATGCACCAAATTAGGCTGTGTAGATTTCTCCTGTACAAATAGAAGCATTAGTTTGTGACCAGGTCCCAGTTGCATACTTTTTCTTAATGTGTGCAGATACTCCTTGACTTGAGTTTTTGCATATACAAGTGAAATTATTTAATGCCCATCACCAAGTTATGGACAAATATGAGCTTGATTTTGCGCCCTTCAGAGTAACAAGAGCCGAGCGTGAGGGAAATTTCAAAGTAGTACCATAATGGCAATTATGCGCCTGGCTTACGAGATTTCACCTTACAAGGCGATTTCCAGGAATGCATTACACTGATGTTTCTTATGCTCACTGCGTAACCCAACACCCTGTAATTCGCACCACCTCTGAACTGGTTTCAACACATTATGTGTAACAAGCTCTCTTCCTCTTGCTGTGCTCATCCTTCATAACAGGTGCTGTGACAAACGGCTGTGGACTCAGATTGATTTGAGTCGACGACGCTCCATCACCCCACTTATGCTTAGTGGTGTAATTCGCCGGCAACCCGTATCCCTTGACTTGGGTTATACGAACATCTCCAAGAAGCAGCTCATGTGGCTCATCAACCGTTTACAGGGTAATCGTCTTTATCAGTTCATGAGAAATTTAAAGATGTGTACGTACTGTAGTTTAAAATTGAATAGCAATGAAGCAATGACTATTGGGTGACAAAGCTGGCAGAAGGTGGCTGCCATGAGATTTAATTGCTACAATATGTCAAAGCACCAAATGTATTTTCCTAGAAAGCTATAATATAACTTTGCAGTAGTACAAATAGTGTAATTTTTTAAAATAAAAAATCAAGTCTCACGCTGAGTACTGTGCCACATATGACTCAGTTTTTATTTGCCATCTTGTCTGCTATTGCTGTTGATATGACAGTCCTGAAGAAGTGGTAGATGACATTGAAAAGGGTTTTGACCCCTGCTAGCAGATTCCTGCAAAAATATTTGCAGCTGCTTTTGCATTTGATTGGCTCAGTGGTTCTGGAGATTGAATTACTGTTTGACAGTTCCCTGTGGTTTGGCACTGTTTAGGAAAAAATTCACTATATAGTGGAGCTTGTGTGTATCTATCTATCCTTCCTGGCTGGATAGTTTTACATGCTGTGTTTGTATTTTTTTTGTATTGTGTTTTTGTGGTTTTTAAAAGATGATATTCAAAGTAATGTTCTGATCATTTCTTTTCAGAGGAAGTATATATTTGTATATAGATTGCGGTTTGCAATATTTAAAATGATGCTATAGCAAAGCATCCACCATTCATCCAACCTTATTATCAGAAAGCAAAATCATTCCTTGTAGTTACTGATAGATTTATAATTGATTGGTCCTTTAATTTCTGTTCCAGTGATTAAAGTACAATTTTTGGACAAAATTTTGTTTATCAGTGAGTTTTTTTTTTTTCTTTCTTTCTTTCTTTCTTTCAATACAAGAGAAACAACTTGGACTCCTGTTCCTTGGTTTGCTTCATCCCCTGTATATATATATTTTTTTTTTTTTTCCCCAGGTCTGCGTGAGCTCATTGTTTCAGGCTGCACTTGGTCATCCGTGTCGGCACTGTGTCAGGCAGCATGTCCGTGTCTCTGGCTGTTGGACCTTAGTGGGGTTGAAGATCTCAAGGACTCCCAGTTGAAGGAGCTGCTATCAGCCCCTGCTGATATACGCACAGGTTGGAAATATTACCCTTACATGGCACACACTTGTCCGTGAAATGTGTTAATGCTATGTTGTTTTGATTCACATTGCTCCTAAAGTTCAATGGTGGTAGTTTTTGAAAAATACCCTGTAGCATATGTGTAGCAGTTTGGATTTAATGATGCTTCACATTTATTGAATTTTTGTTTTCTTTGTGTTTTATGTCACTTTGGAGACAAGGGTCTGTTACACGATCAAACATGAATGTGAAAAAGACGATATTTAAACTCCTTTAATTTTCGAATCAAGTTAGTGTAGTACACAAGTTCACCTGTATAGGCAAAGATTTATATGGGTGTTCCTGAGGACTGTCAGTCTACAGACCAGCATTAATTCCAGAAGGATTAACAAGGGCAGCACATTGTGCTTTTTGTAATTTTGTACTTTGACATTTTGCCTGTCATATTCATACCTCTGCTGTTATGTTAAAAATTTAGAATATTTGTAACTTAATCAGTGGAGATTAAAAAATAAAAACTGGTTGCAATATCTTAATTGAAAAAATGTGTAAGTTATTTTATAGTTTAAATTTTCCCTTCCTTCTGGGTGGCATGGGGGCACAGCATGTAGTGGTGCCTCACAGCACCTGAATGCAGGTCACTTAGTGTTTAGTTGGAAAGAATCATCTCGTGCCTGTGTGGGTTTGGTTTAGTTTTGCAGCCCAAAGACAATTTTGACTCTTAAACTGCCATAGTTCGTAAAGTTACAGTGTGTCTGTCCACCCTGTGATGGATGGGGCAGCCTGACCAGGGTGCACCCTGTCTAGCCTAAAGCTATGCTTCTAGAATAGACTCCAGGGCACTGTGGCCCTGCCTTAGGAATAATGGTTATCAGTAGTGAGTGAGTACATTTTGTGAAATTACCACCAAACTAATTCTGTCAACATTATCTAAAAATAATAAGTAACAATTTTTACAACATCATTTGGAAGTGCGTTTTTCTTTATTAATAAATAGAAAGGTTCAAATGGCCCAGAACATTTTACTATTGTCTTTGCAATACAATGTATCACACGGCCTGTAATCTTTAATAACGGGGACCTGAAAATTAAAGGAAATGGTAAAAGGAAAAGTAAAGTAAGTTGTATTTTATTTTGTGCATAAATGTATATTTTTACTTAGCTTTTTTTCCTCTGTTAAAATTTTTAATTCATTATTTGATATATTGTGTCAAATTTTGTTTTTATTTTGTGATATGACACTCCTCTTCCTTCATAGTTCATCAGTGAAATATATTTAGAATTCACATTTATTTTCTATGATTATTTTTAAAATCATCTTCTGATCTTTTGAGTCTTTGCCAAGTTCGTGTTTGTGGGAGTAATAGGCTCTGTCACAAGGTCATTTAGAAATCTCCAGTTAGTATGTTTTGCTAATAATAGCTCTTCTTCTTTCAGGAAACACTGAAAACAAAGGGCGGTTTCAGAATGTGACAGAACTGCGACTGGCAAGGCTTGACGTAACAGACAGTTCTGCTCGCTTACTGGTTCGCTACCTGCCCCACTTGACCAAGCTGGACCTGAGTCAGTGCAACAACATCACTGATCAGACAGTCCAAACACTGACCTCCCCAACCTCCCCACTTCGGGACTGTCTCACTCACATCAACCTGGCAGGTAAAGAAGCTCATTTAAACGCAAACAAAATGAGACACACCTTCAGATACCACCTTGCATTCCACAAACCCTTTGATACCGATAGTCCTCGGCTTACAACCGGATTAAAGGCCTTCGGCCAGGTCATAAGTCGAATCGGTCGCAAGTCAGATTGTACTCGTGACAGAGCTCTAAGTGGGTAGTCCACCATACAATAACTTCCTTGAAAACATTTTCTCGATGTTATTGATCTAGTTTGTTTTATTTGACCACAGTATTGTATATTATCCACACATTATTCAGTGCTGTACTCCTTACCAAAGTTTCTTTTTAAAAAAAAGCATGGTATGTTTAACATTTTTTTTAAACATTTCAGTATTCTGTGCCGTATCACAGTGAGACGTAGACGTGATTGCGACTATTCTGTTGCCAACGTGCAGAGACGGCTCCTATAGGCGATCCAGCAATGGTTGTGGGAAGTTTTCAGTGCGAGTTCAGTTCTATGAAATGCATAATAAAGGGATTAACCTGCTTCATATGCATCGTTGTGTGTTTATAACGCTTATGAGAACTAACACTGCCTCTATAACATAAGATAAATACAGACTTTGTATTTCAGTGTTTCCTCCCCTAATGCAGAGGTTTAAACGTAATGCAATGTAAAATTCCTATTGGGTCAATTTGAAACAATTAACGCACAATAAGTATTTCTACATTAGAAAGGAATTAACTATTAAACCTGCTGAATTTTTTCCCCCGTGTGTAAAGTGTAAAACGCACAGCCTTGGACATTTAAAGCACACTAACGCTGTCACTGTTTGCTTACACAGGATGTGTGAAGGTGACGGAACAGTGCCTGCCCCTGTTGCGCCGCTGTGCCTCTCTGCAGAGTGTTGACCTGCGCTCCTGTCGTTTAATAACCCCAGAGGCCTGCCAGTTACCCTCTTTCTCTTGCCCTGAGGATAGACTGCTGCTAAAGAACAGCTAACAGCACACAGAAGCCCAGTGGTACCACGAGTAGAAAAGGATTCAGGAAGAGGGATAAAGAGAAAAAGAGAGCTAAAGAAAACGGTCTGTTGTTGAATCTGTGGTTGTTGAACATTCTGAATGAGCATTGAAAGTATGTAGCTACATGCTTAGAAACTGCACACCAAGTGTGTATATATGTAATTTTCTGTAAATGAACATGGATGCCACTCCTATCAAATATGTACTATAATTAATAATTTTGGGCTCTCAAACTTGCAAATTTGCACTGAAAAGGGGCCCTCTGTAAAACTAAAAGAATGTACTGTGTATTAGGGGCTGTAAACATCAAAATGTGGTGCAAAGATGCTGGATAAGTGCTGTGTGAGAGACTACGGTTGTGTTTGCTTGACTTCCCAGCTAAGAACGTCAAGGTTTTATACCTGTCCCCCTTGCTAATTTTGAGAGCCCTCAAGTTGAAAGTTGACAAATCCACCCAAACCTGACAACAAAATTATGTCCACTGCCTCTGTCCCAAACTGTGGAGTTTACGTAGTTTTTAAAAAAAATTTTTTATTTTTATTTTTTTGGGACTTCCGGAGACTTGAACTCAAATTCAATTCCGCCAATCTTCATTCTGTTATCCACTCCCCTTGCCACTGCTGACCCTCCCTGAGTTTACCCTCCCATCCCACCCCTCAGCCCCCCTGCTTGCTTTTTTGCCATAGTTGGTATGCACCATTGGTCTCTTGTGTTTGTACAACGCAAAGTAAATGCAAAGTCACAAAGCATTACCGGACAATTCACCCAACCTGACCTGCTCACTTTGCCTCACTACTCCAAGGAATGGATTCATTATGACCAAACTATTCTGTACTTTCTTAGATTATTCTACACAAAACTTGTTATGGATTGTACTAAATGATACTCTTAAGTGGACAGTGTCATTTTGGGTTGTACTGTACAGAGCTGAATCTGACTGTGGAAAGCTGTCATGTTGAAATGATTTATAATGTATTTTTAATTATCTGCCTCCCTGTATGGTACGGAATAATTTTATATGGTCATACTGGATTGATCTGTAATGTTGTTTATAGTGTTAAGTCAAATTGAACAGCAAATTATCCTAAATGGTTTTCAACATTGTTTGCATGATATTAAAAAGTTCATGATGGTTCAGCCTAGTCAAAAGATTGTTGGAGTCTGCCTTGTCTGCAGTTAGATGGAAAGATATGTTTTATTACAGTTTTGTCAACAGACATAGAAGAGAATATGTTGACTGTGGCACTGGGAAAGGGAAAGTAATGCTGTTCTCCACTGGACTGGTCTCTCTATATTGAACTTTTCATATTTTTGTTGTGTTGCTCAACTTTTGCACTCATAGTGGTGTTAGACTGGACTGGGCTGGCCTGGACTATATAGTAGTGTCCTGTGTTTGACAACCATATTGGACTGGACAAATGCACTGGACCAGTATTTTTTGGCTCTCTATACTTGCTTAGACACTTGCCAAATTTCAGAATTCTTGATACAGGAAGTACATTTTCCATTTTGGGCTTTGTTTTTATTAACTTTGTTCATAACTTCTGTTTGATTAAAATTGAATTAAATGTAACATAACAGAGAAGACCGGTTGAATGGATTTGCAGTATGTGAAATTTAAAAACATGAATAAAGGCAGCTACTTAAAAGTAACTACTGTAAAATGACAAACTAAATAAAGACAAACAGGGTTTTTATAATTTTTGGTTTCACTGATTATTTAGTGCTTAGCTAACACTCTGTTACTCATCGTGGTATAAGCGTCCATAGAGTTTTGACAACTTGAGTATTTTCGCCGGAGGAATTCAGGGTAAGTATGTTCGGTCCTACAAAGATGTTTCAGCAGATACTGTTAAAAAGATCTGTAGTGGGAATATTTATAGCTTTGAAGACAGAAGATTGTATCTTTAGTTACTGTAACACGCGTTCCCTCATTGCAGCTTCTGTCCTGTTTCCCCATTTTCTGTGTTAAGACTTCTTTAAAGGCTTAATGTATACAGCATTTATACAACAGTTGTCCTTCGTAAGAATCCTTCTTTAGTCCACAATTTTAATATATAAACGCTTCTGTGATAACAAATGACCGACTTGATTTTTGTGTGAAAATCTTGCAGCTGGTTTTTTAAAATTTATTTATTTATTTTTTTAATTTAAAACCTTTGCTTGTGAGCCACAAAGCGTAGTGCAGGCACAAACCCTCAGCTGTCCCTTGAACACACACACATGCAACAAATCCAAACTGGGGGTGCACAACCAAATATTTCAAATGCACAAACACAATAACCCAGTGCTGCTACTAAACTGAAAGATAAATTGACATAAGAGACAGTACAAAATACTTCTTAAACATAACTAAAATGACATACAGCATGGAGCAGAGGATGAAGATTGAGAGCAGAGTGAACCCCAGCTGCCAGCTACTCGCTGCACCCTAAGCATAATGGAGGGGAGGTCCTATTAGGTCAATCCTAAATGTGTTTCAGGTAAATGTGCAGCTAATATTGGCTTGGTGGGGAAAGTTGGGGGTTAGGATGAATAAAGAACTTAATTTCTATTAAACAGTTGTTTGGTCCTGATGTTTCAGCCTCAGCAGTCACACTGCAGTTAGTGAGAGGCCTGCTGCTCCAGATCAGTCTTTTTGTGACTGGGCAGTGAAAGCAGTGCAAGATGTTAAAGAAGAGCTTTTCCCCCTGTGTGAAATAAAACCAGAAGGAAGTGTTGGAATGTAATAGTTCCCAGTCTTTTATCTAGACTGTTTATATATTCATGCAGTCGATGGTACACTTCTGTCCTTTAACAGGTGGTCAGTGACATGGTGCCACTATAATTGTTTTCTCTTTGTTAACAGAATGATTTATTAACTAGGAAAGGCTGGGATTTTTCAGGCCTGACGGTGCTCGCAACCACTGACCCAACAGGTTCTACACTGGCTTAGAACTTAGAACTTACGTTGTAGGACTGAATCAGCCTTAGGTCATCTTTTCTGTCAGTTGTCAGTTTATATGTCTTTAATTCCTAGTTAATTCGTTTCGGTGTGATGGGGTCACATGTGCTTTGTAGAGTGTGGGCCTTCGTACTGTAAATAAAAATGCGATGGTAAAAATACAGACTGTTGTAAGACCAAGCCACTTGACCAAGTTTAGCGACAGGAACCTTCATGCCAGTAATTAATACGGTTTAGCTTATTTATTAACTAATAAAACTGCTTTGGTAAATGATGTTATGCTAAGCTTACAAACCCAATCTCTTTTTCTAACCCAAACCTGGCTCAGTAGCTACAATTCAATTCTACTAACTGAAGTCAACAGATACAATAATTTATAGAATAGAATAGAATAAACCTTTATTATCCCACGAATGGGAAATTTCGGTGTTACAGGGCTCTTATCAGGAAGGGAATATAGGAGAAGAACAAGTAGGTTAGTATTAAAGAAGGACATGAACAATTAGATTAGTAAGTCTGTACACAAGTACAATAAAATAAAATAACTATATACATTAATAAGTTATAAATAAATAATTTAACCAATTCAGACTGCGTTGTACAGTCTGACAGCTGCTGGTAGAAATGACCTGCGGTAGCGCTCCTTCCTACACTGTGGATGTAAGAGTCTGCTGCTGAATGAGCTACCCAGTGCTCGTACAGACTCATGTAGGGGGTGGGAGGTGTTGTCCATGATTGATGTCAGCTTGGACAACATCCTCTCCTCCCCAGCCTGCTCGATGGACTTCAGAGAACAGCCCAGGACAGAGCTGGCCCTCTTGACCAGTCTGTTGAGTTTCCCCCTGTCCCTCTCCGCAATTCCGCCACACCAGCAGACCACAGCATAGAGGATAGCAGACGCTACCACAGTGTCATAGAATGTCTTTAGGAGAGTCCTGTTAACCCCAAAGGACCTCAGTTGCCTTAGCAGGTGAAGGCGACCTAGGCCCTTTTTATAAAGTGCTTCTGTGTTTGTGGACCAGTCCAGTTTATTGTTGAGGTGAACACCCAGGTACTTGTACTCCTCCACCGTCTCAATGAACAAGCCCTGGATGGTCACTGCCGTAATAGGGGGTGACTTCTTGCTGAAATCAATCACCAGCTCCTTCGTCTTGCTGGCATTGATGCGAAGATGGTTCTGTTCGCACCAGCTGACAAAGTCGTTGATGACCCCCCTGTATTCCAGTTTGTTCCCTTCGGACACCCGACCAACAATGGCAGTGTCATCCGAGAACTTCTAGAGGTGGCAAGTGTCCGTATTGTAACTGAAGTCCGCAGTGTATAGGGTGAAGAGGAAAGGGGCGAGTACTGTCCCTTGTGGGGCCCCCGTGCTACTGACTACCACCTCAGACACACAGTCCCGGAGCCTCACGTACTGCGGTCTGCTGGTGAGGTAGTCAATAATCCACGCGGACAGTTGATGGTCCACTCCCGCTCCCTCCAGCTTCCCCCTCAGCACTGAGGGCTGGATTGTGTTGAAGGCACTGGAGAAGTCAAAAAACATGACTCTCACAGTGCTCCTGGCGCTCTCCAGGTGAGAAAAGGCTCGATGCAGCAGGTAGATGACGGCATCATCCACCCTGGTGTTTGGCTGGTATGCAAACTGCAGCGGGTCTAGATCCTTCTTGACCAGAAGGTGGTGAAGTATGATCCTCTCCATCGTCTTCATCAGGTGCAAAGTTAGGGCAACGGGTCTGAAGTGGTTCGGCTCCTTGGGGTGCGTTGTCTTGGGGACTGGCACCACACAGGATGTCTTCCACAGAGTGGGGACCCTCTCCAGACTGAGGCTGAGGTTAAAGATGTGTGTGATAACCTCACAGAGTTGACCTGCGCAGTCCCTCAACATTCTGGAGCTGGTTCCATCCGGACCCGTAGCCTTCCTGGTTTTCAACTTCATTAGTTGACTCTGCACCTGGTCAGGTGTGATGGAGAGGCTGCAGTGTAGGGTGTATTTGGGTGACTCCAGATGAACAGTGAGGGGAGAGGGGGAAGTAGAGCCGTTGGGGGACAAGGGGGGTAGATGGTGTGCCGCTAATGTCCCTGGTGCCGTCGGGGGTTGCAGAGAGGTGTGAAGGAGGTGTGATGATCTCTGGCGGGTGGGGGAGGGAAGGGCTTCTGAGTCAAACCTGTTGAAGAACAGGTTCAGTCTGTTAGCCCAGACTCTGGACCCCCTCTGCACGCTGGGCTCCGTCCGGTCATATTATTTAGTCCTCTCCACACACCTCTGGTGTTGCTCTGCTGGAGCTGCTCCTCCAGCTTCCTCCTATAGCCGTCTTTTCCCCTTCTTACTTCTCTCCTTAGCTCCTTCTGTACTCCCCTCATTTCCTCTCTGTCACCTGATCTGAAGGCCCTCCGTTTCCACTCCAGCAGAGTCCTCAGATCTGGAGTCAGCCATGGCTTGTTGTTGGAGTAACACCGTACCTTCCTGGTCAGTACGGTGTTGTCCACGCAGAAGTTGATATAGTCTGTTATGCAGGTTGTTAGACCGTCACCTTGGATGGATATACATAATTTACGTAAATTTTCCTCCATATGTCATGGAGGTGGAAGCAGCATTCTCTTTAATAAAAAACGTACAAATAACTACCGAAAATCTTGATAACTGCATCGCTTGAAGTCTTAGCTCTAGAATGCATGTCTAAAGTTGATGTAACTGCAGGTATGGCTGAAAGTATTGGTACCCTTTAACTTTAAAAAAAAAAAAATTATTCTGAAATAAATTGACACAAAAGTATTTGGTATCCACCATTGTTTATTTTACATTTAACAGAAAGGAAACTTTGCTTTTGATTTAACAATTTATAAAATAATTAAATAAATGAAAATGGCACAGACAAAAATATCGGGACCCTTAACATAATAGTTTGTAGCACAGCCTATGGAGACAACAGCAATGAAGCAGTTTGTGCAGCTCTGAATGACATTTCATCTCCACTGGTGGTTTGGCCCCCTCTTCTTGAGCAAACTGCTCCACTTCTCTCAGGTTTGATGGGTGCCATCTTCCCAACTAAGTTTTAGCTCTTGCCACAGATATTCTGTGAGATTCAGATCAGGCGGCCGCTTCAGAACGGTCCGGTGTTTTCGTTTTGTGACAGATGGTGCCGCTTAAAACCGTTGTAGCTCGAGCATGAAGGTCAGCTTGGATGCATTTTGACGTTTTCTTTGGTTCTTCCTCAACCGTTCAAGCAATCTCTCTCTTCAATCTTGGGTCAGTTTTCCTCTTGGAGCCACGTGCAGGGACATTGGCTGCAGACCCACGGGCCTTAAACTTCTTGATAACATTGGCAGCGATGGTCATAGGAACATCAAGCTCTTTGGAGATGGTCTTGTGGCCTCTAGGTTGACCATGCTTGGCTGTCTTCTTTCTTAGACAACTCAGTGTTCTTCCTCGTCTTTTCCATGTTTAGTGTGAGGCACCCACTGACATGCGACAGCAAAGTGAGGACTTTTCTCCATGTAAACCGGCTGAATGAGTGCTTATAAGACTGAAGACACCTGCGGCTCTAAATAAAGGAGAACAGCTTCAGGACAATTGTTTCTTATAACTTCTAACCGAAATATTGTCTTTGTACAATAGGCAAGGATTCGTTTCTTTTCTCAGGTTTTTCATTTCGTTTGGCTGCAAACCAAACAAATGTATTTGTGGATGAGCAGATCTTTGAATTTCAACACCTCCGGGAAGCGTCGCTTTGCCACTCGCAATAAATGGAACAAAACGGAGTAAAATGCAGGGGTGCGAGTACTTTCGGCCACATCCGCATCGTCGCTTCCGCGGCGAATTTAGCGACGTTACAGCCCAAGACAAAGCGATCCTTACGGCAGTCTTAAGATCCATACAGACTCTGTCGGTTTTGCTCACATCGTTCGTCCCCGCCCCCGACATCGCCGTAGCCGCAGGATCGATCTTATCTCAACTTCCGGTGCAGCGAAGTCACCGTCAGGTCCTTGAAACGAGTTTATTTGCGCTCCTCACCTGCCGGTGTCGCCAGTAAAAGTTAAACCGTGCTAAGCGAACACGTCTGCGTGGGATAAATGTGCTAAGAACGTGAAGAAATATGTTCTTGCGAAAGGGAGAAAAGAAAAAGAAAAAGAAAAAGGAATGAGGATACCGATCAGCCGGTCCTCCTCAAGAATCACCTAAGACTGCGCGGCTCCACCTAAGACGCAACGTAAAAAGCGATCCCCGATTTACGACGTCGACTCGTTTTTAAAGCTGCAGCATAAGCGGCGATCAGTTGAAGTGCATGTTTGTTTCATGGTCCCGTCTTATTGTGTTACAAAAAGGGAAAGAATTTTAAAGCCGAGTTGGAATATTGTTTAAAGCGATAAAAATAGGAGCTGCTGTGCTGCTTTTTCGTCTGTCATAGCATCTTTTCCAGTCCCTAGTCAGTGTCAGCCAGCTTTGCTTCTGTTCCTGTTCTGGCTTCTTTCCTTGGCGGTTTAGGATGGTCGCTCATCCTCCTTCTTTGGAATGAATGGTCATTTTGTAGTTTGGCCGCCATTTGCTCTGCCCCGTGTTCTCCAACATCTTGCCGTGCAGCATCCGGAGACGCTTTTGGTTTCAGGCAACTCGCACGTTGGCACAGAACAGAAACGTCTGCTGAAGCTGGAGGAGACCTGGGTTACTGCAGCGGAGCACCATCGCAACCAGCCCAACACCCGTGCACATCCAGCTTGCTTCCTTCCTTCCTTCTTTCCAGGTGTTATTAATATTTTATCTTGTAAAACATCACCCAAATTGGTCATTTCGCATACCTGAGAGGTTCTCCTTAACCATTTCACGCCGCTGTCATGCCACCAGGCCTCATTTTGCACATCGCTTTCGCCCGACTATTTAAGCGCGGACAGAAGCACTCCTACGTCTCCATGTCCGCATGGCAGAGAAGCGGCCGACTTTGCAATAGAAGCTGAACACGCTGGGTTTCTCAACTGTGGCATATCTTGGTGAGGGCTGCAAGGTCCCAACATTTAAACCAAAAAAATAAAAAATAAAAAATGGAGGGGCAACAAAACCGCTGGATTTTGTATCATTTGCATGCAGTTGTGACACTGAAGTGTTTTTTACCCAGAAGAACATTTTGTGGTTTGACCGGTGTTATCTGTGCATGCAAAAATGTGCATTTCCATTTCATTGTGTACTTTACTCAAACATATTTGTGAAAAACTGAGGGAAACATGTAGGGACTTTGAAATGGAGGTCGAATTTGCGCACAAAAACAGGTAACGGTTGATACGCCGCCTGCGAAAAGTACGTTTCGCCGCAGAATGTCAAACTGAGGCGTTCATCTGGTTTGAAGATGCTTTAGCAATTATTTAAAAATAACCAAGAGAAAAAACAAACTCATTTCTGGGCATGTGTGAAGGAGCGGAAATGTGTTGCAAGTAAATGTGGTTGAAGACAAATCCACCCTTCCTGTTTGCACTACGTAAATAGGATTCTGATTCTATTATTTGAAATGGATCTCCAGTTATCAAGTGCAGGTTTTTGTTCTTCTGCTGGACAGTCTGAATGTGTTTTTTTTTTTGTTTTTTTTTTTGTTTTAAATCGTACATTCTGGCTGAGAAACAAGAATTTGGAAATGCTTTTTTTTATATATGTGTAATGAGGAAACACCCTCTAAGGTTAAAGGAAGTACAAGAGGTTCAGTACCGACAAGAGTTTAGTTCCATTGCACTTGAGGACAGGAAAGGGAGCCATGTCTTCGCTATGGTCTTTCTTGCAGCTAACATGCATTGCGCTAATAGGTAAGACTTCAGCTGCGCCTTACAGCTTTTTAAAAGTACAAAATAAATTTTTTAAGGGTTACAACTTCAGGTGACCAGTGCAACAGTTATGCAGGCTGTTTGTTTAGAAATTGTGCAGGCCACAATTTCTTATTGCATCTTTAGGGATGAAATCTGAAAAGTTTCTTTCTTTTTTGACAGTTTATTGGAACCTTCTTTAGTTTTGGATTATTTTCCAAATGAAACGTGATGTTACGGCTGAAACCGATTACGCTTCTTTAACAGATGAGTGTCTATATTGCAGTTTATATGCGATCTCTTTTTCTTGCTTGGTGTAAACCTGTGAATTGAAGCTAATTTCTATGCTGGCACACCAAGTATGATAACATTAAACACTTGTTCATGAAGTTCTAAGCAGAACTGTTATCAAGGAAGTGGTTTAACTGCTGTCACATCTGTGCCGTGCTGAGCGCTAACATAAAAAAAAAAAAAAAAATCCATGTTCTTTGTCTTAAAAAATGTATCGCGAACTCGATATCTGCATCGGCACATTTAAATTCTAATTTAATCGCAGTCTGTCAATTGCACGTATTGCTTAAGCTAATGTTGCAGCTCTATTATTGTATGTAATATATAATGTATAAAAGCTGCCAATTTATAAGGTATGTAGTAAGAAACAGGTACATTCTGCAGGCCAAAATACTGGAAGAAATTTAACTGATGTAAATATAAGCGATGACGACCAGTTTTTACAACCCTACATAGTCCAAGACAAAACATTTCCCAAGAGTATCTGTGAACTAATATTATTGTGAAACAGAGTTGCTAAATTTGAAGAAAAAGACAAATTCAAGCCTAATAATACACTCGGGAGTTCTGTGAGCACAATGGATAGTAAAATCGCTATTTCTAACATTTATGGGCCAAAATATCGACATTCACCAGGAACTGCTGGACTTATCTCTGAATTTTAATCAAAGATATTTGTGCAACTTCCCCCTTTATGCATTTAAGTTTATTAGTTGTGGATTTTCCCTTTTTTTTGGTCAGATGTTTTTTTTTTTCAACAAAATGCATCAAGAACTATAAAGTTTGCTGAAAAGCAAGCTGAACACCAGAAGATAAAATGATTCATGTGAACTTCCATCTGTACATATCAATCAGAGCTATTAAATTCTTATAAATTAAAATAATAGGATTGATTAATATTATTTGCACCTTGATGGAAACATTTTATTGTTAATGGAGAGAAAAGAAAAGAAAAAAGTATTTATTTTATTTATCTATAAGGTTTCTTTGCTGTTTTATGGGCTTAATTATCCAGTAAGCAGCGACTTATAAACTAAATACCAGGTTTCGTAATTTTTTTTTATGACTTCCCACAAATTGTTCAAGTTCAAAATGATCTATCGGTAGACTGAGCTGAGACACAATGGAGAGGCTAGTTTTAGATTTCCTATTTATGAGTAAGGTTTTCTTGGTGATAGAGCAACAAGTGTGGGTATGATGTTCTTAACCGATGGGTCCAGAACTGAGGTGTCGCTGAGGAACTGCTGGACCCCATCGCGCTTAGAATTTCGTGGACCACCTCTTTCCTCACCTGGTGAACTGGGGTACCATACGGAGTGGCTGTATGGGTCGATGGAATTGAACGAACACCATGAACGCGTGTCTGATTTGGGAATTAGAAGATTTTAACACCTGAAGGTCCAGTAAGCTGCAGTTCCCGAGTTACTCAACAGTTTGTGCTCTTTTATAGATTTACTAAGAAAGAGAACATCTTGGATTAGATAACCACAAGGTACAAAGTAATATGCAAAGTTTCTTTCAAAATTAAAGCTGCCAGGAGCTGTATAAACTGGGGCAGATATAAGAGAACAAATTAAAATGCCTTTATGACTGTTAAAATAACCTAGACTTTGTTTTTAAAAGTACAAAGTAGAATTTACGCAGCTGTCAGCTGAGGATGCTGTTAGCGAAATAGGAGGAGGTAGTGTGCCTGCCCCAGCTGTGCTGTGCGCACATGATGGTGCTGTTCTGTGAAATCAATCCGCTGGGTGAATTCCCTTTATCAGAGGGTCAAATTAACATCACTTCTTAACAAAAAATGGTTATAGAAATGAAAAAAATGTTACTGGAATTCAAATAAATACATTCGTCATCTTACCAACACGGCCGGGACTGGAAGTCCGTTTATAACGGAATTGTTTGTAAGTCCACCCACTACATCACCATCGATAAAAGCTTAATAATAGATATACAGTATATAATTATTAGTTATACGTGTTAATCCCTCCTTCTTTTCCTTCTTTCTTCAGCAACTCATACAGTGCAGCTAACAGTGTCCCTCTATACCAGGAACATCAAGTGTGAGCCCGGAAATAGGCTGCTCCTTTATTTTATAACCTTTTTTGCACGAAGCAACATTGCAGCTGAAATGACAGAAAATAAAAAAGCAGATCATCATGTACTTATTGTGCTGTGCTTCACATATGTGAGATGGTGCTATGTTAGTTAACATTAAATGCTTTTGCATGTATTTAACATTGGGCCGTATATTGTAGCTGGCAGCATATTAATTCAGAATGTCGATGCCTATGTTAACAGCAGCATGGACAAGCAAGGTACACGACTTAATGGCTGGCTGTTTAGTTAAATCTTGTTGAACTGATATTGGTATCGTGTCATAATAGTGAAACTATTAAAGATACTTTAAAATGATAAATTATAACCACTGTATACCTAACAGTGGGCAAACATCAGTTTTACAGTCAAAGTTGATGACCATTGGAACCAAACTTTGGTGTGTTTAGATGGCCTAACTCAGGTTCATAGCACAGGCTTAAAAAAACATGTCTCTTCTTCTCAGCACATCCTTATATTTCCTAATCAAAATGCTACATACATTTATACCTCACCTACAGTTTTATAAATCTCACATATACTATACATTTTCCCTTTGAGTTTACATTTCAGCAAGAAATTTGGAGGTAAGGTGAAATAAGCAAGAAGTAAGAATCCACAATATATTTATCAAGATGTACATTGTATATTGCAGATGCTTTCTGGCTTACCTTTGTATGTGATGGTGTGACACCTTAAGTTTGTTTGTTAACTCAGGGGGTTCTACTGAGTTACAAACCTGCGGATATTTTCAGGCAACCTAAAATAAGACAAGGGCTTTTGTAAAATGCTTCTCGCTATTTTTTGATGAGCTCTTTTAAACCGTACACAAATGTATGCTTGGGTAAGGGTTCAGATCTGGCTCAGTCTTTTGTGTAGAACTTCCTTGTTGGTCCTCCCTGCATTTAAGCGGGTTTCCTCTGGAACTCTAATTCCAACCCATGGCCAGAAGATAGGCATCTCAGATGGTTTCGTGACTCTTGCTGTCTGTGAGTGCGCATGCCCATAATGCTTTATGGTTTTCTGGACATCACCAGATGTTAGGATTGGACAATCAGCTATTGTGAATGAAATGAAAAGTGAAAGTTAAAGTCCTCGTGTTCGGGAATCAGAGAAAACAGCAATTTAGTTAAATATCAGAGAAGTATTTGAAATGTCTACACATATGTACAAAATATAAATTTTCACGTTAATGTTTACCATTATGCATAAAGTTAATAACTGGTGAGATGGCCATTTGAGAAAATTCCCACTATGTTAGTTAAAATTTTTAAGTTCCCCTGCAAGCTTGAAAAATGCGACCGCTACACATTTTCTTGGATAAAGACAGCAATTAAACAAACAGACAGACAGACAGACAGACAGACAGAGACAGACAGACAAACAAACAAACCAAACACTGAGGGCCACCAAGCTTCCTGTCATGGCCATCGAAAAGCATGGAAAGACACAGTGATGGAAGCTGGGTCACCTCTTTATGTCCACTAGGCTATGTTTTGGTTATTGCACAATATCATAAACCATAATATAATAATGTCTTATGATTAAATATTTTATTATAAATAAAACAGAATGTAGCCCAGTCTTTGCTGATGATAGGGCAGGGGTCACACATCATAACTAGTGCACAGTCCACTTTGTGTTATAGTCTTAAAAAAAGCCTGGTCACTCTTTCGTGGGAGGGGGCCAGAGAAGCAGATTCGTGAGAAGGAAAAGAGGTGTAACATTAAAAGAAACATAATTAACAGGTAAAACACGGTACAAATAAAGAAAACCGATGGTTCTTCAATTTTCCCTAAAATGAGACAACTTACTGTCATCCGCAAACCTAGTCAAATACCAGACAACCATAACCACAACTATCTGGTGCCAAATTTAAAATTCTGCACATGAAGAAATACAGCGCAATCAACCTTGAATTGTGGTGCAAAAATGCAGCATTCAAAGTTCACGCTAAATCCTGCAGGTGAAAAAACAGCAAAGATCTCATACTGGTCTATTGTGACCAGTGCTGACCAACACACAAACACACCAGTACTCTGGAACTGCTGTTGCGGCAGTGCAAGCTGCTTTGAGATCTGCTTTGTAGTCTATCATTATGCATCAAGCAAGTGCTGTCCCATCTTCTGCCTCCAGTAGTTCCACAGATTGATGCTTGGAAGAAAATGCGGTCACCAACCCTCTAACTGGCCAGTTACAGAGGGCAACAGCAGCAGCAGAGTAGCACTTTCCTGTGTTTGGTTGTATTCTGGATGTGCCACCTCATTCACTCAGTTCCAGTTGCTCCATTCTGCCACGCTTTGCTTCTTCCACTTTCCAGTCCAAATTTGGTCCAAGTACCTGCATAGTACCTCCATTCCTTCAACGGTTTAAATATCCTGTTTGAATATCTTTGTGGTTCTTGATTGCCTAAGTAAAATCATTTCCCTTTAACTGCAAACTTTAGCCTAGAAACATCTCATGATCCATAAAGAAAGAATATTGCACAACATAGATATCTAAGGCATTGTTTTCAAGTAGAATCAGCTCCAGCAATATCTTTCTAGAAGAGTCTTATCATGCTTTTGTCTTGTGTCTGTCTTTATGCCAACAGTTTCTTGGTCCGTGGAGTTCAGTATTGATGAAAAAAGTCCCCAAATCATATCGATGGGCAAATCGGACCACTTTGGATACAAAGTTCTGCATTACAAATCACAGACGGAAAAATGGTAAGTTGTTTCAAATTCCAATTGCATAGTTTTGGACAACACCGTAAAATGTTTGCCCTAAATTTGACAGAGTACACTAGTTCATTGTGTCAAGAACAGCGGAGTTTAGATTTTTAGAGAGAACCAAACATTTTCCAATGTATACATACAGAATAGTCATACCCTGATACATACATGATCCTGATGTAAAAGTGGCAAAGATCAAAAACAAAATATTTTTTAACTTCCGATATAACCCGTATAGTAATCCCCAATTCTATTCCAAATGTTAAATAAATTAAAATAAATTTTCCATTGGAAGTGTGTAATCAAACAATCTGTTATGTAGTGTTGTTCTGAAGTGTGAAAGTTGCTTATGTGTCTTGCTTGTGTTGTCCCTACTGGGTACCCATAACACCTGGTCTAAGATAAAGTCTAACTCACCTATGCTGATGTTCAATTTGTGCAATGTTGCACCATCTTTGTTCCAAAAACCCATCATAACGTCCGAGCTGCGATCGGATAAAAGTTGAATAGCTCAGTTTGAATGAGGGTCCCTGCTGCTGCTTCCTGTGCAGTTAGCTGTGTCAAGCAGGTCGAATGTACGTTTTGATCTCTATTCTGTTTATGCTCCTGGAGTAGCGTCACCACCTACTCCATCCTGCTTCACTCTTATAACCGCACGCATCAAATTTCCTGTTCATTTGCTGAATACATACAAGTGACAGTTCATTTTTATCAGTTTTATTACTTGCTTATGTTAAACTCTGTTCCCCACTTTTTTCAAATTTCCTTGCTAAATGTCTGTTGCTGCACAAAGAAAAGAAGATAATGATGGTTTTTGAGTTTTTTTTTTTTTGTGTTTTGTCAGTATTTGGGAACATTGGTTGTTTTTTGGGGTGCATTGAAACAAATGATAATTTTTCCCCTTTTAAAATAATGGGAAATAGGCTCCCTATTTAGATTTTCCCAGTTTAAATCTGGATTTCTGGAGTAGGTTAGGGACATAAACCAGGGTACAATTGTATATTTTCACTGTGGTTGTGCTTTCTCGACAAACATTTTTTTAACATTTCTGTCTGTCATAGCGCAAATGTGAAAAATAGAAGAAATGCAACTGAAAATAAGGTTGGAAATGTTTGTATTTCTGAAAACTTGTAACTTAAATGTTTATATTCCAAAGTAAAGGTGTATAAAAATCTCATAAAATGCTACTTTATCATAGGCAATAGCTTAATCAGTTTAAAGGTTATTGTTAATAATGTTATTGTGTTACATTTGGACTTTAAATTTATTATTGAAACTGAAACACTAAATTTGCCATATTTCTACAATTTTTAGGCAATTGTTAAAGAGAAGTGAAAATCCACCTCTTTGAATCATAGTGCGTGATTTGTGGAAATGAAAACTGTCGGTGGTGAGGAAGCTGTGGGTCTCCCATGATTCTTTGTCACTAGGATGCATGTGTGTGACAACTGGGACAAGAGGACATGGACTCAGGAGCTTGGGTTGGGGGAGTTGTCAGGGAGATGTGGATCAGGACAAGTTTCTGGTTTTTTTGTCTCTGCTTCCAGGGAAGAGCAAATGGCTTCCCAAATCCTGGAAATGAACTGAGGTCCTCAATAAAAGACTGCAACTTCAAGAATCCCTTAAGGCTGGGAAACCTGCAGAAACAAAGCTTCTGTCATTTCTATAAGTCTAATTTGAAACCTTTATCAGACATCAGGGATTGAGGAATCTTTGGAGAATTTGTTGGCTGCCCTCAGATACATGGTGTCTCCTCCTGAGCTGAACATATTTCCAATAAAATCCATTACAGTGTGAAACCACAAACCCGTTAGAACAAGTATTTCGAGGACATTGGTTAAGGTGTACGTGGTAAAAGCCTGAATAAGCTCTTTTACATCCTGTTTTGTGTTTAGCCACCAGAATTTCAGACAGCAGTTTCAGTGCTTTATTTATACCAGGATGACCAGTGCAGTAGCTTGGAGCGCATAGTTAAAGAGACTTTCCCTCTCCCTTGGGGTCCTAACACAAATCCTAGACACTCCATAAATTTATGAAAGCAACTTTTGTCTTCCTTAACATATACCTTGTTAAAAAAAAAGAAGAAACAGCTGCTGCGGCACCATTCTAACATGGCCCAGATGTTCTTCCTTAGAGGAAGAAACTGAGACACCATCTACAGACACTCACACAAACTCATCACATCCCAGAATACTTCACTGACAGAGGATCTATGCCCAAATCAAATGGTACAACCAAATATTCATAATCCCTACAGCAGTGCTAAAGCTGTCTTCCGTTCACTCCTCCTCTAATCCTGATCAGGACAGCAATGGTTCTGAGCCCTAACCTTGTGAAAATGTTTGCTGCACCAACCTGTTGCAGGGCAGAGAGTACAATAAGTAATGGATGGGGATATTCAGTAGCAAAAGAATTAATTCCCCTGTATTCAGTACAAGGTCATAAACTACCATCATTGCTGCTGTTGGAGAGTTGGATGGCTGAAGAACACCTACGTACCTCAACACATGCTGAGATGTAGGGTTCCATGGTTTCATGTTCTGGCAGAGAGATAAACCCTTTCCCTGGGGAGACTTGTGCACAGTAGAAGGTCTACTGGACCGTCCCTAGGCCTGTGAAGAACAAACATAGAAGTATTGGACTTAGTAAATATGAGGGCAAGGTCTTGATATTCACGGGAGAGCTCAAGTGGTAAATTCTGGGTACAGGTGGAAGTGGGTCTGTATGTGAGCTTGAGATGGGCTCATGAACACCGTTTCCCCACAGCAGTAATTCTCCCGTGTTCCATGGAAATATTGGGTTAGTGGCTACCAACTAAGGGTAGCCTAAATCACATCAAATAAAGCAAAGGTTTCATCACTTGCCCTGTGATGGGCTCAGATCTGTGCTTCACAACACCAGACCCGCTAGGTTCTACCAGTACGTTCAAATAACTAACCTGCAACAAATGTGCACAAGGATCACACAGTAACCCCCACTCTTCAGCCATTCCCTGGGGAATCTCTGTCCCCAAATGCCTTTATCTCCTGGTCCTGAGCACCCATTTTCACAGACAAAAACAATTGGAGGGGAGTGTGAGAAAACCTGATGATTTAAGGTTCCAAGGTACAGTACAAACACAAAGTTCTGGGCCCAGCATCTGTTTTCCACCATGGTTATGCATTTCCTGATACCTGGAAATTCACTCAAAAAGAGGAAATCTGGTTACCAAGCCTTGCTACATCCTTGTTTTCGGTCTTTTTGGTTGGTCCAGGGCAGCAGGTGGTTTTTGGGGTACACATAGCTGGCAAAACATGCAAGTTTTCAACACAAAATCTTTCATTAGAAGAAAAACACACTTTGATCTTCAGATTATGATCAAAATACCATTGTTTGTCAGTCAGCTCAGCAAGATGTAGTAATTTTTCTTAATTTCTTCTTTTTACTTTTAGGATTGTTGCCAGCGCACCACTGGGAAACAATGGGACTGGAAAAGTCTACAAATGTACTGGAAACAAATGTGATCCACTTGAGCTGCAAGGTATGGCCCATGGACAAGAAAGGAGAAAAAAACATTAATAATTAATTTTTTAAACAGAATGAACCATCTGTACTTGATATTTTATTTTGATAAATGTGTTTTGACTGATTTAATTCTACTGCATTATTTATTTATTTATTTATTTATTTAATTTTATTTTTGGACCAACGCACCTGCAGTTTTGACACAGATTATCTTGCTTCTTTAACACACAGAACGTGTTTTTCCTTCTACTATGGAAAGATTGTTAGTGCTGACTGCCAGAGCAGTGTATTTTAGGTAAAGACTGGAGATTTCATAGTTATGGTTGAGATACACTTCTGAAGCATTTTTAACAAGACTCCACCCCCTCCCCCTTTATAACTGCAGTTTAAATAAAGTAATGTTTGATTTTTGGCCTTTTGAGACATCCAGCTGCAGGCACTTCATGGCCTTTTTATCCCAAGACATTTTGTTAAAAGTGTTTGTGATGTTTGCTCCTCTCTCACCATCTTTCTCCACATAGAGACTTTTGTGAGATTTCCTTTTTCCATCTTTATTAGTTTTGTGCCAAATTGTGGCAATCTACTCTAATAAATCTGGATTAACTTAGTTTCTTTTTAGGTGTTGACTTAAAACCTGGACTAACAGGCTAGGATCAAAAATGTTTTATTTCAGTACAGAGCCTATATCCCAATATAGCTCAATACCTCTACCCAATCCCTTACTGTTCCCACTTAGGCAAAAGAAAATTCAAGGTACAATTTCTAGGTTTTTCCATTGCTTTATTCCATCCCTCTTTACTTGGAAGGTACATGACTTTAAATCATGTTGTATAACTTGCATATAAAGTTTAATCTGATCTTTTAATGTCTGATCTTTTGTTTCAAGCTCATTTTCTTGCTTTTGTTTAAACTGAACACATGATATGTTTATGTCATTAAACTTTCAAGCTACCCTTACAAAAAGTTTATTGAAATTGAACACTTGTTACATGCAGGTGGGCTATTGTTGAAGGCTTTCAATTTTCACAGTTACAGTTCCTAGCTTGAGAGAATCGATATTTTTGTAAGCTGCTTAGTATGAAAATTCGACATTGTTGGCTGCTTTGGAAAAAGTAATACATAAAATTTAACACAACAAAATTTTAAATGGTATATGTGTGCGCATTGATACAGTGTAGTATCTGTTCTTATCAGTTTAATATCTGATATGCCCCCTATCTGGTTTTGAGCACATTTCACTACATGGTATACTCAGTAACCATGTACGTGACAAATAAACTCTTGACTCTTTTGACTTTTTTTTTATACCTATATTATATATAGCTGTAACTCAAGATGTGTTTTATTTGTATCTTGAAAGCTTATCAGATATGCAAAATAAAATGTGGAAATAATAATAATGAGGAATATGACAACACATTTTATTGACATTTTTCTAATTCATTGGTTTTATTTATTGTATAGCATCTGACTCCATCAGATCCATTGGAATGTCTATGGCTGCCAAGTCGAAGTCCCCAGCACTTATGGTTTGCTTTACAATTTTTGGAATGATTTTTGTTGTTTTATCTTTATATTTAGTTTCAGTTAGGTTACAATGAAATATAATGAACCAAGATTTTTTTTTTATTGGCAATTAAAAACATATTGAAATTTGTATAACAAAAATTGATTTAAGTACATCTATATAGATACTGATAGTAAATAATTAAAAAAGAAAAGTAAAGCACAGTATACCTATAATATAACTCAAATTTGCAATGTATTATAGCCAATTTGTTTTACATGAATATTTCACCACTCTTTCATGTTTTTCTTCATGTATTTCCAGGTCTGCAGTCCAGAATTGATTCATGAGTGTGACACAAACTCATATTTGAATGGCATTTGCTTTGAATTCAATGAAAATCTGAACTTAGTTTCTAACATTACACCTTCCTTTCAAGGTATAGAAGTATTTCTTTACAGTATTTTTTTTCCTTTCCCCTTTAGATATTTACCTAAAGTGCAGGATTTTGGAAATCTTTTAGACAGAAAATAGAATATAATTGAAGCATTTAAAATGACAGAAAATGTGAAGGTGGGGTGTGCACCTAATAAACTGGCAAGTTAGCGTGTGTGTGTGTGTGTGTGAGAAGAGAGAAAAAGAGAGAAAATAACACGTAGAACTTTATCATTCTTTATGTAATGCTGGGCTTCTTTTCCACAGTAAGAATATACTACATTATATACTACAGTACACACACAGCAGGACTGAAAGTCTGTTCGTAACTCAGTTTCTTTGCAAATCCGGATTGACCTGTACTGCATTCCAATCAATAAAATGTGTACAAAATGGATATAAAATACACTTCTCCTTCTACTTTAGTGCTGTTAAAATCTCAGACAAAATCTCAATTTAAAAGAATCTGAAAAGTTGTAAATAAAAATGCCAGATGTCTATGCTCTTTTTGGGTGAAATAACATGATAAAACTTCCCCTCTTCCAGAATGCACCAAAAGAAAAATCGATTTGGTGTTCTTGCTTGATGGGTCAGAAAGTTTAAAAAAAGAAGATTTTGAAAAGAACAAAGATTTCATTACTCGTGTCATGAATATTCTTTCAAACACATCAATTCAGGTATGATGAATTTCATGCACATATATACAGTCTTGTAAATATCATATACAGAATACAGTATATATGAAATATGTGCATATGCATGAAGACACTTCTTGCCACACATTGTTGGCATTAGTTTATATGAATTAGTTGTTTGCAATAAACAAAAATAGCAAAAGATGCTCATTGTTCTTTTAGCTTTTGCAAGAACAGTATCTATAGGTCTAAACAAAATGCTCATATGCGATTCATGGTTTGAAGTGATTTGAAGTGATTTGTTTTGGAAAAAACAAAAAAAAAAAATCACATTTCATTGCTTGTGTGCAGCCAGTAATATTAGATGTGTCAGAAGTTTCCCAAACCAGCAGTCAGCTTAAAAGGGATTTTGAAACCTTCATAAATGTGAAATCTGAGCAAAAAGTTGGTCAGTTTTCCTGTATGGTAAACAGATAGATTAGCTGCTATGGCTTCTGGTGTCATGAACCATGAATGAGGCTCCTAGCATTCAAACATCTACTTTTACTTCATGTACAGAATAACATGATCATATCATCACTGACCAGTTCAGCATTAAGTTCATCATTTAGCAAAGTCTAGCATTCAGCTACACACTCTAAGCAATGGCTGAATAAAAATACAGAGTAAAAGTAAATACTGTTTAGTCCTACTTTGCTTGTCTTGTATTTGAAACAAACTGATTTTATAACAATTAAGTAAAACGTAGTTAAATGGGACTTTTTAACTTTTTATTTCTGCTGCATGATATGTGACTTGAAAATGGATGGATGGATGCTCTGAATATATGGTCATTAAATAATTTGTTTTCTTTGTGAATGACAAACTTGTTTCTTGCAGTTTGCAGCAGTGCAGTTTTCCAATACCCCCCGTACAGTTTTCAACTTCACGGCATACAAAGAAGGACGAGCTGAAAAACTGCTCCGTGAAGAACACCACCTCAGGGGTCTCGCCAACACTTACGGAGGAATGAATCATATTCTGTAAGTTACTATTCATAACTTCTGCTTTCCATGAAAAGTCAGGTATATTAAGCATCTAGCATCTAACTATCTGTTGTTTGCTTTGAAAATGCATTTAAAAATGTATGTTCTCATTATCTTTCCTTGTCTGTGGTTGAGATCAAATGAACTGTATTTATGTTATTCTCTGTATTTTTGCTAGTGGAGATCAAGTCCATCTTGTTTTTCAGGCAAGAAATTTTGACCCCAGCTGCTGGTGCGAATGAAGATGCAACTCAGGTTTTAGTCATCATCACAACTGGAAAACCTACTGATGTGGACTCTTACGACATTGTCGAAACTATTGACAAAAAACGCATAATCCGATATGTCATCATGGTAAGATGAAAGATAATTATGTCTCAAACAAAGTCATGTAAAAATATTTTCTGAAAATGCATTCATCTGTGGGGTTTGATACAAAAGGTGTTTTGGGCATTTTGATGGGTCTCATACTGGGTCTGCATGCCTGAAGTTTGCCAAAAAAATCTAAGGAATGCAAGAAACAACAATGGAACAAACAATACTGGCATGCAAGCAGGACTCAAACAGGGCTTTCCACACAAAAGTATATATTTGAGCATTAAAACAAATAGCATCAGCTCCAGAATCTAAAGGTGACAAAAATGGCAAACAACACTTTGCATTATTTTAAATACCCGCACTGCATCTCTAGCGTTACAGTCATCTCCAATAAATCAGTAGCTACAATCTGCAGCAAGTTGTTGAGTAGCCATTGTAGTTGTGAAGTAACTTCAAGGTGCTTTTCAATGATTTTCAAAGCAGATGTTCTAATAAACTGTAAGCTGCATTTTGTTTGTAGATTTTATTCTCCATTGTTTCTCTCCAATTTTCTAAAGAAATGTACTCTAGTTGCTCGAATATAAGATGGCATTTTTTCTAGGAATTACATGTAAAAAAAGATATGGGGTTGTCTTATATTCAAGGGCTTTTACAGGTTTTTATGTTTTTGCTTCATCTTTCTTCTTTAACAAGTATTACAATGAAACATACAGAGTAATATGCATACTTTTTGCATAACAGTAACCCTAACTTTATTCTCCTCTTAGTTGTTTCCTAATGGCAGCTTTACAATGTGATATCCATTGTTTTAAGCAAACTTCACCATATGCTTCCATAATGATTTTGTTTTTCTTCTCTTTTCTTTGGTAGGTGAAAAACTACATTGCAAATATTAAATCGCTGGCATCAGAAGAAAACAACATTTTTAATATTAGTGACTACAGTGGACTAACAGCGATCCTAGACAAATTACAGGCAAAAATCTACAACATTGAAGGTACAAGAATGCTCCTAATGCATACAACTCATTTAAAATCTTTCAGTGTCTTGTTTATTTTTATTTGTATTGATTAAGTTTGTTTTTACTTGACTTCGGAGTATCAGTCATGAGAATTTGTACTTAAAACCATTCTTAAATCCATGATGTAAAAAAATACCTACAGAGGTGAATATTAAGTCCTCACCTGGGCCTACCTTGTAACCAGTAGTGAACAATAAGGATGTCCATTAATAACTGCTGCCTATATTTGGCTGTAAATGCATGGCTTACCTTTTAGTAGTACAAGAAAACCATTCTTTCTTATATACTGACGATTAGGGAAGTCATATCAATAGATGGTGATAATCCTGTAGCAGCTATATTTTATATGCAAAAGGGAATGGAAGCTGAGGTACTGTAATGAACTGTGGATGCAGGTTTGACATATTCAAGTATGAAGATGATATAGCTACAGTAAGGGCAAATACTCACATGAATGCCCTGAACATTAAACATAGCAAATAAGACTAAACCAGACAGGAACTGGATTATTCACTAGGTAACAGATTGTTTGATATATGGGAAAATCTACAATAATTTATATTCATGTTGAATTCCTACAAGGTCTCCCTTTTTATCCTTGGCCTGATTATCAATTGACTGCAGGCATGTTGTGTCCAGCCCTCCAGCTGGAGGAGGTAGTTGGTACTCAGTAGTTGGGAAAAGGAGCATGTGGTGCTACCACCTTCTTTAGGTGGCTCCCAGTTCATGACTTTGATAAGCTAGGGACAGGTATTACCCAACATATTTGGCATCCAAGGGGGATTCTGTCTGACACTCTGTAAATACGAATTTCCAATTTTCATTTTGTGTTTTTCAATAGGCACCGATAATAAACTTGGCAGGAAATTTACAAAAGAATTGTCTCAGAGTGGCTTCAGTGCTGTTTATCTGGAGGTAAGCAATCCTTCTATTCTGTTCCTGAAGTGCCTGTTTGAAGAGTTGACACTAAAATGTTAAACTGTCAACTTTCCCAGTTTTGGTTTAGGCCATTTTGATGTAGCAAACATAAAAAGTATTAAAGCAACAGTGTTTAAAATAGTATTTTAAGAAATGTATGTTTGTTCTTCAGGATACATTAGTTTTAGGATCAGTTGGTTCCAATGATTGGCGGGGCTCCCTTTTTGAATCTGCATCCTCAGCACCTGCAAAAGAAATTCTAGATCCGAACATGGAGGAGGATTCTTACATGGGTAAATTACCGTGACAGTGATTCAGCATGATGGTTTATAGCAGTTTTTTGGTTTGTTGGCTAAGGGAGTCAGTTTGTGATACAGTTATTACAGTCAAAATATTGGTTAAATGTTTTGGCTAATTGGGAAGAAATATAATTTATAAAAGTGACATCATGTGAGAGGGCCTTCAAATATTACAGATAAATCAGATAAAATTTTTAACAATGTTCTTGAGCTGAAGTTATAATCAAAAAGGGGGAATCAGAGTATTGGGTTGGTTATCAAAAATTTTAACTTAGACTAAATTTTGGTTATAACCCATATGGATAAATGGTGAAATAATGTACAGGCACCATAACATAGTAGGTGTTGAATGTGTTATATATAATTCAGTTTTTTACAGATTGTTTTGTTGGCATTGTACTGTATCGGTATTCTAGCAGGAATGATGCTGATGTTTTTATTTGGGCCTGGTAGATTCTGGGCAAAAAGATTTTAATGTTTGACTCCACTGTATTCTGCAGGGTATTCAGTGACAGTGGGAAAGAAAAATGGAAAAAAAGTCTATTTTTCTGGAGCCCCCAGATATAAGCACACAGGACAAGTGCAGGTTTTTTACAAGACTAATGAAAACTGGACTGTACAACACAGAGAAAATGGAGAACAGGTTTGTATAAAAAGTTCACTTTCCTCCTCTCTAAGTCTTAATAATGGATTTAAAATATGGTAGAATAAAATAATATTTAATTTTAGGATGAATGTTCAACACTTGATAATTTTTTTCTCAATCTGATTTGATATCCTCCTAAAACAGTAATTTTGAAGTCTGAATGATCGATAAGCATGGAAATACAAATTTTTTACCAGTTTTATTTTCAGTTTATTTTAAACACAATTTTTCATTTCTGCTAAGTAAATTGCAGCTCCAAATACCCATCAAACATATCTGACAAAATACCATCTTATATGACCTAGAAAACAGTTAATGGTAACAGATGAACAGATGAAATACAGTAAACCCAATAAAGGAGAGAAAACAAACAAAGGTGACCACAGGCACAGCTTGGCTGACACTGGCCCAGCAGACACCAGCCAAACCATCCCGATACACTCAAATATAGATATCATGGATGTCACATGGGCGCATTCTGCATTAATTGATCATTTCTGGATTCCAGTGAAGAAGTGTAATAACAGAGATATGCCTCAATTTACTTGCTTGGTAGTTTCTGTAAAAGTTTCAGTTATAGCTATAATGCATACTTGGTGAATTTCATGCAGTGCCTCCAAGTTCGGCTCTAGTTGGCTGGCGATAATATTCAGAAACTGTGTTGCAAATAGTTTGCTATGTAATTGTTCTGTTGTTGCTATGCAACTCAGCTACTTGGAGTTGGAGCCGCATTGTATTGCTTTCTCCTGTTTAGTCTTAGTAACATTTTATAAATATAAGTATCTATTTTATGTTTCTTTGAGAAATTGTGCTGCAAAAAGGGGTACTCTGACAAGAAATCTATTTTTGTTTATTTTGATATCTTTCTTCATGTGCATGGCAGGATGGAAGGGACAAGAGAAATGCAAAACTGAATAAACTCAGTTCATACTTCACATTCAAAAGTTTACAGTCATCATGCTGGTTCAAAAAGTTTGTCACGGCATTTGCAAACACAAAGTTGTCAATCCTAAAATTCCCTCTTCATAAACCAACAGTTTCATTATTTC
This sequence comes from Heterotis niloticus, assembly GCA_018136845.1. Classification (NCBI taxonomy): domain Eukaryota; kingdom Metazoa; phylum Chordata; class Actinopteri; order Osteoglossiformes; family Osteoglossidae; genus Heterotis; species Heterotis niloticus. The sequence continues at coordinate 22,920,116 of CM030896.1, forward strand.
ATTATTATTAAGTTGAGCAGTACTTCCACAATGTGTCAGAACTTTTGAGTGATTCCCCTCATCTACCAAAGTTCACTTCAAAGTTGGCTAAAAATCTACTCCTACAAATGCAGATTTCCCTCTGGATGTCCAGTTGCAAATATCTCACTATGATTTCTTGAATGAAAGAAACCCATTTCAGAAAGGGGTTGTCATTTTCCCACTTCCAGTGGAAGCAAACAGTATTCTTTAGGGCATCCTACTTAAAGATGTTTTGACTCTTCAGGGAAGCCATTTATCATCATGTTTCGCTTCAGATTTCTCTACAATAAGTAAGCTACATAAAAAAAAAAACTAGAAATAAAAATTTCACCTTACCTTGCATGGATGATGGATGTCTTTACTAAGATAACAGCATTGCAGAAACACGGAGTCAAATTGAAGAGGAAATACACAGTGGGACACAACAATGCTCCCTTGCATGCTGTTCATGCATCTTTGAAATTTAAAAACATTTGTGTTTTTTAAGCTCATAATGGAAATAATGAATAACAAAGCAAGTAACTAGAAGTTTCTCTTTTAGCTGATGCTGAGTTTTCTCTTTGCTTTCTGGAGAGGCAGTCATAGTGAGGTCTATCAGTTGCTGCTTGTGTTGCTGGAAGAAGGTCCTTGAAATGAACAGGTTGCTGGTCTTGCAGAACTTGACCAAAAGTTCTCCCATTTCATTTCTATGATTCCATATTTTCCAATTACTTCTTTCTTTGCTTCCTTCTTCTGCATTCCAGTCACCCATGATTCTCACAATATCTTGTTTCCATATTGTTATTTTCAGTTTGCACCTGTTCTTACAATGGATTGGCTTCTTCCTCTTCTGCATCTGCCGTTGGTACATGTACCTGAAGACAATCATTTTGATAGGTGTTCCTTGCAGATAAATAGAAGGGTTGAGCTTCAGTAATAATGTTCAGATATGCCAGGTCCTTCAGATGTTCTTCAGTGGGGCCAAGAAAACATTCCCCACACCATCACACTGCCACCACCAGTCTGTACTTTTGATACCAAATAGGATGGCTCTGCAGACTCTTGTTGCTTGTGGCAAATCCTTCAATATCATTTCATTATCATGATACAAAAGGGACCCGGATTCATCTGACCAGGCAATTTTTTCCACTTCTCAACTGCTTCGGGAAACATACTTACGTGCCCTTCAGCTATTATAGGCCATTCAAGACAAAGTCTGATTAGTGTTGCATTCTTGGATTATATTCTGCACCACACTGTTGAATTCGGGTGTGACTTGCCTGGTTGTGGCATGATTGCATGGTTCTTGCCGTTCTCCTTTAACCCCTCTAATTCAAAAGCTGTTTTCATCCAGAGGATTTTGGATCACTGGTTCTGTTTTTGGTTTTCACACCATTCTCCAAGGTTTTAAAACTGAAAGTTCCGAGTTTATGCTTCCATAAGTATATATTCAGTAAAATAAGAAGATTGAATTTTTCTGTATTCCACTCAAAGGATGCTTGTGAAGCAGAAATGAACCTACAGGTTCAAAACATCTGAAAACATACAAGTCACAACTGTACATTATGTTTTCAGCAGTGTTAAATGATCTTATTTGTTGAAAATTCATTGTGGTCTCTTATAAAAATGATACTAATTTTGCAATAAATTAATTTTCAGATTGGATCATATTTTGGGGCAGAACTTTGCGCTCTAGATTTGGATTCAGATGGTGACATTGACTTTCTGCTTGTGGGGGCACCACTATATCATGAACCTCAAAAAGAAGGCAGGATGTCTGTTTACAGATTAAATGAAATGGTAACGTGACATTTGTTTTCCTTGATATTTATACATTTTGTATACATTTTTAAATTATTTAATTTTTGTTACAATTGTAGCATTTTGACAAAAGTAAAAATAGTACTATTTATGAACACACTATACTATACATAAACATCTCTTTGTTTGATTTGTACAGTACAGACAAAAATGAATCTGAAATTATGATCTGATAAGCTTGTTCAATATGTGGTTAACTTTTAAAACTTTTAACATAAGTAGCACCCTGGAATCCCCCTCCCCATAATGGTAAATGCAGAACATTATCCTTTAAATTAAATAAAGCCTTTAAATTTTGATGAAACTAAATTAGATAAAGATAAATAGGCCTCTGATAGGTGCTCTTTTTTCAACGACAAGCACTAGGTTAAGAAATTCTGTTTGTTCCTGTGCTGGCAGTGTTTGTGTAACCATGTATTTCCTTTCTCACTTTTTTCCTACAGCTGACATTGTCAATAAGTTTAACTATTTCAGGATTATCTCAGGGTCGATTTGCCTCCTCCATTTCCACCATACATGATTTAAACGGAGATGGACTGATAGATGTGGCTGTGGGAGCACCACTAGAGAATGACCACAGAGGAGCAATCTATATTCACCTAGGAGATCGCAACACTGGATTAAGACCTCATTTCAGCCAGGTGTGGTGGACTGAATTATTATTATAAAGATGGAAGTGTAACTTTATTGTAAAATTTATTTTTCTGATTTTGTTTCTTTTTTCCCTGATGTGCAGCATATCATGGGACAAACATTTTCTCCTGAACTACGATTCTTTGGGCTGTCAGTTGATGGAGATACAGACCAGGGGCTGGTAAAGATTGTGGTTGGCTCACAAGGGAACATTGTTTTGCTAAAGTAAGTGCAGGTGGATGTATGTGTCCTTAGTTTGTGCAAGAATTCCAGTGCTAACAATGTTTTCAATCATTTCCAGCCTTAAAAATATAATAGGAAGAGTCTTTTCATTTTTGAGATGACAGCTTAGATGGTCTCCTTTATTATTTTGCTTATAACTCTGTAGTGTAACAAAGGTGTTATGTGTCCTATTGCTGCACATTGAGGTGTGCTGGGTCCTGGGAGAGACCAACCAGGGAGCAAAAGTGGGAAGATATTCAGTGTTTTTTTCTTCCTGTTTCCCATCTTCACCCACATGCAACACAGTGTGACCCAGCTGGCCAAATAGTGAGGTGATGAAGTAACATGAAGTTACGGTGTATCTACCAGGGTTTTAGTTTCCTTTAGCAGCACACCGGTGCTCTATTTGTGGATGCAACAGTTAACTAAACTATTCATTTATTACAAATGATTGCAGAGACTTGTTTTTGGAGAAGCTAATAGCTGGTCTAGAATATATGCACACTAACTTTTGTTGCTGTAAGCAATATACTGTATGTGTTTTAATTTGTACAGAATTGTTGCATATCACTTTCTTGTTTCCACTGTTATCCTGCATCCCATCAGGTCTAGACCAGTTGTCAATGTCACTGCCCAGCTGGACTTCAGTCCTTCAGAGATAGCAAGTGATTTGTTCAGCTGCTTGGCTGAGAAGAGGGCTGTCCATTCTGTGACCACATTAAAAATCTGTTTCAGTGCCACCCTGAATTCAAAGGGCGTATCAGGTAAGCACAGCAAAAATGTTAAAAAGCTAATATCCACCTTTTGTTACAAAAAGAGTTGATGTTTTGATTCTGTAATTTGGATTGGATATAACTTTTATAAAACTGTTAAGTTGACCACTCAACAAATCTTTAGCAAAAAGTTTCATTTGTCCCCCATTGTGAGAAGCACTGTGAGCAACAGCTTCACAAGGGAGTGACTTTGTCTAATTTGTGCTTTGTCTAGTTTGTGCAATTCTTCCTCAGTTCATTGTCCACTTATGCATGTATTCAGACTCACTTCATGGGTCTCTTGAAAGCTCTTGGTCAGTCCTCAGCCCTAGTGTGTCAGTGTTTGCAACTCTTTTTTTGATGTTGTGCTGTTACTTGGGGGATGCAGTGGCACAATGGGGGTAAGCCGGTACCTCACAACTCCTGGGCTGCTTATCCATTGTGGAGTTCAAATCCAGCTGACAGGTGTGTGTGGGGTTTGCAGGTTCTCCTCAGTATCTGTATCCCTCTAAGAAAAAAAATATAAAAATTTGGTAGAAGGTAATGGCAAACCACTTTTGTTCCTCCTTGCCTTGAAAACCATGCCACTGGTCACCTAGAAGTCAGTAAAGACTTGATGGCACTTTCCAGTCTCAAAGCATCACTTATCCATCAGTCAGCATCTCATTCTGTGCTTTGGGTTCTGGTGATTCTTCTCTTCTACATTTGAAGACTTTTGCATCAGTGCTGTAGAAAGTATAATAATGTTCAGCAATTTAGCCATAGGCTAAGACATAACCCTAGTAGCAGGGTATGGCATTTCCATACCTATGAGAAACAAAACAATTGTTAAATTTGTATGTAGTTTGGGAAAACACACAATTTCAGCCTCTTTGCAGATTTTTCTTCAATTTCCTAACAGGCCTGCAGCTGTCTATATGCAGTATATATAGACATTATGTGCAGTTTCTAAATGCAGGAAAGTGTATTTTTACCAGTAATGGCTAAAATAATATTGTTTTTCTGCTGGACATAGGATCGTTCAAGATAAATGTGGCCTATCATCTGGATCTGGACATTCGAAGACAGAGGAGTCGGGCTCAGCTGAGTGAAAATGGAACCAGGATATTACAATCTTTTCTGGAGTTGAACCACACTGCAACCTGTATCAATCATTCCATCTACATGCCAGTATGTTTGTAAAATTATAAAATAATAAACTCAAATGCAGTGATAACAGAATAAATTAGCTGAAAATCATAGAAAGAGAAAATTATAGAGAGTTTCTGCATTTTTGTAGTTCCCAGAATAACAAAAAAAAATTAATGAATTTCTAAAATGACACAAAATACTGAGATGTTCCATCCATTAAAATAATCAAATCGGTAAGGCGACATTTGCCAAGGGTTATGTTTACAAAAAATGGCTTCTTTTTTACTAACATATATTTTACAACATAACTGTGTTACTAAAAAACTGAGTGAATTTTGATGACAGAAGAACAGAACCTGCAATGGGCTGGCATCCCATCCAGGGTGTAGTTTCATTGCCTGACACTCAACTTTTACCACGATAAAGTGGTCAACAATAACACATGTTGTCTTTAGTTGATTAACTAATATCAGAGTACAAAATAAAAAGAACATAAATCTTGAGTCAAAAATGGAATTCACTTTGTAGTGAAGTAATACAATTATTTGCCATTTTAAAAGCATCTCTTTTAAGGAATGACAGAGAGAAAAATTTATAAAGAAACCTGCAGAAATTACTATATGAGAAGGATGGAAAAAAGTCACTTTAGTTCTAATGTTTTATTTCACATTTCTTTATTTCTAAGGCCTTCTTTCTGACTGTTATTCTGCTCCTCCTTCAGAACTGTGTTGAAGATACCCGCTCACCAGTGGTCATCAGGTTTAACTTTTCTCAGTCTGAGAGCAAACAGAATTCCCCCTCTGCCGTTCTTAACACAGACTGCAAAACAGTGGAATTGGTTGAGGTACAGCTTTCTTTGCCTAATAAATCTAATTCCTTTCTTTTTCTCTGCATACTGTGCCTGTCAGAATGCATTGCATATTATCATTTTCTTTAATGGATTGCATTATTTTTCTTTATTGCATTTTTGCGACAGGTTCCATTTCAAAAAAACTGTAAAAATGACACCTGCATCTCTGATTTGAAACTGAATTTTGACTTCAGGTATGTATGGAAACATTTCTTGTAGCTTCAGGAACATATTTTGCAGCATTCAATTATATGATGCTGTGCTGACCAAACCAGTTTCCGTTCCACTGTGTTCATGCTAAGATGCTCATGTGGCAGGTTGTAAGCTTCCCACATATTACAAATATTTACTTTATTATGAATTACTGTCCTGCCAAGTAATACCCCATGTGAAAATCATTCTACATACAAATATGTGTATGTCCCTCATAAGGTGACTTTTAGGTTATTTGAACAAATAGAAGGTTAAAAAAAGCATTTAATAAATCTCAGTGTTAAATTAGTCACATGCCCCCTTTCTCTATTCATAATATAATCAAAATAAATGATATGGTTATGTCATGTTAGTTAAAAGCACAAAAAAGCCAGTTATTCTCATTGTCCTAATGCTAATAGATGGCATGGAGAAAAAAGGCATCTACAAAATTTCACAAGTCAGGGACCAGTTGTACTTTTGACTAATATGTTGATGTAATGCTCTGGAAATCCAGTTTGTCTAATTTACCTCTTTTTTTTACCATCAGCTCATCTACTTTACTAGTGATTGATCAGAAGTATTTCAACATAACCCTGGATTTGTTCAATGTTGGAGATGACTCCTATAACACCAGCCTGTTATTCCATTACCCCAGTGGGTTGTCCTTTTCCAAGATGCAAGTAGAAAAGGTAATATAGACCTGCACATCAAAATGACTTTTAAAGGTTCACAAAGTGTTATTTATTATATGTTATACATCAGCATTCCTATAAGAACATCTTTGATTTCTCCACAAATCAACTTTGCCCTGTAATACAAAAGAGTTATATCTGCATACATTTGTGCTATGTGGCTGTTGTGTGTTGGCTCTTGTCTCCTCCCGCTATTGTAAAAGTCAGGTATTTTATTAACTTAAGGTACATTTGTCACATCAGTTCATCGAATGTTTTATTGGAAATTAAAATTATTTCGAGCTACATGCCGATTCCAAAAATTCACCAAAAGTAAACATCGCATTCACAAAAGAATTTAGTTATGGCTTTCACCGAGATGTGGTATTTTTAATGTTATATTTCCTTTGACAGAATACGAGAAAAACACTGATAAGCTGTACTGGCATAGAAGACAGAACAGACAGAACTGTCTGCAGCGTGAGCCATCCTGTGTACCCCAGTCAGACCAATGTAAGTACATGTTTGCATGATTTTAAAGAATTCTGGAAGGCAAATCAAGTTACTAGCTTTTTCTTCAAAGTGAAAATGTAGAAAATTATTTAGAAATTTGACATGTCACTGTATTTCCCTAGATTAGCTTTTTTATATATATATATATATATATATATATATATATATATATATATATATATATAAAATTAATGAAAAACAGTGAAAATGTACTGCAATATACTGTGCACAACTGCAGAGGTATGTAAGTAGAATTAGATGTATTGTACAAAAGCCATTGAAATTTCTAGTCTTGAAAGTTCAGTTAAAAATATTCAGGGTGTGAAAATGTAGTATGAAATTCAGATGTTAAAATTCTGAAAATGAAATTTGGGAATTGAAATTCAATGAATCTAAATTGTAAGAAAGCCTTCAGGCACATGAGGGAGAACAAATGAGCCTGGTTAGGAGTTATGGTTCTGGGCCAAAACTGATTTTTTTGGGAATTCCAGTGATCAACAGTTTTCTTTTTTAAATCTAATTACAAATAACACAATAATTTCTTGTTAGTGGTCAACCCACTTGGCAAAGTGCCATAAACACTCACGCAGTCAGCTGTCTTCAGAGGTCACACCGTTATTCTTTCATATGCTAGCTTAATAAAAAAAAAAAGAGAAGTTTTATTGCATTTTAAAATTTGTTTGCTTCTTTCTTTGTGAGAAGTCAGTGATTTTACAGTTATAATAATAATAATAATAATAATAATAATAATATGGTCAACATTTTCTTTCTAGGCAACTTTTCGCAGTTCTTTTCGGATCTCCAGTATGTTTCCCTGGAATGAAACTATGGAGATAACCATCAAGGCTAACAGGTGTAGTTTATGTCAGATGTCATACATACTTAATGTACATAAAGTAAATGACACTAATATTTTTATAGTCTATAGTTCTATTCACTTGTCCATACAACTCTAAAATAGGCAATTTTGCATCCTCACTTATTGTTTATCTATTAATTACAGCAGATAAATAAAAATCAATTGTTCTTTGTAGTGACAATGGAAGATTATCCAACATGTTGCTGACAAAAACTCTTCCTGTTCAACTTGCTGTTGATCTGGTTGTCAAAGCGTAAGTTATGTTGAGAGTTTCTGTCCAACTTATTGTTACAGCAGTGATTTATCAGAACACTGATGTCATTTATATTAATTGCCATGATTGTTCTGTGACTATATAATGTATATATGCTTTCTCTCTAGCCTACACGAAGACTCTGTTACATACCATAATTTCTCCCTGTATGAGACAGAACCAAAGATGGTGGAACATATTTTTGAGGTAATATATTAAATAATAATTGCATATGGTCTTAAAAATAATACATATTACCTTCATTTTGTGTCCACTGTATATTTCACTTAAAAAATATAAACCTATGCCACTGGGATGATAATGCACACATAGAGAGGACTTCCTATATAAGAGCGTTTAACAATGTCCCTCCTGCTGAGTATTCAGAATGATATAAAGAAGATTATAAAATTAGTATGCAATATTTTTCCATTTATTTCATCTACAGGTGAAGAATGTGGGCTCAACATCCTTACCTCTTAAAGTAACATTCACCTATAAAACCAAGCTGGAATACAATTTTGAAATGAGTGACTGTAACATTTCTCATCAGGTAATACTACCCTTCCTATACAGTATGTGATGCTATTAAAGAAATTTATTTTAGGTAAAATGTGTCTCAAAAAGTACTGTAACATAAAAGTTTATACACTTTGTATGTATTTTTCACCTTTGTATTCAAATCCATAATAAGTAATAATAAGTAAATCGATGTGTTAGGGTTAGGCTTATTCCTATTACAGTAATTTTATGTGCAAAAAGTTTGTATTCATTATACTGCAATTGTGGAATATTTGTGATGTTATGGTTAATATTCCTCTCAGTTATTACAATGAAAAAAAAATGCATGAAATAGCTACTCATGCTAAATTATTTTGTTAGAAGGACTGGACTGTGTGAATTTGGATGTTTAATCTGTTCATTTTATTGTCAGGGGTCATTTAAGTGCAGCAAGGTTGGTAATGCAAAACCAAAGGTGAGTATTTTTTTTATACTAGCTAGTTACCTGGTGCTGGCTGGGTCAGAATGTGGTAACATAAATTGCAATAACTCATTATATGTCAGCAAACTGTATTACTATTAATGTGGTTGTATTTAATACATAAGTATTGTTAGTGTTGCAGGCGAATGCTGCAGAGGGCAATGTGCCAGTTGTAGTCAAGTGGAAAGCTGGAAAGGGAAAAGTATAACCAAAATATGTTACCACACTTTATTATACTTACATTAGTGAAATATTCATTTAAGTGTATGTGTATGTTTTTTGTAGTGTTCTGATGAATTTAGTGGGGTCTTTGTGGAGGCAAATGTCATTAATGTGTGTCATGCCAGGTGTGTGTGTGTATGTGCTTGGCTGTGCAAAACCTCACCGAGGGTAAATAGCAACTGCGTGCCAAATTTCAAGTCTATGGCTTGAAAAACAAAATTGTGCATGAACAACAAACAAGCAGTCAAATGAACAAACAGAAACTGAGATTTACAGTTAGAGTTTTCTTTGTTAGCATTGCTGGCTCCCTAACCATGTCAATTAGACCAAGGTATCCATTTTACAGGTTGTCTTATGACTAGTAGCTATTTTCTTCCTCTTTCCTGATCTTTGGTGTTTGTCCTGCATATTTTGCATATCAATTTTAAATTTATTTACATTTCAGGACTGCAAAGACCACTGTGAGATGATCCAGTGTAATTTCTTCAGTAACAAAAGTCAATCTGTTCAGTTTAAACTCTCTGGGAAAGTGGCCTTCCTCAGACATGAGGAGTACAAGCAGGTAAGATCTATAGCCACAGATTTGTAAGATATGTATGAAAAGCCAGGAAATCTGTTGAATTTTCAAAATTAACGCTGCCGCATTTACACATCTCAGTGCTTTTTCTGTACCTCGACTGGATATGTGGGTTTCTTTTTGTTCAAAGTAAATTTCCTACCATTACTGTGACAGGTGATAGTAACACAACTGAGCAATGATGATGATTTTAAACAGGTTTGTGGGACAGAAATCCAAATTACATAATTATCCAAATTGGAATCCAACCTTACTCTAACTTGGCTCCATGTCCTTTTAAGCTCAACAAATAGCAAAGATATACTGAATCGTTTTGAAGAAGTTTAACATGGTGAAAGGGTTTTGCAAGCACTGATATTTGCGAACAAGCACCATTGGTCATTTTTGTGGCATGCGTATATAAAGTTAGTGATTTTTCTTTTTACGGGACCCTGGGTGTTCAGGGTAGTGGTGTTCAGGGTAGTCAACACTCGGTGGGATACTAGGCCACCGTAAGAGTTGCATACACCATCCCTCACACAAATACACACCAATATGTTTTACTTTCATCCCTTCCTCTGCAGTGTATGTCTGTGCTTTTTGGGAGAAATGTCAACACTGAACAGAATCTGGACACAGTAATCCTTCTAAACTCATATGTCAGTGGAGAAAATGGCAGCAGACACATTATTCTTTTGCTTTTGTTCACACACACACACACACACACACACACACACGGGTCCCATAGGTTGCATTTAATTATACATTACTTGGGATTTTTAGCCATTTTAGTTTTTCAGGAAAAGCCTACTTATTCACTCTCCTAACTTTACAGTGCACATGGTTACACAAAACAATTTAAATAATGCATTTAACTGAATATTACCTAAGAAAATGAAATGCTGAAAAACATTTTTGAGGGATGCTCCATCAAAGGAGAATTCTGTCTTTAATAATTGTGATTAAAAATACATCCGTTCAAGTTTTAAACTAATAGTGACCTTTGGAAGGTATATTTGTTACAGGTGACAGACATCCTAAAATGTCTAAACCAGTTTGTGAAACTATTTGTCGGAACCTTATTTTTTTTTCCTGTTGTGAATGCCCTCTGTCCTCATGAATAGCTGCACAAATTTCTGGTAACAGAGAGCAGGATTTCTTTTCTAGCCCCACACTTTCAAGAAACCAGAGTGCCATGGAACAGAAGTTCTCATTTATGTGAACAATTTTGTGCACCCCCTGTAAATTGAAGCATTTACTGGTATTTTCTGCTTTAGCACTTTTTAGCGTGGTATCTGTAAAACAAGTGTCAGCCAACCATGGATGTGTGCACCCAAATGTTTGTTCTCTTTCTACAGAACCTCTCATTTTACAGCAACAGTTTTGAAGCAAATTTTGTGAGCAAAGTAAAACTCAACTATGATACACAGCGATATGTTCAAATTACAAGCACTTCCGGGGTAAGTTTACTTACGCACAGCTTTAAATGAAAACAGAATACCAATATGACAGTAATGCTAAATCTTTGTCATTTATTTTCCTCATTACAGGACCAGAATGATCCTCCACGTTTCCATGAAGCCGAGGTAACTGTTATTTTTACTGTAATTTTTAGTAGTGGTAATACGTGTAAGTTAAATTGTAAATCTTTCAAAGATTCAAGGAATATTAGTTTGATTGAGATATTATTTCTATACAAACTTTTATGTACTGCCTACACATAGCTGCAAAAATAACAATCCTACCTACTCTTCCTAAAATAAGAAACACTCAATATTTAACAAATGCAATAAGCCAGAAGCAAAACATAAACCAGATATCTTTTCTCTGTTGTAAACCTTTGATTAGGACAGTTTTCCAAGAAAACACTGTGTGGTCTAATTTTATTCATCTGAGTTTGCTTTTGTATAGTGCTTTTGTATAGCAAGTGGAAATGTGCTGACACGTGAGAAAGAAAACAAAGCGTAAACAACATGAACAACAGTTTGCCAATATATTGATTTGAAGTAAGCAATCTGACAGCTGAGAAAAGGTACTAAGAAACAAAAAATGGAAGGCCAAGGAATTTGGAGAAGAATGAATCTGTTGAAGTCAAATACCAGTTGCTGTCCACCTCTCCAGGGTATTATAGATGGCCGCTGTAAAGTGTTTCTAGCTGATAAGTCCAGTTTGTTTGACTGATACAGACAGGCATCACTGCAAACAGAATAAATAATTTGGTGGTCTTAGTAACCTGAGAGAGTAGGCATCTGTGTGCAGTGCCAGGGGCTCCACACATAGCTCATGTGATGATTCTAGGTGGATTCCACAGTGCCTCAAGAAGATGGAAAGTAGAGATATCAAAGAAACCTTTCAATCATTAGAGGACATTAAAAACAGGTGAAAATACTGCATAAACAAAAGAGGGGAAAAGAACAGAAGAGAACAGTAGAATAAATCTAGCTAAAAGCTAGCATAATGAGACTGACTGTAAAAGCTGTGATTGACAGGTCGCCTTTCATATAATCAAGTCATTTCTTGGTGAGGTTGAGCTGAAGTGCTTTTCTACGACCACATCTGTTGTGAAATCCACTTGGGTACAGTATGAACATTTTGACTGAATCTGGAAGGATTTTAGTGACAGTGGCTGCTACGTATCGGGCAAATTGAAGAGGGGAGAAAGTGGTGAGGTGGGCGGAAATATACAAAGATAGAAAAACAGAAATATTTCTTTGGTGTCAAACGCAAGTCCTTTGCTGATTAAAGTATGTTAGAAAGGTTTGGCATGTTTTTTTTGTTTCAAGGTCCAACATCACAGGATAACTCCACTGTATTTAAATGATCATGACTATATTAGCATTATTCTAATGTGAATATGGTGAAAATTGCTGAAAAGTTGATGAAAAAGTGATGAAAAAACAGCCCTATTATGCAACATAGTAAATTGGAAGCTGCTTGCAGTTGAGCTGTTCATTACGCTATGTCGAAACTCACATCACATTCTGGTCATACATTTGGCAGCTGCTTTTCTCCATGGAACTCAGACTAAAGAAAGGTGCATCACGTAACACACAAAGGGTTTTGGTACATATGTTGTTGTGTAGGAGCAGAGTTCATTTGTTTGAAACCACTGTTGAATGACATGTGTTGTCTATAAGTGATGTAACTGGAAAAAATAAATTGAAAGTAGCAAGTGTTTATCTTACATTAATACATCTTACAAGTCATTGATCTTTTATGTTTTTTTAAGATTACTACTCGAACAGAGCTGATCATCCCTCCCAATCGTGCTTTTATTATTTCTGTGGGTGCTGGAGGAGGATTTTTTCTTCTGTTATTAATTATTTTGATCTTGTACTGGGTAAGTTACTAGCCTATAATTTTTTCATACTATAGTTAGCATTTTAAAATAAACTAGTACTTTTTCAGTTTCTGTTTGGATATATATTGTACTTTCTATGAGTACATAATATAATTACAGGATTTTGCTGCAGTTTTATGTACTGTTACTATGTACAGACATTCTATACACTTTGACCAGTAAGAGCAGCAGATGTAAGTCAACCATTAACCACAATCTTGCTTAAACGGAACAAATGTTAAAAGTATTTGGTAGCAAAAAAAAGCATGGAATCTGTTTGTCATTATATTTTCATTTTTTTCCTCCTTAGCTGGGATTCTTCAAGAGAAACAGAATTATTGAAGAGCTGAAGAATGAAGACCAATACGAAAAAGAGGAACAAAATGGGCCTGAAGAAAAGGAACTGAGTCAGTTGCCAGAAAAAGAAAATGACAGTCAAGCAGGGATAAAATCAGCGACATAAGGAAAACTCAGTGTCTTGAAAATATGTGGTATGTTTATCACACACACACACACACACACACACACACAGAGTAGAAATTTCAAAACAAAGCTAATTTAAGACTAAGTTAATAAAAATAGCATATATGTATGTATTGTTTTTAAATTTGCAGATACTATTTTATGTCTCCAGACTAGTAATTATTTCATGAATTTGCCATTTTTACCTTTAGTCTTTACTATTATTGATGCTAATTATGTTAATTTTGTTTTCAAGGACAGATATCCAAAGAAAGTTACCTTTTTTCAAATATACCAATATTATAATTAATATTAATCATATGTAATCAAATAATTTTCTTTTACTTTGTCAAAGTGTCCAGAATTCTTCATTTTTCAACAATAAATCTTATACGCTTATACACTTTTCTGAGGTTTTTATTTTATAGACTTCTAATTAGCTTAACTGTCATTAAAACTACAATTGTAAAATAGCCAGTTTCAGACATCAAATTGCACACAATGTTTGGGTTCAGGATCATGAAGAATGTGTAACTGTACAGTGAACATGTAATTCCGGTAGAGTGATCCACTGGTACCTTGTAGTGGGACATAAAATGATAAAATCTGGTTTAAATCCAAATCAGTCTGGTCCTCACTTACATGCTCAACCACCCAACCATCTGCCTTGACCAGTTTATCGTATGTAACGGGTGCTCGCTCTTTCTCACCAGAGGTCTCTCGAGCTGTGGAGCTCAACAGAGATGGAAATTCCCCATAATCTCCCGCGCTGCATCCTGCGGTGATCTTGAGCTTTCTGCCATTCTACGTTGGTTGTGAATCTAGTGCCACTCCAAGGCACAGAAAAAGACTGAATTGGAAATAAAATAAAATGGGGCTACTATGACCAACTAGTGATTAATGCAGGTTTGTTGCTCAAGTCACCGAAAAAAGGTAACTGCAGCCTGGATAATTTAACCAGCAACTCGACAATGAATTTGCTGAAATAAGAAAAGGCATCTTGAGGCCTCACGCTTGGTGGCTCTTAATTCTGGAGTTTCTGAGCTCAATAACTACAGGGGCAGCATCCTACTGAAATGTTACTGATGTTGGGAATTGTATGAAACGTAATGTGAGGATTGTCTCTATTTTTATTGATTTAGACTAATATGCGTCACACAGAATGCTTTCTTTCAGTGATGAACGTCGGGGTCGGTTGATTTCCATTTACATTCTAATTTCAGTCCAACTCCAGGATATGAGTGGAATTACCGAACCGTGTCATTCGCCACTGGACTGAATTATAATGAATAATCACCGGCTGTTAAATTTTGAGTTTGTCACAATGTCATTTTTTATTAGAATTTTTGTTATAAACCACATCACTATTCTGGCTCTATACTTTGTGTTCAGCAATGTCTTAAGGAGATGTTCCAGCTTGAGTTTGAACCCAGCTCAGCCTGTGTGGAGTTTACATGCCCACCACTGTATCTACTCTGGTTTCCTCCCACAGTCCAAAGACATCAGGGGAGAGCAGATGCTCAGCTCTAGTGGTGGCTACAGGGCACAGAAAAAGCAGAAATAAGAGTCAAAGGGGGTTGCTAATCCTCACATAAATGAACCAGAGGTTATTATGCTAGAAGATAAGGTGCAGAAAAGTTTAAAAATACCTATGTTGGGAGTGCTGAGGCAAAAAGAGGAATTTTATTGATTCCAAAGCAAAAAAATTATGACCTTAAGCCCCCTCTTTTGAGAGCAGAATTCACGAGCTGCATGCTGAGTAACACAGGTTCGATTCTGTATCAGCATCAATAATGAAATTGCCAGTGTTTACAGTGGTTGGTCGCTAAGTGAGCAAAAAAGTTGCTAAACTCTGCCGGAAATACACGTTGGCCTCGGAATCTATAAATGCGGGCGATAGCCGGGGTAGTAATGACAGAAGAAAAGATAACTGAACAAAGTGATGACCTCTTGTCAACCTTTAGGCTTCTCCTTCCGATGCGCCTGGGAACCCTTAGTGTTACGCGGGAAGGCTGTGACTATTGGAATACTGTCGTCAGATGTAAGTCATGTTATCACCACAGTAAGAATGATCATTTTAGCTCTGAGAATTGTGTCATTCAGCAGAACAGTTTTACTGGCAGTAGAAATAATGCTCAGGCTCAGATGAAGTCAAACTATTTATGCCGACTGACGGAGCGAAGAAACAACTGGACTGCTGAATGTGTGGACAAAGTGTTGTTGCAGTTGAACACGTTTTTTGTGCAAGTTGTGACTGCTTTGGAAAACCGTAGGTCCACGCTAAACCACCTGAAGCCTGGTCACAAAGCCCAACACAGTCCCACGTGCCACAAGGTCATTTAAGTCTTGAGGTTGTTTTATTTTATATTCTGTTTTGCAGTTTATGACCATAGTGACCCCGTGATGTTCCTCACAAAGTGAGATTTTGATCTTGGTGGTATTGTTTAGGACTGCATAATAACTGTTCATTAATGGGGGGGCTGTTTAAATAAAGGATGATACTTTGGAAGACCATCACGCTGTTGTGTGAGATCACCAGGTTGCAGCTTTTGCTGGTGCTCATGTTTGGTGCAAACTAAACCCAAGCTTGTAGGCACTTGATGGCCCCTAAAAGAGCACTTTCACTTTCCACGGTCCTTGAAAGATCTGCTTATAGCCTTTGTAGCCTTTTCAGAAGATGCTAGTGGAAACGTGAAGAATGTGATCAAAAGAGCTGCACTGAAGCTCAGGGATGGTCAACTGGGTGGCAGGTGAGGCCGCCTGCTCCAGGGAAGCATAAGGGAAGAACTCCCTGGAGGAAGGACACTGAGGAGGAGGCGGCAGAGCGGATGGCTCTGGAGGCCTCCTGCAACCCAGGCTGGGGGAGTCAAAGCAGTGAAGAAGAATGAAATCTTTCATCCCTTGTGAGGATGAAGGATTCTACCTGCTAGTGGTGGAGGAGCACTGAGGCAGCAGAGGGGCTCTCGAATCGAACTACATTCATGAGCGAGATCATTTTCAAAGTTCTGGGCCTGGCCTTAGGACATGCTGTCTGCATTCAGTGCCATGGACCAGCCTCACAGAAGAAATGCATCAGAAGCTTGCGCAGATGCACAAGAAGGGGCTGAACAGCTACAGGGGAGCAGTTAACTGCAAATGACTGCAGTCCATGTCTTCAATCTCTTGTGTTCTTCCTCAGAGCCTTTCCTCCAAAGCCATGTTGGGCCACAAAAGTGATCCTGTGACCCCCAACGGACCCCACTATATTTTAGGATTGACAATAACGGGGTACTTAATAATAATAATAATAATAATATTATATGAATAACGTTTGCAACTGGTGAAAAATGTACTGTAAGCCGTTTTAAAAGTTTAAATGGACGTTACTGCTTTTGGTTCAGACTTACCTCAGAGCCGACGTACATGGCGACGGTTCAGCCTCGCTGTTTGTACCGCAGATTTAAGATTAATGTGAGACGAAGTGGCCTTTGGTGGCAGGAAGCCATCGTCAGAATGTCACGTTTCTTCAGTTCGTCAATAAACAGCCGAACGGAGGAAGAAGCTGTACTTCGGACCCCTGCTGCGGAACGTGGTGCCCCCATCGCCGGTCGCTGCGGGTTCCACCGGGTCGTCGCTTTGCTCTGGCAGGTAAGGGGGCCAACATGGAGCCGAGCTTTTCCAGCCATAAAATTCACGCAATCCCGTCAGACGTTTGCCCAACTCTACCTCAGTTTCCTCTGAAGTTATCCAGGCGCGTTACCCGTGAAGTGAGGCGTTGGGCTAACGTAGCACGAATTGGCGCAATTTTTTTTAAAATTTGTCCAACAGTTTAAAAATATTTTTGACTTTTACTAAATGCTGTTGTTAAATACTACAAAGTGAATGGGACTGTAACGAACAGCACCGAAGAAATCAATAAAATGAATGAGAAAAGTGCGTCAACAAGCCGCGGTTTGCTGAAAGGCGGAGACGCTGCTGCTCAGTTGGCGGAGTCCAAAATGAGGGCAAAGGGAAACCGACTTTGTGCTCCGTCCTCCTCCTCTTAAAGTTCAGTTTAACCTTCAGTTCAGTGCGTTTTTGCAACGCAGCTCCTCTCACACGGTGGCCCGGAGCGACTTCTGAGAAGAAAGATAAGAAAACGTGTGGTTTTGTCGAATCCTCTAATCCGTCGCAGCAAAAGTTTTTCAAGTTTTGGGCAAACTCAAGTGCCTGTTCAAACCCAGGGCGCTTAAACTTCTTTTTTTTTTTTCTTTACACTTTCTTGCATCGAATTTTATGCCCGAAGGTCTAGCTTTCCTGTCTTTTGGACTTTGTAGCTCGTTGCTTCCTTCATTTCCCTTCCCTTTCTTAATATTTTGGGATGGGATGCACTGAGCTAGAGAATTTAATGCAAAATGTTGTAAGCGCGCAAAACCTGACTGCGGTTTGGTATTCGTTTCAAAGCTCAACTCGGTCCTTAGTCTTCACAGATTTCTTACAGAAATGCCTTTTAAGTCAAAGTAGAGGTGCTGCTGTGAAGTAAATTCCGTATGCGTTTCGATTTACTTAACTGGAATTGGGGATGACTGTAACCCTTTAGGGGAATAAAGATAATTTTTCAGTTTTTTTTAAATTTTATTTTAAATAAAGCAACTTATGAAATTTTGAAATTGATCTTTGTGATCTAATGAAAGAAAGCCTGTATCTTACATTCATGCATGACTCATAAACTCACGGTAAATGCGTTTTCTTTCACAGAGAGCATCCAGGCCCTTGCCCACCTTCTGCGATGGCTGCTTCTGCGCCTGGTTTATCGCATGTGATCCCACCGCAAACGCTGGCCAGACTTGCACGGGAGTGGCTAGCAGAAGACACCCCAAACTTCGACCCTGCTGGACTTTGCGTGGGATCCCAGGAAGTGAGGGCCATCCTTCTGTGCAAAACGCCAGGAAGCATGCTTGCCGGCTGCCCCTTTTTCACCGCCGTCTTCGCAGAGCTTGGCTGCAGTGTGGAGTGGCTGCACTGCGAAGGGCATGCGTTTGGTAAGCAAGAGGATGACTGCGGGAAGATCTATACACACACACATCTGTTTTGACATACACTGCTTAAAAAGTGTTCGGTTTGATGGACTATCAGACCATAGAACCCAGTCCTGCAAATTTCCCACATGACTGCTGGCAAACTCTAGCTGAGATGGCACAAAATTTTTTTTCCAGTGATGGCTTTTTACAACTTTCCCATAAAGATGACAGTGATGAATCGGGGAGCACAGTCGCTTCACACTTTCTTTTATCTCAGTCATGGAAGACTGTAAGTCCTCAGAAGCTGACACAGGCCTCAGTGTTTACTCTCTGGTTAATACCCTTCCTTCCAGAACACTCATTTTGAGGATGGATTTCTCTACCTAGCTTTAAATTTGTTTTTTTTAAACCTTAACATTACATCGATCTTAGAATTATAAAAGTGTGACAGAGTATTTTTCCAGAAGGTTTTTCCAGAATTGAGCTAAAGGATGTGAGCTGTATTCATTGTGACTTAGAGGTAAAAGCAGCTTTAGAGTTCCTGCCTGTTACAAACAGACTTTGCATCCCAAGTGTGTTTGTATGTTGAAGGCCCAGTGTATGCAGTGTCTCACAGGAAACTTCACAATTTGAAGTTGGAATATAAAGGTGAGTCCAGGTGGAGTTCTTATTTAAAGTGATGAGGTGCTGATGTTCTAGTAGAGTTTGAACGTGGGACACAGAGAAGACGAAGACAAGCATACTGGAGCAGTTCACATAGAATGTGAGAATGTGGACAGCACAAGAAAAGTAATGAACACCTCAGCCTATACCATGTTTCTCAAAGATCATTCCGATTCAGGTTAGGTGTGCAGGAGGGATGCTAAACCTCGGTTTGTCTCACGTGGGGTGCTGGAGGTTATGCCTTTTTCATTTCACTATTGTAATAAGTTTTAACAATTTTTCTACATATTAACAATGCAAGGTGTGTAGTTTAACATCACCAGAACAACTTTCTTTTGATACAAATCTTCACTGTCTAATCATGAAATGCTATCATGGCCTTATTATTATTTTTAACACCGACTTGAACTATTTGTCATTTTATTAGTCATATAATCACACAATTTAGTTTAACTAGTTGAAGCTACTGGTCAAGTTAAACTGAACTATGTCATAATAAATAAATGAAAACACTTTTCTTAATTCTCACAATCACAACGCAATGTGGGTGGACTGGTGTGGTCCAACCCTCAACAATTCCAGGACAGCCTCCAGACTGCTGTGATCCTGATCAGTATGGACAGTGATGATGGATGGATGGACTGTGAGGCAATGATTATAAGGCAATTTAAATCTAGCAAAATGTGATGTGTACATACAAAAATGACCTTGTACATACAATTTCCCTTTTAAACCACAGTGCTGCTATCCTTGTATCCTTCAGGCTCTGATGCAGTTACCAAAGCAGCGGTAGTGAGAGGCCCTGCAAGATGCGTGTTGCTGGGGGAGCGACCTGCTCTCAACTGCCTTGCCAGGACTTCTGGGATTGCCACCTGCTGTCGCCAGCTTACTGACATAGCTAAAGGTGCAGGGTGGACGGGCCAGTTAGCAGGTACCCGCAAAACCACTCCAGGCTTTCGGCTGCCAGAGAAGTACGCGATGCTCGTTGGCGGCGTGTCCATGCACAGACAGGATCTAAGTGGGATGGTCATGCTTAAGGATAACCATGTTTGTGCATCGGGAAGCATCACACAGGTAAGAAGTTCATATATGGTTTTAATTCAGATGTACTCTTTGGTTTCAGCAATGCTTCATAAACGGCGGAATCACTTTCATGATAACGGCTTTCCAGATTCGGCACAACAGTGTATTGTAACAGGTTAATTTAGTCAGTGTTCTTCTATTGCAAAAATATGTGTTTCAGTACATTGTGACATTAAGTAAAGAAAGTAAACCCCCATGCTGATCTGTATGTTTTCCTTGAACTCCTATTCAGTCCCGATTGCTGACTGATTTATCCCTTAAGTGTGAATTGTTAAGCATCTGGATTATTGGTCATGAACAAGAACATGCTTTTTCAGAAGATGGTTTATTTAGCACGATCCATCCTTTTACTCCACATTTACTGCATTTTACTGGTCAGTGCGCAATCTCAGGTTACTTTTGCCATGCTATTAAAATAGATCTGTAACTAAAATCTAGTTAAGGGTAAATAAACTGATCTTTGAAAATGTACGATGCCAGTGTTCAAGTGGTCATCGCAATATTCTGTACAAACCAGCGCAGTGTGAACAGTAAATGTTGGTCACGTTTTTCTGTGCCAGGCAGTGAGACATGCACGTTCGGTCTGTGGCTTCAGCAGTAAGATTGAAGTGGAGTGTGGGAGCAAGGAGGAGGCTACAGAAGCAGCTGCAGCAGGAGCTGATATCATTATGCTGGACAATTTTACCCCTGAGGTAAGACTGAACTCCTCAGTAGCAGCAAGTTTGCAGAGTTCATATACATGGCAAAATTACACCATTTGTATTGAATCACAACTGTTCTCCTGTGGTGGTTTTTGAAATATGCTACAATGTGTCAGGGCATTTACAAACAACAGTTATTCAGAGTAAATAATTTCCTTTCTTCCTCTATCTTCTTGCAGAGGCTACATGCTGCGGCCCGTTCACTGAAACGGGAGTTCCCTTTTGTGCTCATTGAAGGCAGCGGTGGCGTCACTCCGCAGACCCTGCCGTTGTACTTTTCCCCGCACGTTGACGTTATCTCCCTTGGATGGATCACCCAGGGGTGTCCGGCTGTTGACTTTTCACTCAAGATTGAGCAAAAAGTGTGCTTGAAGGCTTCATAAGCATGGTGGCAGCCATTGATTAAAACATTTTTAAACTCAGCTAGTTTGCATCTTTAAATACAAATTCATGTACGTGTTCATGTCCTGTGTGTTTGAGTGAATTGGGCTCTAGCAACAGCCATGCAGATGTGGATATGAACGTGTGTGTGCTGTCCCTGCCATTTCAGTGTTTACTCTGTGGTTGAGCCCTTTGCCTCATGCTCCTTAGGGGAAGTCTGTGGCCTGTTCTACTGGGGAGAGAAAAGTTTGTAAAGCCTGGAGGGAGGATCTGGATTTTTGCACAAATGCCTCAAATTGTGATTGGCAAACTATATTTAATTTGTATTTAAATGTGTATCTTTTCAAAATAATTTCAAGAAAAACATTTAAAAATAATCATGGATGATGTTATCCAAGAATGAATTTGGTCTGGGTGCTAAAGTCAGACCCCTGTGCCTTCAGCCAGAATGCTGATCTAACACCTCTCCCTCCATCCCTCTAGCCATCTTCAGCCAGGACCGGGCAGCAGCAGACAAGTGGCTTTTCAGATGTTTTAAATTATGGGTTTGCTCATATTATCCTTCACATACCCTCTCCATTTATCACCAACTTTCATTTTATGCTGTAGCCTGTAGTATATTATGAGCAAAAGGTTTTTATGCAAATTGGAAAATACATTTACACATTATTCCAAGACACAGGCCAATAACATCCATATAATTTTATTTAAAAAATCTTTCTACAGTGAGATGGGGAAAACTATTTTGTAACGTGATTACTTTCACAAGCAATGAGTTGAAAAAATGGATCTGAAACCCTTTCGCTTGAATTTCACGTACACTCCACTTTTTTTTAATACGTACATAAAGCAATTCTGACTTCCAATGCTGTCTGATCTGAGAAAAAAAAAATCCATGACCCAACACGCATTGTCTTTTACTGTATGCAGTAGCACAAACCTGGTAGACAAATATTCTGACAGTCAAGGACCTTACAGCACAGACATTTCCATGCCTACAGGCCTTGCCACTACATTTCTTATTGAGCAATGATCCTAAAATTACTGACTTGGACTCAGTTTTGTTGTCTTCCCACTCAAATATCTTATAGTTACTTTAACAGATGCTTCAGCTGTATTTAACTCCTTTGTTCTAAACTAAATATCCAACCCCATGTTAGAAAAATATTTAATGGACACTTCCCCCACCTTCGATCACTTTTAAAAAAAAAAAAAAAAAATTTAAGTTATATATATCCGATGAAAGTCGTTTGCGCCAAAGGCTGCGTTGCACTTGGGGCACTTCCTCTGGCGAGTGTCATATCGCGTCTTCAGACATTCATAACAGAACACGTGGAAACACTTGGTCAGCACAGTCTCTTTGTCTCGAGTGTTGCAGCAGGGGCAGCGGAGCTTCGTCTGTGAAAAGGGTATAACGCACAGGAGCGGCAATGAAGTCAAAGGGAAAGAAAAAATTAATTATATTGAACACAAAAATGTAATTTATCAAACTTTAAATTGAAAAAAGTACTGAAACAATTTGCAAGTCCTGCTAGGCTGCAGCTGCAGTGTCTCACCTTGTACTGGTTGATCTCTTCTTGTAAAATCTCATCTGCATCAGTATACATTTCCACTTTCTTCTGTTTCTCCAGTTTTCGACGCAGCCTAGACAAATCTTCCTAAACACAAAATAAAAAGGGTTTTGTAATATTAGCACTACCATTATCCAGGAAGATGCTATCCAGCTGGTCTAACTTCTGATAAAATAAACAGAAGCTGCGCTCTCAACACACCTGTGCCTTCTTAAGGTTGAAGCTCTCTCTTTCACGGGCTGTGCGGTTGTCTGAAACAGAGGCCTGGATCTCCCGTAACTTTGCTTGCGTGTGCTCCAGTTGTACCTTTAAGTCCTCTGCTAATTGGGCTGCCTCCACTGCCTGACAGAATGAGAGATTAACAAGCAGAGGAAAATATAAAAATGTGTAAGAGAAAATTCCCCCACATAACAGTACATTCACCCAGATGACCAGAAAACATTGTGACACCGTATAACTGTTATGAGCATAGACCTGTAACCTGGAGGTTGCAAGTTCTCTCCCCTCATGGCACTACTGCTGCGTAAACACTGATATGTAAAAACTTTGGCCTTATACAAATCAATAACTTCGGCTTTACTGTTTTAAAGGTCCCATTTCAAATTATGTTTACAAGAGGTAACCTTTCTGTTGAGCTGTATTAACATTTACAAAAAGCCCACTCAGGTGGACAGGGTAAGGGTAATTTCACTCGGTTTTATACTTCTCTGCATTTAGGCAGACACTGATAAAACCAGTGACAACATTGACACTAAAAATAAACATTAAAATACATAAATGCTTTGTTGGTAGTCTATGAAACACTGAAATTGCTACAAGCAGCTCAGAATCAGAAACTGCTTCGCGCTTCCTCCTACCTTTCTTTTGTTGAGCTCTAGGGCTTGGGTCCGCAAACCTAGCTCTTTCTCCAGTGTAGCCAGTGAGCTCTGAAGCACACCTTCCTTCTCTTCCAGCTTCTGCACCACAAGTAATTGAGCATCAACCTGTGATGAAGAATGACAAGGAGACTGACTGACACATCCACTGCTTTTCTATTTTTGTTTGCCAGCTAAACGGCAGGCAGTACAGATGACACTGATATAAAATATAAATGTTTTCATAATTGCACCATCACTGCTTCAGCAAATACAAAGGACCCAGTACAAGTGTATAACTTAGACCTTTTTGATGGGTTCAGTCAACAAAATAATAATATAATAATAGAATATATTTTACACACACCCACACACACACAGTTGCCCCTTTCCATCACTTTTCATTTTTGAAGGACTCCATACCTTTTTTACGGGAACCACCCTCATCCTTTTTGTGGTGAGCACATATTAAGTTTTTCACCTTACAGGGACAGAGCATAGCAGGACTTTTTTTATAACTGCTATTGGAAAACACTGTTAATGTGGAAAATTGTGGCAAAAAAATAGTTGTCTACAGTAGTGTTTGGCTTTTTTGCTCGTTCTCTTTTTAAAGGTACTTGTGATTAACAGCCAAAGGAACTGTGTGATAAAAATTTGAATCGGGAAAAAAAAATTGGGATAAAGAGCAAAACGATGCTCTGTAGAAGCAGACGGTATGGGCTGTACAAATCAACGTATCTGCCACGTTAAACTGCATCTGCAAAACATCAGCTAGCCAGGACCATCTCTGTTCTAACTGTCGATTGTATGAGATTTACCTGTGTCTTAAGTGTAAGCACTTGGTCAGCCAGCTCCTCCTTCTCTTCCCTTAGCAGTTTATAGATCTGGTTTGACTTGATCCTCTCACTCATTAGCTTGAAGTTGGCATCATCTTTTTCTCTCAGTTGCTGCATCAGGCGGCTGTTCTGCTCTTGCATGTCTTCAAAAGCTTGGCCTGTGATGTCCATCTCGCTAAGCAGGGCTTCTTCTTCCTGCAATGTAAACAGACACAGTGCAAAAGTATATAAAATAAGTGGGGAATGCAATTTTTTTTAAGGGTTGGATGGTCTAGCTCAGTGTTTGTTTTCTTGGTGTTTCAGGCTGTTTGTCGCTGGTTTAACTATAGTCGCTTTTCGTCAATTCTCATCATTCAGAGATTTCTGCTGCAAGAGTGAGATTTTGCTACATGTAGTTTAATGCAAATGTCAGAACAGCCTAAATGGGTCAAGAACTGATGGAGGTGAGTGTTAAACCACAACAAAACACGTGACAACTCCATGCCACAGAAGCCTCTTTGGACTTCTGGTTCTAAACAATAAGGTTATACCTCTGTTTGTCAGTGATGAAGAATGAATTGTATATTACAGGCTTGGGGGCAGGTGTGACTCAAACAAAGCTACTGGCCGTAATCCTGGCCTCCCCAAAGCCAAGTCCAAGGTATCCAAGCTATTACTGAGCACACCATTCTGACTAAACACCATCAAGTCTGAATCCAGGTGCAGCCCTGGGGTAGAACATGGGGGAGTATTCTTACAGCAACACCAATATAATACAGGCAATAAAATGATTATTCCTACCTTGTCATCTAATGTAATATTTAATGTATAACCAAAATCTGTCAATCCCACTGAATGATGCCCAATTTGATCCTCACTATGTTCCATTTTCATTATACTTTTGGTCAATTTTTTTACTTTAGTCCTAAATAAAGCTGATATTAAAAATCCTTTGACAATAAATATTTTTATTAACTTCAAACTACATAAATACTCATTTGAAGTGACAAAAAACATAGCACTTATTTAATGACAACTGTTCTTCCTGTACCAATTAATCCCATAAATATGTATGTAATTTTCCCTCAGGTGTCTGGTTGTGAACATTAAACAGCCAATATGAGCTAAAAACTCTGGTGAATGAAAGTGGTCAGACCGCCCCACCGGGTTTTACTACCAGTTAACAGTGAGCCAAAGAAAAGCAGGCTGCTTTCACTCTGCAACACACAGAAACGTAGTTTAAAAAAAAAAGGGGGGGGGGGGTAAGCAGGAAAAAATGCTATAAAATGAATAACTAAGAACACATTTGTATATCTGAAATTTCACAACTGGAATGCATATACTACTGACCAACTAATTGTTTCCTTTGAAAAAGCTTGACCACACAATCTGATCACCTGTTTTGTTGCTGTAAGCTTCTTCTGCAAATGTTCGATGGTTTCCTCCGCCAAACGAATCTTCCTTAGAGCATCTTCATCAGCTAGCTTCTTGCTCTCTTTTTTTTCTCTCTCCTCCAGCTCTCGAACTCGTCCTCTCAACTCATCCACCTGGGCCAGAGAACAACAGTATGGATGCAGTTAAAAACCTCCCAAAGATGCTACTGTATGTATTACACTACTCCTCATTTTTGCAAAATTAAACAGGTTCCTTCTAAATTTAATAATGATAAAATTTTTAATGTTAGTTCTCTACAGCTGCTGAAAAATTATTAAAATTATCAGACAAACCTCAGCTTTGGACTTGCGCTCAGCAGCCATGAGCTGTACTTTGTCTCGCTGTTCTTTTGGGGCTGATTTATACATGTCCAGTAAAAGCTTCATCTCCTTCTGCGACTCCTGAGCTTTCCTGAGAGAAAGGGCCAGACAGGTGTTACTAAATAATGAAGCAGTATAAAATTTGTCATTTTATGAGATGTCACTGGGTAATATAGCAGAAATTAAGTGAATCTATACCGCTATGAATTGTGGGAATGTGGAACTCTGGTAAATTAAGGAAATGGAGTAGAAAAGAAAAAAAAAAAAACACATAAAACTACATCTCAGTGTAATTACAAAAATGAACTTGTTAATCCTTATAAGTTAACATCCCTACAAATTGATGCACAGTATCTGAAGTCAGACAAGAAGAAATAGTGAATACTTCAGCTCAGTCTTGAGCATCTTAAGTGTGTCTGAATCCTTCCTCTTCAGCTCTTCACTTCGTTGCCTTTCTCGCTCCCGTTCACGCTCCCGTTCCCGTTCTCGCTCTCTTTCTGCTTCCCTCTCCCTTTCCCTGGCTCTTTGTCTCTCAACCTCTCTCCTTCTGTCTTCTTCCTCGTCTTGCTCATCATCTTCCTCTTTCTTGATATCTACTCCTCCATCGCTGCTGGTCTCCTCCAATGTCACAAACCCTAATTCTCCACTCTGACACCGAAACTAAGAGAAATGATAATACAGGAAATCTCAACAGAGTACATGAGCTTATAAGAAAAACAGGGCAAAGCTAAACAAAAGCTAAAAAATAAAATGATTTTAATTGTACACAAGTGCCAAAAAGAGGATTTGCTCCATTCATAGTTGCCCATTTTAGTACCACTTAGTTATTAAATTTGATCACATTTTAACAGTTGTGCAAATATTTGAAAGAGGTCTAACAGATAAGAAAAATCACACAAATGTATGATTTTAATTTCTTTGGCATACAAGACAACTAAGTGTACAACCTTCGTGTGTGTGTATATATATATGTTATTTCCCATCTACATGAATCATCATAGTAATATAAGAGTAATTGGGGTCAGCTGACTGAATATTTCAGTAAATAATCAGGAATGGGACATTGGGACAACACTGTCACACATAAATTTCACAAATTTGAAGAATCTTGGCAAAATATGTATTCCTAAAGGCAAATGGAAAAATGACTTATTCCAGGTCCTGACCCTGAATTTGAATGACACTGAGTGGCAAGACCACTCATGGAGTTAAAGTCAAAATCCTCTAAAATCAACAGAAACAGAAAACATTTTCATTTCAAGTATTGCAGCTGCAGCCAATGCAGTTAAAAGTGGTGAAACCAGTTGGCTGTTTTGGGCCAATTTCACTTTCCACACAGTTTTACCTGATTGTGTATGATTGCTTTTAATGTATTAGGTTACTGTAAGCATTTAGTTAAAGATCTGCTGACAATCGTCCCATATATAGAAATAATGAAAATCAAACAAGAACAAAAATACAGCACTGAATACAAACCTTATTGATTTCAGCTTGGGTTTCCCGAAGTTTCCTCTTGTAACGCTGCAGGTCCCCCTTCAGCTGATGATTGTGGTTCTGAAGGCTACTAATCAGGTGGCGCATCTCTCTGTTGATAGGGCCTGGGGGAAGAAGATGTTGTCCATGGTGACTTCATCTGCTGGACACTGCCGATGCTTACATGTGTACCTCAGATGAACCTGACCTTGTACCACTGTATTCTGCTGTACAGGACGTGATCATTTATTTGATCCATACTGTGCAACACTGACACCTCAATGCTCTTTGCTACTGCAGTGCAGAAATTTAAAATGTTTAAAAAAATTCATCAAAATATGTTAATACCATTTAAATTAAGATGGGAAATAGTTGGCAAGTCATTCACTGTGGAGTACTAATGAAATTTGAAGAAAAAAATAATAATGTAAAAAAAATCACTACAAATTATTCTGGTCAAACTTCATAAAAACCTTGAACTTGGACCACAAAGACTGCCTTTAACATAGACTTCTTGTTGGGGCCTAAAATTCAAATATTCATCAAATATGTTCTTTAATTCAGTTTAGTCTTTAGGCATCCAAAGCTTTATATTACATCTTATACTGATTTAATTCCATCAAACATAAATATTTTTGCATTTTAAAGCAATGCATATATAACACTGGATGAGTCTAAACAGACCAGCATCCAAATTGTAAAATTAGAAGTTTAGCATTGGGTATTAATAAAAGAAGTAGCAAAACGACTCAAAATGTTTTAACTGTAAAGTAAATTATAAATGAAGTTGCAAGTAAGAGAAGCAGCCTCACTGAACTGGGAAGAAAAACCAGGCCAGTGTAAAAGCAAGTTATTGGGATTTTTTATGTTTAAATATCAGCATCAAGAACTGTAGTATAATCTGTTATTCAAATAATTAAAACACACAGATAGAAGCAACAGGCAGCATAGTCGCTGCCAATCCATGGTCTTGCTGTAGTTACCCCGAGCAAGGTATTTACCTTCAAATGCTGCAGTATAAATTACCCAGCTGCCTAAATGGGTGAATTATTTTAAGTGGCTTAGCATACAAATCTAACATTGTAAGTTACTTTAAAGAATAATGTCAGACAATTTCAAACCTATGAAACCTATACACACTGCCCGGCCAGAAAAAAAGTCACACACACTTATATTTCCTTGGACCGCCTTTAACTTTGATTACAGCACGCATTCGTTGTGGCATCGTTTCGATAAACTTATGCAATGTCACAACATTTATTTCCATCCAGAGTTGCATTAATTTTTCATAACATCCAGAGTCGGACCGCTGTGTAAAGTCTTCTCCAGCACATCCCAAAGATTCTCAATGAGATTAAGGTCTGGGCTCTGGTGGCCAATCCATGTGTGAAAATTATGTCTCTCATGCTCCCTGAAGCACTCTTTCACAATTCGAGCCAACCTGATGAATCCTGGCATCGTCATCTTGGAATATGAAGAAAAAAATCCATTGATGGAAAAACCTGGTCATTCAGTATATTCAGGTAGTCCGTTCACCTTATTTTTTGGGCACATAACGTTGCTGAACTGCAGTAATTATCCAATGGAAAGCTCTTACTTATTTGCTTAGTTAAATCCAGGTGGTGACTTTTTTTTGGCCAGGCAGTGTATTTATATACAGGATAGCCTACAACAAATAATGCTCAAAATGCTGGCTGAGAATCCACCTATCAGAAGAACTTGAAATATGCTGGCAGAGAAGTAATAAAAGCTAACATAAAAAAAACATTTCAGTTTCAGGTTCCATAACTTCTGTGCTATAATATTGTGGATTGCATGAAGTGGTATCCCAACAAAATAATTTTAACATGAAATACTGAAGGGTAAATAACATTTACTGGGTGATGGACTCAGACCCCAAGCACAGCTTACTCCATTATACAAACACACATTTTACTCACAAAAATGTAGGAGCCACACTTCATGAGTTTCAACTGAACAACACATCAGTAACTAAACATGGTAAAATAATTCAAAACCAACAAAAAAAATATACAGATAAAATGGTACCTGCTTGCTCATTAGCTGCAAGGTTCTGCTCAAATTCAATTCTTAACATCTCATACTCCTTGCGAACTTGGGCCAACGTATCCTCAAGCTGAATGACTTCTGTCCGCAGCTTCTTCTGTAGTGACAATTCATCACTCTACAGGAGAAATGGAAATAAAAATATTAGACAGATACAGGTGCTCACCCGATACTTTTGTTCAAAGTAACACAGATGTACATGGGTGCATAAAAAGTCAAACAGACAAATAAGATTTTTAAGAAACACAAGTACTGAACACCAGTTTATACCAGAATTACACACTCCCTCCATTTTCTTGTACACCAAACCTCCACTGGACAGCGACTAAACTGACGTGTAGCATTGCACCATTAACCATAACCCATAATATCCACATATACTCATAGGAGGAAAAAACCTTCTCTAATACTTATGTAAATATAATTAAGTTTGTTATTATACTCTAGAGACAACTGTTGCTTGTCCATATACAGGTTTCCCCTGCTTAACAGTTTCAGGAAAAATACGCATCAGGAAAAAAGTGATAGATGATGAAGCAAATATCACTGTATCTTACAGTAACAATTAGTCACAGTAAATTATTCAAATAAATTCCTTCACCTATACATTTGTTTTCCTTTCCTCAACTGCCAAACAACTTATTCTTAACTGCTGGTGCTGTTTTTAACCCTGCTTTCTCCATACTGCAACTTGATTCAACAGTATGTGCTCTATTGCTGCCCCAAATATCTAGATAGCAAAAGACTGAAAGATGTAACTTGGCTACACTGTTACTGATAGCTATGAGACACGTACTGTTAATAGTTTGTACAAGTTCAAGGTATATATTTCCTTATAAAGCCATTTTTAGATATCTCACAAATGAAACTATCTTGAATGCATTTATCCATGCTAGCTCTGCCCTTGTCTTGAGGGCAACTGAAGAAATGTTGAACAGGGCAGAATATAGGGCATCCCCTGACTGATATCCTTTTGGAGACCAGACCCGATGGCTTATTTTTCATATAACATATTTGTCTAATGACCAACAAAGTCCTAGCTCTAGGGACGGTCAAGTGAGTTCTGACATATTCGTGTTGCAAAGTCATGATCAAATGATCATACCTCATGTCCCAATACTAAGATAGTAAATTTTGTTTCAAAGGCTTCTGTGCTCTCGTAACAGAATGCCAATTGCTACAGGTCATTTAAGAGGAGGAGTCATAATTAATACTACAATAAATAAATTCAAAAGATGTGCCAACATCACAAACAATCAAATGGAGCCATGCCTGCAGAAAGAACCTAAGTATCCCTGCTGGTGTTCAAACTACCCAGCAGTGCCTTGGATGCTTGTGATTACATTTAGCTGAGTTGGGAAAATATAGATTTTTTTCATTAAATGTCAGAAGGTATTTGGATAAATCACAGAATAAAGACTACATGAAAAGGATCCATTGCACTTCCCTTTCCATTGCTCCAGTTCCCATATTACTCCAGTATGTCCTGTCTCTTCTGGGCCCTCCTTCCAACAGGATGTGTCCAGAGGACCTCCCATGGATGACACCCAGGTGCTTTGACATGTGCTCTGGGCAAACTAGTGACCTTTCATATTGTTCTTTGTGAGACATAGCTTTTACCATGCTGGTTTTCTTACCGCCGAGTCATTGCCCCTGATTTTTGCTAACTCAAGACAGCTGAATGATGCTCTAGTGTTCAGTTTGACCTCTGATAATTGCGCACATAGACACAGAGAAAAATCTGGAAAGTTGTTCCCAGTAGAGCATAGCTCTCAGAAGTAGCTGCATAACCCATTCTGCACTGACAGGCTTCAACAAGTTTTCTAAGGAATCTTGTGTGGGTGTAGTATGATGTGATTGACTGCTAAAGAACAAGTTTTGTCCCTTGGCTTTTCATGGTTAGAATATAAACTGAAACTTTTACTGGATAGAGCTGGTCTAAATCAGGATGTTTCACAGTATTCAAGCAGCTGACCTTAACTAGACTTTTAATTATGTGCTTATTACGACACTTGACAGAAAATGGTCATACATAAATAGCATAGAATATATTGCAAAAAGCTACTGTACACCCTGGCTTTAGAAAGCAGACTTGCTACTGGTCATAAGCTCTTTTGCTCTTGCAGCTGTAAGGGTCAGCTAAACACAGAAAGCAGAACTACTAATACTACCCCTACCTCCATGTGTTCAATCTGGCGCAGATGTGCATTCTTGGCAGTGAGCAGCAATGCCCTGGCTTCATCCAGCTGTGTTTTTACCCCAAGAGACTCATTGTACAGCAGAGAGAACTGTGACTGTAAACACTTATATTCTGGAGTCTCTTTAACAACCTCTTCTGGAATGTTTCGTAGGTCCATCTGGGGAAGACATAATTGAGAAGAATAATAAGTAAAGACAGCATAGGATTAACTCACTGAAAAAGATCATTAAAATGTAAAATGTCCACTTACATCCAAACTTTACTGACACTAAAGCTAAACTCTTTCCAAATATGGGGCTTAAACAGACATGCAAGGGAAAGTAAATACCTGCATAGCAATGTTTCAGCAAAGAAACTAAAACAAGTATGACTCTGATATATTAGCATGTCAGAATCTAAAAGAGATTACATTTATTTTCCCACTCAGCACAGTGATGTGAAAAAGAAAGTACACCCACTTTCAATTAAATGCTCTTACTTATTGGGGCATAAATAACAAATGTGTGTTTATACCATTTAGGCTCAGATAACAGAGAACAAACAACAGATTTCAATATGATTATATATTCAACAAAAGTTGCACCAAAATGCAGACTCCGTGTTCCATAGGAATCAGCAGCCAGGTGATGCTATTCCAATGCATGGATGATTGTCCACATATAGCTTTAGCATATTGGCTTTTTTTTTTAAATAACCAAATAATGTTATAGCGCAATTTGTTACATGTGGTTTGTCACCTGAAATTACATTTTCCTAATTTTAAGACGTTAAGCACCAGATCATTTTTTTATGTCATGCCCTGATATATAAAACCATTTAAATGTGTACTTTCTTTTTCACATCATTAGCCCCATCTACTGAAGATCTTTTATCAGTATAAAAATTCTATGGGCAATCCAAATTGCAGAATGAATGAATGAATGAATGAAATACATAACCTTAAAAGTTAGAAATTATTTTGTTATAAATATAAAAATATTTAATGTCACACATAAAAACACATTTTATTTTGAAAATTTAATTCTGTTTTTTGCTTGGGAACCAATTATTTCTTTTCCACAATAAAATAATCAAAACTGAACCCCCTTAAAACAGGTTTGTAAATAATACTACGAATTTCACAGAATTAATCCCAATAGTATTCATAAATTTATAAGAAGATGCATTGTATTTTATAATTCTTGAACTATTACAAAATTAAACACGTAGACATCACATTCAGTCCACACCCTAGTAGCAAAGTAATAAGTTTTCCAGTTTGCTGCTGCTTTTTGGTTTGACTGGTAAATATGGTTGCGATCCAGTCTGTTAGCTCTGAAATCATGTGTATTAATGCAGGATTAAAATAACCATGCTGTGTTACATTCTCTTCCATAGGATAACAGCATGTACCTTAAGTTTCTCGCTTTCACGAACAGCTTCCTGAAGTTCTTGCTGTAACTTCTCCAGCTCTGCCATCCGGGTATTTGCCAGCTCTTGGTTCTGCTCAAGCTCTGCATTCAAAAGCTCAAACTGAGGAAAAAAAACATCCATTACATTCAACATTACTGTGCATGTTATCATTTTATAACAAAGTTTCCGATAAAAGTTATGAACCCTTCAGTGACCAATTTTCTGATACGTACATGCTACTGCACTGAACACAAAATCCGATCTCACCTTCTGAATGTTGAGTGTTATCTGGCCACCTGGAAGCCCACCTGAACTGCCAGAGGTGTTGTACCCACAGTTCAACTAAAGAAAAGATGGATATTCATTCATTTACAAAGTTCAAAACAAATGATGGATGCATCTGCTCAGTTTTTCAGATAATCGGTTTTTCAGTTTAGGATAATTCAAGGGTTACCGAGTGAATAACTGTTTATTTACACTTGTACCTTGTGTTGGAAACATCCTAGTTACAAAAGATTTTTTCACACTTCAATTTTCTAAAATTTCTTAAATTGTTTGCATTTCTGCTTTCTGGCACCAGTGCAAAATATGCTCAGAATGTAAACTGAAACAGCACTGTGGGGTGGAGGGGGACACAGAACTACTGAAGAATGATTTCACACAGCTTATCTTTTATTTATTATAGCTGTATCAGAGACCATCACAGAAAGTACCCACTGAATGCATAAAGATACAGCTAGACTTAAGGTGAAACACTCATATCAAATTTGCCCCATGAGTGTAAAGCAAAACACAGTTACGTATTTTATTTTCAGCTATTTTAAAGTAGGTTTTAATGTTAAAACAAGAATTAAACTTGAGTCACGTGCAAGTTGTATCCTATGTCACACCTGTTTTTAGGACAGAGGGACACTAAGACTCAGCATTGTATGAGCTGTTGATGAAAATAAAGAAATAAGCACAACAAATTTTAAACTGATTACCGCTTCATCCAAATTTTTTTTCTTCTTACAAAAACCTAACTTGTGAATAAATCAAGACATCAAGCTGTATTATTAAAGTTTTACAGATTGTGACAGTGTATGGACTTCTTATAATAATAACAACTATGAGCTATGAACAGACTTCCTGGGTCATAATGTTTGTATGTGTATATGCCACAGTCATAAGATCTGGTTTACATTTTAAAAACAACTAAAACTGTAAATATTCCACCACATGTGTCATTTCACAGGAACTAATAGTCAGATTAGAAAAGTCATAAGTCAAACTTGCTGAGCTGAGATAAATTTAGGGACATAGATTAATAAATATCTGTTTGAACTCAAGTTGCCAAACTAGGTTAACTAAATTTAACCAATTTTATTTTGAAAATTCTTTTAATTGCAGGACTAAGATTATCCATGTCTGGAAAACTGGCATTAGTACATCAAGACTAACTGCAAACCTGTTCCAGAGCCTCAGCCAAGTGTTTGTTGAGCTTTTGCTCCCTTTTGCGAAGTTTCTCTATATCCCACTGCAAGTCCTCCACAGCAGTTTCCATTTCTGACACCTTGGTCTCTGAACTTGTCACTTTGTCCACCAATTCATTATACTAAAAGGGAGAAACAGAGAAGTAAATGATGTTACTCCAGGCCAAACATGAAGTCCACATGTGAGAAATTTTAGACAAAGGGTGCGCAGGAACTCACCTCTAAAGACATTCTGTGGTGTCGTCCCTGCAGGGATGATGCTAGATCCTGCAGCAGGTGGTTATCCTCCAAAAGTGTCTGGTTTAGGGGGAGAACATCCCCTTGATTACCTTCGTTGTGCTCTGTCAAAATATAAAGGCATATATGGGTGCATTTAATTCCATTATACAAAGCAAAAATATATATCTTTAAGCCCTATTAAGTAGCAACTTGTTCTATATTATGAATCACACAGTATAAACTGTATATGTGCTGCACACAGAAAAAAAATACTAATACTAATACTATATATGAACTTTAATATCTGCAGCACATGTGCTTTATCACAAATATCACAATTCTACCTGCATACATGAATTACTTTTGCTGTTACTTTATTCAGTGTGTTTAATAGCTTGCAATGCACTATAAGTACACACAGATAGCTGAAAAAACGGACAGTATGTGTTTTAATGAAAAAAATTACCAGCAGTTTGGACACGAGTACATAGCACTTCAATGCGATGGTGCAGCCGGTCAAAGGCACAAACCATGTGGGCCACAGCCACTTTGCTGAACTGCATTCTGTGCTGTAACTGCAGACTCACTTCTTCTTCACTGCTACTGCTCAGAGTACAAATAAAGGTCTTGGCCACATCACTGAGAGCCACAGGAGGAGACCCATGGTCTATATAATAACATTGGAAAAAGAGGGGGTTGGGGGAAGAATATAAACATGATGAAAATGGCGTAATTATAAATGACCGCATTCATAGACGAATTCCTAAAGTAATTTACTTGACTAGCACATTCGGAAGAAGGTAGGCCAAGAGAGAAAATGGAGGCATCTGACATAAGGACTTGAGAACTCCTTACAACTCACAGAGCCTTCCACCAAAAATCCAGCATTCAGAGACTGTACCCCAGCCGGAGGGAAGGAGGAAGGGACTTAGAAAGTATAATAATAACTGTCCTGAATAGGATACGAAACATCCATCCATGAGTACATCCAACCAATGCCCCCCGAAAATGAGCTGCTAGCAGAATGTCTAAAACAGGGGGTGAGGATAACAGGAAAGCAAAGGAGGTGCCATGACAGGATAAGCCCCTTAGTGGAAAGTCCACCTACAGACAGCAGAAATGGCAAACATGAGGAAAACCTACTCATGGCAGAAAAATGTAGAACTGAAGGACAGTACAGAGGCACTAATCATGGCAGCACAGAAATAAGTTCTCAGGACAAAGTCAGTCAAAATAGAGGTTATACCTTTAGGCAAGATGCCACTGAAAGACTCTTGGTCTGTTCACAAACAAATATGGCAAAATTGGAATGGAATTGTGGCTGATTTTCAAAAACAATACAAAACAAGATATATTTATTATTCACTGTTGTACAGTCATGCAGCAAAAATAAAATGATACAATCTGGATGGGAAAAACCACAGGGGACACACAGGAGTTTCCATTTCCATAGTGTAAATTATTTTCACAATATGCTATCAGCCAAAATTTTCTTTGAATGGTTTTAGTGAAATCAAAATACAGATTCCCAATTTTAGACAAAAAAAAGTGTAGCTAGATATCAAATTTTGAAGCCAGGAAGAAAAGAAGGTTTACACCGAGTCACTGACATTATATTAATTTTTTTGTTTTTCTTTCCTCACCCGCAAGTAAATTTATTTTGCGTTTGGTTATTTCCCCATGCCTTGTATCACTGGGCTAACTATATGTGTCACATTTTCTAATGAACACTATTTTAAATGTAATGAATAGTTAAATTATTTCTGCACTAGAATGATATAGACATCATATGGCATCTTGCAACACTGTAAGCAATGTTTTAACTTGTATACAGAAAGAAAAATAAAAATGAAAAACAAAGAGCAAAATATTTTCTCCATGAACTAAGTAACTGCAGTTTTATTATATAAAAACACCATGTTTAATTTGCCACATCTGTGACTCAAGTAAGAGTGCAAATATAATAGAGAGCAAATCCAAGAGATATAGAATAATATTCTCAAATCTTTATACACACCATCAGCCAAGATTCACAGTTCCAAGAACTGGAATTTATGCGTTTTCAGTTTAACACTCAAATTCAAGAACTCGCATTGGCACCCTTAATTCATGGTTGTAAAAAAAACCCCAAACAGAACACTTCAGTTAAATTCTCAAAACTGGCAGAATCACAATAAATCTTTGAATGCAAGTTATGGTCAGCTTCATATTAGGAACAAAGAGAAGTTATAGCCAAGATCACATTTTATATCTAAGTAGATATAACTTAGATATAACAATATTGTCTTGTGATATTGCACTTTACTAGACAGCTTGAACATGATTTTGGGTGTATTTCAAACTGCCCTGACCCTCTGCCTTCCAATTGCTTGAATAAAGTCTCTGTTAAGGCACCGGCTTTGTTCTTTGTCAATTCCTCAATGTAAAGAATATGTACACACCTGTCAAGATTATTTTCTGCTTATCAGAAGGAAAAAAAAAACTGGTTTTAAAAATTAATTTAAAAAAATTTAAATAGCACCGTGAAAAGTCATGTTGTGATCTCTGAACTTGCCAATATTATTACATGGCACTGCAGTTCTTTCGAACATTTTAGCAAAACCTGTATACAAGTAAAAGAAAATGAAGCTGAACAAAAATATGAAATAATAATGACAGAAAAACATCCTCACCACTGGTCCCACACGGCTGTAATTCCACAGCTTCTTTATCAACCTCATCAACTTGTTCTGAGGCTTGGAGCTGAATGCCATCCCCTTCTTCGGGATTTGGATCAGAAGGTCCCAAGTCCTCCTTGTTTACATCTGAATCAAAACTTTGGAGCAAGACCTGAACAGCATCATCCAACTGCAAAATGAAGAAACATGATGAATTAGCCCAAAATACAATTGTAGAACGAAGAAAATTTTTTTTGCAGTTTCAGTTTCTTCTGGCTGTTGTTCCTGATGAGAATCACACACAATGGTACCAATCCAAGCAGGCAAACCTAGACCTTACTTTTCAAAGCTATTCCCAAAGCAGCCAAGAAATATAATTATTCCAAGCTTGAAATCATTGCCACAGATGTGTAGTGGTGGGGACAAAATTAAAATGACAAAAATAAAAATAACTTCAGTTTTAATTTGAATGTACTTTTTAAGTTAATAAAAAATTACACTGCAATATCAAGTATGTACCTTCTCTCATGTTTCATTTATTACAGCGCTGGCTAGAGGTTTTACGTAACCTCTCTTTCAATAAGTGGATATACATATGTATTATTTATCATTCATTCATTTTGGCTTAATTACTTTGGAATTGCATAAAATCTGTTTGACAGACTTCTGGTTTTCATTGTGTTGAAAGTATTTCAGAACCTTGTGTATAAAACTTTGATTGTGAAACTGTTAAATTGGTCATCAAACAGAACAAGAGATTTTAAAAAGGCTGAAATGCAAACAACATGAACAAGAGTACAACAACACTGTACTGTCAATATATTGTCTATCAGAGGGCCTCTATTGCAAGCCTGTAATCCAAGTGGCTCTACAGATTTTTGTTAAAGCCAGAGCAGCAGAGCACTGAGCCTCAAAAATGTCAAGGCTTATCGGATTTTCCACAGTCTGTTACACACAACATCACAGGGTAGTATTTCAGGTGCCAACCAGGCATTAATGAAACAACCTAGACCAGCTGGTGACGTTCTTGTCTGGCAAAGATTCTCAGTTTAACTTGACATTCCTATTGTAGCTCTCCTGTAAAAGGTACAGGCTTCCCTCATATAACAAACATAAATGGGTCCTGAAAAAGTCTGTTTATAAAGTTAATTTTCATATAAATAACTAAAATAGCATTAATTTAAATGGAGGGATTGTATTCTTCTGTCACAAAAGGTGTTCCCACTAAGACTGCTACTGGAAACATGGGGTTCAATCTTGAACAGAGAACGTATGCAGCTCTCTTGAACTATACCGATTAACATTCATCATGTTAGTATTTAGCTAATGCATAAACACATTCTGACTCACAGTTCTCAAATTACAGTATTTTTTTTTTTAATTCCTTCTCTTCAACATCTTCAACAAGCCCGCCTAGTAACAGTTGTGGTACTGTGTGTTAGCAGTTGATTATACAACAAGACAGCTCTTATTTTATGAAGAATAATATGTATGCAATACAAATTTAGAGACTTTCTGAATATATTTCAAAGTTTGAGGAATTAAACCTTTGAAATCAAAATACTTCAGTGACACTAAGTGATCATTCTTTGAGAGATCTTTCACAGTGCAAGCACCTGGCTCCAGCAGCGATTGACAATAAGGAGTGTAGTATCATCAGTTGCCTGACGTTTCTCGAGCTTCTCAATCCTCTCACGAAGATCATCCTCCATAGCTTGCCTCTGCTCCAAACGTTCACACAGTTTCTTGTTCTTAAACTGCAAGACTTTCATGTCCATTTCTTCCTGTGGACATAATTACAAAATAGACAAATATAACACAGATTTAAATAAAGGATATTCTAAAATGAAAATTTGTCCACTTTAAATCTATTGTGAAATGAATTCAGCCCCCCCCCCAATATCTTTTTGAATCAATCAGTGATATTGATTGGATAACTGTTGCACAATATTTCTTTTGGCCTCACACACTTTTTGTTTACAATAATAAAGAACAACAGCAATGGGACTCCCTTTGGCTTCAGAACTGCTTCAACATACAAAACTTGTGTGAAATGCCTTCATGAAGGTCCTGTTATGGCCTTTACAGGCTTCTATGCAGCTAACAGGAAGCCTAAGTAAACATTTAGAAACATATGAAAGCGTTCAGTTCTTTTTTGAAGCACCCTGTACTTTTATTTTAACACTTATTTTGTTTCACGCTTCAAAAAGTCTGTTCCACAATCCTTCTTAAAATTAATTTAAACAAATGTTGTCACTACAAAACTATTTATGGCCTATTGCTGCCTGATTCATTTATTAAACATGTGCCATGTTCAAAGTGAAGTTTTAATATGAAACTAAATTTTGGGAGGGAAATATTAGACCAAACCTCTGGCTGCACCCAGCTGTCAATCATGTACATTCACATATAAGCACTCCTACTTTCACTCTGCTGACACTATTTTTGTAAAAAAGCCAATGAAACAAAGATGGTCCCACAGTCATAACTGAGTGTCAAAAAACACACAAAATTTTGAAGAACACATGTGTAGAAAATACAATAAAACACCCTGAAAAAAATACATAACTGAAAATGTATAAATTAAATATTCATAACACAAGGAGCCACCATAACTGGGATCAAGATACATTACTCACTTTTGGAGCTTCATGTCTAGTTATTTCAAAGTTTTCCTTATTTTTCATGACACTTAATACAGCACTACCTTTCTGTACATCTAACAAGTAAAAAGCAGCAGGTATACCAGATATACATGTCTCAGAATTCTCACAATTTAATTTTTATTAGCTTTATTCAGCCTTACAGGGCAAACTGAAATTTCCACAGTAAGAGACATGTTTTACACAGAGAATCAAACTGAATGAAGAAACTGTTGCACTGCTGCACTTGGAGAAAGATGGCTTCAGAAACTGACCGTAGAGGACACGCCACCTATCCGAATGGGTTCGATCAATGTAGTTGTGGTTTTTTCTTCTTTCCTCCCTTTCTTTTCCATGGGTCCAGGTGGGCTATCTCCTCCAAGTCCTGCTGCACGCTTCCCTCCACCCATGGCAGACATGGCTGCTCCTGGGCAATCGAGAGGCTGTGTTGGAAAACACATAAAAATATCAGCTGTTTTACAGAGTGCTTACAGTCTGTAGGTAGTGGTTTGGTGAAAGCCACCAGTTTACACTCAAAGGCACCAGGTTCAAACAGATGTTTGTGGATCAAGACACTTATACCTTAAACTCTTCAGTACAGTAAAAACTACCACACGTGTCTGAACACGTATATCATATTAAGCAGGACATATGAAAGCCCAAAACTTTGCGCCGAGTTAAGAAAGGTGTCAGATTGAAGAGGGGAGCTTCTTCTCAAGTTTAAGGGGGAAACTAAAAATTGCACTACAATATTTAATCCCTTTCGCCGACATACCAAAAAATAACAGTTAACTGACTATCTAAACAGTGTACAGCTGTGCTGTTTTCATATTTTTTATGAAATTACAAAAGACTATTAAATATAAACATGAAGACTATCATTTGATATTTCTTTTACTGGCTTTACCATAACTAAATAGTATAAGCAAATCTGACGTTGTATGAGCACAAGCTAAGCAAACGAGCTAAAGGCCGATCGAATTTGTTTAGCGTATTAGTAGTTAACAGGGTTTCTAACGTTATAATTTCACCAACTTATCGTTACTGCAACATAAAAAGCCAAAAAAACATAAGGGCAAAAAAATGTTAACAAAAAAACCCCCCTACAAACCTTTAAGATGAATAAACAACCACCACCGACTTCGTACAAACAAAATACCCCGGAAGCAGTAATAGCGAAGGAAGTTGTGGTTACGTCATTTCCTCTCGACAGGAACTGGCGCTCAGCTGGGACGACGGTATTGCTGTACTGTATCATACACTTCCGGTTTTTGTGCGACGTTAAACGCCATTTCACGCAGAAACATAAGTACTGTACATGTTGGCACAACATGTGCATGAAATAGTAATTACGAAATTAAGAAAACTGTATGTCTTTCCTTATCACTAACCGCCTGTTAAATGGGAAACTTAGCATGACTTCGCACCAAAGCATCGACTACATGGTACGTGAATAATATAACTGGCCCTTTTGGGGCTCACACTTAAATGTGAATTGATTATTATGGAGGGTCTCCCCTTTCAGAAAGATTTTATTTGTTCTTGAAAATGGAAAGGTGTAGTTTTGATATTTTGTATACATTTACTGAAACGGGAAAAGCTCCCTTTGTACTTTTAGCAAACGTTTTTGCCACCTTTTTACGTTTAGCTGATGCATTTATCTAAAGCATTAGAATTAATAGTATTTTTCCAGCTGGTATTTAGTCAGATGTGGCATGTAAACCAGGATTCTTCAGGTTCTACCTACTGCACTGCCTGATGCAGCTCCAATGTGCTATTTTATATTTATATCCTAATTTTATATATTTTGTGTTTATCCAAACAATTGATCCATCTATCTATTAAAGTTAACTGCTTAATCCTGGCCAGGTTGGCACTGAACAGCAGCCTATTCCAGAATCATAGGGCACTATGCTATAAAACAACCCCTGGATGGCACACCAGAAAATTGTGGGTAGTGAAAAAGCTCAAAAATACTACTGCACATTATAAGTTACATGTTATAACATAGTACACGAACTAAAGTTCAGCACATGGGTACCACAACTTCAAAACTCAGTTGGAATTCATTAGTCTGTTTGTGCCTTGAGAAGTTCATTACTACACTAGGAAGGAATTTAAAAAGAATAAATACTTCACATAGTCCTTCACTTACTAATGGGTTGGAACCCCTCAAACATGCCATTATCATCAGTAATGAAAAATCATTGCACCAATGCAGGACCATGGTGATCTGCTATTACCCATGATTCTGGTTAAACCATAGAGATTAATGCACAGTTTTTGTATTCAAAAATCAGCCAGGCTGACATATGAGGAACAAAAACCTTTTGGATTTGAGGCACTAAGTCTATCTCCTAGAATGTGACACCTGAAGTTTTGCAAAATGGAAGCAGCAGGCTTAATGGTTGGAGCTGCATCAATGCCACATCTTTACAAAACCAAGGTGAGCTGGTAAAAAAAAAAATAAAGCTGAATAAGCTCTGGCAGTTTACTGCACTGCAATGAGACAAAAAGTTATGTTTGATACATAATTAGTTTAGCTTACTCCGGCTCAGTTTTATTCATTATTAACTGAGAGAAATAACCCTGCAACTTGAAGGTTAAAAATATCAAACCACCAAGGCTATACTGTTAAAAATTCACCCATATCCTTCTCATTTACAACCAAAATGTTTATTCAAAAATGTCAGACTTTAAGAGACTATTTAAAGACATGTATAAACACTTTAATGACTACAGGTTGAGCAAATAGTTCTGAGGAGGTGGTTTTGGCCTACACAGTTGCCATTCACAGTGTCTGCAATTATTTTATTGTTTTTTCAGAAAATTATGCACAATTAAAAGCTTAAAAGTTTTTCACAGTTCTGTCCCTTGATATATTTTCAGAATGTGATAAAATTCACTCTTCTGGAAGGTTTTCATTAAGGATCTTCCCCCCCTCTGTATTCTTGTTGAAGCATAACCTGAATTCTGTTTTAGATAAAGTTATGGACATATGTTGATTACATATTTAGCAAGGAAATGTATACACGTCAGAGGCAAATATGTGGTTGACTGAAATTTCCAATATTCTTAGCTAAAAAGTCACAAATTGTACAGGGCATGCTGAGTATGGAGAGTGTCCTGAAGGAGAACAGATGTTGGTGGAGCTCCACAAATTGCGTTTTTTCCTCAGTGTCTTGCAGTGGTTTGGTCAAAGTCTTGACTTCAATCCTACTGAGAAACTGTGGCATTGTTTCCAAATTGTGAACCACAAGCATTATCCAACCAACCTCAACAACAACATGCAGCAGGTTTGCCAACATGAATAGGAAAAATTAACACTTGAATGGTGTACAAAGCTAGTACATCCTTATCCCAAAATACTGTTTTCCAGCAAAGGCAGCGCTACCAAATATTTGTGTGTGGTGTCTGAATACTTATGAAAACAGCATATTTAAGTTTTTAATTTTTTTTTAAATAGCTGCAAACAAATAACTTTATGCCTGTGATAATTTAGTGTTAGTGCATGTGTTCACAATAAAAAAAAAACTGATTTGAAAAAATATGTGTGATTATAATTTGTAATCCTGGCAATGTTGATAACTTTCAAGAGGTCTAAATACTTATGCAAGGCACTGTATAATACACATTGTAGCATACTGTACTACTCAAGGGCGCCCCTAAGGGTAGAGGCAGGGATTATATGTCAAAAGTTCACCTTTACTCACAGTAAGAAGTGTTGAGGAATGTGTTCAAACATTAAGGGGTATTCGTGTCAGTCATGGGGTTGCCATGGCTTCTGTGGGTCATAAAAGCTGTGGGCTTTGTGGTTGCCTCTTGGAAGACTGTAGT
The DNA here is from genome assembly GCA_018136845.1 of Heterotis niloticus. NCBI lineage: Eukaryota > Metazoa > Chordata > Actinopteri > Osteoglossiformes > Osteoglossidae > Heterotis > Heterotis niloticus. The sequence goes on from CM030896.1 coordinate 22,964,338, forward strand.
CCTTGGGGTAAAAGAAAAATTGTTCCATACATCCTTCCTGGCTCCTGCATAGATAAATGCTGCTTTAAGGAATCCTTTCTTGTGTCTTCATTTCCTCCATGGAATTAAATTAACAACAGGTGATAAGTCTGAAAGCCTTACCTGCTTACCATGGCTAAAATACTTATTGCAACAAGTGTTTCAGCATTATTTTTCTTCAAAATTATTTAATCACTAAGGTATTCAGCAACAATTTTTATTCTTAAATCCAGGAAGTAAGGGCCAACAATTGTTTGACAGTGTTTCTGAGAATGCACCATTGTAGGCAGGTAAATAACAAAAATACACAGTAAATAATGAAAATTTGAAATAACCACAACATTTACTGCATCCAGGAACCAATGAGTCACATTTTAAATGATAATTTGGCTACATAGAGCTTCAGTTATGATTTGAAAACCTAGCAAAATTTTCCTGTCTGTTGCACACTAATTGTATGGTCATGAGGACTCAGAGATGTGAACATTTACGAACTCAGGTGAAAAAAGTGCAAAGATGATCGGTACAGAGGCCAGGTGGTGGATCCATGAGTAGTTCAGTACAATGCAACAAGGAAGTCTGGGCTACACAATGACTTGAGGTTTGAAGAACAAGGCACCTGCCAACTGGAGAGCAGGAAGACATGAAGACTAGAAAGAAAGTCACCACACAGGTACATATAAGGCACAAGGATTTGGAACAACGGATAAATTCGTAGGATGGTTAAGAATCCACAACCTGACCACTACAAGATCCTCCCCTTTAAAGAGCTGGACGGCTGCTTGAGTATTTGATGCCATCATTGGACTCAGGTGTGCTGAGCAAAGTAGGGTTGCTCCAATTTAAATACACAGTTCATCCCACCTCCTGTAAGTATGAAATAAAACAGACACTGCTGAGAAATAGGCATGTTCTGAAAATTTATTTATGAGGGCTTTATTATCATTCTATGTTTATTCACCCATGTAAAAAGTTGGTTTTCATATGGAAGCAATTGGGTAAATTCTCTGCTCATTCATGTTGCAGTAAAGTCAGAATTCACACCAGGTAGTTTTGGTTTACAAGCCGATGCTCCTAACTGTTACACTATGCCAAGACTTTTCCGTTGTTAAATACACTGTCTACAGTTTTTACTAATTTCTTTGGGGATTTGAAATCAGCATTTGAAAGAAAAATTGACAAACCTGCAAGTAACTTGACACCTAATGTAAAACACGTGGTATAAATAACAGCCCATTATACATTTCCTCCTTGTGATGCAGAGCAAATGGACTGACAAAAGACTAACAGAATATGCTGAAATTAGTAAAACTCTTTTTCTTTACTGTATATTTTAATTATTTTAATATAATTATTAAAACTGCACTTATTCACAAGCCAGTTTTCCATCAAAAGAAGACAGTGTAATTGCAAAGGCCTGCAGTGCACACAGTGGAAAGCTGTAATCCATGGAGAAAACGTCTTCTGCCACCCGGCCAAACTGCATAACAATGTAGTCCTCTGGATGGATGGAAGGATGGGAAGAATGGGAATGAAAACAATAAAGTGGAATGAGATAGAGACAAACAAGAGAAGAAGGTTGCACACAGTAAAGAACCTTTGTGTAAGACTAGATGAAAACCTCATCATGTTCCTTTACTGAGCTTCACCTATTGCTACATGAGCCACAAGAAGTTTAACTTGTATTACCACACTGCTCCATTACTGAACTTTTAACTGTTACCATACAGCTGGCTGTGCTCCTCACTGTGTTGAGCATCACACAGTCATGCTGGAGCAAGAAAGGAGCTTCTTCCCCAAACTGTGGCCACAAAGCAGTGTTACGGTTATGGTTTTGTGGCCACAGTTTGGGGAAGAAGCTCCTTTCTTGCTCCAGTATGACTGTGTGATGCTCAGGTGTTCACACACTTTTGGCCATACAGTGTGTGCGTGCAGGATCATGGAGGCAGATGAAAGTACCCACACAGCACACAGTTGTCTACAATGTGTTTGTATGCTGTGTGGGTATGGCCAAAACAGCTCAGCTCAGTTATTAGAAGGGGGGTCCACACACTTTTGCCCTTAAGGTGCAACTTGTGTTCTGCATCTGCCAGCCTACTTTGCTCTCCACACACAAAGAATTGCTTTATTAATAATAATAATAATAATAATAATAATAATAATAATAATAATAATAATGTCATACACTTCACTTTCACAAAATAAAGCTGTCACAATACAATGTGCAGTGCATTTTATACCATGGGGGGTAAAACAGCTCCTCTCTTACCGTTGTCAGGATGAATGATCTGAAAGTTTTTGACAGACGCCTGCGTGACTCGACCGTGGAAATTAAGCACATAGGACTGAGTCTGCTCATTCCAGCTGGGAGACTTGTTTACCAGGCTGACCAGGTTGTCCGTGTTGCCATTTTCATAACGACAGAGAAGAGACTCCAATTCCTTATCCAAGATGTGAAAGGCAAACCAGGAAGAGGAAGAACACAAGAAAATTACAGATTGAAGGGGTTTAACAAAGGAGAGGAGGCCATTTATTTCCTCTTGCTCATATATTTTATGGCTTTTGGTCCCCTATGCACTCAGGAGGGCCTCAGAGGATTGCCGTCACTTTGCTTTGCTATGTGACAAAATTTCCACTCCCCGTTCCAAACACTTTGTTATGACTTGTGCCCTACACACATTGCTTCGACAGATAAACTACAATAATATATACTTCTACACAAGTCTGAGCACTGCTGGGCAGACAGCACATTTCACGGAATTTCTCGCTGAAAAAGTTAATACTTGTCAAGTATAAACAAACATGGCATATTTCTGTATATGTTTATGGCCACTGCTTATTTGTTGGACTTAACAGATTAAACAATGTATGTAGCATATACAAAAGTTCGGAAATCCTGTCATTCATTACATTCAAGTAATTCCACATTAGTCGGAAATCTCAGCTTCCCAACATCTCCGGCAGCCAGTGAAGTCATTCTGTTGTTACTTTAGGGTTTTTTTCCCCTAACTTTTACAAATATTAAGTCTTCTGTTATGCACTGGATAATTTAAATCTCCCCATACGATTATTGACACCTTCTTAAAGTATCAATCATACTGTACATGTCAACAATTTTGGCATGCAAATTTCTGTGCAATTAAATGATAGACAAACATTTTAAGTCTGCTAAACATATGTGTCAAAGTGCTCAAACAGGATGTTTAAAAATGACCACGTTACAAAATAATGCAATTTTTAAGTTTAAGAGAGATGGTTTCATTACTGCATCACACGGGTTACACGACAAAATACGTGCTCACATTTTTAGGGCGAATCACGACTCTCTCATCATTTGCTTTCATGCCAGGAATGATCACGGTCATCTTCCTCGGCCCTTTAAATCCAAGCACATTCTTTTCCTAGAAGCAAGAGGAAGAGGAACACAATTCTTGCCCCAATATTAACATTTTTAACCAGCAGGCATATATGGCACTGTGAAAAATATCTGATGTCACCTATTATTGTATGTTTGTCAAACTGAATGATTTTAGACAAAGGGAACCTGAGTAAATATGTAACACAGTTTTTAAATTGCTGCTTAATTTATTTAAGGAAAAAAGCCACTCAACACCCATATCACCTGTATGAAAAAGTAACTGCCCCCCTTAGGCACAAGAACTGGTTGCACCTGCATTTGCAGCAACAATTGCAATGAAACACTATAATTTATCAGTCTGCCACATCACTGTTGAAGAACTTGTGCTAACCTTCATTTCTCTGACACATGATTCAAGCAAGCTACTTCCAAGGGTGTGCTTTATTTAACCAATTATTGTGCTGTCTACACCGAGTTCCAGACTTCGGTTATAACCTACAGAACAGTCAAAGGACCATCACTACAAAACCTGCAGAATGTAATCTATTTCTGCACCTGAAGAATGTGATGTGTTGTGGAAGCCTTGTGTGACAGTCACCAATGGCTCAGCCTAGCAGATACAGTGTAGATCTGCGACAGTGAACCTGAAGCTAGGCCTTCAAGTAAAGCTGGCACTTTTGTCCTACACTTTCATCTACAGTCACAAGCTTTGGGAAGTAACAAAAAACAGCATAACAGGTATAACTGGCAGACATGAGGTTCTTCCACAAGGTGACTGGAAATGAAGATGAGCCACTTGGTGCTTGGGTTGTTGGTTCAGTTTGAAATCAATTTAATTTTAATTGCAATAAATTGATCAAATGATCAATGTTATTTCAGGGAATATGCATGTCAAAGAACAAATCACATTTACATCATAGCATGAACCCCTTTATTCATTATCTTTAATTCAATCAATAGAGATGACTTTTTTCAAATATTGCGTATACACACGTACACACACACACACACACACACACACACACACACACACACACACACACACACTCCTTACTGGCGTCAGCCCATGCAGCCAAGCTCATGTGAATGTGTTAATTTGGGATCTGCACAGCAGAAGGCCTTAAATAGGTTACTTTTTCATGCTACTTCTTTATCCAGCTGCTTGGAGCTTCTATTTACTGTATATTGAATTTCGGCTATAAAAAATGAGAATAAAATGTCAATAAATTAGTTAATAAAAATTTTAACTTATTACTGCTGTTAGAAATTCTGCTGCCAATTTAAATCTAGATTAATTTTTTTTCATTCCTTAGCTGTCTTGGCTGGATTTCCCTAGCACCAACAGTGCATATCATATTTAAAAATACTGCAGCAGCTATTCTATTCATGTCAAAAACATTTAGTGCAAATTTCAACTCACATAGCAGATTGCTGCAAGCTCCTGACGAAGTGTCTCTGTTTCTTTGATGAACGGCTTTTTTTCTGGATTTTCCCCACCATCATACACTGTGAATTTAGTCCCCAGCACATTGGATCTTTCAGGACAAAGCATGCCATATGAACAACAATAAGGATCGAGGGCAAACACTTGATTTTTACATATCAAAAAATTGATAGCAACAAGGAAGGAGTTAAAAACTTAAAGTTAAAACCTGCAGAAGGAGAAGAAAAAACCAACCGTAATTTCCCTATGTAGCTTTCTGCATTTCTGGACAGGTCAGTAGGATCAATGGAGATTAAATAGTTTGAAGTTTTGCACTTTTTCCTTTTTCTGCCTGCCAACAGAAAGATCTAAGAGAAAAAAATGGGGGGGGGGGGGCAAAAATATGTAACACACAAAACAAAGCATGTTCTGTCTTTATTAAATATGAGAACTAATATAAAGACCACAGAACAGTTATTGAGCACAGGTGAGCAATGCAGTACAATACAGTAATCTATAAATAGGTACAGTATTTGCTGACTAACTACTGGTGGTATTATGTGCCACACCAAATGCCATAAGGTGTATTTATGAAAAGAAATAATTAACATTTCACTTTTTACTTGCTCTCCTCTGTGTGCACTTCAAGTATTTGCAATTATGCTGTCTTCCTTTGCTTGCTTTTCATTTGAAAAAAGCCTCATGGCCCCTGTTTGTTGGATTACCCCCATAATCTCAGTTTCCTGACTCTGGAGTGACTCCTGGCTGCTGAAATGCAGCTCCAGCCAACTCCACCTGCCCCTCTTCCAGCTCTCTAGCTGATTCAGTACTGATTTGGTACTCAGTATTTCTTAGTCGCTGCTCCTCCAACCTGAGATGTTAATAAATATAGTAAAACCCTGGCATAAAGTGATAATCTGAAAAATTCAACTGAATAAAATGAAGGGTCGCTTCATCGTGAGGTAAATGAAAAACAATATTTTTCACTTAGGGTTCCAGTTACTGGATTAAAAGAAAAGAGTAAAAATGCTTTCATTTATTAGATATATAGGAAATAGACCAATTTTTAAAAATTAAACACAACTGACCATACACTGACCTGAGGAAGTCCCCAGTGATTCACATCCACCTCTCACTTGTCCTGTAGGAGGACGGACCCCCTCACCAGTTATTTTATGTCCAAAATTTGTGTTATCTTGGTGTTTTACTGTATATTAAAACTGCATTTATACTGGTACATAATAAAGATATGCCAGTGTGGAACTTTCTAGAGCTGTCAGATCATGAATTTGACATCTTCTTGTATTTTTTCTGCCTTCTCATACACACACATACACACCCTCTTTCCATCCTCCTTCTCAAGATGGAGGTAGTACATGGGGTATATGCCTTTCTCCATACCCCTTCTGTCACGGGTTATTCTGCACTGAATGGTTGTGTTCCTTGCAGCGGGGCGCAGGGAAAACTGTTCCAAGTCTTCTAGGGAGAGTGGAGAATTCTGAAATAAATAAATAAATAATGCGGCAACTGGAAAGCTATAACAGAAAATAAGAACAGAACTGTGAAAGATAAACAAGCAGACATGCAGTGCTTGAAGCACAGTTAGTCTAAAACCACCCTTTCCAGCTTACAATACGCCAGTACCTGCATACAGAACTGATAAGAGGTACAAACTTTTTAATAATTAGACAATAACAGGGAGAAAATTTTATGAATCCAATAGAAGAACCAGAGAGAAGTGAGCCCCAGAGAGATATGTTTTGAGGCCAGGGGCTGTGGAAATGTTCACAGGCAGTCAGCAGGAATGGATGCTCATTCCACCACACTGGAGCCAAGATCAAGAGCCTTCAGGTGTTTAATTTTGGATCCCTTGTGTGTGGGTCCACTAAGGACCATAGCAGTTTCGTGCTGCGAGTTATCAGGTCCTGCAGGTATTTGGGTGCACTTGTAGGCCTTAACCAGACTCTTGCAGGAAGCAACACAGAGCCAATACAAAGATTTAACTCAAGGTCAACATTTAAAAAAATAAAAACAATTGTTTATAATTAAATTTATGGTTATAAAGGGTGGTTTTGAAGTTATACTGTACAAATAATCAGTAAGTTTATCGGTCCACGCATCCCACCTGTTACCTTATTTCTGAAGAGAAAAACAGCTTTTCTGTACATTATTTTGCTATAAGAAGCAGCATAGTAGTGACCATCTGTATTTTATCCAAATGTAATTCCATATTAACAAATTTTTGTGTTCATTTACCCTTTCAGAAGAGTTCCTATCCGAAGACGACTCCCGATCATTAGTGTTGAAAGTGTCCAGACGCAGAGATTTCCTTTTTTCCTTTTTGCCCACTTTCCAGGCTTTTGCGTTATTTTGCTCCTGTTCTTCTTCCGTTTCCTCTTCATTTTCACTGTCCCTTATTTGACTGTGATTTGCTGCAACGATTATCATTAGAGCAATTACAATATATATGCATTTTCAGCAAAATACTCATTTGACACAGAAAAAACTATTAGTACCAAAAAATAGAAATAATATAGCACTCAGCTCTTTCATAATGAGATACCAGAGAAATGAAAAGTAGCACAATGGCTTTTAAAAATATATACCCTTTCTTCACACGACAAACTTATTATTCAGTATAAAAGCATTTTTCTTGCGTGGGTACCTGATATTTTATTCTATAACATTTCTGCTTATCAGACATTTGGGACATGTCCATTCCAGTGCAATATATCTTACATTTTCTTACCCTGAGTTGTTTGTCGCTTTGCAGAAAAGTGAATGTAAAAAATGTAAAAGTCAACAAAATGGTGGGGGTGTGTGAGAAATGTTCCTTTGTTAAGTGAAAGTGCTTCTTTATTGAGGAAAGATGTCTCTAAAGAAGAAAATATTTTTCTGTTTGGAGCTGCTGTCCTCTGAAGGTCACACCGGTTTATCACCTTTCTTGCAGCTGCGGTCTGAAACCTTCCAGCCTGCACCCAAACTCCTGTGGCATAAATTCTGTTCACTGTTCAACATTGCCTTAGGCCAAGATGAGTGACCACACTATGGAAATATGAATGGTGTCTAGGTTCTCACTGGGACAACAGATGGTACTTGAGTATGTGTTTTACTTCTCTTTATCACTTGTACCACCCTGTCATTATGCTTATACTGTGCAAGCACTGTAGACTGGGGTAACAAAGGGGTTTTTTGGTGATTCTTTTAAATCTGGCAGCAAAAAAGCTGTTCTTATAGAAACTGTGTTTGTTATTTCTTCAGGAAATGTTAGAAAGCAACAGCTGAGGTTTTTGTACAAGAAGATAATGGAACTGCACTCTTTCCTAGCATCCCTCTCTCCAACTGTCTGTCTCTATCTCCCTCACACTCACGCCCACTAGGAGTATTTATGGCTTTATTCCCTTGTTGCTAGACATAGATGAATGTTTGTGCTCACCTATGGCTTTTATTCCACACCTCACATGAAACTTACCAGTGTAGTAATAAGAAATATAGGCACAATTAAGAAATAAGAAATGTCATGATAGGAAGCACATTTATCTGGAAGCACATTCAAGAACTATGCTACAAGAGCTGTAACTTCTACATGGAGATGACATTTGTATGTAGAAGCCATATGATCATCTACAGCTTGTTCTTCTACACTCTTTTGAATGATTTAAAGCAGGGCCTTCTGGTCACGATCGCTGATTATCAGTACATTTTGTGACACTTTGGCGTGTAATTTGAACTTCTATATCGATCACCTTCTTCTGAAAAATGATTAAATACTTTTCAATATGCTCATATCAGCAAACAGTTTACTGAAGTTTATAAGACAGAGACCCACTGTGCACAGAATTTAGAAGTTAAAGTTTGGTTAATTGTACACAATGCCAAGAGCACTGTCTTCTGCTGCACTGGGTCATGAATATCAGAACAAGACTTCTCCATCATGAAAACCAGCAATCGTCCAGGTTCGTCTATGTCCAGGCTATTTCCTCTATACTACCTGCTGCCAATTTAATCCTTTAAAATGGATTCGTAAAGGACAAAAAAAAAACTGTATTCATAACATCATACTTACATGTGCAGTGTTGAAGTTTCTTCCTGAGGGATCGTGTGTTAGATTCACGAGGAGTGCTGCTGCTATCATTTTCAGTACTCCACTCAGGTTTTGTATCTTCTGGCTTTTCATTTTTCATCACAGAATCAATGTGAGCAGCTGAAGAAGAGAATTACTGTACCTGTAATACAGCAGCTATAGCAATATATCCATTTGCAAGCAAAAGGTTGGGCATCCCTGATCAGACTGAATGCTTCAAACAATTTCTACCTGAAAAGTTAAGGATGTCTTAAAACAAGAATGCCGTTTCAGCATATTTAAACTATTTCTTTGCTAAAGTTAAAAAATTGTGGAAAAACCAAACAATTCCAGTTTGGCCACTTGGTCAGTTAATAGTTGGACTTTTTCCTCACTTCTGGCTTTTTTCAAATCACTTATTTATTCACTCTGCTATATTAATTCATTTGATTTGTTAATTTGAGTTAAATCTATTCTTCCACCCACACAGTATTTCTTAATAATTCCACTGGCTGCCACACAAAATTCAACAAAGGCTGTAACAGATCCACCTCATGCTTAATAATAAGCAGCATATTTGCACCTTTAACATTTTAATTGTTTTTCCCAAAGTTTTTCTTTTGCAGTTGTGTCCAAAAAGTTAAATTTTTATTCACAGGCCCAAAACTTTTCTGGCTTATCTAAGAATTGTTTAGCATATTTCAGATATTGACTTTTTTTTAAAACTTTTTTTATCAAAAACACTTAGAAGGAGTGGGACACTGGAATACACAGGGGAGATCATCACCAGCTTTGCTCTTTCCATTCCCAAAACAACGTTCAGCCTGGTTTTCATAGAAGGTGCTCAGGAGAAAATGCTCTTTTATCATTGACAAATGTATGTATTTCAACACATACTTCATCTCATCCATACTTCATCATTCTACTGTAGTCAGCTTTTGATATATTTAACTCTGGTTCTACTGCTATCCACAACCAAGGAACTCAGCATGTCCCTTTATGCTGCATAACTTGCTTTCCTTTACCTTTGTCCTCTTCACATGAGTACCTCAGGCATCTGGGCTGTAGCTTCTCATGTTTTCAGTATATATTTGCTTCTTAGAAAATCTCAGTTCTCAAAGTTTTCATACTACCTTCATGAAAATGATGCCCAAATTTGCATCTCCTGTTGGTTCTTTAATTTGCATGTCCAAAATCACTATTAAACATCTTCTTAGACATCCCTTCCTGGATGGCTGACCATCATTTGAAACAGTTTCTCTAAACCTCATGTAACTACAGTATCTATCCTCTACAAATGTTTACCTTGATAACATTATCCTTTCACTTTCATTTTCTGTAAAGAACCTTGGCTTGACCATGGATGACTTTCCTCAGTTACAATCACATTTGCACACTCGTGCAAACCTTTTGTTTTTTCCACTACAACATCTGCAAAATCCATCCCTTCATCAATGAATGTGCTACCCAGCACTTTTCCCAGGCCCTCATTCTCTCCAGGCTTGACTACTGCAGTTCCCTTTGCCTCTTCAGCTCATACAAAATGCTTCTGCTGTTTTAGTGTTCAGTGTTCTGCACTCATGCACACAGCACTGAACTGGTACAGTTTCTCCAATGTCTCCCTAACACAGCAAGGATCCAGTTTACATCTCTCACCCTAAAGTACAGTTCCTTTCATGGACTGACTACCTATTGCCTCCAGGGTAATATTCTTTCATACTGTACTTGGTGTATCCTCCACTCTGTTTATAGCTTGTGTGTGGTGTTCATGAATGTTGTTGATCAGTAACAAACAAACATTGTGCATGTTTATGGGATGAATATATCAACAACTGGCACTGAATAGGTTTGTGAAAACACTTTTTTTCTATAACTTTGACTTTAATGCAGTTTCACTTTAAAAACAATTTTAAACAATTAAATAAAAGTTTTTTTACTAATATATTTCTGGTCAACATTTTTGGCACCTTTTTATTTTAGGCATATCATGTACAATATCTCTGAAACAGCTTTGGTTTACATACACTCATTATACACAACTATTGGCACCCTTGTGAACAATTCAAATTTGTTTGATAAGTAGATTCTCACTGCAGTGAAATTAGACTCACCTGTAATAGATTTCCAGTACTGATATGAATTAAATAATGATCAACTGATGAATGATAGTTTTAATGCTTAAACAGGGTTACTTTCATTCCCTGCTTCTTTTTAACAATAGTGAAGACAAGAAGGGTATCTGAGGCCATCAGAAAAACTATTACCGATCATAAAAATTCAAAAGGGTACAAGTGCATCTCCACAGACCTTGGCATCTCTGTTTCCACAGTTTGTAATGTTATTAAAAAAGTTTGCTGCTCATGGAACTGTTAAGAATCTCCCAGAACATGATGAGAAGGGGAATATTGATGAAAGAAGTTGTCAATAGTTGGTGTGAATTGTTGAAAAAAACAATATGAACTATCCAAAGAGCTTAAAGCTGATCTGGAGCAATCTGAAGTGATGCCACACACTAAACTGAGAAGGGGTTTATGAGTGAAGGGTAAGGAGAACCCCAATGCTGAAAAACAAATATAAAAATATCCAACTAATAAGGAAAAAAAACAGCCTACCTACAGTTTAATATGGTGGAGGCTCCAAAATGTTGTGAGGCTGCTTTACTGCCTCAGGTTATAAAGTCCGTTATCATACTATAAGAATCAGGAAATCAGAAGATTACCAACCCATGTGAAAAAAGTATACTTAAGTATACAATTATTTCAGCACAACTTAAGTTTTGTTATTTTGGGAGACTTTTTTAGACTAAATTATATTGAATTACTGCTAATGAAATATAATCAGTACATTGAAAATATACTAAATATACCACCCACATGTTATTTTGGCCATGGCTAAAATAGTTGTGTACTTAAGTATACTTTTTTCACAAGGGAATGAATTTTAGAACAAATTGTGCTGTGCAGTGTCAGAAAACTCGATATGGGTCAGAGATCAAGGGTCCTCCAGCAGGACAATGAGGTGCCTATAGTTTATATATGGCTGCAAAAAAAGTTTGCATTCTATCATGACTGTCAAGATTTGTGCAGTCAAGCATTAGGAAAGAATGCCTTTAATACTGTCCAGGCCATATTTTCTTTTTCTTCTGTGGAAAAAAACTAGGTGCAAGACAGAGGCGATCACACAGGCAGGATAAAAGGCACTGGACAGCAGGTTTCCAGTAAAAATGTCTTTATTAATAAAAGAAACCAAACCATAAACATAGTCCATAATGCATCCAGCCAAAATCTCCCAGTCTTCAGACCAGCTAACTTACATAGTGGGATCCACTTAGTTACAATAGGCCTCGGCTGGTCCAAATTCAGCCTGAAAGCAGGGTGGGGGCAGGCAGTGGAGAGCTGCTTAGCAGATCAAGCCCTGCCCTTGCCCTGGTAGTACCACCCACTAGCTCACGTGCCATATAACTTTGACCATCCTATTACAATACTCTGATGATCAAAAGCCAGTAGAGTTCCAATTATTTCTGAAAATATTGTACATTATATACCTAAAATGCAAGGGTGCCAAAAATGTTGACCAGAACTGTATGTAATGGCTTAATCTGAGAATGTATGACTTCATGGTAAAAATTACTTTGGAGTTATGACCAAAACAAACAGACTGTTGGATTAAATTGTGTTTGTATACACAGAAGATAAAGTATTAATCCTGCTTTGGGTATATCTGAGTACCTTTGAAAATGATGACAAGTTAAATAAAGGTGTAAAAAATCGGTAGTTTTTCCACTTGGATTAAACAAGCTTGACAATACTGATGTAGTGAGTGATACGCAATATATAACACTGCATAGAATGCTCAGAAATTTCTGAATTACTTCAGAAAAGAAATAACTTTAACCTCAAATGATTTTTATTGTTATTAGTAATAGTAGTTGGATTAGTATTAGCATTAATTTTTACACAACTGTTTTTCTCTCACATTGTCGTTGCCTGGACTTCTTATTTTCCTTCTTTTCAGAGGGGGTTCCCTTCTCCCTGGATTTTTTGGTTTTCTTCCCTTCTCCTCGTTCTTCTACTACCACTGAGACAAAAAACAAGACAAAAAATATCACATGGCACAAGAGCATAACATTAAAATACTACAGTCTGCTCGGTTTAGTATGCATTTGTTAATTTATTCATAATTAAGACAGAAAATTAAAAATTAAGAGCTGTAGATGTTGGGTCCTCAATATGGAGAAACAGTAGCTCTGCTCTTTCTCTACTGAGCTCCTTACCATACTGCAAACTTCAGTGTGGGGTTGTCTTGGAATCACTGAGTGCTGTGCAAAGAAGGGCATAATAGATCGGATGCCAGCCCCTCATAGGGTAACCACACATTCAGTCACTGAGGCATACAGGCAATTTACTTTTACAAATGGGCTCTACACATGCAATACTTCCACATTAGATCACAGCCTTGTAACCTGCTTTTAACCATCACCATCCGCCCGCCAAGTGCTCACATCCCATGGTGTGGGATTACATCAAACCTCTGTGGAACAGCAGCATGTACCATCTGCCTACCAGAACCAAATGAGAGTAGGTGTTGCAATCATGTCTCCAGGACCTTCAAAACCATCCAGCCACTCCATTTGAGAGACAAGCCCACCAAAATGACTGTGGATGCATTGATGATGTCCTAAGATGTGGATAACCTAACACTCAGGACGCAGTTTGTCAAGCTTTGGGACCATATGACGCAGTAGTGAGCAGCACAAGGTGCATCCACAGGAACATTACTGTCACCATTCCTGTTCCCCCTCCACCCCTTTGACTTTAAATACAAATATAGGTGACATCACCAGTAGAACTTCTCTGATGACTGCAATACTAGGGTGTACATCCTGAGGAGACTGAAAAGAGCTGGACTCTCTTGTCAAGTGCAATGGAATAGCTTACGAGAGGATGAAATACCCACAGAAGTTATCGTCTGGCTAGAGCATACACAGAAACCAACTGTCAAGACCCTAGCCCAGGACAGGAGACACCCCAGCTACTTCAAACTTTGTGAGAGCATTGTCTCCAGCCATTCAAATAAAGACACCAAGCCAACACCCTCTGTCGAAGATCAGACCTTCCTCCAAGAAGTTCTCGAACGACAAGTAAGGCAGTTACGGTATGGTAAAGGTAGTCAGTCTCTACTGTTTTGCATGTGTTTGCAAGCTGAAAAGCTCCTAATCACTTTATGTTACATCATCATACCCTGACAAAGAAGGTAATAATCAAGAACTATTTTGGAGGCTCAGTGAGAAGGATCTTCAGCAAAGGCCATGCTGAACCAGTACAACCATAGCCAGTTACGTAGCTTTGGGGTTCCCTGTACCCAAATATCAGGGCAAGTTAGCATTGAGTTAGATGCAAGTGTACTGTTAAACTCTCACACATCATTACTCCTTGACACAACAATTCAAAGGTGGCCCTTGTTGTAGTCTGCCCATCTGCACAAAACCTGCTGTTCAAAGAAAGATCTTTGCAGAGCAGGTTAGTCACATTCAAAAGGGAATGCCTGTTCTCAAATAAGGTTTTGTTATCCATGCCCTTTTATTAATTCCTGCTTTCATGTTGAAGGATGTCTCACAAATGCCTAACTCAGACACGATGAAACCTGCAAAGAACTTTGAATTGTCTCTGAGGTTGGCAATAACAAGCAGATTAACAGCTACCTTTCGGATCGATAATGCACCTGGGTAATGAATCCCTCACATTCCTCACATATGGGTAGCAATTGAGAAAGGATGATCAGGATCACTTCACAAATACTTCACAAATACTAGGTTTACAGCTTCATGCTACTTGCAATAAATACCTTAAGTGCATTCCTATTCTCTATTTTAAGAGAGAGTTTACCTCATGGCATACCTAGAGTTGCGTGTTTGGTGATTTTATTTGCATTCCCAACATACACATGTGCACGCATATATAAAGATTTAGTAGTGGCAAGACACACACTCACAGTTTTCTTGTTCTTTCTTCTTCAGCTGCTTCCCCTTCAGATTCTTTGTTTCATCTCCAGTGTGTATGGGTTCAGGTCCACAAAAAGTCTGTATGGCAGTCCTTGTAATGGCAGGCTTTATATCAAATGTCTCTTCTTCAGCATCACTGGTTGTCATGTTCAGTTTACCCATGCTGATTTCTTCCAAAGGAATCTCGTAAATGGCTTCGGGCTCGAGGGCTGTCACGTACAGTAACACAGGATGAGAAACGCAGGAAGGAAACAAATGGCTACCAAAGTAAGCTAACAAAATTGCATGTAGTGATAAGAACCAATGGTTGGTAGAATGTACAACGGCAGAATGACAGAATGGTTCATTCATATGAAGTCAGAATTGTGATTATCATAAAATTGCATTGATATTCATTTAATTTTTCTGAGCATTAAGAATCAAAAGACCTATCACTTCTTATTCAGGTATGGGTCTGGTCCAACTAAGGAGAAGGCGTTGGGATGTTCATGAAAAGCTAAAAAATACAACCAACAACCAAACCAAAAAAAATGTAATCTGCCTGCCTGTCTGACTGGCCACACCTGGTGCTCCTTTCCGCTTAAGAAGCAGTTTCTATGTGTGGTTGGCAGACTGGGGATTAGGGGTTTGGCCAGGTTGCAGCCTGACACTTCAGTTAGTAGTTTAAAGAACCAAATGACATGTGGCGCAGTTACTAAGTTCTAAGACTGGCCAGTGTGTGTTCCTGCTGCCTTTGCAGGTACTGTCGATTTCAGCTTGAACCTGTTCGATGCATCAGCAGTTAGATGCATCAAAAGCTTTGACCCAACTGCCGCATACATACTGGCTTTACTCTGCATGGTCTTTGGTTCTTTCCCCATAGCTCACTGAGTGCTTTCCAACCTGAGGGGTTCATCTTCCACCACCATATTGCTAATTCCTTTTTTCTTGATATCATAGCGTTTTCATGGCAAGATATTGTGCAGTTCATCGGTGCAGTTAATGTTGTTTTTGTTACCAGAAATGTGATCACCACCAGAATGTCTCTCCATGCTGCTGCTGTGCACAAGCCTGGTCTGGCCTGGCCACCATGACAAGGTGGCAGTTATTGGTCAGGATTAAGAGAAATATTTAGTTTAATTATTCTTTAGCAATACTTTAAACAGAATTAACAGATACATTACTATAGAGTTTTACTAACCTTTCAGTGATGTGCTGCTTTGTGACTCGCTGACCAAGGGGGTCTTATCCTCGGCTGTAACTTTCTGCTTCCTGTTTTTGGGTCGAGTATCACGATTTGCACTCACCATTTGCGTGTCGGCTCTTCTTCTTTGCTGTTTTTTAATCAAAAGAGTTCTCTAAAAGAAAATTTAAGCAACAGAAACAAGAAAAGCCTTTGTTAGGCTTTGGGGGCTTCTATAACCATCACTGGTTTTCTTGTATGTGGTCACAAGAAATATCTTCTCTCTCACTGTCAGCATGAAATTTATTCCACCGTCATCACTGCTCTTTGGCAGAGCGCCTGGACTTATCACTCTGTCCTCACATACTCTGATAATTCTAGCATGATCCACAAAATAAATAAAAGCAGATCTGATGTACCAATATAATGAAATTCCTCCACAGAATGACATGGCTTTCTACCATAAATCAATTCCTCTACAAGCATTACATATCCTGGGTCACAAAAATCCTATAGTTGACATTTCCAGTTCCAGCAATTCACCACTTACAATCACTGCTTTAAAAATTCCTGAGTCTCAAGCAATAAAATTTACCTCATGAGGCTACATTTCCTTTACAAACCAATAACTGGCAAAAATTGTTCTCCCTTTCAAAACCAACAACTCCCTCTCTTATTGTAATGTTTACAGGATACAAATATCAACCTGTCAATGTGAAACGGACTTCTCACTATAGCAAACTTTACCAATTGATTTTAATTTTAATTTTTTACATTTTTTTCTTTCAATTAATGCAAGAATCATGGACACTTGGATAGAACTTGGCTAAATTATGTTACAAAACTCAATTTTTTGCTCATTTTTTTTTTTAACAATACCTCAAAACATATACCAATAAAAAATGTCCCATGCTTACTCTATTAGAGGCATGAATGCTCTGCTTGATGCCAAATCAAACACTTCAGAAATGACTACCATGTTACTGGTACAAAAGAGCTAAAGACTGTACAAAGAAATGTCCAGATCGTTCAGGAAAATTCGATAAATCCCTTTTAAGAGACTCACCCAGAGCTGTTACAAAAATATGAAATACATTTTGTGAATGTGAAACGCATCAACAAGAAAACAGCTTTAACAGAACATCTCCAAGCAACTGATCATAATACGAAACAAGCAATATTTGCTAGATAAATAAAATATAAACCTTGACTCATCTTTTATAACAAACCGAAATTCTTTAATCAACTTGTTTTAACTGCACATTTTGTGTGAAATAGAATCAGTTTTACATTGAAGAAACCAAATGGTTTTGTTTTGTACCATCAGGATACAAAAATGTTTGTTTGCTTTGGTAACTGTATACTCTGATATCAGTATGGTTTAGTGTGGAGGACATTTTGGTAAATACCATCAACTGTGTGTTACAGGATTTGTTTAAAAAAGGAATGAAAAACCATTTAGCTTCAGATATGATTCCTGTATTTTAAGTTCCCATTAGAAACAATGTTCACAGGTTTTTTTGCCAAAATAATTATTTAATCGCACTTTTTTGACATATTGTGGACTGTGAAGAACATTGCCTGTTACTACTTCTGCTATCTCATAACTTTAAAGTGATGTTTTCATACAAATCTTTGTGTAAATCATATTTGGGTCACCTCTGCCCTATTGCACACACATGTGTACCCTACAGACAAGGCACAGCACAACACCTATGCATAAAGGGCAACTGTCATTCCAACAATCATCCCTGAAACCTTTACTTTTAGCTGGATTAATATAGGAATGCTAATGTCTTACCTGATTTTCGAGCTTTTGTTGACGGATTTCAGGGTTATCCATTCCTGCAGGTTTATGTGAAAGTAAATTCTAAAAAAAACTCCAAAAAATGTATACCTAAGTATGAAGTTAAATAAAATCAATGTAAATGCATAGACAAAGAGTCACAGCAATAATTGTTGTATATATTTGTAGTAGCAAATTTTGTCTGCCTTCGTGCGGTCTTTTCTGTCTTCTTCTTCTGGTGTTCTTTATGCACTGCCTGTAACAGATTGTAAAGTGGATTACGAAGGATAATGTTATTACACTCACAAACAAAGTGCTGCCATGTGTTGCATTATGGCCACCACCCGAATCCAATATAGCACTTCATGACTGAACATCATACGGCCCTGTCGATGAGGGAAAGCAACTCTGACAAAAAATTACAAACATTTAGTTCAATTCATTTTAACAGAGCGTTCTTCTCACTAAGTGACACAAAGCTGAACATAGATCTAACAGATAAGCAACAGAGAAACTAATGATGCAGTCCAGATTGTCATGCAAAACAGATGTTTAAGTGTTTTGATAAGGTAGCTGACAACTGAGCACAAGAAAGCAAAAAGCTCTCAACAATGAAAAAAATAATAAACTTCCAAGTATTGCCAGCTGCCAAATCCTCCTTGGCATTCTGCTGTGGTAAAATGGGACCTTGTAGATGTCTATCAAGTTACTGCTGAAGACCAGGAATAACAAAGTCCATATCCAGACCCATGGATGGTGATCTCTTTGTAAGGGCTAGACAGTCACAGACTTCTGGCCACAGAAGCCAGTGGGTGTTGTTGGAGTCATCAAGGCAAGGTTGACCAAGGTAGAGGAACAGGGACATTGAATTTCCAGGACACTGAGCTACCTTAGGGAGGAAGAGAGAACGAAAAAAGAGGACACCTTGTTAATATTTTGACTGATCAGCTGCTGAAATAAATGATAGACCAAGTGGGTTTTAAGTCCAGTTTACAGTAGAAGAATCTAAGTATGAAGAAGATTATTCTGCAGTTTTGGGGCCTGGTGGCTAGAAACTATGCCATCCACAGTTTTTATAAAACAATTTCCATACATATCCTGTGAACATTCTTGGCTTGTAGTTACTGAGGTGATAGGTGATGAAAACTGGTGCCAAACCTCTAAGTGCCTTGGAGATTAAACACAGTAGCTTAAAGTCACAGCTTCTGTATGGAAAAGATTGAAGAACTAGAATAATAGGGCAGCATCTATGGTGGATGGTGACAATCTTAGCTGATGCGTTCTAGAACAACTGGAGGGAAAGGAAAAAGTATGCAGAGGAGCCATACAGTAAAGAGCAGAAAAACAGTACTTTAACTTGAAAATATGGCTTGCTTGCAGAAAGTAAGCCTTTAACTGAGTTAATATGGGGTTATAAGTCAGCTCCAAATCAAATAGAACTGCAAAATGCATTGCAAATGATGTGACACCTAAATTTAGAGCCATAACATTAAACTGAGAGTCTCCTGTGGGAATTTGTTTTTTTTGACCCTGGGCCAAAATCTCTATTTTATCTGGCTTCAAGGGAAGGCAGTAGGCACCTGGATTCAGTATCATCAAGACATTTAGACAAGTGTCTGGACCACTGCAACCCTGACCAGGATGAAGCTGTTCATGAGGATGATGATGCACGGATGGATGGATGGATGGATGGATGTCTTGTATCTTCAAGAAGTTAGAAAGTAGTCTGTGGGTTCAATCAAAATATATTGACTGCGGCACGTTTATATATGCTATTTAAAGTGATCACATTTACCAAAATAATTGCACTTACAGAACTACATGCGCTTGAGGTTACAGTCAAAATAAAAGAAAACACTGTTGTTTCAGGTATAAACAGAAGAGCTTTTTTTTTATTAATGATAAATGGCGGACCAACGTATCCCACAAGTCTCGCTGCCTGTGACGTAACGCAGACGTCATCCGTGAGCCTGTAGCAGGAAAGGCGAGCTGGTCGTTCAGCTGTAGTGCCGACGTTTCAACACTCTGGATAATTATCACATTTTGAAGCAATGAATTATTAAAACCTTGACTAATTCTAACATTTTAGGAGAACTTTAGCAATTAAGTTCTACGACTCATTAATATATTGCAGTGCTTTTGTGATCTAATGCAACTGGTTCCTGCCGGTGGACACGGCTTGCTACGTAACAGTAGTAACTCAGTATTTTTAACAGCACTTTAAAAGTCAGCAGTTAGTCCCAATCTATTAAATTTATTCCACAAAGTGAGATAATGCGCCGGTTTTTAGAAATGCCTAAAATAAAGCGTCTGCATGCTTTGAAGTAACACCTGATGTAGCCTAAATTAGGCACCTGTCAATTTACTTTAAGATGCTGGCGTTAAGCGAAAATGTGATTTAAAGTGCATTGTTTGCCTTAGCAGGCAGTGAAGCCAAATATCAATACGGGGCGGCAAAAAAAGCGTTCTTGCCAATGAGAGAAGCACACAGCTATGTTTTCTGGCACTTGCATCAGTTGTTGTAAATGTATACGTCCCATATTCAGCTGGTTAACACGCAGCCTCCTAGGAAATTGTGGGAATTGCGTGGACTCATAAAGAATAAACATTTATGATTTGGGTTATGAGCAAAGGAACGTCTTAAAAGTAATTATTTTTACCTGTTTGACAGCTATTAATGACATCAGCTTAACATAGTATTTTTTAAAATTTTTAAAAAAATTATCATAATGTTTTATAGGACAATCACTTCAGTTTGTTTTTAATATAAGGAATAGCAACATCTTGCTGTTTTGTGTTCCTTTACTCTTGGTGTCACTTAGCATTAAATGAACTGTCAAACGTGTATATGGGGAACTAAATTCCGTGGCCAAAATTAATCTTCCCAGTAAGATGGTCGTATTTTTTGCCGCAAAATAGCACCGAGTTTTAAATTCAAAACTGAATCTTGTGTGAAGTGTGAAAGTAAATTAAATGTACGAAACAAGTCATATTAGGACAAATGCTCGCACAAGTATTTTCCGAGTTCCCCCTTTTCTGAACGTCTCCAGGCTTTCGCAGAGGAGCAGCCAGTGCTCAATCTCGCCATCTACTCTGGCCGCCGTCACACAGTTCAGTAACAGTTCTTTACGTTGTGTTTATGCGTAAGGTCAGGTAGAAGAATCTGAACGAAAAAACAACATTCGAGGACAGTATTTAAAGATGATTAAGCTTTTTTCGCTAAAGCAGCAAAAGAAAGATGAGGAATCAGCCGGAGGAAACAGATCTGGAGCCGGGGGTAAAAAAGCAAGCGCGGCCCAACTTCGAATACAAAAAGGTAGCTGAGATACTTTTTTCCCTTAAAGCATGTCAGATGTTTTATTGTTACAGAAATATTGTTTGTGTGTAAACATTGCGGTGACTTGCCATCGGTTTCAGACGTTAGTGTTGCGTTTATTTTTAAAAAAATAACCAGCCAATTTTGGGAACATCCAAGGAGGCCGTAAGCCACGGTCTCGACTGTTGGGGCAACCGGTCGGTCGAAGGAAGCGCGGGGCTTTCGGGTTTACACGCACCGCTGAAGTGTTCAGTGAAAGCAGCTTGGGACACATTTAAATCCGAGTGGTGCTATAAATATATGATGGGTGCTTTGGAAGAACAAAAATACTTTGCTCGGTTGTCAAATCTACTCGGGAAACAGGACGTAGCCAAGCAGATAAGTAGTTTTATACACACAGACATCCTGGCTAAGCTACCTCATACGCCCTCGTTTTTCGTGTTTCCTAGCTAGCTAACTTGTAGAAATAAATGTCTTTAACTTCGCTTATCATGACCCACTCGGCAATAAAAACAAGTTAGAGTTGAATAAAATAAGGCAAACACGAATGTTTCCGAAAACTATATACTCTCCTGAAACGGTCTGTTGTTTAGCTAGCTGAGAAACATGTCATAAAGCCACGTTATTATTATATTCCATGAAACACAATACTTGGTAAACGCGTTAAAACGACGAGGGACGGAGACGTAAAAGTCACTTTTTTCCCCCTACGACTTGCATTTAGTTTGGTTGGTCGTATAACATCGAGTTTGCGTTAGAAAATCAGGGTGCATCGAATGGCTTTTTAGGTGCATCGATTCACGTTAGATGCGGCATGAAAAAAGCAACTTTATGGTCGTCAGTTTTATTTGTAATTCATTAAAAGGTGACAAATCATCGCAATATTGTCGAAACCAGGCGTTTTCGCCGATGAGGAGACAGCCGTCCGTTTCTGTGACGGATGAGGCCCTCTTCATCCTTCCGTGTCATCTAGCTCGTTTACCCAATATATGTTTGTCCAACATGTGAGTAGGGGGGAAAATAGTGTAAAGTGAGTTTAAATTTAGGGTGTAAGTTGTTTGATGTATTTATTTAATTTTTAGTTTTATTTTTTTACTGAAAAACTGAATGGTCAGTACATGTTGATAATGTGCTGTGTCAGCCTCCTGCTTGGTATTTGGATGTTTCCTTCTTGTTTGGTTTAAATGTTGTGAGCAGTGTATGTTCCATGAAGTCGTTTCTAATACACTTATACTTTGTTTTTTTTCCCCTCTCTTAGATATAAATGAGCTCAACTTGCCAAAGACTTGTGAGATTGTCTTTCCTGATCAGGATGATTTACTAAACTTCAAACTTATCATCTCCCCAGATGAAGTAAGAGCTCGATTCTGATAGATCCATAGTCTGCATTTCCGGTTAACCAGCCGGGTGCTTGTGGAGTGGATTCTGAAATTTGCTTTAGGCATGTTGTCCATATTTTTCGGGAGAAGGATTTTAAAAGTCAACAGAAGGGACTTAAGTTTTAATGTAAATGTCTGTTTTATTATTGAGATTATTCAGTCGAGTTTTTCTATTTAGTCTTCTGAGGATTTAACAGAAGGAAAGGTTTGGTTTTTAAATAAAAGCTGTGATGAAAATTATCAGATTAAACACCTAGCAGAAATTTTATACATCTGTAAGCGTATGTTGTAAGTTTGTCTTTTTACAATTTTTTTAAAAATTATTTTGCAGGGATTTTACAAAGGTGGGCGGTTTGTCTTCAGCTTTAAGGTAAGAGTAATTGAGTCTGAAAACTGATATTTGCTGTTTTGCAGGAACATTGAAACTTATTCAGACCATGGGGTAGATTCATGAAGCCCTTGTAGAGGTGTAAAGTCTGCTTTACTTAATAAAAAGTGCCACATCTTTCAAGGCATTGAAACATCCAGCAAAAGACATGTTCATCTTAGAGAAGGAAAACTTAGACAGAGGTTCTTAACCTTTTCTAGACCATGGACACCTTTAAGAAAACCTCAGGGCCCCCTCTTAGAAAAATCTTTGAGAGAACTTATTGCACAGATATTTATCTTCATATAGCGTATTCATAGATTTTATATTTTTATTTTCATTTGAGACAGAATCATATCAGATCAGAGTGAAGACATAGTAAAAGCAAATATAACAGATGTAAAGTAAGCCTATAGATAAAAGGTTATCTGTATGTTTAATGATTCAAGATAGAAAAGCTGGCAGTTGAAAAGAAATCAAAAAGCTTCCAGCCAGAAGGTGAGGGACACAAACTTCTACGTGCCAGTTGCTTCCCCCATCGGCACCATATGTAGAAAATGAGCCAATAGTTACAGACCCATCGTGAGAAACCCAAACATTCTATTTATCAAGTCCTGTAGGGAACAGCGTGCTAAACTTTTATCTATATATTTATATTTGCAGATTATAATTAGTGTTCAATTCATATAGAGAGCTAGAGGAAAGAATGTTGGAGAAGAACACTTTGGCAGGTGAAAAATAACTCACTCCAGCTTTGTGTATCACTTGTATTGGCTTGATATTAAACACTGAAAGACCATAAGGGAGGATGTAGTGCAGGTGCGAGAATCATCTATAAGGTACTAAGGGATTCTGTGAATGTTGTAGTGGAAGTGTCTGCAAGATGGGGTTATGGCTACAGTATGGTGGGAAAGCACAAATTTAGGTCAGTTAATCCCAGGCTTTTGACAAGTGACATGGAAGAAATAAGACAGTTGGGCAATTTGTAGGTAAGCTGTTGACAGGTGGATGAACCATCAGAGAAATATATTTGTCTGAAGAGGTTGAACTGTAATTGGTGTTCAGCTATACAGGCGGAGACAGCAAAGATGTGCTGAATTCTGACAGTCTGTTATGAGGATGTATTTGTCGGTTGAGAAGATTGGAAGAGCTATGTGTTCTCTGTTGGAGTGATATGAATAACCATAAGAGGAAATTGGTAAACCAAGAAAGGTGCCATAGAAGATATAGGGAAAGTATAAGGGGTCAAACCCCCAACCTTCTGAACCATCTGTTGGAAAAAGGCTTAAGAACCTAGAGGGAGCCATGCCTAAGAACCTGGTGAAGTCTGTGTGATTGGTGAGATTCAAACCATTTCAAAGATAATCCCATTCTAGTGTTCTAAGAAGGATGTAGGGGTTCACTGTTGAAAAGGAAACAAAAAGAATAGGAACAGAAGAGAGGGAGCAAGGCAGTTGCGGATGGGAGTGCTTCTGATCCTGGGAGGTGCAGCCTGAGTAAAATGCCTCAGCTTAAATCAAGGCTGATAGCTATCAACGGGATCATTCTGGGCAAGGGATGCAAATGGCTGATGTGAAAGAAGCAGCTCGAGGGTTTGAGAAGGGAAAGAGAGGAGTGAGACTGGGTTCGAGGAAGATTTCTTTAACGTGGAAGAGATGTGGGCTGTTTTGAAGGCATCTTGGAGAGGATAAAATGGCAAAGAGGGGTAGTGGTGCTGCCAATTTAATGGCGATGCTTCACAGTACCTGGGTTATGGGTTTGAATCCAGCTCAGTTTGTGTGATCTGTACAAGCCAGAAAGTTCTTATGATGTTGCTTAGTGTATAAATCTAATATTAAAGTCAATTTAGACAAGGGCTGGCTAAATCAATACTAATTTACGAGTAAATGTTGAAGTTTTGAAGCATAATGAGTGTGATGAAACAACTATAAGCTGCCTTTCCATATTGGCAGGTTTTATGTTCTGCTGCGTTGTATATGTATTATAGCTGTCACATGGTAGAACGGTACTGCTAGAATAATTGTAATGATTTAGGTGTGGGATGTTGAGGAACATTGCTGTAATTTGAGTAATTTAAATGAGAAATGAAAGTCAGAATCATATACAACATAGTTCACTAAGAGCAGGTCTGCTATGTACAAAATTCAAGTCTACCTTTTTTTTATGAATATCTGACTTAGAAATGTTGAAGATACAAGCATTTCCAAATTTTATTTTCAAGGGTTATTTGTCTGCTTTAGTGAAAATAAAGTTTTGTTTCCGCTTTCTGCCATGAGGGGGCAGCAAAACGCACTTCCAGTAGAAACGTGGTGCCGGGGGGGGCAATTTAATCGTCTGTTTTTGTTTGTTAGGAAAGTGATGAGAAACTGCTCATGGAATTACTGCTTATTTGTGGGGAAAGGGTTGTTAAATTTTGCCCACATGAGGATTGTTCTCAGCTTTGTAATGGCAGGAAGTGCTTAATGATGGATTCCATTTAATGTGGTTTGAATTATATGATGTATTCATTAAATTAAAAAGTGCTTTTAATCTGGTTTTTGTTCATTTGGTCTGAAGGCTGTCAGTCATACACCGTGAGTTGCCAAGACCTGGATTGTTGCAAACAATACAAATGGATAGTTTTGGATTACATAAAACAAAATGCAGGCGAAAGCATGATCTGTGTGTGTGTGTGTGTGTGTGTGTGTGTGTGTGTGTGTGTGTGTGTAAGACTGCTAAGTTAGTAAATCTTAGAGTTCTTCAACATGATGCTTTCTGCACCCTGACATCATTACTATATACAAGCACATTTGTTGTTTTCAATGCGGATTTGTTTGTTTCACTCTGGATGTTGATTTCAGTTTGTTCATTCGTTTTAGTCATTTTGAAAGCCGTTTTTATGTGTTTTTTTTCTTTTCTTTTTTCCCCCCCACCTAATTTTTTTTTTTAAATTTTTATTTCTAAGGTGGGACAAGGATACCCTCATGATCCTCCCAAAGTGAAGTGTGAGACCATGGTTTATCACCCCAACATTGACCTGGAGGGCAATGTCTGCTTGAATATCTTGAGGTAGATAAAATATTTTTCACATAAATGCAAAGTACACGAATGTGATTGTGACAACCTAACTGACCCAGATTCTTGTATGTTCTACACTTTAGTGATTGAAGGAAAAGTCTCACAAGGTTTGGCTATTTTTGCTGTGAACTGAAACTCTGCACTGTTGAAATGTTTTTCATGCTTACTGTTCATATATCCAAGTACTACACATATTTGAATGAATATTATTTACTGAAATTGTGGATTTAGTAAACAAACGTGCTTTTCACCAGCTGACAAAGAGGTTCAAATGCAGACTTGCAGCTTTTACTCTGCAGTCAGTTTGTCCAACATCTTATTTTTGCAGGTATGTGTTGCAGCTACCCCACTTATATCTCTGCTGTAGTACTTTTAGGTTCCAGTAGCCCGTCATTTGCACTGAGTGAATGCAGAAACGACTGAAGGGATTTAAAGGTGATAAACTAAGTGCACTTAGCCCTCATGTAGCGGAGTTATGCCTAATGTATAACCATGCAAGTGGTTTGTGGCAATGTACATCTCTTGTGTACAGCGGGCCTAATATTCCATTCAACTGTGTTTTTGCTGCGCTATGCCGTCATTTTCCTTTCATAGCTGCCATATAGTCTGCACTGCAACATCACTTTTTGTCTGTTTTGGGACAAAGATGCACACTTGGCATCTCAACCCCAGTAGGTTTTTGTTACTCGGTGTCGTCGGTCTGGCTACTTTCTTATTTCACTTGTAACTGTATTAACCTCGAAATTACACTGGGATCTATGACCACTAGTGTATAAGCAGGAGGTTGAAGACTTGGGGAGGAGACTAATATTCCATCAGGCACTTCATTTACACCCCACCTCTGCTATAACAAAACCAGCTACTGTGTGTATTTATTTCCTTTCTATGATGTTAACCACCACAACCAAAAAATCAATTGAAGTAAACATAAATGAAAATGGAGATGGCAGATTTAATGCAATAATTATTATTACAGCCCTTTCCTGCAAAGCACTTTGTACTGCCATGCAACTTGAATAACTGACCCCTTCATTCAGTAGGGTAATTTTTACTGGAGTAATTCAAGATAAGTACTTTGCTCAAGGGAACTGCTGCAGGAGCAGAAGTGGAACGTGCAGGGCTACCTAGTGCACCTTGATGCTAACTTGTAAAAGATAAAAATAAATATCTAACTTATCCCAATTGTTTAAATCATTTATAGCATCGATAACATGAACGCAGTAGTGTAAATAAAATGTTATTCTTTCAGTCAAATGAAACTGATGGCCTTGTGTGCCGGTGACAGTACAGTAGTTATGTGGAGCGGAAAAAATTGAGCAATCACCTTTCTTTTTACATTAACACCCAGATTATGATGTGATTCTCGGCTGTACCCCACCGCATTGCATTTGACCGTTTTCCTGTTCCATCAAGTTTTTGAACGTATCAAATACAAACGTCTGTGTTTCAAATACCTTTGTAAACTGTAATGAAAGAGGCAGTGGGGGAACCACTTAAAAGGAAGCGTTTGCTTACAAAAGGGATGTGATGGAGAAATCGCTTGGGGGTTATTTAACTTTTTTTGGGGAGCTTTGTAGGAAGAAAATGGTTTCACAGCAAAACGTGAGACAGCCTAGCATTGAGTTTAATATGTAACCTTATTTTTGTGTCTGAGAACCTACTTTTATTAATTTTTTCCAATAAGAAGTAATGGTAATTGGGCTTCCTCACAATGGGAATCCACCTGAGAGAATGAACCCCCTTCTGTGAATGATGGTGTGTATGTGGCGTAGTAGTCCATGATGTTACCCAAGTATGGGTTCTGTAGAATTAAATGTCTTAAATCCTGTTGATGCCTATTAAAGAGGAATATGCTATATTGCATATTTTGAAGTGCTGAAGAATAAATTAGCTCAGATTTAAATGTAGTTTTGAAACTCTGGTTTGCTTTGTTCTGTAACTGTTAAGAACCTTTGCACCTCAGAACACAGGTGCTGAGTTGTGGGGGTGGAAGCCACTGGGTGTCTACACATTTTGAATTGGACCTCTTTGGTCACTGCCCCTTCAGAAGGCATCTTTCAAGTTTATCCCTTCTGTTTTTAGGATTCTTCAACTTCAGCTATACATTTATGTCTCTAGCCTCTTGTTTTAAGACTTGATGCCCAGATGGACTTTGCAAAATGGAGCAGATAGGCCTGTTTTTTTTTTTTTTTTTTTTTTTTTTTTTTGCTGGAAGAAGGATATATGCAAAAGCAAGCTGTACTTCTGTGTAGGAGTTTAAAACGTGCCAAGAAAATGATTAAGCAGATGCCGCCAGTTACTGTATTTTAAGATTAAACTCTTTTCCTTTTTAAATAAATCAGTCTGACTGCTGATGGTGGGTGAGGGCAGTGGTGACAGCTCACATAATGACCACATCCATTTGTAATTTCAAGATTTATTCCTGCTTTCTCATGCAAATCATTTTTGTTACTTGAGTAAAACAAACCTCCATTGGATCATGATTTTGTACTTGTAAAATTGCATTTTTTCCTGCATTCTAGTAAGAGGTCAGATGATGAGTTCTTGGAGGATAGATGTGACTCAGCAGACATCTGCAGAGCAATCGTACCATTCTGCTTATATGTAACACCATGGTGAGAATATAGATTGTAGGCTAGCTATGCTGTGCTGAAGCCAAATCTTGATTCTAGGTGGCACACTAAGGTGTAACAAGACTTCTAATAGGTGAATGCCAAGCTTAGCCCACTGAAAGCAGAAGTGAAAGGAGTGTATATGTAGGTTATCAAGTGATCCCCTGTAGGTAGATGATCATGACTGGCTTATGGAAACCAGAATCAGCCAGTCGTAACCGCCCAGGCTCTGTGGACAACCTGTACAGCAGCCTTCCACACAGCACCCATCTGTAATAAAATGTCAGACCTGCTCTTCATCTAACCATCAAACTCCTCTTCGTGCGCCCAGCTTTTCTCTGTGAAACTGCATTTCGCCGTTGGGGAACAAGTTGGGAAGTTTAATTTCATGTACAGATAAAATGTTGGCTGCAAGGTGCGCATGGAACGGTGTGGTTGTTGTGAAAACTACGTAATAAAAATGACAGCGTAATTTGTATATTTTCTCTTTTTCAGAGAGGACTGGAAGCCGGTGTTGACAGTTAACTCTATTATCTACGGATTACAGTACCTGTTTTTGGTGAATATTATTTTTTCCTACTCTACTTTATTCTCCTGTAGTTATCGTTCCGTCTCCTCAGCGCTGCACGTGCCCGTCGAGTTGTTTGGTCTTTATGGATGCGTTTGCTCATTTTAATGGCGCCTCTGTGCTTTTCCAGGAACCCAACCCAGAAGATCCCCTCAACAAAGATGCAGCAGAGGTCCTGCAGTCAAATAGGCGACTATTTGAGCAAAACGTACAAAGATCACTTAGGGGCGGCTACGTGGGGGCAACTTACTTTGAACGATGTCTCAAATAATGCTGACACACTGCTAGAATATACCATCACCTTACCAAGACTTACTGACAGAGCAGACAAATCACTGTGTGGGTGGGGAGAGACAAACTTGGACCGCGAATAAACGCTTTCTTAGAAAACGGGAATGGTACATGCCACATGCCATCACACCGATACATGTCGTAGGGGTTGAGGCGACTCACTCTGCGGCGGACCGATTCGTTTCTTAAACAAATGTATGCATTTAACGACTGTAGATATAAGGACGGACGGACGGACGGACGGACGCACGCTGAGAACACTGTACAGGACAAACTGAAACACTGAGACACACACTGGACGGAAAGGAAGAGGACGGAATTTAGACAGACAGGTAGACGTGCGGATGAACGTGGCGCCTGGGGAATCCTACAGCTGCGCAGAGGGCGGGAGAATGGACTGCTCATGGGCTTTCTGGGAGGAGAACGTTGATGTTACAGTGCTGTTGTGTATATTGAAATCCTAGCTGTTCACAGCTGTTGACAGCGGTATGAATAATAGCATTTAAATATAAACATGAATTATAATTACAGTAAAATTAGAACCCAGCAACATTATATTTGAGGTTTGACAAATACAAAGGTTTTTTTTTTTATTTTTATTTTAAGGAGACATCAGTCAGTGTCAGTGAATTAAGTATTTATGTTGCTTGTCAGTTTTAAGAATAGTGTAGATTAACAGCTTTTAGTTCTGTTTTTCTTTAAACGTTTTAAGTGCCTGCCTTACAAACACATCGATGATGAGCAGTGTGCGACGACGCTTAGGTACAGCAAGGGTCCGACGCACTTCTCGGCACCTTTGCTTTGCATTTTGCGCAGCCTGCAATCCACGTGAAGATGCCCGCTTTATGGACGCCCCCACCCCGTAACTCAATTCGGTGGTCTTTAGTTATTGATTTTTTTTTTTTTTTTGTTAGAAATTAATAAAAGCATTTGAAAAACAGGCTATGGATAAATGTTTGAAGGAACAATGCATAGGTAGATTTTGCCTCATGACTAGGATGGTGACCAAGTGTGTTATACAACTTTGTTCATAATACTGTTAAAATAAATGTTTCCAGAATGACCAATTATAAGAAACTCAGCATTATCTCTGCTCTTGACTTCAATTTTAGGTTTGCGGAAGTGAATGAGGATGTATTTTAAAATTAAACCTGATTATTTAATTACCATTTATGACTTTTTTCAGCCTGATGGTTACGACGCAGTCGTCCGACTACTTTGTCCGAGCAGCGCAAAATGTCGGCGGTTGCAAGAAAAGAGTTGTTTTCTGGAGGACAGCACTGAAGCTCAACCCCATGAACAAGTTTTGAGCTTAATGATTGGTTTTAATTGTTGCAACCAAAGCAGCAGGTCAGCCTTCAAGAGGTCCTGAAAGGGCAGAAGATCCAATGGTGAGATGAAGCTCACTGCTTCTAGAACAGCATCCAGCTTTACTGGGGCTGCCTTAAAGTACCTGGGCTGTTTGGCTATAGGTTTGAATCACTGTGGCAGCATGGGCTTTGCTCTGGGTGCTCTGGTTTCTTCCCACTGTCCACAGATATGCATTTCAGGTGAATTGGTCACTTACTGGGATGGCCTTTTGTGTCCAGCTCAGGCCTCGGTACTAGAAGAGGCCCAGGGGTTTGAAGGTACAGTTCAGCATTTGTGCTCTCCTGGACTGAGACCGATGTTAGTTCAGCTCTGATAGAGCTGCTCTTCCAGCTTAGGGATCACACCCTGAAGTGCTCCCATCACCAGCGGAGTACCTTGGTTTTCACCTTACACCTTCTCTTCTGTTCCTCTTTCAATCCCCAGTGTTTCTCAGCTTCTCATATTCCTTCTTGATGTTTCCATCAGTTGGAATCGCCACATCTCGCTGGCTCTGTTCTCCACCACTCTCTATGGTTCCTCCCATTAACACCTGAGCGAGTCCAGGCCAATTCTTTGCAGATGTTCCTGTACACTATTTCTGTCCCTTGGTGGTGCCACTGCTCAGTGTCTGCTGTCCCTACTTGCATGTTGCAGCTGCTGAATTGTCTCTAGAGTCTGCACCAGGGGTCTTGTCAGATATGGCATACATGGCAGTGGAGATGTCACCAGACAGACATTACTGATTAGAGTAGAAGCCAATACATAAATATATACAATTGAAAAAATTAATATGGAGAGAAAAGGCACTGAACTACAAGAATGAAGAGAAGTACAAAAACAGACAGGACTACACAAAAGAAGTTATGACGGAGCCTCATGGTTGTTGACAGAGGAACAGGGACCAGGCTGGTGCTAAAGGCATTCCTGCAAACCTCTGCTGCATTTGGCTACTCTGTGGCTTTGAGTTTTGGAGAACATGGACACAACTGCCTGCACTCAACCCTTCCCTTCCTGAAGCCAAGCCAACCTGTTTACTAGAACAACTGAGGCCACCTGAGTCTTTCTTCATAACATCTCCAAACCCCTTCCCTGCTCAGGGTCTCACTTCAACTGCTGCAACCACTTGCATTTTCTAATGTTCTCACCTCCTTCAGCTTAACAGCTTCCTTCACACCACTTTTAGCAGATATGTTCACAGCCAAGACTAAGTTTGGTCCATTATGACTCCTGAGCCTCGTTTGGAACGAGGAAGTTCTCGGAGTTGGGAACTGACCTGACCTTGTACAGAGAGTTGTCCACCAGCTGTTTCCGGAAAACTCTCACAACTGCGACTCTCCCAGGCAGGCGGGATAAATTCGGCTTCTATTTGGCGTACACGAGGATCCGTGGGGTTTCCTCCATTCCATTCTGCCTGCTAGTGCAGAAGTTCCAAGTGACATCATTCAAGGCTTCAGACAAGACTCTGCAGCAGTGGAGCAGACCAGCTGAGCTCTCAGCGCTGCTTTTCGTTGATCTGCACTCCGTTCACTTGCCTGGCCGGTTGTGGCATTCGTCCATTCCAGAGTTGTTCCAGTATCTTCTGCTGAAGCTGAGTGGAATTTCTTTCTGGGTCAGGACAGTTTGAACGTGCATCTGTCCCATCGTGAACGGACACGGTAGCTGCTTGTAGCATTAACTCGGGATGCGCGCACACGGGTTCACATGGAAACATCTCACACCTGGGCATCTTGCATTTCAAGTGCAATTTTTTAAATTTATCACATTCTGTTGCTCTAATAAAACAAGTCAATTTCATGAAACACTGAAATTTTCACAATTTATACATCAATTAGATTTTGAAAATAAGAGTACAAAACATTTTCAAACAAATATTCTACGTTACATCTGCACTTGAAGGTAATGTTCATAGTTTGCGAGTAGAACAAACTCAAAATATGGTTTAGATTTCAATCTTGCCAGCTCTTCAGACTGCAGTAGATCTTTCACATCTGGCAAAAAGCTTTGCAGAGAAACGCCTTAAATTTAAAAAAAAAAAAAAAAAAAAAAGCAAAGTTTTTAGTTAAAATAAAACTTTCTGCAGGTTTAGTTCAATAACAAACAACACTGAAACTTGTGAAGGTGTCCTTACCTTCTTGAATGAGCTTCTGCAAGATCTTAACAAAGATGCTGTCTTTAGCTGCTTGCAAAGGGTCATCGGCACCATCGGTGGAAGACCAGCTGCAGAAAAACAGTTCAGTGGGAGTTAAGTCGGAGCTTAGCGCTCCACCACCTCAGAATGTCGGTCATTTAAAAAGTTTTCTGGTTCCATTTATTTTATAGTTAAACTGACATCCCAGCAGTCACCCCTGTATGTACTCAAGTCCTGCCTCTTCCCCATTAAGAGTTTGATACCCTCACAATATTCACAATTGAGAAACTCGTATGTTTAAATTGTATTTACTCGTCTTTCTTCAGAGCTTTGCACAAGATCTCGCACTTGAGGGCTTGAATGTCCACCACGTCGTCCTGCAACACAAATGCAATTTAACCGTTGAGGGTGGAGACGGGAACACCAGCATTCATGTTTCCCAATGTTCTCCCAAAAATCCGGATTTGCTACGTGCACAAGATGTTCCAATTACGAAACTCATTCAAATCCTGAGTGGCTTTTTTTTTTTTTTTTAAAGGGGGGGGGGGGCCTGTACCCTTCCTGGTCGTACAACCTGATACGCACATGGCCCAAGTCCTGATCTCCAATAGCAGTTGCTGCGCCTGCCACAAAAAGCTGCATTTGACCCCTGCAGGAGGTGACACCCCCACCTAATGGGTTCCCACAAAAGTACACCAGGAAGCGCATTCACCCGGTAAGGACCTGCAAGAGAACCACCCTGCCATGCATTAGGGAGGCTTCTCGCATGTTTTGTACACCTCTGCATCTACATGGGAAACAGGAGGCTCACATTTCACACGCCAAGCAAAGCAGAGGGACCTCCAAATTCAGACCAACTACAAAGCACCAATGAGGGGGTGAGCCAGACTCATCGGAAACGTTGAAAGTGGCTGCCCCTTCTCTCGGACAAGTGCATGTCTTTAGGGCATCTTAGCCCTCTGGTAGAAGCTTACGGTTCATCACGTCTTGTTCTCCTGCTGGTTAACCACACACGTACATGTTTGGTATGACACAATGTGCTGCTTTTAAGGAATATAATGTAAATTAGCACAGCTGGGGGAAGTCAGAGAAGTTTTGTCTCCCCTTGTGCATGAATGTCTGTATTTTAGACTTCAATTCTTCCACAGCACAGGGACACCAGCCAGCAATTCAGGGACACAGCTCACTGCCACTCAGCTCAGCTTGTGAGGATGATGCCGATGCTCTCTTGCTTGAGATACAATCCAGCTGCACGCAAGGCAAGGAGCTTCCAGTCTGAATGAACACCGGCTTCAATCTACCAGCACGTAGCTTTGGACACTGCCTGCTTGTGCAGCAGAGCCTGAGCCAAGGTGGGCGTGTATCCAGAAACCCAAAAACCTCAATGGAAAAGGGTCAAAGTGACTTGCTGGGGTCAACCCTCCAACACCAACACACCTTCACAATGTTACCTCTCTTGGTAAATGTGAATGAAAAACGCTCACCTGATGATTACAGAAAGCATTATTTGTTCAGGTTTGAAGTTGGAACATTTCAGCTTTGCAGTCATGACATTAATTTTAACTAAACAGCTTAAGAATAAATTAAGTTAAATATTATTAAATCAAGTTATAAACCACATCAGGCAGAGCTTCGATTTTAATTTATATAACCAACCACAATGTGCAATACTGCAGATGGTCGGGGGGGGCAGAAGTTTAAATAACCCAAGAAAATACCATAAATGCATTCTCATATGTTAAAAAAACCCCTAAAATCCAGTGTTCTGCCCAGTTCATGTGTGACATTTACACAGCAGAAACTATAAGAGAGCAAAAGTTCAGCACAGTACCTTGTCTATGTACTCCAGCAGATCAAGAGCTTTCTTGAAATCATACTCATTGGCCATTCTGTTCTCATCGGAGATGTACAGCTGTGGAAAAAGCTCAATTTGAGAGAGGACAACCAGAAACGTGAAGAACACAAAAGCCAAAGATGCTGGATACTGGGTCACAGTCATTTCATCTGCATACACAAGTCAATCTCTACTCAAAATGTGACAGTGCACTTTGGGGCTTTCACATCTATCCATGTGCTCAGATGCACAGCAATGTTCTGTTGTGCACAAGTGAAAGGCAACCTGAGAGACCGAGCATGTGGTGTCTGAAGGAGTCTCCAACTACTGAGCAGTGCCAGACACCCGGCATCTCTCTTCCTGGGTTTCTGACATCAAACTCGTTCAAGCCGTTCACCACCAGATCATAACTACAGTTCTGAACATCAGTGAAGATACACCAGCATAATCCCCTGGGAAAGCCCCCCCTGGGTGAACACATGCAGGTTTGGTGTGGTTCTAATCGGGGTCAACAAGACGTCCCGAGTGGCTGCCTTCTCGGTGGATTCAGAACAGCTAGACAAGAGCAAGCCATTTCCTCACGTTGATAAGATTGAAAGCAGTCAGCAGGGGCATAGTGTCAGGATTCAGGTGTTTCTCCTCCAACAGCTGCTTGGGTAGAGTCTCCTGGTGAAGGAGGAAACGTTCCTGTTCCAAAATGTCTAAGGCAAAAACAAAGCAAATTATTTCAACGGGCACAGCATGCTTCGCTCTCACATGACAAAAACAGGTCATGTCAAACACACATACAGCTTTCCTGTGTAAAAGATCCCAATAGGGAAATAACCTTGGGAGTTTACAGTATTTTAGTGTCATGCATGTCATGTAAAATCCATCCCACAAAATAAGGACATCCACAGTGTGTGGCGTACACCTTTGTCCCCACTCTCTCTTTCAGTCAGACTGGCTGAAACCCTGTCAACATTCAAGAAGGACGTCAAAATACATCTTCTTTAGAACCACATCTCTCCCAGTCTGTGACTCCTTCGTAAACTTTCACATTACCTACAATTGTACAAAAACATTTGTCCTCCCCACTGTATGCAGCTACTGCCATATTTTTTGCTGGAAAAAGCAGTATAAGGCTGCAACCGCACATCTCCTTGCGAATCTCTCTGTCTGGTGACGTTTTTGTTTTCAGAGTTGTACATAGTTTTTTGTAGAAAAGCTTTCGGAAACTGAACAAATGTAAATGCGCACAGTGCTGTGTGACAGAATATCTGCCCAAGATCTACCTATGTTAATAATGGATTTGACAACAAAGCATGCAGTCATCTTGGGGAAATTGGATATTTTACCAAGGTCTTCACCAAAGTGAAGAAGGGCAGTCTTCAACTTATACCATGAATTTAATCAGGAGGTGGTGGCATTAAAAGAATGAATGAATGAATGAATGAATAAATAAATAAATAAATATTACCATCCAATTTTCTCTGCATCACAATCTCTGGGAAGTCAGATGTCAACGTTGTAAGCTTGCTCAGTGCCAGCAGGGTCTTCTTTTTGGCAAAGTACCTTGTCTCCATGTTGGCTAACCCATACAAGGTCCGGTGGGCCTGCAGTACAAAGTTTTTTTTTTGTTTTTTTTTTTTTTAAACCAATTTAGCCATTTCTGTGTGTAGCTGCTGTTCTTGTACAAGCACAGACATTAAGGACAAATCTGGAAAAGGCAGCCGATCCACTAACAGTTTTCTAAGCCTCAAGAAACCAGGGCTTCCACAACCTCAGTGTGATCATGTGTGCTTCTGAAGATTCCTGATTTGGTCCTCATGGTAGCTTCACAAATCTCCTTCAGCACTACAGTTAAAAGGAATTTGTTTTTCCTAATCTTCATTATACATTGTTGCACTCATCAGGCATATTCTGTTATCTGACCGATCATATACCTTTATTATTTATTTATCTCATTATATACTACCTTGCATTACTCACCCTATTATATAAAATTCTTTAATTTTTGTGCCTTCTTTATAATAGGTCTATACCAGATGTATGGGATTTCTGTTCTAAGTGATAAACTCCAGAAACCACACCACAGTGCATCCTTGTAGTTTATGTTTTCTCACCACTGACTATCAGGGCAGAAGGTAGCTTTGACCAGGATGTGTTGGGAATTTGACTCAAAGAACTGAACGGTCTATGTCATTGTTTGCTATGAGCACAAAAGAACAGAGCAATTGGGTAGTGGTGACACGTGGAGATAATATGAACAAATAAAATCTGATGTGTGTCTGATCATGGAGTCTCCCAAAAACAAGGAAAAACCTGAAAAAGATGCATTTAAAAGCACTCATACCGTTATCAATGTTTACCACCCAGATTTTTTTTTTTTATGTTGTATTTGTTGTTCACATGTTGTCATGTTATTAATAAAATCTACCTTTACCCCAAACAATATTTTTCTGTTATACATTCCAGGAAGTGGCACTTTGTTCATTTGAGCTGAGATCGCCATCACAACAAGGTTGTGTGAGGCGCACTGCCTGCTGGGAAGTATTTACCCATTACTGTACTATTAGCTTTCGAGGATTGTGCACTGCACTGAGGTGTGTGTGTGTTCATGAAAGCTGGCCATAGTTCAAAACTAAATCTTAAGGTGTTTAAGCACATTTGCTGTGGTGACAAAAAGATGTGCTTATTTTGCATTTACCAGAATTTAGTAGACACGATGCATGCATCTAAAGAACAAACTCAGTTAAGACTTCAAAGTGTTTGGTGGCGATACACTCACACGTGAGAAGTATTAGTGGGAGACGTGAGAGATACATCAATTAAATATTTATTGTTATTACTTTAAGGATAATATTTTTTACTTATGCTATTAGGAACTGAACATGAACAGTGTGGCAAAATGTGCAGTTACCTTTTCAAAGTCCTGAATGTTGACTTCATGCAACCAGCTGAGATGCTCATGGGCCTGCAGGAAGCTTGACAGTTGCTGGTGCTGCGTGATGGGCTGAGACAGCAACTTTCCCCTTTTGCCCTTTTCCATGTACCATCGGAACAAGAAATCTGAAAAATTCTACGGGGGGGGGTCTTGTCAGGTAATTTAGTCATTTAATTATTAATGCAAGTGCAACAAACAGAAATGGCAGGCATTTTTTTTGTAATTTACTGAGGGAGAGGCAATACATTAGAGGAAAAAAGGCACACAAGCAAAATATTCAAGTATATCATCTTGGAGATAAAAATTTAATTTTTCAGTAATAGAAATTCTTGTATAGCATTTAAGCTATTACCTGGTCTGCAAACTTGGTCATATAGCGTTGCAATTTGCTCTGGTTGTCAGTCTGCTCACACAGCTGCACCAATATGTCAAAGTCACAGTACTTCTCAGCTAGAACTGCCACCCACTGGTACTGTCCGAGTTCCACTGAAATGAGGGAGACAGGGCAACAATGAACAAGGCTCTAACGTCACATGTTAACCACCAAATTGGGGGGGGGGGGTGTCAATAAACTTTATTACCCTTGCATCAATAATATGTGCAACACCGTGTGTTTAAGTACAATTTCTTATTAATTTTTATCATTATTTTTTTATATTAATTTTTATATATAAAAAAAAAAAAACAGATTGAGCTTTATAAACAAAGATAATTAAGTGAAAGGAATTAGGTTCATATTCCACCTCACTGCAGTACCACTGAGGACTTACCTTGAGTTACTCCAGTAAAAACCCAACTGAATGACTGAAATAACCAAAAGTAGCATACAAACCCACAATTATTATTATTCAAAAAAAAAAAAAAAAAAAACCCTCAAGCCTGACTCACAGAGTGGTGTGAGAACTTCTGAGCGCTTCTGCGTATATTCCATCTCCAGACTGCTGTAACGCTCCTGCTGACTGGATCGATTCAAGGACATTAGCTGTGCCACGTACGCTCCCAGAAAGGAGTCGAGAAGCACCATCAGCTGTTCATTTAAGGTGTTACGCAGCTCAGTATCTGCATGTGGGTACACAGTCTTCAGTATTATCTCGTGTTGCTGCAGAGTAATCATCCGAATTCCTCCAGGGCCGCTGGAAGCTGCAAGAGTGAGAGGCGTGGTTTAAATGGTACATATTCTTTTCAGTGTCAATGGAGAGAAACACACCTTTGCAGGACCAAGGAACTCTGTTTACAAAACAGCTTTTGCACAAAAGATTCACATCTGTACCTGTCCAAGGAATGTATTCAGGCTCAGGTTTACCATCTCCAAGGGCTCTGTACAAGTCCACCTTGGTTTCTCTGTAGTGGCTTGCAGCCTGCAGCATGTCCTTTGGAACAAAAGGAATGTTTCTATTTGTATTGCATTTACTTTGTTTTACAAAGAACTTACAAACCATGAAGAGGATTACACTGTAGCCTGACACTTGTTTCATGCACAGGCCAACTGCAACCGTAAAAATAAAGGCATCTTAAGTTCTGATTTTTCCACAACATTTAACAAACAAGACATCACACAAAATATAAACACTAAAATAAAATCATTTGTAAAGTGAATTCTCATAACTTTAAAAAAATAAATAAATAAAAAAAATTTGCTGCTCTGTGTACAGATGGGTGTAGGGAATGCAGTGGTTATGCAATGCGGCTCTGTGCAAGTCATTTTGGAGAAAAATG
The DNA here is from genome assembly GCA_018136845.1 of Heterotis niloticus. NCBI lineage: Eukaryota > Metazoa > Chordata > Actinopteri > Osteoglossiformes > Osteoglossidae > Heterotis > Heterotis niloticus. Next base: position 23,003,693 of record CM030896.1, read on the forward strand.
TCTGCTATATAAATCAGTGCAAATGTCTCTCAGCTGTTGGGAAGCACTCAAAATCCAAATTCAGTCCTCATAAATGTAATGAAATATTTTATAAGATGAAATAAGGGTATTAAGTGGAACCCCTTGTAAAAATCTAATTCTTGCAAGTCAAATCCAGGTAACGCAAAAAGGAATATCTTGGCATGTCACTGCATACCTTTATGATGTTGTTGACATTGACCACTGCTTCAGCCCATTCCACAGAATCTATTGGGTACTCCTTCAGTAACCTTTCTTCCTCTTCCAGCAGACTCTCAAAGATTGAGGAAACCTGAGACACCTGAACATCAAACCTTGTATAACTACACATGCACTCTTTCAAAAGCACTGGGAGGGAATTAAAAGTTAAGGAGCGTCTTCAGAAGAACAGAATAACCATTCTCCATTCCAACCTCTCGGAAGAAAACATCCGCAGGAGTCAGGCTAGCAGGTACATCTGCCCCTCTTTTCCTTAGGGTACTTGTAAGGGCCCTGTTTACTAGAGCAGGTAACTTGGTGTGGTAGTTCTTCAGCACAATGGCTGCCGACAGTTTCTCAGCATGCTCACACAGTGCAAGCTGCGTGGCCATGGGTGCCGAGCGTACAGTCACTGTGCTCAAACGCTCCAGGAGACCGACCTGCCATGAAAGAGTGGTTTAAGGAGAGCCCAATTTCAAAATGAAGCATGCAGAAAGGGACATTTCCACTACTACAGAGATAAATTAAATTCTCCAGTAAAGTGTTATGAAAAACCACTAGAGGTCTGAGGTACATCCTTAATCCAAGAAATAAAAATTGCATCCACCAACCTCCTGGAGGAAATTCATGAAAAAACAATGTGCCTTCATTTTGTCCTCTAACTGGTGGAGAAGGATAAGGGATGTAAGTGTGAATCCAGCATTTTCTGCAAAAAAAAAAAAAAAAAAAAAAAAAATCAGTTTTGTGTTGTCGTCTCCCCCCCCCCCCAAATAGTGTAAGTGTGTTCATACTCATTAAGTGTTCAGATTGCTTCATGTTCCCCTTACCGTCAGGCACAGACTCAGCCCACCGGGGGTCTGAGGCAGGGTAATCATCCACGAGATCAAGGTTAATACGCATTACCACTTCATCTAGGTCGGCATCAGTCTCACCATCACCACCAGAGGGGAACAATTCATCAGTCATCGCTTGGGCACCAAGAACATCTTTCCTACAAAACAAATCCATGCAGATGAGAATCTGGGTATAAGAAAGGCTGTGGAGAACAGAACCAATAGTAATCAAATTTAAGAATATAAAGTAATTCTGTCACACACTGGCAATTTTTGGCAAGCCCATAACAATAACCAAGCTAACCAACAAAACTGGATATATGACATGATTTGTTAGGCATGTAAAAACCAAGAAATGGCAAGAAAGCAGGCCAGCATCATGCTTTGAACTAAAGAGACATCAGCAGAACTGGGGGAGGGGGAATGCTCATCCATCTGGGCACAATTTATAAAGCCATGATAAAAAGATAGACTCCATAAATCCACTGTTAAAATTAGATTCAGTATAAAAGAGGAAGGCATTTAACAATAGCAACCCTGCCAAGTGCACATCTTTCTACAATTGGAGGGCCACAAGGAGAAAAATAAGAGGTAAAAGGTAATCCTTGCAACTTCTAGAGATCCACAAGCCTTCGGCTGCAATGTTGCTGTACAGACCAACAGCAAGAAGAACCCTGAATGGGAATCGTATCTATAGGGGGGAGGGGAGAAAAAAGAAAAAAAAAACTGCCATATCTGAAGTTCATCAGAGACCACCTGGACGCACCTGAATAGGTCTGTTCCCTTAGAGAAGTCCAAAATTTTAAACTATTTGAACACAAGAGGGTCCATGTTTCGCAAAGAGCCAACAGACCACCAATGAAACCTTATCCCAACTGGCACGCATGATGGTGGGAGTATCCTTGTTGGAGGCTCTTTTTCTTAATAAAGAAATAAGCTGTGAGTCACCTAAAATAAACACATGCAGCCATGTGTTTAACAAAAAAAAAAAAAAAAAAAAAAATTTGTTTTGCATTGTTGGGCCTATCAGGATAAACCACAGAGAAAATTATTCTTACAAGACGAAAAAGTAAACCATGATCTCTTGGACCTACCGGCAAAAGAGCAAGAAAGCAGATTTCAGAAGCTTGGTTTTATCTTCTTGTGCAATTGTTTCTACTCTTGATGAACCTTCCAGAGCAGCTCCCTTGGGATGAAGTAAAATAGACTGTTGTGAATTAAGCACAGCTGCTGAATGAGCTCTGCAGACACATGCTGCCATGCATTATCATTCAAACACACACACAAATAGGAATGCAATACATTTTGTAATATATAATTTATATAATATACACAGTATTATGCAGTATAGAATATACTGCACATGCATCCACATGCACACACAAAAGCATAAGTTGAAAGCTACAGCTAGTGTCAGCCTAGCTCTTTGCTTGGTGCCAGGGAACTCAGCTAAAATTTATTAAAATACACTTCAAAATGACAGCCAAGTTACATTCCTCTTTCCAACCAAGTGAAGGATTACATGTACCATTCCAAATGTGTAACATCTGTACAATTTTATGCATTGCTAGAAGTAGCCTTGAATTAACAGTACCATGTAAATCATGATTCTGCCTCAAAAAAATATTTTATATATATATATATATATATATATATATATATATATATAAGATCCTCCTTTGTAGTTCATCAATTCAACCAAAGTAAAATATGGAGACTAAGCTGTATGTGGTCAAAAGAGCCACTGTGTTTATTATTTGACAAAGAGCAATATATCACACCTCTGGCATGACTCCTGCCAATGAAGACGACAGTGAATCTTCCATGGTCTCTGGTAGGACAGAGATTTTCTCCTGGGCCACTACAGCTACTAGGCCACTGTTCATAGAGAAAAACACTGGCAGACCTGCACAGCAGCCTGCTCCCAGGAGACGGTCTCCTACAGAAACACACCATTTAGATAGAAATGCCTAAATAGTGTCCCCTCCAAAAAAGAAAAACAACCTACCTACGAAAGCAGACACTTTAAATATGATCTGGATGACAAAGTTAAGCTGACATAAGAAAAATTAGAACAGCGAACCTAGGTCTTCTGAACCCAGGATTTCTACATTTTGGAAATAGCTCTGAAGAACCTTACCACAGATTTCACCTTAAAAGACAATTTACCATATTTTCTCTACATTTCATAACTGATATGAACATGTATCATTATTTAAATGTGTTAATTATTTTCACCACAATAGATAGATAGGTAGGTAAATGAAGCATTACTGACCTGGAGCGTTGAATAAGATTTTCTCCTCAGGCAAGCTGCCCCTTCCAGTGCCCGTAGAACAGACATAAACAAGGTTTTCCCTGTACAGATATGCTGCTTGGTTTGAGCGGGGCAGCAGAACTTTAACCACCTGCAGGTCTTCTTCATTCTGTACAGAGAGGGGGAAAGGGGGAAGGAGGGGGGAAAAAAAAAAAAAAAAATCAGACCAAGTAACATAGAAGCAACCAACAAAGAGCTGATATGTAAAAGCAAAAGAGAAAAAGACTCGTGATTATGACAGCTAAAGAATGTTTCCTTCGCAAATTATAAAGTACTGCTGTGCAGTGGATCTTAGGATAAAGCATCACAGAAAATTGGGAAAAGACATATAAAAGTGACTTACAGATACATATCAGAAAATCACACTGACAAATTCACCATTATTTACCTGAAAGACAGGGTTGTACTTGGTGACTTCAACGCTGAACTCATCTGCCATGCGGGCATCTTTCTCTTGCAAGATGACCAAGCAATAATAGGCCAGGCAGGGGCTGTCAGATGGGTGCCAGGCTACTGCCAGTACGACAAGTCCTTCCCTTCAGCAGAACACATGGAAGACATTTAAATTGCATCCCCTAGTGGACAAATGCCTGAGGAATCTGAATGACATTGACAGGTTCTGTTTCTGAACAAAAACATTTTTCATGACTAAGGACGAGGAAGATAATGACTAAATAATAAGTTTTCCCTTGTTTTTGGAGTGGGAACTTAAACTGCCCACCTGAGATGCCACCTTCAGCCATGGCATTTTTGAGACGCTCCTTGTGTTTTAATATAGATATTTTTATTTCAATTTTAGGGATTGCCACAGCAGATCAACTAACGGGAGCAGCCGAAAGATAAAGAAGAAGAAGAAGATTTTTATCTCAATTTTATCATTCATCTCCAAACAAAAAAAGTCACTTTGAACAAAAAACACCAGCAAAATTCAAGCTCTATACTCACTGGCTAAGCTTCAGGTCCAGATACATCACATTCACACCCTCTTTGACTTCTTCATAGTTGCTTTCAGAACCCTGTAATGTTAAAAATGGCAGAATGGATAAGTACTATTTCCAAGGAAGAGTTGCAATTATCTTAATTTGGAGATTGGAAAATAGCTTGGGTGCTGGAATCCCAAAAAATACACAGAAAATAAGAGGGATGGGATTGCACATTCAACTTTCGGAAAAATACCATAGATGCAAAGTACAGATACATTTCAGCACTTTGCCACTATCAATATGCACAGATGAGGGAAGTAGTAGCATAGTTTATGTGGTGTGATGGGTTGTGACACCGTTGTTCTCGAACTCATACTTCAGCTGTGAGCTTAACATCAAAGCAGCATGAGGAGTACATAGAAATTATATGCACAATAATCAGAATGACAGAACAAGACAAAGGCAATAATGGAAGAAAACAATGATAACAGAAAGAAAACAAACAGTAAAACAGTGGAAATTAAAAATACATTGGTGGGGGGGACACTAGGACACACGAATGCAACTGATTAATAGGCCATGTTATTCAATAACAAAAGTTTCAAATAATTTGGGCTGTGAAAAGAAAAAGACAGCAAGCAGTTAAAGTAACTAACCCAGATTGCATCTATGATGTTCTCCCTGAGGTTGCGGTTGAGGTCCCAGTTCAAGACTTGATGCTCAGATGTCTCATCCACTTCCCACTTACAGAGACTACAGCTGGTTAAAGAGTAGAGGCAGTCGTTCTCCTCATCCCACAGCAGACTATGCAGCTACAGACAAAATAGAACCACAAGCAACAGTATTTTATGTGCCACAAGACCAAATAAAATGCCACCTGCAGATTGGGCCATTGGGTTGCACAGGGCTTAAGACTGTTGAATTAAGAAGACTGGTTTGAATCTCACCCCATTATTTGGGAATTTTCTTTTGTTTTGTGTGGAGAGAAGGAAAAATAGATATTCAGGAGCCATTTTCAAATACACACTTCTAATGCATGTTATGTGTATCATATTCCAGCATGCTAGTTGACACGACTAGCCATGAATTACAAGGTATGAAATTATAACTTTAAAATACACTTTGATACTGGGAAGTAGGTGTAATTGGTTCCTAGAAATCCCTTGAAAGCCAAAACCTGAATATCGGGAAGCTATTTCCATATTTACATCTTATAAGGACAGTTATAATTCGCTCCAATTTTATCCAAAAAAAAAAAAAAAAAAAGCCAGTTTCCTCAAAATATCCATAACACTGTAAAATCTGTATTTAAGTATGATAAAGAACACTGTAAACACAAATTACCTAACTGCCAAATAGACTGAGATAATTAATATGCATGTGTGTGTTTAAATGCAGTGATTTTATTTTGTGTCATATGTTTCGTTTTTTATAAGTAGCGGGTCACTACTATAATGGGTACTGACCAACTGAACCAAAGTGAAAGAAATCATGAAAACACAAACTAAATTTTAACACAGACACTGAGATTCAGAAATTTTTCTGATGTACTCGGGCTTTTCCGAGACAGTCCCTGATATGCTGGCACTTCTCTACTTAGATATGGAAACGGTTATTAATATAGACTGGTTGTTAAACCTGAAACATGGAAATTAAGGTACAGGTGTGCTGGCTGGGGTTACTCTGGTTGAGTTCTAACCAGAAGAAATGCTTTAGGCCTGACAATACATTACTTCAGAATTGCCATTCATTCACTCGAAGACACTAAAAGTGACGATACAAATCAGGGGATGAAAATTTGGGGACTCTGTTTGATGGTCTTATTATTAACTTACAACAGAATCAACAGGTGGAGCCAAAATTCCAAAGAGAGTAGAGACACGGCGACCAATTCCAGAGAGGACCCCGTGTCCTTGCTGCAGCAGTCTCTGCTGGAGTTTCCCTGAACTGTCAACTCCCAAACGCAGCAGCTGGTTTTTGCAGGATGACAGCACAAAACAATTTCCCTGAAGAAAAAAAAGTTATATATAACCATAACATTCCACCACTGACACAAACTCTGATGGTTTAACCCACTCAAGTGCAAAATAATTCATGAACAATTTATCACCATCAGAACTGTATTCCTATCCATATTAAACAGAAACAAAGACTTAAAAATATATAGGTTTACCCATTCAGCTAATTCATCTAGCTAACACCAGCATATTACCATGAGATAACTGTTGTATAGTATACACTTATTTGCATTTCCAAAGAGTACTACTGTAACTTACTTAAGTAGTTCAACTCGGGCAGCTGGAAATGCCTTGATTCCTACATTAAATAAAAATACTGCTCTACAATCTGTTTCTTCTTTCTTGTATAAGACTATAGGGACAATTCCAGTGCAATGACCCAACTAACATAATTCACCCTCTTTTGCATATGCTTTAGCTTGCAGTAACATTTAAATTATTGCCGTTTTGACTTTTTTTGTTTAGACTCAAGGATGAGACAAATAGAGATTTGGAACAAAAATGTCTTCACACTGTTGTCGCTAAAATGTTAATTTTCAGCTTTCAATGCACACAAATGCACATTTTAGTTACATGTGTTTCTATTTTCCAGGTTGACAATGCAATACCACACACCAGATCAAGAAATAGTTAAGCAGCTAATTGTCCTAATACTTTTACACCCTTAAAATGGGTGCAACATGTACAGAAAGTTACAATCCTTGTACAGTTCTCCCAACATAGATATTTATAGCCTTAAGTTAAAGCCGAAATGATGAATTAGTTTCATGTCTAATGCAGTATGATGGTGTTTTAAAATAAATAAAAACACCATAAATAAATAACTAATGTAAAAAATGTGTCACCATCCAAATATTTATGGACTGCACTCTACACAGAATACCACCATGCAGAGCCCATTAAAATAATCAAGGGAGTGATCCAACTCTGACTGGATAAACTGAGACTGATGTGTTGTTTCCGTTTTAGCAAATCACTGTCACTTAAGTTTTTTTTGTACGAATGTCTGGCAATGGAACCCATATACAGATGATCCTCAACTTACGATGGGGTTACATTCCAATAAACCCATCGTAAGTCAAAAATGCATTTAATATACCCAACCTATTGTCATGCCTGTGGCCACTTCAGCAACGGAACACAGGCAGTCTCTCCACCCTGTCTTCAGACTGAGCATTGACTGGTGTAGGAACTAATCATAGACAGGATTTAGTTCCAACCCAGACTTCCTGTCAGCACTCAGTCCCCCTTGTGAACTCCCCTGCAACCGCTATCTTGCTAAGACTTTGTATTTTGTTTATTTTGAATTGCGGCACCACTGCATTTTTGCTTACTGTCAATTGCTAATGTCTAGCACTAGCTCCCGAATAACGGTAACACTGTCGGAAACAACACTCAGTAAAGAGTTTAGTGGAACTTAAACTTATTACCATGGTGTCTTGTGATTGCTTCCACCAACTCAAGCCATAACACCTATCACACCTATCAAACATCATAGCCTAGACTACCTTAAAAGTCATTACAGGCTTTCCACATTAATGCTGCTTTCAGGAGCCACAGACACAGATGGCTGTTTCGTAGACACGATGGATGCATAAAACACAATGTAGATATAGGGTAATTTAAAAAAAAAATTTAAAAAAACCCCCGCTGACAATACAGAACATAGAACAGTATAACTTGTATAGACTAGCCACCGCGGAAGGGGTTTGCAATTCGTTACCACTGCCCAACATCACGAGAAAGTATAGTACCATATAATTGCCTGGGGGGGTTATCAAAATTTGAAACTTGAAGTACAAATACATAATACATATCGCTATCGCACCATTGCAAAGTAAAAAAATCCTAAGTTGGACCATCATAAGTCGAAGATCATCTGTACTGATATTTTGATGATAAATATGGCCCATAACATTTACCATAAATAAAACAAACAAAAAAAATTGAGGGGGGGGGGGGGGGGGAAATCACACTGTCAGACAAAACCAGTTACATTAACCAAGGTTACCCATTTTCATTTGCTGCTACTTGAAGCATTTATTGTATGGGAGCTCAGCCTGGGGGTTATGATTGTGAATGAAAGTAAATTCTAAAACCACCACTTTCTTTTTGAGTAGGTATAGACAAAGTAGAGGATATTGCAAGTGAATTTAGTCAACTGAGTTATAGTAACAAAAGCAAAAATCAGGCAAGTTAAATGTTTAAGGGAGTTACCTTCACAGTTGTAAGAAAGTTGCAGAGGTTGCCACCCAGATCAGCTACACATTCAGTGTACATGGTTTCATGGGCAAGACTGGGCCAATACCGTACTGTGCCTTCAGGGGACACTGCCATGACTGAGATAGACTGCAGATAAACAACAGAAAAACATACATTTCTATACTTTTACAACCATTTCTAGCTAATAATTCAGTAAAACAATCATCAAAATCTTCAGCAGGAATAAAAAAAAACTGATGTAGAGAATTTCAATTTTGACATATACAAACTATAATCACAATGACAACTGCAACAATAGGGAGATCACTGGAGCATTAATCAAAAAAATATACAGTTAATACAAAATATTTTTATGGTTACAGATAATAAAGATAAGCATTTAACAAACTGACATTTATAATTGTAAGCATTAAGAACCAACCTGAATAGCAGCTGTTTCCAGTAGGTTTGGAGATGACATGGAAATTAGGTCTGCAGAGTACATAAACTCACTGGGGGGCAACTGAAGGTCTTTACAAACAGACACCTGTCAAAGAAAAACAATACATAAATAACAGCAGGCATACATAAAATGGCCAAACAAAATAGTGACAGTAAGACAACATACAAAGCCAGTAAAAAAAAAAAAAAAAGTACCTTGGCAACTGTAGTCTGACTAATCTTCCAGATGATTAGTCTCTCCCCACACACCATCCATGCCCATCCACTTTCGTCCACCTTTACTGATATCTGGTCACTAGTCACTGGAAAACATATTGTTGCTCAGTTTCTGCATGTATATAACCATATAACCTTTATCTTGACGCATAGATTTGTTTGCACTTGAAGTTGCTTATCTGTGGAATACACTTATATTTACTCTTTGTTGTATGCTGCTTTGGAGGAAGCAGATATATAGTTCATAATTTAAACATATACAAAAAAACCTTGAAATATTTTTCACATTACAGGTATATGTGAGGTTTTTAGATAATGTACAGTTTACAAATCAAGGGATGTCTTAATCCTTAAATAGTGGAAAAGGGACTTGAGGTACAAAAGATTATCAACAGTTTTGTGTCTACAGTTATGTCTAAGTTGAGGACACAGACTAGCAAAAAACCTACATCATCACACAGCACTTAGTATCACTCAATTTAAAATACAACTGTTCTGACATTTGGCTATTTAAATCCAGCAAACTCTGAAGCAGAGCAAAGTCTGTGAGGTGGCAAACAAAAGCATGACGACTGCCATAACGTGGCACAGGAAGAAAAGGTTAGCACAGGTGTATTCGCATTACCTGTAGCATGTACACAATGTAAAGTGTAATGTGCTGCGTAAACCAAGATTTAAAAAGATCTACATACCATCGGCCATTGTCAAAGCCTCCATCACTTTCACAGGCAAAGAGGAGCCGAAACTTTGCACGTCAAAATTGATCGCTTCCACAGGCGTTTGGCTCTGCATTCTGGTAGGTGTTCCTCTAGAAAACAAACCATGACAGCAAATGCACTGTGTTGCTATAAACAGATCGCCACATTTGAATAAAAACCAGAGTGATTCAAAAACAGGGCCACCACCTTGCCGTTAATGAAGTTCTCCGAGCGGGGGACAGGAGCAGTCCTGCTGGTGTAGCCGTTAAACTTTTTCTGCCCGCTATCACTGAAGTTGGCCTACGCACCGAAGTGGGAGTAGAACGAGGCACAAACATTGTGAATGGCTGCGCAGGACCTACTATCTGAACAAAACCCAAAAAAGCACTTCCAGCGCTACGTAAATAAAACAAACTGCTCTGTCTTTTCCAACCATGCGACACCAAGATGTATTCGCGCGCAGACGTTATTGGCGCATTTTGTAAACGTCATATCCCCAAAGTCACGTGACTGTGAATGTGCCGCAGAATTGACAGCATGTAGTTCTCGATTTATGTTGGATTTTTCGGCTGTAACTACTTCATTCTAAACCGATTTCGGCACAAATCGGAGATCTGCTTATATGTACTGTATTACATAAACTATAAGGATATAGAAACAAGTCGATGATCGTCGTAGATTGTAAAAATAACATGTATTTTTAGAATAGAATAAAACTTTATTGATCCCTATAGCCATTATTGACAGATGGTAGCTTCCTCTTCATCCTGGCCTCTGCTACGGCCTCCATCAAATCTGAGGCCTGTCAGAACCCACTTTTCATTATATGTTTGAGTCTTTTCAAAAGGTCTGATTTTTATCAAAGCACCCAACTCTTGAAGGTCTTCACACTGTGGGCTATGAGAGCCACCGGTCACAACAGTATGCGGTTGGCCTTATCAGATTTTTTGTTTCAAAGTTCTCCATGCATTCTCTTTTGCTGATGGATTAGGACTGCAGGCAGGCCAGTCCAGTACCTGTACCTGCTTCTTCCACAGCCTTGCCTTTATGATGTGTGCACAATGGGGTTTTGCATTGTCTTGTTCAAAAATGCATGGACATCCCTGAAAAAGATGTCGCCTTGAAGGCAGCATGTGTTGCTCTAAAATCTGTGTACTTTTCTGCATTAATACTACCATCACAGAAGTGTAAATTACCTGTGCCAAGGGCACTGACACAACCCCATACCATGACAGACCCTGGCTTTTGGACTTGTTGCTCATAACAGTCCTGGATGGTCAAGTCGACACCACTTGTGGACATGGCCAACATGAGGCTTCTTTTTTGCACAGTAAAGTTTTAAGTGGGATTTGTGAATGTAACTCCATACTGTAAAGCTTGACAAAAGTTTGCCAAAGTAATCCCTTGCACATGTGCTTGTATCAGCTATTGATGAATGACGGTTCTTGATTCAGTGCTGTCTGAGGGATTGAAGATCACGGGTGTTCAGCTTAGGCTTGCGCCCTTGCCCTTTACACGCTGAAATTCCTCCAGATGCCTTGAATCATTTAATGATATTATGCACTGTAGAGGGAGAAATATGCAAATCCATTCCAATCTTTCTTTGAGGAACATTGTTTTTAAACCTTTCATTAATTTTCTCACATGTTTGTTGAAAAACTGGAGATCCTCTGCCCATCTTTGTGCCTCAAAGACTCAGTCTTTCGTAGATACTGCTTTTGTACCAAATCATGATTACAATCACCTGTTGACATCACCTGTCTGAAATCACATTATGTAATTTATTTTTTTTTAAACCTCATTACTAGCTCTAAATTGCACTGTCCCAACTTTTTTTGGAATGTGTTGCAGGCCTGAAATGCAGGAATTGATTTATATTAACAACTGAAATGTTAGTTAACCAGATAAAACATGAAATATCTTGGGGTCATACTGTCTGCAATGAAATAAAAGTCAATGTAAGAATCATTGCATTTTTCCATACTGTCCCAGCATTTTCTGTTTTGGGGTTGTAAATAGGTTTTACCCATTTTCAATAGGTTTCCAACCAATCGGTTTCCCTTCCTCAGCACCAAAGGTCTGAACTTTGCAAGCTTAAAACTCATTCTAGCCCTTGTAATTAGCATCTCCAAGTCCTGCACAACACCTGACTCAGTACCTGGAACTCCACACTATACCTACACCAACTGTGCTAGTATATTCATGGCCAGTGTGAATATAATCATAGAGATACCTTCTCCAGCCTGTGCCACTGAGATTTTGCTCCTCTCCATGTGACCCTCATACTGAGGTCATTGTAGTAATCCAGAATGAAGTCCTTGACCTTACTCAGCTGTATTTGGACTTGAGAACCGTTTCAAAGGTTTGTTGTCCTTTGTTTGGAGCTGGACTGAGAGCATTGTTTTGTAGAGGGTGACTATATGAACCAAGATTTTGTGACCAATGACTAAGATACATAGACTTTCAAATTTGGTTGAATTTGGAATGCTTTGGTTTTTAGATGTTGTGATTTTATCTTATCAATTACATGGATTAACTGAAAATATGTACATTAGCCTCCTCTAATATGAGCAGTAGATGACCAACAGCAGCTGATAAAATATAATTCATGCAAACATATGCATGAATGAAACTATCAAATTACTACCTTCCTAGTTCCAAAGAACTGGACCTCAGTAACAGACAACTAGAAATTAAAACCACTTGTCACAATTAAAACTTTTGATACGGTTGCATGTAACTGTCAGTATGGCTGTTGACACTGATTTCCTAAACACAGTGGGCTGACAGAGATTCCCTGGACTTCAAAAGGGAACAAAGTATGAATAACACCATTTATTTTATAAACATTTGTACATTTAGGTGTTCAAAAAAACATCCAGTACGGTCAACACTTATTTTACAATTTGGAAAAAGAAGCTTTCTTGCAGCCAACTGGATTTCAGGAATAAACTACTTAAATGAAGATTTAAAAAGGAAGCAATGTAAATGAGTGATGAGCTTGCGCATTTTCAGACTTTGGATACCATTCAGATCTGGAACGATCTCACATTCCTCCTGAATATATGGCATTTCATGAAATACTATCTCATGTTTCAATGATTTGCAGACACCAAGTCCTAAAAATACTTATTTGTGCAGATTTTTTAAAAAACTTTTCCCTTTCCAAGATTCCTTTGTTACACATATTGTATATACCCCACCTTACCAAATTTAGATCTTAGGCCACAGCACCTTCCAAAATCTAAACTTTTAAAACCCCACTTTCCCATCAGATTAAACAGAGGATAAACATGTTTAATCTACGGTACGTGAACTGAACTTTAAGGTAAAAACAAATTAGCTTAAAAGGTAAGCCTATTTTCACAGCAAAATCATTTACACTACCATGTAAATAGATGAAACAGGGTTTAAGTCAAGATATCTCAGGGAAAGAAAAAAAAAAAAAACAAACATAAAACAAAATATTGCCGGTCCAAGCTGTTTCAGAAATGCTGATTTAAAAGGAGTTAACAGGGTTGATAGAGGTTGCAATTTCAAAGACTGAAAGTGGAAGGTTTAAATCTTTGGTTAACCATCATATAAAATTCAACTCAGTGTTACAAAGTTTTTTTCATATTTTCCCCCATCTTTATTTACACAACAATGTAAATGTGATGTATAGTTTAACCTTCAAAATAAGCATCTGTCATAGACGCTAGGCCAAAACAAACATGAAACAGTGCATTTTAAATAAACTAAACAATGATCTGAGACCTCTGTACGGTGATGGCTGGCAAAACACTTTGGCATTTATGCTGATGAAATGACAAATCTACTGCTCTTCGTGTAGTGCTCTAACCCCAAACTAGGTGAAATGTTGAGCCCTTACATTCTCATATTTTTCTGAAAAGATTCCCCAGCATGTAAGGGAAAAGGAGACCAGGCATTCAGGATCTTCAGCACATTCCCTCTCCAACTTGGAATGCAATGCTAGTGTTCTTGTTTCTCCTGAGCTGTACCCGTCACCAAAAGCAAGTTGCATGCCATGAACTGCACACTCAGCACATTGCTCGTATTCCCAGTATAGATACCTACCAGCTCATTAGAGGTACCATCTGCAGTCGTGCTGCTGTGGGAGGTGCGGAGGTCCCACACACGCACAGAGTTGTCCATGGAAGATGAAGCAATCAAGCTACTGTCAGGGCTGAAAGATAGGCTGGTAATTGTGTCTGTGTGGCCACGCAAGTCCTTGAACAGTGTCCCTGAGGCCAGGTCCCACAGTTTGAGACGCTGGTCTTCCCCAGCTGATGCTAGATACTTACCATTAGGGGAAAAGGCCAGAGAGAGGACAGGGCCCCGGTGGCCTGTGAAAAGGCGCACTGTACTGCCCTGCTGAGTGCTCCACAGGCGCACAGTCTTGTCAGCTGAGCCAGTGGCCAAGTAATTAGAGTTTGGGTGGAACTTGACACAGTCAACGTCAGCTAAATGGCCAGCATACAGCCTTAAAGGATATGTGCGACTGAAGGTCCACAGGCGGGCTGTCCTGTCATGAGAGCTGCTAGCAAAGTACAGACTGCAAGGGCTAATGTCCACATCCCACACTGGATAAGCATGTCCCTGATATAGTACAGTATTGGTGAAACTGTTAAGATTCCAGTAGCGGATGGTGGTGTCCTCAGAGCAGGATAGCAGGCCTGAGCTATCTGTCAGGAAGGCAGTGCGGTACACTGGCCCACAATGGCCCCGAAGAATCTTCATCTCGCTGCCAGCACAATCCTCATCATCGGCCTGTAAGGTGAATCATTAACATCAGGTATAAATGACTGAATGTTAAAAATGTCTTCAGTAAACATTTAAATGCTATATACACACACACACACACACACACACACACACACACACACACACACACACACACACACACACACACAATCAATCAAGATTAAAATGAAACCATAGTATCCCCACAGACAGTGGAGTCTCTCACCTCTTCATCCAAAATATCACAGGCAAGGTGAATAGATGACACATCCACAGCGTGAGGCTCAGCCTTTAGCTTGCGTGCACGTAGGCTCCACAACTTGACGCAAGAGTTGTCAAAACCAGCGGCCAGCAACTTGCTGTCAGCAGATATCTCAGCAGTGTTGAGGAGCTGGTCAGTATGATGAAAGGCATAGAAGCAGACAGTGGTGAGGGAAGGTGGCCCATCCTTCACCCGCCTGATACAGTCCTGTAGTGACTCCATGGCTGCTTCATTCTGGAAGATGCTGGAGCTTATGTCACCAGGATCCAGCCCCTCCCCAGTATCCACCCCTCGTGAGGAAGATCCACCAACAGCACCCCCTCCATAAAGTTGGTAGTCCATCCGTTGGACTGCAGTCACCTCTACCTGCACGTGAGCGCTCAGAACCCGACAGAGGGCAGTATTGTCAGCGCTTTGAAGGTAGCGCAAGAGGTAGCTATATGCCGGGTCAGTCAGGTGCACTACATACTTATGGTCGAGGAATGCAGAGAGCTTAGGGTTGGAAGATACATCCTGAACAGCAAGTACATTGCGCAGCAATTCCACCATTTCTTTCTGCGCAGAATTTTGCAAGAAGAGCCCCTGGAAGCGGCTGTGGAAGCTGTCCACGGCATTCTTTAGCCCACAGCGCACCATGTCCAGATGCAAGTAGACAAAGAGCGGATACAGCAGGCAGCTCACCTCCTGGCCCCATGGCACTTCTGCTTCTAAATGGAAACAAAGCAGGAAAAAAGTGTCCATATACACCAATTGGTGGTCAAGACTGTCAATGCGATAGAATCCAGTTGTCCCGTACTGTCTTGTGCTGAGCATAATTAAGTTTCTACACGTAATTTACTGAATTCATTTTTCTGTGATTTTCTTTAATACTTCCATGAGTGTTTATTACATGTCCATAGGAGACAGGACAGGAGTTCTGTTCCTGTGTACAGGTAAATCCTAATATATGAAATTTTGCTATAACGCAGGTAATATTTTAACAGTGTGGTTCCTGCGAAATTGCGTTTCCCTCTACTACGCAATGCAGGTGCTGTGCCACCACTCGGTGTGCCACTGCTGTGCATATTACATAAAAGACATTTTATGATGTTTTAGTGATATTTGGGAAAGTTGGTAAGGGGTGGGGGAAAAAAAAAATTTTCCTCCATTTAAAATATTTGAAAATAGAATCCCAGCATAGTATTTTCAGGAACAAATTAAGTGTGTAAATTGGGGTTTACATGTATTACTTACACAGGGCTGACAATGTGTGAGATTTTATCTATTGTGTCTTTGTGAGGAATGCATGAAGAATGACAGCATAACAGGCAAATTTGCTATTGTACTTAAGCCCATTGTATGAAAAAAGCGTAAAGATTTTCAAAACTGTATTTCGGGACTTTCATTATAAGCAGGCTGAACATACTGCAGGGCTGTGGAAGGAACTTACCCGCTAGAAAGTTACGGAGTCTGGCAAACTGCTTCTCATATTGTAGAGGGTCTGCTTGACAAGGAGCTGCAGAGACCACATTGGTACAGCCAGATTCTGCCTGAACTGTAAACATTAACAAAAAGTTGAGGCCTACATAGCAGCATAGCAAAAGCCAGTTGACTCTAAAATGTGCTCAGCAGTAAAAACTTAGTTTGTGTATAAAATCTTCCATCACAAATGACACTATGCAGCTCAGGTAATGTTACCTGTAAGGTTCGCCGCCATCTCTTCAGCAGAGTGAGAAAATTTAGCTCCTTTCAAGGAGCTCTCAGTGTCCACATACTGCCTCCGCTTCAGGTACTGAGCCACTGTGTACTGGATCTGCTCAGTCCTTACTCGCTTCATCGCCTGTCATGAAGACCACATCATCATCAGACCAATATCATTTATGTTAAACAAATGTTGCCACCCCACAGCAACAGCAATCCACGGTATGACCAAAATTTGCTCACAACTATTGATCAACATGTTATAACAAGACCTTAATACAGCACTTTCAAGGTGTGCAGATTATTCAAGGACAACCTTTAAGCTTTCAAGCTTTAGAAGCATTCGGATAAGGACAAGTAGGTTCCGGGACAGTTTTTTCCCCCACACCGTAAGACTGATAAACCACTGACCCCTCCCTTGGACAGTGGAAACAGTCGATTGGAGTGTGTCTGTATGCCTGTTTTTTTTCTTCCATTGTATTTCTATCAGTGGTGTGTTGTTGTTGGTTTGGCTGTTGTTTGGGTTCTGTTTTGGTTGGTTTTCTTCTGCTCTGCTACTACCTGTTTCGTCTGCTATCTCTGCTTACTAACTTCTAACTCTGACCTCTATGTATATTTTCATATCTTATTCCTTATTTATTTATTCTCCTTATTTATTTATTTTCCTTTTTCTTAATTTCAGTATTCATTATTTAATTTTTATACCTTATTTACTGAGGATGCCTGGAAACAAAAACTTTTCATGGTGACAACACTGCAATGCTGTGTTAGTACATTCATGACAAATAAACCTTGAACCTTGAACCAACCGTACATTTCCCTCAGCAATGATGTCTAACTGGAATGGTGGCTGTGGGGCATCCTAGACTCAGTTTTTGCTGTATATGAAGATGTTTGCTCATAAAAAATTATGCTGTACCTGTGTGCATTTTAGATATGCATTACCAGTGCTCTCTTGACCCTTACAACCACAAGAGGATTATTTCAGGTATTACAGACAGGTCATGGAAAGCTCTGTAACCCTCACCAGCAAACACCATGTCAACCTATAATTGTTCAACCTTTTATATACAATAATGCAGACTAAAAACTTCACAATAGCATACAACTACTAGCCCTCTTCCTCCTAAAAACCACCAACACATTTTTATGCATCTTCAGATTAATCACACAGATACTCAACATTCCATAAGTTTATCAAAATTAAAATCTGGGTTGTAGTTTAACAGGTACATAGAGGTACACAAATCCAAATTTTGTTAAATATCTTTTAATTAGTTGGGGGGAAAAAAAACATTGTTCTAGTAAGCTTGTATACCAGAACATGTATACCAGCATGTACGAATGTACAGCGACACCAGGAGCCGCCTTACACTCAAAACACACCGAGTTCTGGGAATCAACTCAAGTTTTGTTTCTCAGTATTAATGTACATGCAGAAGACGAAGACTCTGGTACAGAAAGAACGCCCGTCAAGGTCAAGTCAAAGTCATTTTTTCTTTTTCCCCTTTGGTGCATCATAAGAACCAGTAAAAACGGAAAACAAAATATTGTTAAAACTGTGCATAACGTACAGATCACAGCTGTGGAACCATCTAGACACCTGAGCCGTTTTCACTTGAGTTAACAGACTGCAGTTTAGCCTTTTCTTCACACGACTGACAGCACTTCTTCTGTCTGGGCTTTCAGAAAGAAAAGTAGTCTGGATCAGTTAAGTCTTCTTCATCTTTCGGCTGCTTCCGTTAGGGGTCGCCACAGCGGATCAACTGTTTCCACTTCTTCCTGTCCTCTGCATTTTCTCTGTTACACCAACCACCTGCATTTCCTCTTTCACCACATCCATAAATCTCCTCTTAGGCCTTCCTCTTTTTCTCTTGCCTGGCAGTTCCATCCCTAGCATCCTTCTCCCAATATAACCCAAATCTCTCCTCTGCACATGTCCAAACCAACGCAATCTCGCCTCTCTGACTTTGTCTCTAAACCGTCTAACCTGTGCTGCCCCTCTAATATACTCATTTCTAATCCTGTCCATCCTCGTCACACCCAATGCAAATCTTAACATCTTTAACTCTACCACCTCCAGCTCTGCCTCCTGTCTTTTGCTCAGTGCCACCGTCTCCAACCCATAAAGCATAGCTGGTCTCACTACCATCTTGTAGACCTTCCCTTTCACTCTTGCTGGTACCCTTCTATCACAAATCACTCCTGACACTCTTCTCCACCCACTCCACCCTGCCTGCACTCTCTTCTTCACCTCTCTTCTACACTCCCCATTACTCTGGACTGTTGATCCCAAGTATTTAAATTCATTCACCTTCGCCAACTCTATTCCCTGCATCCTCACCATTCTTCTGTCCTCCCTCTCATTTATGCACATGTATTCTGTCTTAGTCCTACTGACGTTCATTCCTCTTCTCTCTAGATCTGGATCAGTTAAGTGCCTTTTAGTTTTTAGGTGCTGTCCTTAGCAAAAATCTTTAACAATTTGCAAGCCAGCTTCTACTTTTTCCTTGCGATGAACGTTCAAATCTCCCACATGTTGGACACTCGAGTTAGTAAATAGGAGGACAGCTGAGAAGGCAGGAAAAGCAAAACATCAACGTCAAGCAAAGTAAACCTGGACTCCAGTTATTTATTTTACTTATTCATTTATTATTTTTTTTTTTTTACGAAAGTCGAACTGTTCATTCTTTGGTTTCGAAAACGTCAAAGAAACTTCAACGTAAACTTTGCCTCCCAAAAAAGTAAAACACCTGTAACAGAAGCCAATACCCTCTAAAACTTAGTGGTTTTACAGCCAAATTCAATCCGGAATTAAGGCACCGCTTAACTTAGGTGAAAACTGTTACTTTTTACCTGGTCGTACCCTCGATTTGCCGCCATCCTCCTTCAGATCCGTCTTTACTTGACAATAATGCAGCTACGCTCAGTTAGCTTGTTGCTAACCATTAGCAGCCATGCATATCGGCGGAATGAAAATGATATTTAGGAAAAACGAACCAACTTTGCACATTTAGCATAAAAACGCGACGCTCAGTCCTGTACTGTGAGCTTTGCGGACCGCAAGGGCTGCTCTTGTCGGCTCTCTGGTCACCTGTGCGACGGCAACCCAGGCAGTCGAGGCCTTTCTACACCTACAAGCTGCCCCGTCCCCGACTAATTCAACCCCCAAAAAACGAGTGCCACTGCATGTTTCACATCAGCATCCTACTTACTGCATATCGTGATGTGCAGTCCAGTTGCCGGGTTCAAATTAAACAAGACGAAGCCGAGGACAAAACTCTACTTCCCGACACCTTCGGACCTTCGGTCTTTCCGCTGCAGCTTCGGCCAGCGCGCGGTCACGCTCCCGAACGAGCGCGGCTCCGTGCGGCGCATCGATTGCTTCGGCCTGGGCTCGCGCGCCTTCCTCTTCCCGGGGGGGCGTGGTCTTGTCACGCTTTTTCAGAAATGGAGCGAACGAAATGAGCAGACAGAACAAGAACCATCGCACAAAACCGAGCGGCCGCTGCCAGTGGGCAGGGAGCTTACAAAGTCTATATAAATAAGTAAATAAATGAAAGTATAGGGAAAAAAAGATAAGGATCACGTATATCCTTACACCCTTCAAATTACGTCAGATTCCAAACAGTTCCGATGGCTGTGTATATTACGCAAAAATTTTGTATCGTTTTCAACAATTCTTAATAGCTTTCTTATTATTAGAATATGTAATAGATTCAATGTATTCTTCAGATTCCTTAAGGAAAGCAGATAAATGTGGATTCCTGTTAGTAAACTTGGAGCTATGCTTGTGACGCTTAATCTAAGCCTGTCTCCCCATGAGTCTGTCGTTGTGTAAGAATCCAAAAAGTACAAAGTGAAATGTCTACATATCAGTGATAAGTCTCTGGATCTGCCATGCAAGAAAAACAATGTGCATCCAAGTTTGCTGATAAAATTGGGGAAAATTTGTATAAGATTTTGAAAGGTTTGCTAATAGTTTTTTGAGGGCTCTCTGTAAGGAGAATACCATCCCATGGTAGTCAAAATGTGATAATTTACCATATGTTGGAAAGAAATATGGAATGTACCCAGCAAGTGGTATCACTAATAAAACAAGAGATTTTATTTTAAATTACACATCCAATATATACAGCAAAACAAACTTTATCCAAAATTAGAAAGCACATGGGAAATTCAGATGTAACAAGGAAACACTATACATTTATTCTATGATTGTATTGATAGTAATTTATTCTGAGCTCATGTGAAAAATGTGATATATCAGCATTTGAAAGCTGAAAGGAATTTCATAGATTTTTTTCCCTTGCACTTAAAAGTAAAAATATTAATCATGATATATGGACCTTAATAATCATGTATCATTTTTAATAAATAAATTACACAAATATAGAATGCTAAACCCAGAATCACCCTATTGAAAACTAAACTAGACCAACGCTTTAAAAAACCAAGATGCACAAGCAAAATGTTTGAAATCCATGGTTCCTCATATGTAACTGTAAACCTTGACCATTTTGTTTCTTTTTATTTCTCGTTCTTTTATTTCTTGGTTCTTTTTTACTTGTTTTTTAAATTATTTGCTTATATTTTTCATAAACTACTAAGTATTGTATACATATTTTCATACAATGTTATATTTTACTGATATGATTAAATATACTTGAGTTTTATGCTTGTCGCATTCAAACAAAATAAAAAAGCACATATAAGCTGTCCTCGACTTATGAAGTTAATGTACTCAGGAAAGGTTTGGTGATGCAACATTTTTTGTGTTCTGAATTGCAAAAAGGGGATCCGTGTATCCTAAAATATCTCCTAATCTCATTACAACTGACAGTTTCTTCAACAGCTACACTTAGTTATTATAACTCAAAATAACAAGATAATTTCTTTTCATTAATTATTCTATAATATCACACGAGTCTGTTGCCCTTATAGGGCAGTAAATAATTTGGAAAGTATAAATAATTATCTGGACTACACCAGCCTGCAGGCAAATTTTCAAGACAATAATTGTTAACCTTTAGTTGGCTGACACTTTCATTCACTGCAATGTGAACAAAGTTGTTCAATTGTTATTTTGTGCTATTACAATGCTAGATGAACAAGTTTTAAAAGATTGACTCATTTATACAGCAGGATATTTGTATTGGTTTGATTCAGAACTCAGATGTACTGCACAGGAAGAGCTTTCAAAGCACAGAGACTCATTTGTTCTTAATGCTCACTCACTAATGGCAAGTGGACAAAATAATGGGTTTTTTGCCTGCAGTTTGTCCTCTTTCGCTCTGGTTGCTCTGCACAGTGTATCATTATGACAGCAAGATCAAAATCCACAGGCCAGAGAGCCTGCCAGGCTGCTAGTTTTCTGGAGAGGGGGCCTGAGGAGTTACTGATGCTGGAACCCAATGAGCTGGAGGATCAAGGTTCATTTCATTGTCATTCTGCTAATACAGATGTACAAGTGAACAAAAGTGTGATTTTTCCTGGACCACACTGACAGACAACACAAAAACATAAGACAACACAGACAAATTGCTATGGAATATAGATAAGTCGGGAAAAAAAATAGATAAAAAAGAGATAAAAAGATAATGCATAAAAGGATTAGCGCAAGCAGTCAGTAATGTTTGTGGTAATGATGTGAAACATTTCTTAAATATGACATACCATTACTTTGACTAAATGTGGATTTCATTGTAGACAATGAACATTTTCAAGTCTAATTTCAAGGATTTGGCACAGCTCTTCCCTCAGTATCAATTTTACAGCAGTTATAATGTGATGTGCAAAGGAATAAATGAAATCACAAAGTAGTTTTGCCTTATTTTTTCCTTAAATTACATGAAAGTACAATGAGCCAAAGAAATGCATAAACTAGTTGAATGTATTAGGTGTTTAAGATATTTTATGTTCCATTTGAAGAAACAACATTTTAAAATATTGTAAATAAACTGGACTGCATTGTTTTGATGGTCAGCATTTGACAGGACTGTTTTTTTTAGCTCTTCATGCACATTCAGAAAGGATTACTGTATGTTTCTGCTCTATACTTTATCTATCTATCTATCTATCTATCTATCTATCTATCTATCTATGTGTTTGGTGCCTTACAAAGGTTCTTATAAGGCTATGGGGTAAAATCATAGTATGTTGGCATTCTAAGCTATAATACTCCACTGCAACAGAAAACAATCTTAACTTAGCACTAGAGAAAGCCAGTTTCAGGGTGAAAACATTATTTTTGGATAGTTAATGGAAAAAAACAGTGCCTGTTTTTTGTTGATGCTCTTCAATCCCATGAAATGTTGCAGTTATAACTAGTTATAATGCAATGGAATATTGTACTGTAATTCTTGTTTTTAGAATCGCACTTCAAAAGTAACCACAAACAAACAGATACACAACAAATTTATTTCTATGGACATTATGGTGCACTAAAGAACCAGTGCTGTGCATGCAGTACTAGCCAATATGCAAAAATAATTAAAACACAAAGCATATAAAAGCATAGTTAAAAAAATACAATATTAATATGTCACTGTGTAGATACTAAAGGATCACAGAATAATACTTACAGTTCACCATATTTAGAGCTGTCCATGCATTTACAGTAAAATAACTTTTAAAATGTATCTTAAAGTTTTTCCATGAATATGTTTGTATACTCCTGTTTTCTTAGATATTTGTAAGATATATAAAAATTTTTTTAATAAGAATATAGCTGGCAAAAATGTAAAATCATCCCTTTGAAATTGTTCAAATTAAACATTATGGCCTAGTACAAACTTTTGCTGAACTGTTCACCTTTGCAACCACTTATTCATGCACTTGCGCTGTGTATGGTTGTCAGTAGCGAGTGCCAAAGCCTCTCATCTCCAGCTTGGGGATGTCCCGCTCATTGGAGAAGACAGCACGATCAATGCGTGAGCTAGGGCTGCCAACCTTGCTCAGCCACAGCTTCCTAGGTGAGAAATAATTATGTTTTATTGCTATTGTAGAGTCTTGGTACCCCACATTCCTGTAGTAACTCCCTTAGGATAAGCAAAGGGTCCTTGTTATGTACATTTTTCAAGGCCACAAAACATATGTAGATTTGCGTAGGATAGTCCTCTTTGTCCATCCCCTCTTACATCTGCACCAAGAAGAAGAGCTGGTCCACCATTCCACAACCAGGTCAAAATCCTCACTGTTCCTCCTGAATGGGGAACTCAGCCATCAAGCTGTCACCTTTCAAATAATCTTTCCATGTCCTTTCCGGTTTTCTTATAATAAAGACGAGTCCTGCTTGGCAGATAATTCTATGTGTGAGTCTTACACAGACAAAGCAGTCGTTCACAGCTTAAGTGTCTGTGTAAGAATCACACAGAATTGTCTGTCAAGCAGTACTTGATATTAGAACTTACCATAGTAAGTTCAGAGGCGCAAACTGAATATTAACAGCGCTTAGAATGCTGGAAAAAAGTACTATTAGTGGTTTGTTTCTCTTGGGAGTCTCTGAACCCGTCATTGTATCTAAGGATGCACTCACATTTCTCTCACTTTGTCAGAAGGTCCCTGGACCTGGCCGACAACAGTACCCTGCCTGGTGTTCTTCACCCAACCACTCACTCCAAGTTTCTTGCCTTGATCCTCGGTGTACTGCAACGGCACAAGAAAAACACTTTAAAAGACTCCAAACTTATTGTATAAGCACTGATTTATTTGCATTATTTGTATAACATCATTACCTAAATACAGTATTTGATTCTAGGGTTTCTTAAACATGTTAATACTGGTATGATGTATAATAGAGATGTCTGTGATATTTGACAGTAGGTATAACGGATATACTTGAGTGATAATGCTTAAATGTTTTATCCAGAAAGTGACTTACCATTCTGAAGCAGACACCTGAGAAGGACAGATAGTGCATTAGTGTTTATGCAAAATATACAAATATATTTTGACAATTTCAGTGCCTGCAGTAGGCAGTTAACAGGTAGAATTAAGTTTTTATTTAAAAAAAAAAAAAAAAAAAAAAAAAAAGGCAGCAACCGAACTGCTGCTCCAAGTGTCTAAACATAGGCGCGCTTTTTTTAGGCGGAGGAAACACGGCCGCGCCGAACCCAAGCCGGGCAACAGTTAGAAGCGTCCCGGTTGCACCGCTCACCCTGAACATTTCCAAAAATCTCGAAGTCGACGGAGCACAGCTTCGCTCCTCCGTGGCTGCCATCGCCCGACATGGCAGACAAAACGACGAGGCTGACGAGGAAGCAGCGGCGCGCGCCTCCCGACGCGAGCATTCGCGCGGTTAAAGGGTTATTTTTGTATATTAAAAATAGCGTTATTTTTATATATTAAAAGCAGAGTTATTTTTAATTCGGCCAATCGCTTGTGGAAATCAAACGGGCGTTATTTAAACTCGGCCACCTCCATTTTCGTAATACACCGGAATGTGTACACAACGGGACGGGTCGTGGCGCAGTTGGTCGGGCGGCTGAACGGTGACTAAATTCAGAATTAATGTCGCCTCCGAAACAGCCCGTTTCATTCCCTCAAAGCAGCTTACAATGGTAATAAAATAATTTTTTTCATCCGATTATACAGCGAGGCATTTTTTTGTTCACCTCAGCAAGTTGAGGTGAGTTCCTTGCTCAAGGGAAATGCAGCGGGAGCAGGATTTGAACGTTGGTGTGAGGCAGCGACTCCGCGAGGAGTACACGTTATTGATATATATTGGTATAAATTATTAATATATACAATAATTGTTATGGATGATGCAAATTCGTTTGGATGACACGATAATACAGTTAAAATTAGACACAAACCACGCCCAGTAAGGGCAAGTAGCTGAACCATGGCCAGGAAATGGTGGCATGACTGGTCTGTTAGTTTTAGCAGTCACTTTTATCTTTTAATAAGCGATGGAGGAGATTTATTAACTCACCTCCGCTTTTAAGAGTTTGACGGTTGTAATGTGCGTGAAAGATTTTATCGAGCCTTGTTTTTCATACCTGGTCATCTACCAGCCCCCTGACCCGACATTGGCGGATGTGGGTGCAGAGTAATGGCCGCAACTGGGTCTCTTTCACATTTTAACTCTTTAATTTGACCCAAGACGCATGCTTTTCAAAGGAACTGTCCGAATACGGTTTATAAACCTTTTCATTGACTTTTTTAACTCTTATTTCCAGATGCGGGGGACCCGAGTCGCATGACTTGGCTCGAGTCGTAAATCTGACGACTTGGGACTTGCTTGAAGATAACTTAAAAAAGACTCAACTTAACTTTAGCGCGATGACTCGGAAGGGCTTCACATTTTTTTCATTAAATGTTTATTTTTGTTTCTTTTGCAACTTTTATGTACGGCCGTCATACGGAGTGTAGTGGAACAGATAGTTTATTGCAAGCCATCGGCGCTATACATTGGACATCTCCCTCCAAAAGTGCTCCGGTGCTTTGCGACGCTCAAAACGGCGCTTCAGGGCAGCTACCAGCTCGGACAGATTGTCGTGCCGTTTCGGAGGGACCTCCAGCAGAACGGTCAGCGCCTTGCCTTCCAGCACAAGGCCCAGCTGTGTCACCGTTGTTCATGCGCGCCATCCGTTGTGGTGTGCTGCCAGGTGAAGCTGGGGTTTGTACGTCTCCCACAGCTCAGGGGCGGCGGATTTGGCAGGAGTTCCCAAACTTCCCGGGTCCTTGATGTTGCCCGGGGGGGAAGGAGCCATCAGCGCCTCGGGCTGGGGGTCCGCAGGCATCCCCACACTCAGCGGTGCATCCTGTAGCAGAGCCTCCCAAAGCCACTGGAGTGAGTCGATTACCTCTTCCGTCTTCTGCTGGAGAGCACTGTATTCTTCCACTGGCATCTCCTTCTTCTGGTGGCAACTTTTTTGCTTCCGTGTGCTGAGTCTCTGCTCGGTCCTGCTTCTGACACCAATGTAGTGCCCCTCATAGGCGCCACCACAGAAAGACTCGGGAGTCAGGAGCCCGGGAAACTGTTCATTTATTTGGTTGTCCGTGCCAGCAAACAAACCTCTCAAAAAGACTGCCAGCACCACAAGACTAAAAACAACAAACCCTCTCTCTTACTTGGAACTCAGAATTCCCACGCCCAGGAGTTCCCGACCATGGTGCACCCTTCCACTCCATATCCCAGGATGCACCCCGGCAGCAACGCACACACAACAAGCAGACAACCAAACAGACTAACACAGAACTATACACAATTAATATTCAGACAACCACTACTGCATGCACTTACAGCACGAAAAGATCGCTGTGCTTTCGTCGCTCACAGGTTTCCTTGAGTTCGCAGCCCCACTCTTCGCCAGTTTTATGTACAAGCATCACACAGAGTGTAGTGGAACTCTTCCCATTGTTACCAACCCAGTCACCCAGTCACAAGCAAACACCACCCTCAGGTTTGGCATCAGGGATGGATTCCAGTGACCAAGATCCAGGCAGGGGACATTTCATTCTTTTTTTATATACTCATAGGGGTTATGGGAGCCGGTGTGGAACATTCTTTGCGTACACTCTCCTTCCTAGTCCTGTTCACCAGTGGAGACCCTACCAGGAGCTCTGGCTTCATAGGACAATAGCTGATGGGTACTGTACTAATAAATGCTCATGAAGTGGTAGATGAGTTTTTGGACAAAGGTCTGTGTTTATTCCTTAATCCATGTCCTCATTGTCACCTGTGGTTATGAGTTTTGGGTAATGAAGAAAGAAATCACAAATCCAAGCAGCTAAAATGAGGTTTCTGCACAGGATAGCTAGATTCGCCGTCTGTGGCAGCTCACCAATCTGGAGGACCCTCAGAGTAGAACCATTGCTAATCCAGATGCTTTGGGATTGTTTTAAGGATTCTCCTGGTTGACACTCTTGGGATTTATACTTGGCAGGCCCCCCCGGAACGAGACCCCACGGCCAACCGAGGACACGCTGGACAGATTACATCTCTCAGCTGGCATGGGAATACCTGGGAATCCCCAAGGAGGAGCTGGAGACCATTGTGGGGAACTGTCACGCCCGCGGGTGCTGCGAGACCGCCAGGTGCACGGTCTCGCCACCCCGCCTCCTGGACTGAGCGCCTGCAGGTGGCGCACTTAATTGCGGACACTTTAAAAGGGCCCTCCTGGGCCTTTACCGGCGGCTCAGTCTTCTGTTCTCTGTTCTGTTACTTATATTGCTATTGTTAACGCTTCTGGTCTGTCTATTACTTTGCGTTGCAATAACTGTTTGTTCTTTTGCTAAAGCCTTTATGCTTCTCGGTGCTCTTCAGCCTCGCCTGCCGCGACGCTGATTCTGGTTGTCAAGCACCCCTTGTTTTGCCAGCGTTTGAGTTGGTGCCATTAAAGCACTCCCGGTTTGTCCGTTCGGCTGCCTGTGTCCCGCGATTGCTTCCTCCACAACACCCGGGGCCACGAGCCCCCGTGACTGGAACAAGAGGGTGTGAGGAAACCATCTCAGCTAATGCTGTTTCAAATTCATAAAAAGACTAAAATGCAAGTATTTTAGACTAAATTTTAATTTATAATACTATCTTAGTGTTTTACTGTTTAACCTGTTAATAAAGCAAAGGACATTTGTGCTATGATGCTTTCACTGATTGTGACTTAGGGGTGAAAAATACTTTAAATGAACAAACCAAGTTACAGTCTTTTGGTCCCAGGGTGCTCTTATGATGAGGAGTTAATCTGTAGTCTAAGTCCATTTTACAGTGTTTGCGAAAATAAAACGATTACAGTTCTAATTTCTCCATCCATTTATTGAGCAACAATTGACAGCGGGTAATTTTGATTATACAGACATTTAAACTGACACCTTAATAAAGTATTGTTTATTAAATGTACACGTTTGCTTTGTGTAACAGTGTTACCTTAAACAGAGCTTTTGGAGTAAATAATCCAGTACAGTTAGTGTAAAAATCAGGCGATGATGAATTACATTTTTCCTACATGCTGCTTCCTCAAAGTGTCTGAAAAACACAGATTTTGGAAAAAATGAGAATTTTGTTAAAAACATCCTTACTTTTTCAACTATTTATCCCTTTTTACAGATATGCCCAAGTGCAATATCACTATTGGAGATAATATTCCACCCTATAGGTATCATTTTCTTGATAGCTTTTGAGTTTAATTATAAATATCCCTATTGCCAGTGAAACCACTACCTGGAACCTTGAAATGAAGGGATTAGTAAATGTTGAGTCTTTGTTAAACTTTTAATAATGATGAAAAGGGTGGTGATGTTTGGTGGCCCTGGCAGTTACCAGTAAACCTGATGTTAATTTCCAGTAAATCTGATCTACTACAGCTTCCTCTCTATCAACTGGTGTTCCATAGGGCTGTGTGACCTGTCCATGTCTCACAACGCAATTATGGGACAAGCCATGGTTATATCCCGTTGGCCTGCATCTCCTTCCCGTTTGGTCTTCTGCCTTCCACCACCAAGGGGCATGAGATGTGTTTAACTGTCTCGTGTGTTTTCCCTCCTTAACGTTTTCCATTTGCTTACGTACCTTTCTGTATTATTATTCCAAGATTGCAGCCTACAAGATGGTCAAAGAATCTGAATCTTAATACATTCAGGGCCAGATTACTTCCTACAGTCAAGCAAGAGTGTTTTCCTCTGCTACATCTGGCAACTTGGCAAACCCTCACATGTGTGGTTCAAAATTAAAAGTTTGTGGATTTTTGGTTTAGGCTCCAGTGTGGTGGCAAGAATTTCTTTTGTCCATCAGAACTACTGACTCACTTTTAAAATTGAAGAAGGGTCTCAAAAGGCATCTTTCTGAGACCCAATTCTTTTTGGATCTCCTAACAGTTCCATAAACATGCATTACTCCTTATTTGATGGTCACCTTTTCCTAATCAGTTCTGTAGACAGCTACTAATGCACTGTGTGCTGGCAAAATTGGACTAACTGTTTCAAGAATCACATTTCGCTATAACTTCTGCTGTGAAATACATTTTTGTTCATTCTGAGTTGTAAGTCACTTTGGAGAAAAGCAACTGCTCAACGAATAAACGTGATACAGATGTTAATGGTACTGTTGACCTTTGCCCTGTGATGGTGGACACACACATAACATTGACTTACCAGTGGAAGGTGACTGAGAACTTCATCTATAGTTACATCATCAAAACTCTCTGGGAAGGATGGATCACGTTTGCTGGATTCACTTTGCAAGTTTGTAAGATCCTCCGGGCTGCCAAAACGAATCACAATAAAATTTCATACAAACATTTAACACCTACCGATGTAAGTTCACTGCAAACTGAGAAGACCGAGGCATGTAAGAAGAAGAAGAAAATCTTGAAACATTCATGCATTCCTTCACTCATTATTTTTGCAAGACTTGGTTGCAGTGGTGTGGAGCCTTTCAAGACAACATAGGGGGGTGAGGCAGGGTGCACCCTATATGAGATTCCATTCTGTCTCATTCAAATACGTATGCGCACACACTAAGCACAGTATAGAGTCTTCATAGAGGCATCGGTTCACCTGAAGCAAGTGTCTTTGGACTGATGTAGAAAACCTACATGAACATGGAAGAACATTCAAGATCCACACAGATTCAGCCAAACCAGAACACACATCCAAGCTCATTCCCCAGGAGCTGTGAGGCACCAGCACCACCTTCTGTACCACTGCACCCTACTTGAAAAATCTGTTTTTAACAAATTAAACTACCCAGGTCCTTCCTTCATCTTCACCCCTGCATCAGTCACCCCTCTCTCTTGCTCCAGTTTGGCTCTTTACTCCAAGCATTCATCGCAGTCTCCTCTCTCGCCGCTATATTCTCACTGTACCTTTTTGGCACGAGGATGCCCACATGTAACAGCTACTGTGATGCTGTAGTGACTTTCAGGCAGTAATGACATTACTAACTTTAAAATTTTTGCATTTTGTCCACATCACTAATGTATATAAAGAACCTCACAACCTCTCAAAAACACAGCTTTCTAGATACAAAGCCAAAAACACTCATATTGTATAATGAAATCTTACTAGCTTTGAAAAATGTTACTGCTATTTTAACTTTAAATTCAAATTTGTCCTTATCATACCTTCTTTTCCCAGTTAGAACAGAGTCAAGGTATTTTTTCACTGCCATCTGTTTCCGGAAACGACTGAAGTTGTCCGTGAACACAGCATCTGAGTGGCGCTTGACTGGTATGCGGTCTTCCATTGTATCATCACTAAAACCAAGAACAAAAAAAACACTGTCTTATGCAGTCTGGCAGGTTTTGGTTGGTTCCCTTAATTTACTTTACTGTCTAAAAGTTTAAAATATTTGTTTTCATTGTAATACCGGTGAACTCGA
Organism: Heterotis niloticus; assembly: GCA_018136845.1. Lineage (NCBI taxonomy): Eukaryota > Metazoa > Chordata > Actinopteri > Osteoglossiformes > Osteoglossidae > Heterotis > Heterotis niloticus. The sequence goes on from CM030896.1 coordinate 23,034,583, forward strand.
TGCTAATAAAACTTCAGCTATTCTAATAGCACAAGCAAAAATTGTTTACTACACAAACCTGTTGCACAAGGTGCCATAGTTGAACAATGGAATAAAAATGTTTTTAAATTAAAAAGCTAATGTTATAATAATTATTGCCCTAGATGAAATCCATTAAAAGAAATGCTTTACTAAAAATTGTTTTACCTGTTATGCTTTCCGATCAAAGACTCGAGATACCGTCTGGCAGAAAGTTGTCCCAGAAGTTTACTGAAGCCACTTGTAAAGAGGCCATCAGCATGTCTTGTGGGTCTTTGAGGAAAAAAAAATCATATTTTAATGCCGTTAGAAGGCTACTACCCAGAATTCTTCCGTTTCTCCACAGTCTACGTACGCCATTGCTACTACTGTGAAATATTCTCACTCACACCCATGTTCACAAATCGACTGATATTTTCATGAAATATTTCATATGTCAAATATAAAAGTAAGCCTGGGTCCTACAATTTCTGCTGTAGGACCTCCCTATTACAACCTTATGTTTGCTGTTTATTTTATCAGTTTATTCATTTGCTTTGCCATACCTTGCTCCTGTGTTTGATGAATCGTAATAAAGCTGATAGTCTTCTACTTGTGAATCCGGGGGGTTATGTGTCCAGTTGTTCTCATCGCCCTCAAAACTCCCCAGCCTACAGATAATCAGTTTTTATACTCTGTAAACATTTAGACACTTTGACTATTTTGTAAACTATAAAACCTAAATACTTTAAACCATGCAGTAGACTGAGGTGGGAAAGTATTTTATACAAAACATGCATGTTTGCTATACTCATAAATGCTTGCAAATGTAAGCCATGTAGTCATATAGGCCATAAGGATTAATAAAAAAAAATGCTAAGAACTTAACTCCCTTCTCAGAGCTGCAAAAACTATTTTTTAGAGCATTTTTTGATCAAACCTTGTATTGTGAGGGTTATTGAATGAGCGCTTACCTGATAGCAGAGTAGGACCCAGGTCCTGGTAGACTGTGTGTCCCTGAATGTAGAGCGCTGAAGACTGCCAGTAAGGACAGTGCCTGAGGAGCATTCCTATACAGCATGCTTCCAAGAAGAAAATCTTTAAGGGCCAAAGGTCTGGAAGAACAAGTTCATTTTCACTACTGTTCCTTATTTTTCTGTCTGTATGCTGTTTGTTTCATTTAATTCTAGCTTTTCACTGCTCACACCATTTTTCATTTTGTAAGCTACATGTAAAGGTCAAATCTTATTCATACATGTGTTTCAGATCAAATCGATGATGTTAACTGCTGCATTTAACCAACTTTAACATGGATCTGTGCAAAATATGTTTCCATTTTGGACTGCACGTTGAATCAATGAGGCAAATATCAATTCTTATGATGAAATATGCCAAGAAAAATAAGCTGTTTAGAAATAACAAAGAGAACTTACATGTGCTCTGTATATTCAAATGCAGGCGCTGTCCAAGATTCCTTAGAGTTCCACTTCTCTTCTCTTCTCTTTCCTTTTCTATTCTTTCTCTACTCCTGAGTCACTGTATTTGATGTCAGTGCCTACTGTCCCTGTTTATATAGCCAAAAACACCTGACCATACAGGAAAGCGCTCGAGTTCCAGACGTCATTACCAGTCCCCTGGGGTGCACATGTTCATCAGAAGCCCTTCTGTGGACCTGCTCTGGTGAACAAATTTAATCAGTAAATTAACCTGACCTGTTGCATGCATGATACTGAGTCATCCAACACTTGTCCCTGCTACCTGTTAGGTAAAAGTAAGTCCCTGCTAAGTAAAATATGTCAGAAATTCACCTATTTCAGATTAAGACATAATACAAATGTGCAAATATACCATTACCACAAGGTGTCATTAACAAAATGGTTTTAAGGGTAATAACTTGATGTCTACACACTTCACTCAAAAGGTAGTTTACGATGAGTTTTGCTCGGGTGGAAGTTCACAACTGTAAGGTCTAAACCAGAAAAATAAAAGTCTTTAAAATGTGACCCATGCCTGACTCTGCGGAGCCAAGAAAATGATATGGAAGACATGGAAGGCAAGACCAGACCACAATGCAGGACTCTGGAATTGCTGTCTGTGGTTGAAACCTGTCAAAAGCAGTTTTTGACAATTAGATCTCCAAAGATCCCTACCAAGAAATGAGGATATTTTACAACTAGGCAGGTGGACTTATAACTGCCTATGGTTATTCCAGGAGCTCAAGGTTCGCTTCATTTTGCATTTACACAGATATACAAAAGAGTGAAATGCAGTTCCTCCTGGACTATGGTGCTCAGTACTAACAGACAACATAATGACAATGGTAAATACAGACAATTTGCAGAAGACTATAGATACATAGGTAAATAAATACATAACAAATTCCACTGAGTCAAAGACTCACTCACAATACTGGCATGCTTTCCATGGCAAGGAAGGAATGGAAGTGGTTTGCATGTTATTGGCATTTCACAGGGGTAAACAATGGGGGGAAATCTCTAAACTCCACATTTTCTGACCTGGATGCCAAGCTCACACTTCTCAAGCAGCCTAGGAATGGTGAGACACTGGTTTAACAAGGCACTCCACTGTCCCTGTTTAAATAAATAGATACAGAGTTACTGATAACTAAATAAATGGATAAGGAGATGTTGAATGCATAAATGAATGGGTAAGAAGAGTAGTACAAACAAAGTCTGTAGTCATGGTTTTGGTTCAGTGGTGAGTGATCAGTGGTGGAGGTAGTGATCAGTCCCTGTGAAGTCCAGAATTCGGCAGTCTGACAGCTTGCAGAAAAAGGATTTCCAAAGCCTGGTGATGTGATAGTGTCTTCCAGACAGCAGCAGTAAAAAGAGACAGAGGAGGAGGTGAGAGATTCCCTGACAAACCATTTGTTGCAGGTGGTATGGATGGTGGACAGTGAAATCCTGGTGATGGATGGGACAGTTTTTGCTAACCAGGGGCAGAGGCAGTGAAGTTCCCATTTCAGACTGAGATGCAGCAAGACAGAATGCACTCTATAACTCTTCTATAGGATAGAAGTCCAGCTTTTTCCAGTCTCCTTAGGTTCTGGAGATCCTGCTCATCTTGGAAATCCAGATATTTTCTGAACATTGTTGAAATCTCCCAATAAATCTCCCAAGGCTGCTTCTGACTTAGAAGAAGTAGAACTAACCCTCATGATTCTTTGGTTGTTCCTCCACAAGGACTGATTTTAAATTATTCCAGAGGTCCCTCTCAGCAACAAAATGATGGCGGTCCATTCTGCTGGATGTAGGCCACAATCAAACTGTACCTCAGCCCTCACTGCTGCCACATCCCTCCACTCAGTGCCTTAGTTTCCACTGCCCCAGCTAAAATCACTGCTACTGCATTACAATCGGAGCTAAAAGTCCTCGAGAAACAGTACTTTGCAAGCAAACACACTGCGAATCCAATGCTACTTTTCCACAAAAACCATTTCTTGTTTTAAAAATGCTGGCGTACCATGAAAATCACTTAAATTTTTCTGTTGTTCACGGACTGACAAAACTGTTCCTTTCCATGTGCCTTTATCATGAAAAATATGTACAATGAGTAACATTTAATACATTTGCCTACATTTAATAGCACAGCATGCAAATACACGGGTGCTCACATATTAGCTAACCAATCATTTCTGTGGGAAAATGGTCACCTTTATAGATTTTTTTAAAAACCGTTTTACTTATGTGAAAAATATCGACAGTGATTTTTATCTCCTATAGTGATTTTCTTCCCCATAAAGTGTTGTAGATATTGTAAAGCTTAGTAGTGGTGTTCTCAACTAAGTGGATGAGATTGCAGCAAAACTACTACTAGCATCAGGATATGAAAACCATTTCCCTCAGCGGCACACAGCGAGGACCGGGTTCAGTTGAGGTATGCATCATCCACACGTAAAGCCCCAGTATGCAGCACGCAGCTATTTCATCTCCGACCACCAGCCTTTCTGAGTTCAATTATGTGACTAACAGAATCATAGCAAATATTAAACGAATTACGCACAACCTAAAGGGAAGCATGGCTGCTTAATTGACAGTAATGACTTGACCCAGAGCCTGACAGAAACCTGTATCCAGGAAATTCTTTTGTTATTTCAGCTAAACAGAGAGATCCCAAAAGAGAGCCAGATTTGCCATCACACAGATGCAGAAACTGGGGAACAGTTATGTTTCACAAGTCTTTATTTTTCCTTGCTCTTTTCCACCATTTCTGCCAAATAACTCGCGCTGTGAGACAAAGACGGGGACAACTTGACTAAAATGGCCATCTGTGATGTAGTCAGTCAAATTCTCATGCATGTTTTAAGTAGTTTTCACCTTAATCCAGATTTATTATTTGGTAATATAAGTTGCAAAAGAGGAAGACCTGCAATGCGGAGGACGGACACGATCACCACAGCAATGGATGGCCCTTTGTCAAGTCTTGGCTGTACTTGCTGAAGGCAGGATGCTTTTCAGGACATCCATGGAGTTGCCATGAGTTGACACTGACTCAATGGCAACAACAACAACAACAAAATAAGTTGATCTGGTCAGTAGTTTGTAACTGGTGTCTCAAAGTTTAGTTTCAGATTTATTTTTATTAATACTTGACTACTGATACTTTTGTTCAAATATGTTTACAATGTTTGACTCATATTTATACCTTGGGGTTTTTAATGGAAAAATTTAGGGAAAGTACCTGCTCAAGAGTACTAAAGCAGTAGCAGGCAAGCAATCGTGATTCACCAGCAATCTTCATGCTTCGAGACCATGTCTGTAACCACGATGCAGACTGCATCCTCCATTTAAGCTGTATTTACGGTCAGTTTGTCTGGAACCCTTTCACGCAGGTATTTACTTAAGGGTGTGCATGATATGGGTGAACCATCTTCTAGGTACAACCCTTTAACCTTAGCTACTGTGCCACAAAGTGCTCTTCCACTGGGGACATTCCAAGTACAAATGACGAAAATGTCAAAGAAAGTTGGAATTGGGTGTAAAATGCATTGTGATTAAAAAAACAATGCCAAACCAAAACACGAGTTAAATAATCTCACCATGAGGTCTCTTATTCAGCCTATTAACAACAGAAATATAAATCCATGCATCCAGACTTGGATAGACATTGGTTTTGTGAAAGTCCTCAGGTCATCATGCAGTAATTCGTGGCCACAGAGCACTGCAGTGTCAAAACAGGGCCAACATGCAGCAACATCTTTCCGTCTTGGGTACGAGTCATCATAACCAACCGGATTACAATTGCAGTGATTACATTTCCTCCAGTGCTACGGTTTATAACCTCTCAGAGTCTATTTTGGAGTTTGTTTTTGTGTCAGTTTCTGCAACCGATGTATCCAACCAGGATGAGTTGGATACAGGCAAGTCCTGTATACCTGAACACTGATTATCAATGCATCAGTTATACATTGTATGGCCAAAAGTGTGTGAGCACCTGGGCATCACCCCCATATGTGCTTTTTGAACCTCCCATTCCAAAACCATAGCATTAATATGGATCTGTTCCCCCCTCTGCTGCTATAACAGCCGGCACTCTTCTGGGAAGGCTTTCCACCACATTTTGGAGCATGGCTGTGAGAATTTGAAACAGCTCAACTCAGTAAGAAGGGGTATGATTTTTCTGTGGCCCATCTCACTGGTTTTGTAGCACAGAGGTACCTTACCATCCTCCCATGTATCACTGAAAAGGTGTGAAAGCCACTTTGCCTTCAAGTGTTTTTAAACTCTCCCGTTGAATCTCCTTCGCCCCTGCAGTCTTTCCATTGCAGAGGCTTCGAACCACCATAGTGACTTCAGCAACAGTGATAGGTTTTAGTCCTCCTACGACATCAAACATTGCCTCCTGGAAGGGTAGAACATCTGTCAGCTTCAGGAGTTCCCCATCCTTGCTTAGAACAATGTCGGCAACTTCAGTAGCTCCAAACAATCTCCATATCCTCAAGACAGATGAAATGAAAACAAAGACAGATGCTGACTTGGTGGACACTTGTGAGCCTCCTTGTGTTTGAACTGAATTATTTACAAATGTCATTAACTGGCACAGAAGTCTTAAAGACACAATAAAGGCTGCGTTGGACCGGTATCTCTTAATATTTTAACCGGTATTTGATTCTTTGCATTGTCAGACAATGACGCAAACCCTTTGAGACTGAATGCACTGTAAGCTACGCTTTGTAGAATGTCTGACTTAAAATCTTTAGACCACTTATTAATAACTCATTTTCCTGCGGCAAATTCAGCAAATGTTTTACTCTGGGACTTTCTGTCTTTTATGTATAGCCGTCACACAGATTGCAGTTGAACAGATGCGCTAACTCTAGACCCAAAAATGCTACAGCACCCCCACCTCCAACAGTGGCCAAAGGAACATCCCATCACCAGGACGCAACAACTTGAACTTTAGTTGAGCTAATACACAACACCGTGGTTCTGAAATTCTGAAGTTTGGCCTTTAATTTAATTGATCACATGGAAACTTCTGAAACTCGGACGTTTGAGGCTTCAGCCTGCTAGGATACGAAGGAGTCGCAGGCTTATTCAGGTGCTGCTGAGATCAAGTTTGACTTTTTTAACATCTGCTTTGCTTATTACAAATGAGGTACTGAGGCATATTTTATCGACTTATCATAACAATTACTGACACATATACGTATGACTAAAATTTTTACTGTACATTCAAAAGCCAGGAGCGGCAACACTCCGAGAGCTTTAAGTAAAAATGCAGGTTACCATTTCCTCCTCCCAGAAAGAGCAGGATGAAAGATAAGGCCTTGTGTGCTCTTTGAACTTCAGCTTGTCAGATACTGAGTGCCATAGTTCATACCACCTCCTACTACCAGTAAGTATACTTCTTCTGTTCTGTATTATTTATATCTTCTAAAGAAAGGATTATGAAATTTCTTACGTTTTTGAAGGAGCAAAGAATATTTTGTTATAAGACCGCGTTTAACCCTGAAATGCTTGAGTTCACCTACAGCTTTTTTATGCAGTTTTGGTCCCGTTGTGGAAAAAATAATGAAATTTGATATAATATTTTGACTATAGTTTAGTTCTCTAGTCTGGAATGTCGCAGCAGTTTAACCGCTGTGAAGTAATCCGAATTAATAGCAAAACCGTTCCTGACAACATTGCCTCCATGCGGTCGAAAAGGCAGCATTTGGCAGCAAATCGCTCTCTTAAGCGAAAAATGTGGGCTGTAATTTCATAAGTTACAAGGAAAAAAATGAAAGAAAACATTTACTGTTGGAATTTTTACCTGTGGCTGCATTGCAGTATTGAATAACAAAATAACTCCTGTCTTTTTACTTTAGTGAAGTAATTCGCATGCTTTCCATGGCAAGGAAGGAATGGAAGTGGTCGCTTTTAGGGCAAAATCTTAGGAAACAGCAAGAAAGGCATTTAAATGCATTTTAAAGGTAATGCAATGTGCTGACCCATCAAAGCCACCCATTGTCCAGCAGTCATGATTTACTGATAATTGGCAATAGTTTTATCAGTTCATGTTAATGATTTTCAAGACAAAATGGTTGGGCGTGCATTTCTGTCCCAGGCAGTAGTTTCTGAAGAAGCAAACAAACCTCTCAAATCCAAATAAACAACCCTTTCAAGCGAATATTTCAGCGTGGTTTGAATTGGACCAATGGGATGGCCTTTGTAATCCAGCAGAATTCGTATCCAAAAAGCGTATTGTTTTATGGGTGCTTCCTGTACACTAACTTTTCTATCCTGTATGTAATGTATTTTAATTTTGTACTGTATGTTCAGTAGCTTTTCTGCAAAACTTGTATTGTACCAGCATTTTGTGAAGCAGGTATCAGTGGTGCTTTGCATTTCTGCTATGCACTGCATTTGTATGCTCAAAAAGGATTACAAATTTCACTGTAAAGACGTTGATGGTCGCACCTTCACCTGCCCATGGAAATTTTTAAAAATGAAATCTAAAAAAATGAAGATGTGGGTGTTTTAGAGTTATTTAACAGTGGCACCCTGGTACCTTGTGTCAGGAGCATTTGAGATAGTGTAAGAAATACCCACAATCCTGGCATGTACCTTGTTTTGTGCCCTGTTTCTGGGACAGGCTGCAGACACCACAGCACAGCTCCAGGACAGCAGTTTGTGCAAATGAATGAATGAATGAATGAATGAATGAATGAAAAAAGAATGAAGCATTCCAAAGTGTTTCTTTGTATTTATTAAAGGTTTGTGTAAGGTTTTTTCAGTGCCTAATCTATTAAAAAATAGATGGCTGAGTATATACCATGCATAGGAGCAGCTTCAAGTATACATAATATTCATCTCGGGTTCATTAATCACTCGAAGTTGCATAATAGTGTGTGAATGTATCTGTGGTCACCCTGCAGTGGAATGGTATCCCATTTGGGGGTGGTTTCGTAACCTAGCGCCAGTGATTCTGGGATAGGGTCCAGAATCCCGCAACTCTGCTGAGGATTAAATGGTTAATGATGATGGATGGATGCATGGGTTAGTAAATGTAGGTAATCTAATGTTCAGTTTGGAGCAAGGCATCAGGTAAATGAACAAATGTAACTCCAGAGTTCAGGCATTGATCTTAAATAAGGAGGTAAGAAAGAAATGAAGAAATGCCAAGCTGTGCATTAAATGAATTTACTTCTTCCAGTGCATGTATTTCATATTGTTGCAAGTGTGGGTGTGGGTACAGATGGCAGAAAAGAAGACACCAGGAGGGCATCCACAGTATAGGGTTCATTCAAACATAAGACAGCAGCACGAAGAGGATAAGGAGGAGGTTGTGGCTAGGAAGGTCACATGAAAATGTTGTCCTTTCACTTTCAGACGTGTAGGTCCTCCAGAAGGACAAATCACCCCAAAGCTGACCTTACAGTTCAACAGGGACCAGGCCAACTCCAGTGCACTCATAAACAATGACCTCAAAATGTTAACAGCTATTTACATTGCCCAGCTAACACTATGTAAATAAGAACTATTCATAGATGCTCAGATGTGTTTAACATACAAATTTCTCTTAGTCACTGATTCTCTTGATCATCGATTAATAGATTGTCCAGGTCAGTGGACCAGGTGCTGGGACTCTAACCCAGAAGAACTGGAAGGAAATCCCATATAGACACAAGGAGAAAATAAAAAATAGGGACAGACTACTGTCTATTCAAACCAATACCTGAAAACCATCAGTCTCTCCGCTTCCAAGGTAGGATCTTGACCATGGTAACCCTGCACTGGACCAAGTCTAGTTGATAACAGATGAAGTAGCATAAGGAAATATTTCATAGCAGCACAACTAATGCATTGTAACTGAACTCACTATACTTGATTCTGTCCACACAGTAAAGACAACCATTTTTTCCAAAATATTTCTTGCAGGTCGAATGGCAAGCGCCACCAAGTTAACCCCATCTTCAGAAACAAAAATGATTGCTCGTAACGCTCCTCGAGACAAGTGAGTGACTTTAGCAGCATTTAAAATACCAACTGAATCTGAGATTTTTTTCCTTTCTGATTTTTTTTCCCCCACAGATACAATGCTGTGTGGTTAATATTTTTCATTCTTGGCTTGGGAACTCTCTTGCCATGGAACTTCTTCATGACTGCGACCAAGGTATGTGGTCAAATTCTTTGAATGCTAACAAGATCCCCCTCCCAAAAGACCAACTTCCAGCTTAATACAAGTTTTCCAGCTCCACAAAGAAGTCAACTGTTTAAGGAGTAACTCTATTGGTTTAGATAGGCTTACACATACAGTACATAAATAAATATGTGGAGTTACAGTTATAGAGTTTATCTTTATAGTCCCAAGAAAGGCGCAACAGGGCTCATTGGAATAAATTTGTCTGCACAGTACTTCACGAGTCGCTTGAAGGACCCACCTGCAGATACTGGGAACGAAATGATGGGCAACGGAAGCACCATAAGCGTAGACACTCGCAGCATCCTGGAGTCAAAGTTTAACAACCTGATGGCCCTGTGTGCTATGGTACCCTTGCTGGTCATGTCTTGCCTTAATTCCTTTCTGCACCAGCGGTAAGTAAAAAAAGTCTGCAGTGGTCCTTTGTGGTGGTGCATTTATATTAAAACATTTGCCATGGAGATGTTATCAATGTTAATCATCAGTAGAAGAGCATACGTGCAGGTTAGCTGGCCCGTTTATCCACATCACTTTAGTGTAGGCTCTTTGTGTAACTGCCTATTTCTGCAAGAAAAGGAGGCTGAGTGGAACATGACCACTTTCCTTGAGCATGAACTTGCAACCTTTCAGTCCTAACATGCAGACACCCTTCTGCCCTCTGAGGTCTATCAATTTTTCCTGCTTCTAAATTTCCTCATTCCTTTATTTTCCTGAATGCTTTGCTTTTCTTCTGTCTGCTTCCAGCATTCCCCAGAAGGTGAGGATCACAGGCAGCCTGGTGGTGATCCTAGTGGTTTTTCTCCTGACAGCCATAATAGTAAAGGTGGAACTGGAGCCCCTACATTTTTTTGCGATCACCATAGTCAAGATTGTCTGCATCAACTGTGAGTCACCACCTTGCCTATGCTTGACTTATGCATCTCATGGTGTGTTTTTTGGTGCAATAAGACCATTGCTTCTCCAAATTCCCTGTGGCCAAATACAAAACCCACCCACACACACTCTTTCAGCAAATTAAAATAATCCATCTAGCTGCCTAACCTGACCCTTGCCCCCCCCCCCACAAACCCCAACCACATGACGCATGGGCCACCCAGGTGTCCTTACAGAACTGCTCAGCAGGTTAACCGGCCTAGAAGTCCTCACAGTTTGCAACTTTCCTCCAGAAAAGGCAGAAAGGAAACAGAAGTTCACAAGTTCACATTTTTTATACTTCTCTCCTCCTTGCTTACCAGTAAAGCAAAGAGCAACAGTAAGTGGAGATCTCAGTGGTATTATAGCGAGGAAGGGATTTTGCATGAAATTAAAAAGATAGAATTAAAAGGCTACACACCATGTGGTGAATAAAAGAGACAGGTTTATCCATCCTTCCATCCATCCATCCATCCATCAATTCATCCGTCATCCTTTACTGCTTTGCCTGGTCAAGGTCATGGCAGTGTGGAGCCTACCCTTGGTTGCTGTGTTATACCATAAATGAACCTCGGAAGATAGGTTTTTACCCTTCACTAAACTACCTGGGCTGAGATGATACGAAGCCCATTTTTAGGCAGATTTTGCAGACCTGCATGCCATTATTTTGTCTGCCCCAGTGCAGATGAGTAATGTTTATGCAAGGACAGTGCTCACCATTGCAACGTTCCTTCCTGCCAGCATTTGGAGCCATCCTGCAGGGCAGCCTCTTCGGCATGGCAGGCCTGCTTCCTGCATCCTACACTACGCCAATAATGAGCGGGCAAGGCCTAGCTGGCACTTTTGCAGCTTTCTCCATGATCTGTGCTCTTGCAAGTAAGTTTTTCTGGTACAGAAACCCCCCCATTCCTCCCACTACTATTTAAATAATCCATTTTTTTGCATCACTTACACCAGTTGTTGAGTCATAACCAAAGGTCGTGTCTTTGACACTAAGACCCCCTAGAAGTTCACCTTACATAGACAGCAGGGCAGAGAGCAGCTTTACTCCAGGAAACTTCACTTAGAGTAAGAAAAATTAGTCTGTTAACTAAATAAATAAAATAAAGTTAAATGAGTAATAGTATTTATGTTTGGATTTAATTGTATTGATAGGTGAGGCTCAACATTTCCCAACTAACTTGCCTTGTAACTAATGGTTTCCCAAAACAGCTAAGTTTATTTATTCTTATTTGTAGTTAACCTTAGTTTTTTCCACTGAGTAAAAGGATGCATTTTTATTTTGATGAAAGCCTTGGCTTACAAATAAATGATAGAAGCAGAGAATTTGTAGCCAAATCTGTTAAGAGTTTTGTTATCTCCACACTGAACCTGAATGGCTGTGGGTGTTCCCAGGTGGCTCAGAACTGCAAGACAGTGCCTTTGGGTACTTCATCACAGCATGCCTTGTCATCCTTTTGGCCACTGCAGCTTACCTGGTTCTCCCCAAGATGGTGAGAAGAAACCAGTGCTCTATTATCTGTCCTGTTTGGTTTGTAACTGCTAGTTTTGGATCGGTGACACGGTTTGTCCTGGATCACTGTGGACATTGCTGTGACCTCCTACAGTTTAATTGTAGGCACTTTGGTGTGAGGCGTTTCACCTTCCTTGTAGGAGTTTTTTCAGTATTATCAAGAGAAAAATTCAGCACCTACCTCTCACTGTGACAACACAATGGACCTAATGAAGGAAGGTAGGTCTAAACCTGCCGAAACCTGTGGTTTGGTTGGACACTGTTGACAATTTATGTCAGTACCAATGTTGAATGTCTTTCTCTAGATGTTCCTATAATTTTAGATATTTTATACTAAACAGTCCATGATATGCACAAAATAATGCACAAGCAGCCCTAAATTCCATTTATATTACTTGTCTTTTTTTTGTTGGGAATCTCTGCTTCATGTAGATGTTCTAGAAGTTTGTGCGTCTTCTACAAGTTTGTTTCCTCTTCTGTCCATAGTTTAAACTCAGACATGCCAGGCTGTCATATTTACTTTTATTTAAGCTTTAATTCTCATGAGCGTTTTTATTTTTGTCCTGTCACATAAGATTCTGCAGAGAGTCCCGCAAGCACCGGTCCAACAGACAAAGAGGCTGACCCACAAGTGTCCATTCTCACCATCTTCAAAAAGGTGTTTTAACAGATCTGCCTTAAAGTTTCAACTGGCTTTTCTCTATATTGTAATAATATGTCACAATACTGCAAACTGGAAAATATGCACATTACAGTAAATACAGGAGGTCAGGTGATGTCATCTCTATCTTCTGCAGATCTGGCCAACAGCGTTGTCTGTGTGCCTCGCCTTCACGGTCACCATCGGCATCTTCCCCGCTGTGACGGCAGATGCGAAGTCTACTATTGCGAACGGTGGTGCTTGGGGTGCGTATTGAGGCAACCAGATCTGGCTCACTGCTTCAGCATAAGTTTTTGGGAGAATTTGTTTGTTGTGCTGCTGAATATGAAATTCCAAGCCAATTTTTGGGCCAGGAAGCTAGAAAGTGTCATTGACAGTGTCGTACCGTACACAAGGAAGTAAATGTAAGGTAAGAAACAGACGAACTACATAACTGAGAATACGGCACTGCAATGGGATAATAGGGCCATGTGCCCATATCTCTGCTAAATTTACATGAAGGTGTGGTAGATGTTGCTGAGGTGACCCTCTCCCCCCAATCACAGGACCTTTAGCTGCTCTGCTAGTATTCTCATGCAAGGTGCTTTGCACTTTACACAACAATGGATGAATGCACACAAGTGAGTTTTTTGTTGCATGTGCTGTCTGCAGTCTGTGGCCTTGGGCAGCAAACTTGCTCATTTATGTGCTATCGCAGTAAAATTTACTTTCAATAAAAAGACACTGAACTATGGACATGCGCTGCTTAACAACATGTCGGTCAACGACGGACTGCACATACGATGGTGGTTTGTAGCCTAGGAGGAAATACCATGTACAATAATAATAATAATAGCAATAATAATAATAATACAAGTCCAAGCAGACATAATGCAGCGCTTGTACACACTATGATGTTTAGGCAATGTCGAAATTGCCTAGCAACGCATTTCTCAGAACGTATTCCCAATGCATAACTATATTTTTGCTAGACTTCCCATCTTCCGGCATTAAATTCATATCAGTTTTCTCTTATTTATCCCAGACACCTACTTCATCCCTGTATCTTGCTTTCTGCTCTTCAATATGATGGACTGGGCTGGAAGAAGCCTAACTGCAGTGTGCATGTGGGTAAGTGAACCACAAAAGCTCTACATAACAATAATATATTTTAAATATAAAAACATAAACTAAATTAAAAACTATTGTTGTTGTTATTGTTTTTCTTGCTGCTATTACTACTATTATTGTTGTTTTTCTTGTTATAGATACATTAAAAAAATAATAAATATTGCCTTGAGGTGAGACCAACAACATCTCTTTCTGTGTTTCTCCACAGCCTGGGAAAAACAGCAAGCTGCTGCCATGCTTCTTGCTGGCACGCGTGATTTTTGTGCCGCTCTTCATGCTCTGTAACGTTCAGCCTAGGTACAACCTGCCTGTTTTCTTTTCACACGATGCCTGGTTCATCTTCTTCATGATCCTCTTTGCCTTCTCCAACGGGTACCTGGCCAGCCTCTGCATGTGCTTCGGACCAAAGTAAGGACAACCTGTTCACCGCAGGTCAAACTCGTGTTTGAAGCTCCTGATTCAAGATTCTTCTGCAACTGACAGTTCTTCATGCCACCTATCTTGTTTTGCTCTTTGTTCATCTACTGTTCCTTCAGAGAGTTTCTCTTTTCACATTTTGCTCTGGTGCACCTTAAAATTACATGGAGCGTTTCACCACCTGCACAAAAAAATCAAATCAGTACCTTGTAGGCAGCAATTCCAGTTGTTCTTGCCAAGCAACACTGCAGATGGAGGCCAGAGAGCTTCTCGGTCTCATCAAACCATCAACTCACTCAGTCTTCAGAAGATCTAAGGGTACTTTACACAGCTACAGGCAAATTCCAGACGTCAGCTAAAACTGGTTTTTAAACAAAACGGTTTCCATCCATCCACTTCTTATCCTCAAGTGACAACATTTGGCCGTTGCTGAAGAGATGGAGGATTTCCAGGATGTGTAAATTAACGCATCTTCTGCTGCTGTTGTCCTCCATCTCTGGGTCATTTTAGTGGCAACCGCCTTTCTTATTTGGCACTTGTGTGGACAGCTAGCCTGACTTTGGTGCTGGACGGTGCCAGTTTCCTTTCTTATAGCACTGACCAAAGCTGTGTTTCTAGAAAGATTCACATTTTTACAACCTTCTCAAGCTTCCTGCCACTTCCTTGACCTTCACAACAGTCCCAGTTAGCAACACCGTTACATTTTTGGCTGCTAGACTTGGCAAACTGAGTAACATTTACTCTTTGCAGATGCAGGTGAGCACAGGTAGATTCAAGATGGTGGACATCATCTACATATTTGCATTCTCAAGCCTGTTTTTAATTATTAATACATTTTTATTTTGAAATCACAGCATCATTTATCACTCTTCTGTGAGAAGAATATGAAAATGAAATTAAATTTTTCAAATAATCATAGGGTAATTTCTGGGCAGCATTGTTTACTGTATTTTACTGTGCTCGTATTTACTAAACTTTATCCTTTTCAGCGTTCATGCCCAATATTTTAATACATTTAATTCTATCTGCTTGAATTGCCTCTTCAGGAAAGTGGAACCCTATGAAGCAGAAACAGCTGGAGCCATCATGGCGTTCTTCCTGTCCTTGGGTTTGGCCCTGGGAGCTTCAATATCCTTTGTTTTCAGAGGCCTCATTTAGAAGTTCCCCCTGGCGGATGCTTCGTGCTCCTTCATCTCAGGTCACGTGAAAGTCACTGAACTCATATTTAAGCAGTTTCCTAAATGATGCTGGGCATTTTGCAGCAGACAAGGGCATCTGAGCAGTGCAACGCAGTTAGTGTTCAAGCTCCACGGTAGAGGAAGGAGCTTGTAGATGTTTGCGAAGATTCCACCATGTCATACTTGAATTTGCCATAGCCTCCATCCAAAATCTACACCTCTGTGCTCAGTTTATTTGTGGATGAGGTGCTTGGTGGGACATGAATATAATAAACAGAAATACATTGACTTTTTTTTAGTATCTTACGTGAAAAGACAGTAAAATTTAAATTAAATTAAAATGACTGGAAATAAACAGACTTCCTTTGCATAATTCATTTCTGAAGATTTCCTCACGAAATGAATTCTCTTAAGAAGAACTGGAGAGCAGGAACGTATATGGACACCACTGAATGAAATCGGTTCTGGAACTGGTGCAGCTTATTCACTCGGTCCACAGTTCCCTCCAGGCTCCTTTCCACTTCCTTTGTCCACATCCTCACTGCCCTGATGACCATGGGAGGTTGTGCGGTCACGCCATGTGTGAAGAGGACCAGGTTGTGATCTGATCTGCCAGGTTATGGTGGTGCAGCGTAGCTGCAGCCCCTGTAACTTTAGCAAATAGCCTTCATGCAGAAAGATTCTTGCTTTGCTGCAGATCATTGAATTCCAGCTGTGAGAACCATGGAAGTGTGCTGTGATTGCGAAGCTTCACGATGAGTTTGAGTAACCGGCAATATTGAAAGAAAATCAATCGATCAATCAATCAATCACCCTTGCTGTACGATTTGGCTCAATTTAAACTTTGGGAACATTTGGACATGCAGGTATAAATCCTTATGCTATTCGGATGCACATTCAGATTTTGGGCTGCATAAACCCAATTCCACAGGAAAAGCAAAATAAACATTTTGTTTGGTACATAATAAATACTGCTCATTAAAAAGCAGTTATTATCAAGCTTTCTGTTCCAGAGTGAAGCCACAGACTTATGATTTGAATTTTTCAAATTTTCTATTAGTACATGAATTTGTAAGAATAATAGCTTTTAACAGTTATTAAAATACTTTTAAATTTAATCTTTTATATGTCTGTACACTTGCTGGAGCTACAGTTTGCACCTCAGTAGCTCAAAACCCTACACACTCTCCTCTCTCTCTCTCTCACACACACACACACCCTCTTGTTCACTTGTCTTGTATGGAAAGCTAATCCATCTCAGGAAGG
The DNA here is from genome assembly GCA_018136845.1 of Heterotis niloticus. NCBI lineage: Eukaryota > Metazoa > Chordata > Actinopteri > Osteoglossiformes > Osteoglossidae > Heterotis > Heterotis niloticus. Next base: position 23,051,282 of record CM030896.1, read on the forward strand.
CCACACATATTAACATTTTATTAATCAAGAAACTGAAATGAGAAAAAAAAATCACTACAGACATCTTTCTGACAAAATTAAAACAAAAAAACACAGCCAAACCAGTTTGAACGATCATGATAAACAGAAATTAAAAATGCCAACATTTTAACAGCAAGGGAAAAGTCACCAACCAGCAAATTAATAAAAATAAAAAAGAAATCAAAGGCTAAGCTGTACATGGTTATTTAACTCCCACACGTCACGTACATAAACTGTACATATGTATTTAACATCACACTACCATAAATTTACAATGATAGTGGAGTTATTCAAGACTATTTACAAAAATATTTTATATTTGGACCACTACAGGTCTTGATTCTTGCGAATCCCCATCAGGACCACCCATCGGCCTTCATACTTCATATAAAAGACAAACACATGTAGCGCTACTAAATAGTAAAGCTGGAACAAATTCATTCAGGTTTTCTAGTCTGAAACTGTTTCTGAAAACAATAGATTATAAGGAAAAAATATCTAATCTGGACCTCTGTTATACACTTTTTGGAAAAAAGTTCTTGGGTGTAAAAATAACTTGAATTTTAGTTTATAAGACTATTAAGAGAGTCTTTAATTACTGGGCAAATGACCATATTTGATCAATTCAACGGACATCCAAAATGTCCTCCTCATGGAGGGTTGAAATTTTGAATGTCCAAGTATTTCAGTTAATGCCCTATAAAGGGTTAAGGACCTGTAATACCAAACTGTTGATATATATAGTGTGTGTGTGTGTGTCCTTACTCTTTTCCAAAAAGTCTATTAGATCTAACACAAGGTTCACATCAAATGTTGGGGCACTAGGACATCATGACAGTAAGTGGACTACTGGAACCAGTTACAGTGTGTGCGTGCGTATATATATGTGCCGACATATATACACACATACATACAAAGTCAGGATGCAGACAGAAAAAATATAAGATGAAATCATGCAAATACACACAAATTTAGTGACAAAAGTGACATTCATCGTGACAAAATAAGTTACAGACAAGCTATGTAGTTCATATTTTTTCTGCAAATTCAGTTCTACCCACCAAAAGTAACTGGGAGTTCTGAAGAGAATTTTGAACACTGATATAAACTAAATAGTTTAAAAAGTTCTGTCATGTTTTTTCAAAATTACACAGCCTTAAAACTACAAATAGCTCAATGCATTTTTTATTACGCATCTTTTTCTGCTGTCAAACATATTAATACCATACTACAACATACAGCAATCTAAGGAGACATTCAGAACCTTAAAAATATTACAAACAAATGTGTACCGAGACCTGCGACCTGTGACAAAAAGTCTCATGTTATTTTAATCAGCAATACTGCATTTTAGGTCTCTGTATGGCAGCACATGGCTAAGCAAGGGGAACTGTACTACATTCCTTCATCGGGTACACCATTTCACTTAGATGTAGAACATCACAGCTCCTGCAGCAAACAACTTGCATTACAGACCAGCGATCAATCAACCTGAAGCATTGTGCTGTCCTGGTACAGTGAAACCCAGAAATGACACAATCCACAATAGTATGAATTTGGATGCCGCGTGGTTTGTAAGTGGCTCCTGTACATCTGAGGGGAGAGGGGTAGGGTTAGCAGGTGGCTCCTCCTCTGGATTTTCTCAGTTTAGTGTACAGGCAGCCATGTACAGTATGTGTTTCACTTCAGCGTTTTTGTGGCCTTGAGGAAATGATGACTGACTACATGTTTCAAATGGCATTATCTTTCTATTAGCATTATTAGTATTAGTACATACCGTAGTGGTGGTGCGGGGAACAGTGGCTCTCCCATAATGCTCTGCTGCTGCACGTTTGTAAATGCCGTCTTACCGTGTTAAGTTGGCCACATAAGTACAACTTTTTGTGAGATGTGAACATGTTGGCCTAATGCGGATGACAAAAATGGCTGAAAATTCACAATTTACAGCAGTATATACATGTACTATATGTCTATATAGTCCATAAAGAATGCTCTTTACAGTTAATTACATGTAGTCAATGTCCCCATGTCATCTTTAAGTTCATTAACGCTTACTAGTACTAGAGTTATGGAAGAAATTTTAAATCGTAGTCCGTTTTTACATAGCGACGCACAAATTTTACTGGATGCTTAATTACCAATAATGGCTGTACATTGCACATTGGGCCGATAGCTGCAGTCGCTTCCCTGTGAGAAACCCTCGCCCGCTGCTTTCAGAGTGTCTGCATCCTTCATTTTCTGACAGGTTGGTAGAGTGTGATCCACTCCAGATATTCAGCTGGCATCATTAGTAATTCACTAGGAATACTGAGGCCCTGAAATAAAAAAACTAGATAACTGTTAGCTATGAATGGCAGCAAAATGGTGTAGAAGTTGTGACACATTCCATGCATGGGAACGGTGAGAGGAGAGGTTTGCAGTTTTTCGGGGGAAATTTGTTCTGACATGGAATGTGGCAAAGTGTGAGTTTGGGAAGGTAACAGAATGGGAAAATAAAACTTATTTTGTCTAACTGTTTTGGGGAGTTACAGCATCATTGTTAACCTTCTATGTGTTTGTTGCATTTTAGAGCTTTAGGGCACACCTGTTGTTGCACTCTGTGAGTGCTGGTGTGTAAATACAACAATGGAAAAATAAAGCCAGTTTTTAGAGAATCTAATGTCCTTTTGTAACACAACCAACAGCATGGCTGAAGAGGGTCAATACAACACAGTATTTCTCATGGGCATTTTTTGTAGTTATTAGTCCATTACCTTCCTACTTAAATGAATGCAAATAAGTGAAAACCTTTTAACTTTCTCTTTCCACACCATAATTGGAGCACCCACTGAAAAATACTGTTATTCACCAACCTTGCAAGATGACCCCACATTTTACGCAACCAAGTTTTGTGAATCCCACTTACTGCACGATCGCAGGGTTTTACAGTCACTGAAAGAGGCAGAAAGTAATGCTTAGTTAAACGCCTGTAGTTCAGATTGGTGAAATGTAGCTGAAACAACTCTGCTTAATGTATTTGAAAATTGCACAGTGAAGGTGCAAACATTTCAAATCAACCAAGTAGGCAAGCACTAAAGTCACCCATGTGTCTCAGTCATGCCTGAGAGTTTTAGGTATTACAGAGAAAGTTTCAGCAATGTTTTTGGAAATATCAATCTTTAGAGTTTGTCTCACTTAAGATTTGAATAAAAGATTTACAAAATCATTAATATACATGTAAAATAATCCCAATGTCTAATAACAGGACTGATGTACCTAACTTGCCTCTGAACTGAGAGTAAACATTACAATGAGCAAACAAACTGAGTATAATTCTCTCTGCAAAATAAATAAATAAATAAATAAATAAATAAATAAATGGTATTATTCACTCAATGTTAATTTTATAACTCAGAAGTTTACAGGACGTTTAAGTATTGCTCTTAATTGACAAATGTTGCTACAGCACAGAATAAAAAATAGCTGGACTATAACTTTCCAGAATTTTCAACCGGAGAAATTGATCTTAGCGGTTGAAGTACTTTTGAAAACTCCCAGTGTGACTTAAAATATCACACAATGTTCCCCTAAACAAATGCAAGCACATGCCTATACAAAAAGTTAAGGAGGCAGAGGTGAGAGTAAAAACTGAAAAGCGACCCACAAAAGCCAAGAATAAAACAGAACAAGAGAACACTGTAGGCTGTAGTTGTTTGTTACTGGTCTGACAGAAGAGTGTAACCCTTAAGTAAGTTTTAAATATGGGATGAGGCACATGTTCATTGTTACTTTGCTAATTGGATAACTTAGAAACACGAGCATTATAGATGAAAAATTATTGGTGTGAACCCTGTTCTCAGTAAGACATCCATCTTCACCTTTAGATCTGGAAAATGTTTGCAATTTAGACTTCATTCATTAGAATGTGCAACTGACGTAGAGTTAGCGGGAGATTTTTGTTAAACTGAGCAGTATGTAAATGCTAGAAAAATGGTAGCAAGAATTCACAATGGAGCATGGAAATGGAAAACATGCTGTGCACAAAATACCAACAGGTTTTGGAGACACTTTTCTCCTCCTGGACTATGTTTAGAAAAATATGACAAGCGTCTAAAAACATCTGATGCATGCATCTAAATGCATCTAATGCAGGACTATCCAGTGGCATCATGGGTTACTTAAAAACCTCTGCTCTGCAGGGTGATAGTACATCATCATGGAGGCATGACTGGGTCATCTTCTTCACAGAAGTCACAAGTACCAAACACATTCAGTATCCTAAAATGACAGCTAAACACACTCAAAGCTTTCCAGCAGTCTCACACGGTATTTTTGTTGCCACCCAAACTATATACAGGTTTTTTACACTACAAATAACATCCCGTTTCCATGATTAAAAAACCCTAGTTAATGTGCAAGCTATCAGCAGTTTTTCCCGTACTAAGAGCAACAAAATGGTGCAAAAGGCTTCTCGTTTTAAAAGTTGGTGTTTCCTGCATCGGTCAACGGGGCGAGGAGCTGTATCAGGTAAAGAAAATAGATGTGCGCAAACATATTCACTATTCACATTCCAGGGAATACTGTGCTAACTTGGATGTGGGTCCAAGTTCTTCTTTAGTTGACCACTAGCGTCACCTTCAGCCTTCTCTGCTGCACAGGATATGGGTGCTTTAGGGTGGGCAATAGTGCGTCTACACAGCGCTCTGTCAACAGCCTCACCGCAGCTACCGGGGATGCAGACTGATGAAAAGGGTTGACTTCTTCTGTGCAAGTGGTCGTGGAATCTGATAGGAACTCTTGGTGTGGCGATCTTCTGCCATGATCCAGTAGTACCTTTGGTTTCCCTCCTCCCTCAGTTTCTCCCTTGTCTACACATTCAATTTCCTTCCCACCCCTTCCTTCCCTTGCCCCTGTGGAAGAGGTGTTACTGGTGGACCTCATTGGCTATGAGGCTGTCCTCTCCTGACTGGAAGTCTGCCTCATTAATGCTGTTCCCTGCATTGATCATTTCCTCATCCTGTGAGGAGCCTTGGCCATCTTCTTCTCCACTGCCAGCACCTGTCTCATCTGAGCTGGGGTCCTGCAGAACCTGGGCAATATACATTTGCTAGGAGGGAAGAGGGAAAAATATGAAATAGAAAAATGATCCCATACAGGTTTTCCAAGCCCCAAGATGGGATAAAAAACCACCTGCCAGAAAAGATGCATGAACACTGTTTCAGTAACAGAAACATAAACACCTGAACAAAGAAGATGAAAATAACAACAGGTGGGAATGCACAGATCATGTAAGAATCTATAACTGAGGAGCAACACTATGAATAATAAATACTATATAAATAAATAAATACTGTGTTAATGCAAGCCTAGGCTAACAGTATTAGAATTCTCCCTGCAGGATAGTTCTGGAAATCATTCTAACAGCGGGTAAGAAGCCTATCACTGCGTGTCAGAAACATGCTGATCCTGCACAAGAGTTCACATCCACTTACTGCAGCCTTGCTGGTGGGTGAGGTCGTAGAGCACGGCGGACGACCGTTTTCCACTCCATCCACCTCTGTGTCCTTGGTGTCGATCTGCAGGACAAGACTGCATTAGGTTAACTGGGCTAAACGGCAAGACAGGTTCGTACCAGGAGGACCCTGACAACGATGGCCTTGGGCACGGAGGCTCGCACCTTGTAATTGTGAGCGCTGAGGTACTTGAAGTGCCCGAAGCAAATGTGGGAAAGGCAGACCACAATGGTGATAATGAGGACCACCAGCGTGAACATGGTCGTTGGCGTTACAAATCCTGTTCATGAAAAGAATGTTAACACTGGCAAAACAGAATTTGTTTCTGCAACTTGAGTATCTGTGGCTATAAAAACTGATTTTGCTTCAGAAGACCCCAGTTACCACTGTTAAACTTAGACCAAGTAAGAAGAAAAGGCAAGAACTAAACCAATTACTATAAATTTAATTTTGCTTATGTAATTATAAAACAAAGGAACACACACAGGGAAAAACACCAAATGCAGCAGTCAGAATGTTTAGAAGCCTTTTCTAAAGTTCTGCCACTTCACTAATCTTTTCTTAATCCTACAGTAATTTTAATATACTTTAATACACAAGCATATATATTTACCAAAAACCTCCTGCACAACTTCTGCTTGGTGCAAATAATTGCTTTCAAACGTCAGCAAAACCTCACCTGTGCGCACTGTGGAGAAGAAGAGGAGCCAGAAGAGACAGAGGATTGGTGCAGCCACCACCTGGGTGACTGCACCAGAGTGGATCTTCTTATCTAGCTTGGAGGGCAAGTAGGCGTAGTACATGTTGTAGCGGTCCACCAGGTGCTTAAGAAGCATGTACATCAGACCTGGTGAGGGGGACAACCTGAGCTCAGAGGGAGGGATTTGTCCTTCTTGAGGGTGGCATGTGGTTTTGTGCTTATTGCTACTTCAAACTGGGGGGTAAACCTGTGAAAATTCTGTAAGGGGAAGAGAAGCTAGCTGGCCCTTTCCTGCCCTTTCCTGACTCCTCTAGTGATTCAGTAAGCGATACTGCTGCAACAGGGACAGGAGAGGGAAGCAGAGCACCATGAGACATTTCCAGGCTGTGCTTACATAACCCAACCTGATTAGATGCTTCCCACATTAGCCTGCAAGTTCCCTATAATTTCCGCAGAAACCATCTAGGGTCCAGCAATGACTGAACATGAAAAACGTTGTGCGCTTTCGATTTCTGCTGCGCTGGCTAAAACATGTATCTATGTGCAGGCACTGGACATGTAATCCTAATAGAAAACTGCTTTCCAGTCCTACAGCCATGTAGTTACCCTGAAGTGTTTCAGTAAAAAAAAAAAAAAATCTGAAAAACATACATACCAAACAGCATTTTATTTAAAAAAAAAAAAAAAAAAAAAAAAAAGTTGCTGCTAATGAATAGTGGATATACCAGTGAATATAAGGCACAGGCTCAGAATAGGGTAGCAGAAGAGAGAGCTACTCCAGTGCACTGGATGGCCACAGACAGAGGTGACTCACCAAAGGGAACAATGATGGGGCAGGTGATGCTGTACGTCATGACAACGGTGAAGACGCACATCATCCAGGCGTAGGCAGCGCCAAACTGGAACTCGTATGCCTGGTGCTGGAAACATAAGACCATGGCACGCTCAACAACAGCAGTTATTCTTAACATTGATTTTCAGTGGCTTTTTACTTGTGTGCCCCCTGTAAGCATTGCTTAGAAATTCTGTGTTGCTGTTATAGTGTAAAATCATCAGCTGCAGTCATATGAAAAAGAAAATATACCCTCTTTCAGTTCAGTGGTTTTACACATCAGAACATAAATAATAAAAATTTGATCCCTGCCAACTTCACATGTTACACAAACAGATAATACATTAATGAAGAAGGTAACTAGTCAAGTGATGCTAACCAAATACTAGCTGATCACCAGGATGTCTGACCACATGTAGAAAAGCTGACAATTTGATGGTCTGAATAAGCAAGTGTCTCCATGACGAGGAGAAAAGACATTAGCTGTGAACTCAAGCAACTGTTGTTACTTATCAACCTGTGAAGGGATACAATGTCATTTATAAACTATTTTAAATCCATTACTCTTTCACAAGAAGGATTATTTATAAGTGTAGAACATTTGGGACAGTTGTCAATCTTCTCAGAAATGGATATCACAGCAAATTCATCCCAAGGTCAGACCATATAATGCTCAAGTAATCATAAAGAAGCTACATATAGGGAGCTACAGGAAGGGTGAGTGTTGGAGAAAGCCTCTCCTCCCCCCCAAAAAATGGCAGCACAACTTAGGTTTGCAAAGTTGAATCTAAACACACCAGTGGAAAGTTATTTGGTCTTTTGGCCTTCCAAAGTGAAAAAAACATCAACATCATAACAAAAAACAATAGTGAAGGGTTGATGATTTGGTCTTCAATTGAAGCCATAGGACCTGCGCACCTTGAAGTCGAATCCATCATTTTATACCAAAGTATTACAGAGGTGCATGTGAGACCATCTTTCCAGCAGTCAAAGCTTGAAAGGTTGAAACTGAGTCATGCAGCAGGACAATGACTTCAAGTACAAGCAGGACCTTAAGAGAGTTGTGCTTAAACAAATGCCCTCAAACATCAACTAAGCAATTCTGAACAGAAAAGTGGACCAAAAGTCCTCAGAAACAATGTGAGAGTCTGATAAACTCACAGAGAAAATTACTTCAAGTTGTTGATGCTAAAGGTGGTTCTACAAGATACTGGTCTTCATCCTATTCTGGAATACTTCCTCATGAAAGAGGGAAGCAGTTAGAGTGAAAGAGGAGGCTCTCATGGCAATCTTTCAATTCAACTGAGAGGAACGGCTCGCTAACAAGGTTTCAGCAAAGGCAGTCACTGAAGTGAAGTTTAGAGAGTTTAGCCTTCTGGCTATTGGAACAAACCAGAACCCTCAGTCAAAACCCACATAAACACAACCACCTATAGACTAAACCAGATTAAAACCTGATTAAAACCCACTGTGCAGGAACTGTGAGCCACCGGCACTACCTGCTGTGCCACCCAACAAGAAACAAAAAAAAGATGGAAAAAAGGAATAGAAAAGGAAAGCACACAAAAGACTTTGCCTCCAGATACCTGTATGTCCTGAAATTCACAACTTAGTTTTCAACTGATTGGCCCAATGAGTAGTTGAACCTTTTGTAACTCAGGAAAAATGAGTAAGAACTTCCTATTTAAACTGATGATAAACAAATATTTGATTTGGAAGAATTAAGAAATACTGCAAAACAACCCTTTTCTCTTCACACTTAATTCCAAAACAAATTTCTCCATGAAAGCTAAAGGTCATTTCCCAGAAAAAAAACAAAAAAACAAAAAAAAAAAAACTGTAAGCAGAAAATGTCAGGACTACACAACCCACAGCAGCAAATTTTGCAACCGTACCCTCTTAACGTTGCGCCTTTCAGCAGCCGAGCGAGCCAGGCACAGCCGGATCATGTACATCAGCAGGCCTGGGATGCGCAGCAGATCCATGGCATTCCCAATGAATGCCGAGGCAATGACGTAGTTGACAAAAAAGGCACCGTTGTCCGGGAGGAAGACACACCTTGCAAGAAGAGATGGAGAGAGAGAGCAATGAGCGGCAGGGCAGAGCAGTACAAGCTGATTCTAATGCAGGACAGGAGGAGTGAGAGGCCCCTAAGTTAGGAGAAAACAGGTATTTTGACTAAGCATGAGACTGGAAATGCCATAAAGAACAGTGTTTATGCATGAAGAGGCACCAAGCCAGGCAACAATGAAAAAGAATATAAAAAAGGTACAGAAGTCAGGGATCAGATGCCTTATGTCAGCAGTATCATTTTCCTCTTAATATTCCCTTATATATTCATTTAGTTATCATCACTATGTTGTGTACCATTTAAAGTGAATGCTTAAATGACAAATATATAATTATTTTGTACAATATCTTAATATAATTGCAATTTATATGCACAGTTCAACAACGAGATTGTTGTCACCAAAAAACCATATGCACTCTTCAATATGCAGTTATCAGGTATATTTTTATATGTGGTATGATCAAAAATGAAATTTTTCAGTTCTAAGAAGGGAGTTAAATTTGTATTTTTTTAATCAACCCTTATTTCTTATTACAATTGACAAGTGCTATCATTTAAAATTTGTATTACAGCTTATAAATTAGGGCCAAGCAGTGTGCCATCCAACTTCTGAACTGTGGGTTTGGATCTGAATCAGTCTGCATGGATTCTGGATGTTCTTGTGTTTGCATGGGTCTCTTCTGGTTGTTTTGGTTTCCATTCACAGTCCAAAGACAAGTGACTTGGGTGAACTGGTGCATATGTTACCTTCAGGTGTGTGACTTTGCAAGTGACCGAGTTATATTTTACTGTTGTTTAAATGTACATTTAACTTTGTAAGCTGCCTTCCACAAAGGTATCAGCTAAATCCCAGGTAATAAATAAATAATGCGATAGTGAGGAGGTAGATGTAGGTGATATGCCAGAAGATTTATTCTCTTAATTTTCAGTGGGCCTACATACTGGGGAACTGAATTTCTTAATGGACTTTTGCTCTAATGTGTTGGGTAGAGAACCATGCCCTTTGACCCCACTGGTAATGGACAGTTTGCTGTTTTCAGTCCATTTGCTCTCACTGTTTTCTGTAGATGATTTCCAGAGCTCATCACGTCTCTTACACCAATTATCAGCCTTGGCAACATCATTGGATGTGGGTGTTCCCATGGAAACAGGAGAGGCTGGCAGCATATAATGCTTGGAAAGGTGTTCATTTCATGGAAGAGTGTATAAATTAATTCAGTGAGTACTCTGCCCAGGAAAGAACCTGCTCCAGTTGGTTTGATTCTGGCTGTGGTAGCTGTGCGGTAACAGTCCAGTCTTCTGAATAAACCACTCTGCCTGTCCAACTGACTGAAAATCACAATCAAGCTTATATAAACACCCAAACGGAAACAAAAAGCTGTCCATTCTCTTAACGTGACTTATGGATTGTGATCTGGAACAATGTATTTAGGAATTACATAGAAACGAAAAAAAAAAAAAAAATTCCAATCGGTGGTCAAAAGTTGTCAAACACCACTAGGACAGTGGTACTTCCACTTGATCTTGGAAAGTGGGTTCTAAAATACGAGAGCAAACTCTACTAGAAATTGGAAGGAGCCCTTCCAAACCAGCAGAAAGTTGTCTAAAGGACTCTGACTGGGCATTACGGGATGCAGGTGAGCATTAACTCTCATATGTTGTCTCATGGTTGGCCACCAGAACCTTTGGAGAAGAATCGAATTGTACTGCTCTCCTTGGAGTGGCCAGAACTCACTGACTGGTGCACCTAGGTTAGTGGCTGTGGCTGCACTTTGGTAGTAGCTCAAGGCACTGTAGCTGCCTTTAGATCCCAAAATAAAGGTCCACCTTTTAAATACAGAAAGCTACATGTAAAAATTAATACAGTAAATAAAAAAATTTAAAAAATCTATCTGTCCTTTGAGTAAAATAGTTAACAGTTGGTTGCCTTGCATTTGCAGTTGGGCTAAAAGTGAATCAGCAAGTAACAAACCTAACCTATGTAAGAAAATGTATAGCAGTTTTAATTATTTTACTAGAGGTTTAGTGTTGGCAAAAGAACAGAAATTCCGTCACCATCAACTAATTTTAAAATGTAACATATGGCTATTTAGATATCATTTATAGACAGTAAATGGAAATGTTCATTGTTTATTTACTCATCAAGGCAGTAGATGGACTGAGCATCAGTTAGACAAGAACTGTTCATAAGTGATAGAGGAGAGTCTACCAAGTGATAATTTGTTAAGACTTCTAGACTAAAAAACAAAACAAAAAAAAAAAAAAAAAAAAAAAAAAAAAAAAATTACCACCGTGTGTATCTGGTGGTAATTATTTACCATAGTATCACGCAACATCTGTGAATATGGTAACACATTGTGGTGTGCTACACAGGTGAATAGAGGAATATGAAGTGCTGTGCGACATGGGTAAATATGTTAATATTTAATGCTACTCTACCTGGATGAATACAGTAATATTAAGTGCTCTTCTGTATACAGTAGGTGAATATAGTAAGGATGTAAGTTGTGACTGGCTACAAAAATAGAGTTCTAGGGATATTGTTTGCACAAGAAAGCTGTATGTACACCTTGTTAATACAATTGTTTTGTTTCAATTACATTGAAGTAGTGAACACTTTTCAACACTACCCTGACAGTGTACACAGTGTTCTTATTAAAATACATGCTTTTTCAGTGATTTGGTGAAACCTGGGAATTTTGTGTTGTGATGGAATGCATCATGATTTCCCCCAGAAGAAAAAATGGAAATAGATGCCTTAATTTACACATTTCAGCACAACATTGCCTTTTCAGCAATCGGTTAGATGCATAAACTGAGGGATGATTGTATGTCCTTGGATGGCAGTAGGAAACCAGGATGCCCAGAGGGAATCCACATGAACATGGGGCAACAGGCAAACTTTACACAAACTTAGCTGGATTCAAACCTGCATCTAAGCAGACCAGGCACTGTGATGCAGTCGTGGTACCCATTGCACCATCTTGCTGCTTAATGCTATGAACTGACAGGATCAAATCTAAGAAATGGATTCAAAATGAATGAAACAAACCAACTTGCAAGATAAGACTCAACAACCTATACTATCTTTCCAGCACCATTAGGTTGCTCACCCACAACACTAATTCTTAAGAGATATTTACAGTCAACAAGTGCCTTCACCTCTTGAACATGTGCACCCCAAAAGACCAGCACGGGCAATAATAATTGGCCATACAGAGGTAGAATCGAGTTTTACAGATGCAGCTCAAGAGTCTGCTATTGTACTGACCCTTCTATTCCACAGGGTCAAACACCTTCTTCCTTTTGGAATCAGTTTTTGTATTTCTAAATGAGCAAATAGAAGAATGAATAAATAAGCTCTGTCACTCTCTGAGAAGACCATCTAACCAGATGTTCCTCTAGATCCATTGTTTGCATGTCCAGTCCTCACAATGAACAACCAATTCTGCCATAAGCCAGTTATTCATCCCTTAACACAAATGGTATAGCAGGGCAGCTTCATTTCAACTCCTTGCCAGGGTGTGGAACTCAAAAACACACCGGACACTGATCCAGCCACCTAGCAAAGCTCTAGAATCCTGTCTTCAGCCACTACCCCTTCCGCAGGATGGTCAAGCTATCATGGAAATAGTCTGTGATTTCACCAATTCAAAAAGACTGCTTCCCACTTCAGCACCTTGGCAGTCATCGGGGATATCAGAATTGTCAATACAGCAGAGTCCAGGCTGAATACTGAGGGCTCACTGGAAAACAGAAGCAAGCACAGGCAAAGAAATCCTTTGGTCAGCAAACTACTAAACACTAAACAGAGTGTCCAAGAATGGTTTGAAATGGATTTCTTTTCTAGACAGTTGTGATTGCTGATGCAGATCAGGTGTGCTGAATGGCTCCTAGAATTCTGGGTGCTGATACGAGGCGTTGTCGGCTGGCATCATGACAATGAATAGTGCAGAAGAGAATGATAACAAGAGTTGTGTGTAAAAATAAATAATAATAATAATAACAACAAAGGTTTAGTGCATAGTGCATTTATAAGCAACTTCAAGTCATTCACAAGAAAAATAATGTATGGGTTACAACTGTAAAGCAATTTATAATATGTGCAATTGAACTATTAGAACAATAAAACAACAGAATGATTCATTTTCAGTAACCACTGTAGTGTTAAGGTGATACACACCCACACATACTGTACATGTATACACTACCACTCACATATACACTCACTGACAGCAATTAAGGGTCACCAAAAAAAAGTATTTGGACTGTGGGGGGAGAACACCTGAGGGCAATGTACACAGCTATGTTGGCTTCCAATTAGATTTTATTTCTGTGCTTAAAACTCTGGGATTTTCATTGAATTATGAACAAATTAGCAAACCATTTCTGCAAAGCACTATTCATTTTACCATTCAGATTAAAGGTATGAAAGTATTTGCTTTATGAGAATTTTCTTTACAAGCAAATCTTCAGAAACAAATTGTTATTCAACAGATGCCTATATAGGCTTCCAGTATTGCTGTCAAGCAACAGTGCATGCTCTTGGACCTATGAAGATGCTAAAAAACTAAATGACTTACTCAAATCTGACTGGGGCATCATCCAAGAATTTCTTGTTGAAAAGCCAATGGAAGAAAACATCCAAACTGCAGTTGGGTTAAAAACAAAATTAAAATTAGAAAATCGCCATGGAATGACAATGCAATTTATAGCAAGGAGTCTTTCATTGCTACCTAAGAATAACACTTGGAGTACTCAGCTAAAGGCCTTTACATATTGTTTTAAAACTTAAAACACTGTTTTACAATGTTTCTGGAAAAGGAACCTTCTAATTGTTACACAGTTCCAGTGTTTTTATATTTGTAATAGCAGTAAATACCAATTTACACATTTGTTAATGAAAATGCTATGGATATGAAAATTTCATATTCAGAATACAATTTTCTATTATTTTAAATAGAGAAAAAATAACAATGCGTTGCCATCTAAAAACCCTAAACCAGCTTTCCTAAATATCATTAGTACACCTTGTAGCAGATGCAGCATAGCAATTGCCTCATGCTGTCTAGTGCAATATTTGTTATAAAAATTTAAAACAAACAAGATGGTTTCCTGTAATAAAGCAAACAAACAAATAAATTCACAGAATGGTACCTGCTGAGCCCAAGGGAAGGAAGCAGGAGCACCATGAAGATGAGGAACGTGTAGCACTTGTGCATGGTGGTCCTGTTTTCCCCTGATCTGAAAAGAAGTGAGAACACGTTTGCTGTCAAAATGACAAGACGAGTAAATATTATGTTGTTCCTCCGACAGCTCTTTTTAAACAAATGGTGCTTGTGCATAACATGGGTTGAAAAATTGAGACTTACACTAAAAAAAAGTTTAACTACTTTTCCCAAAGCACGAAAAAAAATGTTATTATTGTGGACTGATGCAATGTGTTTAAATGCCTGAAAAGATTCTAATCTCACTTTAGATCCCCATTAAATAAGAACAAACAGGAGATACAAAAACTTTCAGTGCAAATCAAACTTTATACATTAATTATATGAAAGACAGACACTATAATTATTAAGATGCTTTATGTAAATTATGGTAACAGCAATGAGAACAAATATGCCTTAGATGTCACTACATTTATTTATGGGTTATGTTTTGTAAAATGTTTTAATTATTCTTATGTTATCGTTTTTAAATAACTTTAAACAACGTTAAAATAAAAACGTATTCAAAATGACTAAAAATAAAAACACATCTTCACAAGCTTCGGTTCATTCCTAATTACTAACCAATTGACCACATGAACATGTGAGCTCTTCATCAGCTTTAAGCTGCTGTCTACTTCATTAATGTATAAGGCTGGATGTCTGTTTGATGCACTGTCTACTGGGGCTTCAAGTCTGCCAGAAAGCTTGTCCCCAAAATGTGGTGGACTCCAAGCTGATGACATAGCACAGAGATTACGTGCTTTAAGCTCGAACAGGGGATAATGTGTAAAGAGATGCACGGGAAGAGAAGTCCTGAAGAAAAACTGAACTGGACTGTGATAGGTACAGACAAATTGTCCACTGAGTTCAATTCAATTTAATGTTTTTTTTTGTTTTTTTTTTTTTAATTTAGCACTCCTCTCACCAGGTGACACAAAGCACTGAACAAGAAATGGAGAGCTAACTGTTCAAGTACTCTAATCCAGCTGGCAACCGAGGAGAGGAAAACAAAAAACTCAGAACAGTAGGCAAGGAAGAAAAATAATCCTCTGGGAATCCAAGTACCAGTGACTGTTCATCTTTCCAGGGCATTTGGTAGTATGGCATGTAAGGATTTGGCCACTTTTATCTATTATCACGTAGCTAAAAACTGAGAGAAACACCATCTATAAGCAGATCCACAGTTTTTGAGAGTAGACAGGCATGTGTTAAGGTATGAAGATTATATAGAGAATTGAACACTGCACAGAAATTACAACATGAACAGGAATACTTCAATTTGGCTTGCAGAGCATTTTCGGGTAGGTGGCACAGAGAGCTAAACAATGGACATTGACTGGCCAATTATGGATACAGATGATGTATTACTGACTTTGATATATAAGCCATGATGGCAGCTGAAGAGAGGAAAACAAAACCATAGGGGTTATTATTAAATCAATAAATTAATAAAAAAAATTGGCATAAATGGTGGTATGAGCCTCTAAAACATGTTGGAAAGGATTGTAGACAAGTTAGTTGGCTGTGTAAAGATGACTGAGGCAAATGGCAACAATGGCAGCAAGACTGAGGCAGCTGATGGCAAGTAGCAAGGAGACTGGAGTGGTGTCAGGTGATGGTGCAAGGCAAATGGTACAAAGGACGTGAACATGGATAGTGGCAACCCAGGACACGAACCACAGCATCACGAGACACAGAATTCAAAGCAAATCAAAAAGAGTGGGTAGCATATGACGATATCAGGAAGAATGACTACCTGGATGAAGCTGAAAAACAGCACAAAATAAATAGCAGGACTGAAACGCTTGGATGCAGCAAAACAACTAGGAGCCCCAAGCATGTTCATTGTTTATACATCCATGTGATTCATAAAATACATATTAAGGAGATTTGCGGTGTATAAAGAAATCAACTTTCAACAAGATGGTTAGAACAAAATAGTAACAACTTACAGAACAGTAAGTTGTGAACTACGTTTGTACGTTTTTTTTTTTTTTTTTTACATTTTCTGAATCGGAAATGTCAGTGAGGTGTTTCAGAATAACCAGTAACCAATAACCAGACAGTAATCACATCACAGACATTTGTGTATTTGGTCCATACAGCAATGTTTTCACAAATAAACAAAAATTACTATGTATTTTTGACTGTTATGTACGTGGGGTGGCCCATACCTGGTCCAATGGGCCTCGAAGAAGGCAGAGTAGTACACAATGGTGGGCAACAAGGCGGAGAAGGCCCAGAGCAGCAGAGTGGGGAAGAACTGGGTGATGATAGGATTCTGGAGGAACACAAAGACAGGTGAGAAGGAAAGTAGTCATGTTCTTGATTTTCTTCTCCTATAAGAAGTAGAATTATTTAAAGAAGTAATAATGTTTGGATTGTTTTATTTCTGATTTGAGAATTTAGATCAAAACCTTATTTTATGCATAACCTTTTTACCATTTGGTGACTTTAAAGTTGTGGTGCCAGCCTTGAAGAAGACCCTCTCAACATTATTCTCCCACAATGTTCCACTGTGTATTAAGCTCAGAATGTGGGGAGTCTTCAGAGATGGGCATTCTAATGTGACCGTGTTGGTCTTGTCCAAAAAGAAATAACAAAAGACCAGAGTGCGTAGCATTTTTTATCAGCAGAAACATTTTTTAAACTCTGACCTCTGATAACGATCATTTATATTTCAAGAAAATTAATGTAATGACAGAAACATGGCAAAATATGTACAAAATACCATGCATATGTACAACTATTTAATCCTATGGCAATGTTGAAATTAAAAAATAATTTAAAAAAATAGAAAAAACGATTGTGAACGACACCAGAGGCTACTTTGAAATCTAACACAAATTTTCCACGAGAATGCTGTAATCTGTGGTGGTGCTGAAAGTGGTTTTGTGGAACTTCCTGCTAAGACTTTAGCAAGACATTTTGTGAACCAGCTGGTGCTTCAAACTGGTGTGTATTTTGCGGCTGTGGTGTGAATGTATTTTCCTTACATTCAGATATTCGACTGGTTTCGTGACATTAAATTTGTCCATGGTGGAGATGATAATTGCAGGTGTGGTGAGGAAAAACAGCAAGAGAAACAGAATGCAGTTGATGATGAAGCACCGCAGCCACCAGGAAAAGCCCCCAAGAGATAAGTGCTCCCTGTTGGGAAAGGAAAAGAAATTCTGCATCACATTCTGAAATCAGTGAAATTATACAGCAAGGAGTTCAGTAAACCAACACTTTATTTCATCACAAATAACCATTTCTTTTGTCACATTTGTAATCACCACAATCATCTCTGCCTTAGCTGTACAGCTAGTTTTTCAATATCTGGATAAGTAAAATTAATTGAGCAAAATTAAATACAGGAAAAAGGAATGAATACATACTATTCCTCAGTTCCCATTCCCTCCACCAACGTAATGTATTTATATACATATAAATACACACAGACTTCCTTATCCCTAACAAGCATGATTCATTCTTGATTCCAGTTGATGTTATTCATTTGTGCAATATTACCCTGAGATGTATATAACAAAATACACTGTTAACATTTATTCTTATACTCGTTGCACTGTCATGTATCTCTTGCACATGTATGTGTGAATGGATGTATGTATCTTGTGTTAAAGTACACTGAAAGCTATTGAAAACCAAAGCCAAATTCCTTTAAAGAATTCTCCCTTTAAAGATATCTGTAGATCCAGCCTTTTTAATATACTGTGTGATTTTTCTGCCTACACAATTTCAGAAGAACACAAGGCTGCATCACACCATCCTGAATGTAACTTGAAAATCTGCTAAACTGAATCCAGAAAGGATAAAGAATGTGCCAAAAATGCTCAGGTAGAGAACTAAAAAAGTTTAGCAAAACCATACGAAAAGATTTTAAGAACAACTGGATTATTTCAATTTTTTTGTTTTCAAATTGATTATACAAATGCACAATTATTTAAATTGAATTTTTCCCTCCCACTAGTTAAACCCTGGGAGACATTACACCGACTCAATGTTTTCATGTAATAATATATAGGATCTATGAAGAATATAACATAAAAACCAATATTTAAAGCTCTTTATATTCATATGTAAACTTATTTTTGCTTGAAAAAAAGCTAGTAGCAGTGGTGCCTTACCAGTGCACATTCTGTGGGTCGGGGGCATAGGACACACTCCAGTTGTATACGTGCAGACTCTCGCTAAACTGGGATGATTTGGGCTCATGACGACATTTGCAGCCTTGGCAGTGGCAGGCGTTAAAGTCCTTCAGAATTCTTTTGAGAGAGAAATTTTGGAGTCAGTAGCACGCACACACGTATGCTTCTTCTCATTCTAAAGCATGCAACTCACAGATTAAGATGACTTACATTGCAGTCATGGCCTCATTCTGGAAAGTCACAAATGCCATGCCTAGAGGTTTTGTGTTCACTTTTTCCTTCTCTTTCCTGTATTCCTCCTTCAGCTTGGACTCAAGCTTGGTGTAATAGCTAACAGCCTCTTCCTGTTCATACAAAGCAGGCAGGAAATCCCATTTTGTCATAAACTGGGGTATTTGCTTTTAATTAAGCCATGTAGATGTAGATTAACTCACATTTCAACTTTCAACTATTTATAAGAAAAATGACAGCAGGGAATGCACAAGAGATACTTGGGCATGTACACATATTATGAAAGCACAATATTTAAAATATGATTTAGCCACATGTAGTCATAAGCAGTTATGGACATGGACTAGAAATCTGCAGGTTACTTGTTCTAACATCTCTACTGCTCAGTCAAATGACCAGTTGGTCAACGATGGTTCAGAGTTCACACAAACCGCTGACCACATTTGTGACCAGACGTATTGGTTACTGCTCCTTCCAGAACGGTGCTCACCTCCTCGCAGCCCTTGATGATACAGCAACAGAGGTGACCGCAAGGGTTTGGATTGATCATAGTGGGCACATGCTCCTTTGCCATCAAGTCAGTGAAGAATTTTTTACTGCGCTCTGCCTTCTTCCTGAAAGCAAGGCAACTAGCAAGTGAAAGTGGTCAGGTTTTTACTGGTCAGACTATTGCATTAAATTTGAAAACCTAATGCAAGTTGGACATGACTAGAATTCCTTCATTAAGATATAACCTTATTAATGTTAATTTCTTACATTAATACATGGGTATGTATGAGAAAAGAAAATCAGATGGCTGCGTGAAGACTGAATTTCTTGCAGACACATTTCTAGGGTATGTGTGGGTCCAGGAAGTTACCAGGCTTGATATGGGGAAGGCACAAGTTCTGCAAGATGTGGTAAAGCAACCTTTTAAACTTTTTTAAAGAAAAAACCTTTTGACCGCAACTCAAATGATAAGGACTGTCTGATGGTGTCCTCAGTTGGTTGCATTTTCCTTGTTGCTGCAATCTTCCCCATCTTGCCAGAAGACCCAGAGATAAATGGTTTTCCTCATCTGTACCTAAACCTCTAAAGATTGCAGAGTCATTAAGGAAGTGCTGCAGTCTAATACAGCTGAGGGCTTGCAAGATCTTTAGTGGACTCTTCCATGGTTTAAGATGCATTGATGCATTTGGAGTCATCCTTATTTCATGGGATGGATAGTGTATTCCATTACAGAGATTAATGAACAGCCTGCTGGAATAAAATCTATAATCCACTAACTGGCAGCCAATATGAGATCAGGAAGCTGTCTGCCATGGGGTGAGAGTGAAAAATTTAAACTTTTTCATTCATTCATTCATTCATTCATTCATTTTGGCCATTACGTTGCGTAGTTTAACACAGCAGTGACCATGACATCTATGACATATTAATGGCCACTAGAAGAAGAGACGTTAAGATACTTGAAAGTCCCAAGCTTACCTCTCAGCATTCAGGGACATCAACTTAGCCACGTTGTAGCATATGCGAGCTTCCAGGACCATGCAGTTCTCATAAGCCTGTCTGTGCGACAGCAATACCAAAATGAACAGAACAAATCGACAGGTTCGGTCTGTGTAATCTAAGAGGAAATGGGCACCATAGCTGTCTACGCACATCTGCACAGACATGGATGCAGATCCTAGTTTCTATGTAGTGGTGGCGCTTACAAAATTCAGCAAACTTATTGGAAACAACAGAAACATACAAATTAAGGAACTTCAAGAAACTTTTGCAGTACTGTGATATTAATGTGCAAAAAATTAGGAAAGATGTAGGATGCCATGAGTATTTTGTGTCATGACAGTTTCAACCACAAAAACATAACCACTTACTCAAAGTGCTGCTTTATGTGGGTTTCCTCAGCATATTTGGAGATCCCATTGATAAATAAAGTGCGCTTAACCTGGGGAAGAACAAAGAACCAATTTTATGGAGAAAATTTAAATTTTTAGAAGCAAACATGTAATGAAGTCAATGTACAGTCTTCATGCCTAAGTGTCAGAAAGATCATCTGTAGCCTCTCTGTTGGATATTTAGAGACACACTAAATGAAACCTTCACAGGACACAAAGTCCCACTTTGCTTCAAGTAAATATTTTTTCTTGAAGACCAATTTACCTTCCAGTTACAATACAAGAAAACATTAGCATTTAAATGCAATTGTACCTGTTTCTAGGTAGATATTTACAGCCAGATATTTTAAGAAATTAATTAATGGTCCTTTTGTAAACTTTAGATGAAAGAGGACTGAATGTGTTATACTGTATGGGCCCGAATATAAGACGACCCAATCACAAAATGACCCCCTCTTTTCGGGAAAAAGGTTTTTGGAACATTAACGCTTATCTTTAGAAAGAAAAATTATATTTATTCACATTTACCACATTTGTATTTTTAAGATGGTCTGTTTGGGCTTACCAACTTCTAACACCACATTCTGTAACTTTATGTTTCTTGGTTGCTTGAGAATTATTTGACACCTCTGCCTCACTGATCTCCATTATCTTAGAACTGGCATCCTAATTCCCCCTCAGTCTTTGGTTATTTTGACTTAACTCTAAACTACTTTTTTCAGACCATCTCAGGCTTTCGCCATCTTTCACTCTTGCCCCATTTGATCATTTCTGTGGATAACTGAAGCCACTGGACAAGTGGCACCACCTACTGGCACTATACATGACCTTTACAGGTCTAGTCCCTAAACACAAGACAAACCCCAAGTTTTCTTAGATGCAATTCCCAGAAAAAATGCCACTTTACATTCTGGGCAATATGGTAATTCATAAACACGGGGGGAAAAAAAAAAAAAACAGCAATACAATCCACAAGGGAGGCATTACCAGGTCATCCTCTTTGTAATGCATTTTGGATGTGTGCCTTCTCATACTGTAGACTGTCAGCAGCAAATACATGAATGCAAAAGATGTATGAAGCCAGAGGAGGTTATTCCTGTGGAATAGACAAACACCAGGTCCCCTCAGTGAGATATTTATGAAAGTTGTATGGCAACTGTATGACACATGTCCTCTTTCTTTCATTTTTAATGTGGTACTGTATACTCACCCAGAATTTAAATTTGCTATAGTGGTTCTTCCAAAGCTGTAAGCATTATTTTCTGAAATAGGAAAAGGAAAAAAAAGAAAAGGGAAAAAAAAACAAAACAAAAAAAAAACATGTCTGGTGATGAAATATGCAAAAAAAAAAATACAACAATTTTTGTCCAATTTATGCTATTTTTTGTGAAGTATATCATGGGTTTTGGTGTGTTTAAGTAATTCTGCAATAAAGTCAGACTAATGTCAGACTTTATTGCAGTCAGACTAATGCCAGATGATTCTGTGATATCAATGCTTTGAACATATCAGTGCTGCCTTTTTAATTCTGTACTACATACTGCTCTTGCAGAAATTCATGGGTTCACAGCGGGACACCATTTAATCTGTTAGAACCTCCATTATGTCCTAATTTGAACTGCTATACTCGGACCAGAAATAAGATGCCTATGCTATTCCTTCAGCTTTCATTGAGTCATGGAGTCAAGCAAGTTCCGCTATATAAATTCAGAAAGAGATTTCCGCACCATGGTTTAACCGGGATGTCATCTTCTACAGAATGACAACTGGTCCAAAAAGGTGCTTGACTTTAAAATGTCATACAAGTTAATCCAAGGAACACTTGGTCTAGTTATAGGCCATATATGGAAATGCAAAAGCAAAAGTGCTCAAAAGCTACCAGAAATTCTTAAATCAGACATATTTACAGTAATTTTGGATATTCTTAATTCATGAAGCTGGTGTGCTTTCCCTTAGAATAAGATCAAAATGCAGCAACTGCTCCATTCCTAACTGAAACAGATAAAGGATAGCCTTGAGGTTGAGTTTCTGAGGTTAGGGTTCAATGCCTTCCCCCCAGCTTAGAGGATATGTACTTACCCAACAGGTCTCCAGAGAAGTTGACAGGCAGTACTATTCCCACAGAGAGCACCCCTACCACTACCAACAGGCCAATTATGTGTCGCTGGAAGGACAGGTAGTGAACTGCATCCTCGCCACACTTCTCTCTGATTTCCTCATCCCTATTTAAAAAATAAAATAAAATAAATAATTAAATATTAACAGAGTTCCAAGACATTTTGATGCAGACGGCAGGATTTGCCAACTCTTGTCTCTGCAGCAGTTTAAAGGGAGGATCACACCCTCACATAATATCTCTTTATTTATACCATCCCTGGCAGTAGGAATGCACCAGGTGAATCCCCCTTTCCCTGACCTTCCCATGTCAAGTCTGTCACTTATCACCCATCACCAGTCACCAATTCTGTAAACACCACAGACGATCACAAGGTTCACATGACCTTGAGTCTGCCCTCGCTCCTGCTGCCTGAAAATACCTTCATATCACAATACCGTGACTAAAATACTCTTCATTGAGGTTATTTATAAAGTTAGTAGAAGTTAAGGCTTTGGCCAAGTTTTTCTCCCTTTTACTTTCATATCATCATAGGCAACATCATCTCCATGGCAATATTATCCTCCAAATTACTTACTTTATCCTGAAGACAGCTGTCAGCCAGGAGCAGAAGCCCTGAAGTAATGAAATTGTAAAAAGAGATTTGGTTTTGGAAGCTTTTTTTTGTTAATTCAGAACAAGTACAATATTGGTGTTTAACAATTCTGTTCTTAAAACAATATCAACATTAATAGATTAAAATAAATGAGCCCGTTGTCATCTAGCAACTGATGTCAATGATTTAATAATAATTTAAAAAAAAAAAAAAAAAAAAAAAAAAAAAAAAACTTTAAGGCTTATTAATACAAAATTGAAAAAGGGCTCAGCCACAGTATATATTACAGCTAAAGTAAAAAAAAAGTCTTATGAAGGACAGCTTGGTTACAATGAAACTTCCCACTGCTTAATAATCCTTGGTGATTACATTGTCTCACAGTCATTTTTCTTTAAAAAATAAAATAAAAAAATAAATAAGTTTAACAGTAAAAAATGGCTTTTCTATACAAAAACGTTTGGCAGGAGCAGCTTTTGCACATCTGATGTATGCCAATCACATGCTGTACAAAACTTCTAAAATAACAAAGGTTTTCAAATAAAGTGAGGCAACAGGTTAGCAATCTTCTCCAATATTTCTGAGTCAGTACAAATGCATTTCCTGTTCACGAAACTGTCCATCACGTATTTTTCCCCATCACCATTATTATACCGTGGTACTTCACCTTGAAACACAAAGCTCACAGAGCCACCCAAGAAGTCAATTAATTTATTAATTAAATCAGACTTGGAGGGGGCTGGCATGAAGACTGTGGAAACAGAGAGGTCTGACAACTGGCTGGTAAGGAAAATGATCTTACATTGTCTCTTTGTTCAAATTCAACAGAGCTGGAAACAGAGGTGAGTCTCTCATATCGATCAGGTGTTTCTGAGTGTAAAGCTGAGGCCACGCTGAAAACAAAAAATAAACAATTTAGTTGTGATAGGAAAGTAATGCATGACAAGTGGTGTAAAGTTAAAGATCAAATATGAAGCAAATTGCTTATTTCAGACGCTGCACCACAAATACTGCATTTGTCAGATTTTTACTTTACAGGCTTTAAAGTAAAATTACAGTTCAACAGACCAATTTAAGTCTCATACACCTATGAGCACACAGTCTAGAGGGCGGGGGGGGGGGGGGGGATCTACGTATTTCTGGGTCTGATGAACATTAAACAGACCAGTTGGTCTTTGATAGCTTCAGAATCACATGGCTTGTTTTTGCAAATGGGGATGCAGGAAGAAAACAGGGTTATTTGTGCTTAAGCTGTGTTATGATTTTGACCATCAACAAAATAAGCCACACACCATGATTTAAGGGATCACAGAGCTACAGCAAACATGTCACCACAGGTCTACCTCAGAGTAGTCAGTATTATAGAAGGAGATTCTGGGCTGGATCAGTACTGGATAATCTGATCGATTATCTCTGAAACAGAACTTTTCGGCTGGGCTTTCAAACCCAAGTGAGTTTAACAACCAACAGACTACATAGTGCACAGTATATACGTTAAGAAAAATATATTAAATACAGCCAAAAAGGAATGCTGGACAAAGGAAAAGGAAATCCCTGAACTGTAAGGCATTTAAATGCAGTAAATAGAATGGTTGTTAAAGACAGTAAATGTAATCTAAAGGTTAAGAAAGTCCTATTAAAGTTTCCACTGGAGCACTGACTATGCCAACTGTGTTTTAACAGTACACTAAGGGGAAGCTACAAGACAAAACTTGTTACACAGACCTCACCAGGATCAACTGTTTGAATAAAATGTTGGCATTACCAACTGTATAGAATTGAAAAGTTTTTTCCTTTTTGTACTCAGTATCAGTATTTTTCCTTAGTGGTTGACTGCACAGTCCAAACTGTCTATCATGGTTATGTTACCAGGGATCCTGAAAGAGGTCTGGAAACCAGTTGTGGTTCACATGAATTCAGGCAACTTCCCAATGTCCATTACCTGCTTACTGGTTCGTAATCCTTAGTGCTTGTTCTTGTAATTTTTGGGTAAAGTAAGACATAAAGACATAAAAAGGACAAGTACGGCACAAGATTCAACACACACATTAGAGAACACTTTCAAAGCAATTTGGACAAAAACAGGAACCAAAGAAGAATCCTGTCACTAAGGCATTTGTGCCACAGTAACAGTAATGAGCAGTCAATACAGATGAAACCGGTGACAGAACCGAGCAGACATAGATGCAGCTCACAGAGTGCAAACCTAAAAAAAAGGAATCCTAACACAAGCAAAAAACAAAGGCAACAAAAGGCAGCACAGTCAAAATGCCCATTTAAAAACAAAAACATGTTATTTCCTTTCCTTCACGCTATTAAGCAGTTCCTTGCATTTTCGCAGTAAAAACAAACAAGGGGGAAAATTTATTCAGGCAACACAATGATAGTTTAAAGACTAAAATTGTTAGGATACAAGTCCATTCCTTTATTGTAAGATGTATATAAGATGTATTGTAAGACAAATAAATATGTAAATATAGTTGTATCCAATGTAAGAGAGAAAAATATTGTCATGAAATGAATAAAGACAACTAAATAGTTCAAAGATGGTTATCAAGAAGGAAAATTTTCAAAGCCCAAATTTAGGAAGGAACCACTGCTATAACAAAGACTTAAGAAATACTTAAGAAAGAAAAACACAATGTTGCCCTCCTGGTAGCCTGCTTAAGGAGCTTTCCCAGTCATTAAGTTTGTAGGGACATCCTCATGTTTTCAGTGTCCTAGAAGAGTTTTATTTCTTCCACGTATGGTTGTCAGAGCTCCTTGAGTTATAGTATATTGTGCCTTCTTTTTTATTTGTTATCCCTCTCCTGATCTATACTTTCAGCAATAACATCATGAAAATCATTTCTTTGGCTCTGATAGTCACAAAAAGTTTTTCTCCTCTCCACAGATCCCACAGCTTTCACAGTTTTGCTGTTATATAATCTCAGGTTGCCTCAACTGGGATTGTTTTCAATGTCTCACCTGAAGGACAAAAAGGATTGTCTGATTTTTGTCTCAATGCGCTCTCAAGAAGGGAAAAGATTGAAAACAAAGTCCACTGGGAAGTTACTATAGACGCACCGGATATTTTTTACATAAATGAAGATGACATTGGAGATAAGGCTGGCCATTCTGACACCAGCCAAGCCAGGGGCAGGCTTTGTAGCGTACTTTACAAGTATATCATTTCAGCTGTTTGGCTGAATAGACCTTATGGGAGCTAAGCAAAGCAAGTTAACTGATGGTGTGGATTAAGTTTCAATTAAAAGCTGAAAAGAGAACCTCTAAAATACAGGATTTGCTCGAATTAAAAGTTAATTCATTGTGTGCTTCTAGAGCAAAAAGCAGAGCTACAGAAAGTGAATCTAAATTAAATGAATTATAAAACCATTGTGATAATCTGAAAAGTATGGGTCTGCCTGAGAATACCAAAAGTGATGTTTCTTTAAAACAAATGGTGAACTACATTCCTGGGTTGGTTTGCCACCAGACTGTACACCTACTGCGACGAGATTGTTTACCATCTCCCTGGCTGTGTTCCCAACCCGAACGCCCGTCGGAGGACTGCCCTAGTGCTGCGTTTGTTGTTCTCGAACAAAGAAAACATGCAAAAAACTGCAGCGAGGAAATAGGTGTCAACTATACAGATTCTGATCTGTGACCCTACACCAATCTGCCAGCTGAAATCACCAAAATGACACACAAACAACAGAAAACAAAAGAAAATCTCAACCAACGATAAATGTACCAGGGTTTTACTTTTCCAGCCTGATTGATCCTGTATGAAGAGAGCATTTGCCACACTTATCCTCACAGAGCTGAAGGACTGAGGCTGACAGCAGAGCATAAATGTAGTGGAAAACCAAACTTATTTTTGTTTGGTTCTTATTGATTACTTATTACTTACTTCTCACCCCAGTCCCCAAGAAAGCACCGATATACTGACTATACTGTCCCCTCAGACTCACCCCAGTCATCACAAAGTGCTTTTTTGAGACCAGTCATGTTGTACATTGTGCCCTGTATCTCACTCTCTATATTAGACTTACACCAGTATGCCTATCATCACAACACATAGGATATCATCACTGCTGCAGTACACCAGGCCCTGACCCAACTGAAGAGTAAAGACTGTCATGTCAAAGTGCTATTCACTGGCTTCAGTTGAGCATTCAATGACATCATCTCCCAGCTACTGGTCAGTAAATCTGGGTCTAAACACCCCCCCTTGCACCTGGACCTGAAACTTACTGACCAACAGGATACAAGCAATGAGGATCTTTGATAAAACCTCCTAGAATAGGTGCACCTCAAGGTTGTGCCAAATATCGCAACAAGCACATCATCAAAACCAAGGAGAAAACTGTTGGGTTCAAAAGTATTCAAGCCATTAAAGTTCCTCTGAGCACTGATGTTTCAGCAGTGGAGCTAGTGCACAGCTTCAAGTTCCTAGAAGTGGACATCACCAAGGACCTCTCCTGAAACCACAATAAAATTTACAGTGAGGAAAACACAACAGCATCTCCACTTCCTAAGGAGACTGAAAAGTACTGGACTTCCATCCCCTATCATCACCACTTTCTACACACATGCATCATAGTCTGGTAATTCCTCTCACTGATGAGCTCTGCACTTGAACCTTATCACCCATCATCCAGACCACCAACAAAAAATGAAGGGTCATGAAGTTTTTTTTTATTTTTTTTTTTATCATCACTGTGGACCCCTCTCACCCAGTACTGCTAGCTTTTATCACAGCTTGTGGGCCAACATCAGCAGGCCCAGAAACAGCTTTTCCCCCTCAGGCTGTTAAACTGCTGAACACCAGGGAGCACAACAACTCATTGTCACCACCACTGAATACCTACCCGCTCCATCATCATCACCACCATTGTTAAGTTTGCGCTATAATGTTTGCTTTGCTGGAAAAAAAAAACCCAAAGAAAAGATAGAAATCAAACGTGAATAAAATTAAAAAATCAGTTGTGGAGATGTACTCTGTAAAGGAGGAAAGTAAATGGGGTCAAGACGGCAGGTGGTGGCTTGATGTGACAGCAAGAGTCACTGTCACATCAAGCCACCATCTATTATTTTTATTTATTTTTTATTAGTTATTTAGTATTGTATTAATATATATAAAACAATAAGGTGTAGTATATATAAAACAATAAACCATGAAGTTAAAAGAAATAGGAATGACCAACCATCACTACTGATACGAGAAGGCCAGAAAGAAATTTGAGCATAGATGAATAACACATGCTGTGATGGAAGTATTGAAAATCCTTCCCTTGATACCTGAAAAACAATCAGCAAGTGTTACTGTTGTAAAAAGCTTAGTGACCTTTCTGTGATGCACAGTTGATGGAACTGTGTATTTACCTGTCTGAGTCGGTCACTAATGCCAAGCGTCCATAATCCCAGGCCACTTTACGCAGAATTGAGAAAACAAAAAGCAGGACCTAGAGAAAAAAGAAACAAAACAGGAGTGATCATCTAAATAATACAAAATATTAACTATTTCTATACATTCAAAATGAGACCTCCGTTGACCTATCAAAAGATCTGGGACCTTTCCTTCCATTCCTTTACATCTGCAGTCCAAGGCACCATAACAAAAAACTTAAAAAAAACAAAAAAAAAAAAAAACAAATTTTTTTGTGAACACTAGAAGACAAAAATCACTCATCTCATACTGCACTTATACAATTTCTTTTGAATTCACCATACACTATTTTAAAACATTTTATTTAGGATAACGTGTTGAACAAATTAACCATAATACTTTATTTTGCCTTTTCGCTACTAGTTCGTAAGACTAACAACTATACAGACAACAATTCAGGATTAACAGGGTATAATAATATCATTTACTATTCTTAACATATAAAATAAGTAAACAGAGGATGACAGCTGTAGATTTCATTAAAATATATATGGATTATTTTTTTTTTTCAAACCCATGTACATTTTCAAGGCACCAGTTTTAAATGATGGATTATACTAAAATTCTCAATAAAGGTTCTGACAGAAAAAAGCATTTCTGAGAACGACAGAAATAAATCCAGAGATGTGAGCGAGAGATGAAGGACCAGAGATTCAGTGTTCAACAGCTGTTAATTTTTCTAACATAAATTTCATTGTACAATGGCGATCAGCATTTGCAGTTAATTTTAGCATCTGTATTATTAGGATGTTATTGATGAACACTGGTTGTACTTATAGAATGAATTCGTTAGGAATCAGGAGAACATGTTTTCATTTTCAGTTGCTCACTATTATTAACTGCCTGTTTAAGTGAGGGTGGACCAGAGACTTTCCCAGAAGAACAGGACACTCGGCTGGACAGCGTACACCCTGGATGGGATGCCCGTCGATTGCCAAACAGACCTACACACTAGGGGCAGCCTAGAGCTGTTGATGCACATCTTTCAACGGTGGGAGGAAACCACAGCACCACTAGAAAACCCATGACTGAATTTGACTTAAAAACACATTGTAACAGCTCGAGTACTGAATGGCAGCAGTTCCACCTACTGGTCTATTGTGCTGGCTCATATTTTCTGTCCTCTTAAGGTTATGGATAGACAAACAAATTGATGATGATGGATGGGACATGTAAAATTTTTTCTTACATATTTTAAAAATTTGTTTTGCTGATAAATTACCCTGCTGTCACTTACAGAACAATTCTGTAGTAACAAATCTGTTAAAAATCAAAGAAAAATTAGCAAGTTAAGGAAAGATGACTTGTTATTGTTGGCAGCCCATTTCGATCTCTCGGTAGGGAGGCAGTGCACTAAGACGTTTATTAAAACGCTGGTTTTGGAAAGGCTGGTGAGTGAGAAGGTATTGCGACAGCCGAGTTCCCCTGATTCGGCTGCTACGGCAGTGCCACTCGTGGCACAAGCCAGTGGTTCCAGCGTGCTGGCCGAAGAGCCGCACGACTTCCCGGGAGGGGAAGTGAGGAGAGTCTCAATCGGTTTGCCACTCTTTGAGCCCCGCACTCCATCCTCTGCTTCGACGCCCCGTGCGTTTAGCGAGGAGGCCCGACTAAAGGTCTGCTTAGCCCAGATTCAGGCTGAGACGGAGGGCAAAGCACAGCAGAGGGAACTGGATCATAAGCTAGAGATCCAGAGGCTGGAGATCGCAGCGGAGAAGGAGGTCCAGCTGCGACAGCTGGAGTTGAGTATGAGCAAACCATCTGTTAAACCATCTGCCACTGATGCTGTTCAGCGGGTTACCGGTACCTCAATACCCTCAAGTTCACCAAGCACTACGTTCAATGTAAGTAAATACATTTCTTTGATACCTCACTTTCAGGAGACCGAAATTGATGCCTATTTCACTGCATTCGAACATATAGCTACTGCGATATGCTGGCCGAAGGATGTTTGGTCTTTGATGCTACAGTGTAAATTGGTCGGTAAAGCCCAGGAGGTTTGTTCTTCTTTGTCTGTAGAAGACGGGCTACACTATGAAGTAGTCAAGGCCGCCATTCTTCGTGCATACGAGTTGGTTCCCGAAGCCTATCGGCAACGGTTTCGCTCTCATAAAAAGTTGCCTTCACAAATGTTTGTTGAGTTTGCAAGAGAGGAAAAAAAAAAACTCGTTTGAAAAATGGCTCAGTGCATGTAAAATCTCCGATTTTGAATCTTTGAAAGAGCTAATTCTATTGGAGGAACTTAAACACTGTTTGCCAGAATGGGTTGTAACCTACTTGTCTGAACAGAAAGTAGAAACGGTAGAGAAAGCACCAATTCTTGCTGATGAGTTTGTCCTGACCCATAAAAGTGTGTTTGTTACAAGAAATACGGAGACGAAGACCAAGGTTGATGCACTGGCTACTGACTCCTCAGGTGATCGGATGTATTACTATTGTCACAAGAAGGGACATGTGATTGCTGATTGTTTGGCACTAAAAGCCAAGAATAAATGCATAGAACAGAAGAGGAAGTCTATGGGGTTGGTATCGGCCATTGCAGATGATAGTCTGCCTGCACCTCATAGTGAGTCACGCAAACCAGACAATGAGGTTTCTTTTAAGCCTTTTATGTCTCAGGCTGTAGTATGCTTGCCAAACGATGAGAGTGTTCGCAAGGAGATTAAAGTTTTGCGGGACACAGGTGCCGCCCAATCTCTTATTCTTGAAGATGTACTGCCCTTTGGGGAAATGAAATGGGAATAATGCAAGTTCCGCTACATTTGACCCAACTGCAGCCCGACTTGTTATCAGGTTTGGTCAAAGTTGGCGTGTGTACCGAGTTACCTATTAAGGGAGTCTCATTTTGGGGAACAATTTAGCTGGGGGTAAAGTTGTGCCAACTCTAGAGGTTCTAAATACTCCTGCGATTCAGGATGACAACATTAAGCTGGCGGAAGAATTTCCCCAGGTGTTTACGTTATGTGCGGTGACGTGAGCTCAGGCACGCGCATTTCCAGATGTTCTGGATTTATCGAAAACGTTTTTAGCGGATGAGGACGGTAGTGCTGACACTGGTCAAGTTACTAACTCAGCAGTGGTAGAGATAACTAGCTGCACAGATAAAACTTTGCAGGTTAATCGTGCTGAATCGGTCGCTGCCCAGCGGGCTGATGAATCTTTATTGTTGTGTTTTCAGGCTGGGTTAAGTCCAGTTGAGGAACAAAAATACCCTGGGAAATATTTTCTTGAAAATGATGTACTGATGCGAACTTGGTCGCCTTTGTTGGAAGACGAGGCAAATTTGAATAGCGTTAGACAAATTGTGGTCCCCAAACCATATCGTCACCTCATTTTAAGTCTTGAACACCCTATGGCTGCACACCTAGGGGTGACTAAAACATACCGATGCATTTTAAACCACTATTTCTGGCCGGGTTTGAAGCGAGACGTTTCGGTATTTTGTCGAGCATGTTCAATTTGTCAGACGGTGGGGAAGCCAAACTGTATGTTCCTCCGGCTCCGTTACAGCCCATCCCTGTAATCGGTGAGCCTTTTGAGCATGTGGTTATTGACTGTGTGGGACCATTGTCGAAAACGAAGTCCGGTAACCAGTACTTGTTAACCGTTATGTGCGCCGCTACTCGATACCCCGAAGCCATTGCGTGCAATTGCTTCGCAGAAGGTGGTTAAAGCCTTGGTTAAGTTCTTCTCGACTTTTGGCTTGCCAAAGCGTGTACAATCTGACCAAGGGTCTAATTTTACAAGTTCTGTCTTTCCCCACGTGCTAAAACAGCTAAGCATCCAGCATACTCTTTCTTCTCCGTATCACCCCCAAACGCAAGGTGTTTTAGAACGTTTTCATCAGTTGTTGAAAAATACGTTACGGTCATATTGCTCTGAGTATAAAAAGGATTGGGATGAAGGAGTACCCTTTGTTCTATTTGTAATTCGGGAGGCTGTGCAAGAATCCATCGGATTCAGCCCCGCTGAACTGGTGTTTGGTCACACTGTGCGTGGTCCTCTAAGACTTCTGAAAGAAACGCTCCTAACGGAGCGAGAGAATGTCATCGAGTATGTTAGCAAGTTTCGCGAAAGACTGCATAATGCTTGCGCTCACGCGAAAACCTTTCTTTCACGGTCGCAAACTAAGATGAAAGCCTGGTTTGACCAGAAGGCTGTAGAGCGTGTGTTCAACCCTGATGATAAAGTTTTAGTTTTATTGCCATCAGGCAGGTCAGTATTCTCTGCTAAATTTTTGGGTCCATATACAGTGGACCGAAAACTGTCAGAAACTGATCAAAACTCCTGACCGCAGATGAAAACATCGAGTTTGTCACGTTAATATGCTTAAGCCATTCATTGGGGACTCTCAACCCTCCGAGTGCTCGAAGGTGGTGCAAACTTGTGTTGTTGTAGATGTTGACCGGGAAAATAATGTTGCAGATGACATTCAGTTAGACGTTGCACAACAGACTGCTCAGTCAATTCGGAGATGCTCGCCCGTTTGCCTACGCTGGTAAATCATCTCTCGCGTGATCAGCAGAGGGATTTAGTAAAGCTTATTTGAGATCATTCCTCTTTGTTTCATGATGTGCCCTCGCAAACTAAAATATTGTGTCATGATATTGATATGGCGGGTTCACAACCCATTAAGCAAAACGCGTACCGGGCGAACCCCAGAAAACGCGACGTTATGAAAAACGAAGTTTCCTATTTGTTGGAGAATGGGTTTGCGAAAGCAAGTAACAGCCCATGGAGTTCGCCGTGTTTGCTGGTACCTAAACCTGACGGCACCTCCCATTTTTGTACAGATTACCGACAGGTGAATGCTGTAACCATTCCTGACTCTTTTCCTATGCAGAGAATGGAAGATTGTGTGAATTGTGTTGGTGGAGCTCAATTTGTAATGAAACTAGACCTACTGAAGGGCTACTGGCAAGTGCCGCTAACATCCTGTGCGTCAGATATCGCTGCCTTTGTAACACCAGATACATTTGCTCAATATAATGTCATGGCTTTCGGTATGAGGAACACTCCCTCTACTTTTCAACGCCTCATAACTTTGGTGTTAGGGGATGTGCACAACTGTGAAGCGTACTTAAATGATTTAGTCATCTATTCGGATGACTGGGACTCTCATCTAAGCACTCTGAGAGAAGTATTCGTTAGACTGGGAAAAGCAAAGCTGACCCTGAATCTTGCTAAATGTGACTTCGGAAAGGCTACTGTCACTTACTTAGGGAAACAGGTGGGGCAGGGATAGGTTCGACCCTTACAGGCTAAGGTTAGTGCTATTGTGAGTTTTCTCATACCTTGCACTATAAGGGAGTTACGAAGGTTTTTAGGTATGGCCGGGTATTATAGGAACTTTTGTCGCAATTTCTCGAGCGTTGTGGCTCCTTTGACTTCTCTTTTAAGTCCTTCTAGTCCTTTTTTGTGGTCGCTGGACTGTCAGCAAGCTTTTGACAACATAAAAGCTCTGATGTCGAGCTCTCCCGTTCTCACTGCACCGGACTTTGAAAGACCTTTTAAGCTAGAAGTGGACACTAGCGCATTAGGTGCAGGTGCGGTTTTATTGCAGACGGATGAAATGGGAATCGAACATCCGGTCTGTTATTATTCCAAAAAGTTTCTCCCGCACCAGTTACACTACTCTACTATCGAGAAAGAAACATTAGCTCTGTTGTTAGTGCTCCAGCACTTTGAGGTATATCTGGGTTAGAGCTCAATACCAATTGAAATTTATACCGATCACAACCCACTTGTGTTCCTGGCAAAAAATGTACAACCAAAACCAACGGCTGATGAGATGGGCACTGGCAGCACAAAATTTTAACTTGCAGATTACATACAAGAAAGGATCAGAGAACGTTTTGGCTGACACGCTTTCCCGTGCGGTCTAGTTAATAGCTGTGAAGGAAAGAAAAACATTTATGTACCCCCCTCCTGTTTTAATTTGTAAAAAAAACTTTTCATAAAGTTTTTTTTTGTTTGTTTGTTTGGGGGGGGGGGGGGGTGTTACAGTTTTTTTTTTTTTTTTTTTGGTGGGGAACTGTCATGTTCCTGTTCATGCGGTCTCTCCATAGGGGTTCGGCGTTTGACAGGTCCGTCAGAGCTAGGATTGGTCCGTCGGCAGATGACGTCACCCCTGCAAGCGTTTATCTGCACGGACCACCATGGAGGCAGCGGCAACAGCTTAGTCTTGGTTGTGTTTTCTGGCATTCTATGTCTAGCGGGGGATTTTGCTGTTTGCCCTTACTTGTACAGTGTTGTCACCGGGGAGTGTACAAGCCTCGATGTACCTGGTGCTAACACTTAGCGATCTTTTGTACTCACAACTACGTTAAAACAACAGGCGAAGTGGCGGTCTCCCACCCTTGTATTGGTTTGGCGATTCCTGTAGTGGAGGTCGACTGGGCTTGAGTTTGTCATTTGTTTCCTTTTCTTTTCGTGGCCCAGGTTGGGATGTCCGTTTTGTTCTGTTGTTGCTTTTGAGTTGGGAACCGCCTATATTCTGTAGAACTGTTTGGAGCCTGGTTCTGGTTTTTGTTTGTTCGTATATGTGTCTGTATATAATTCCATCACTCGCCACTGTAAATAAATTACACTTGGTCACTGTTAAACTGTATAACTGTGCCGTGTATCGGGTTCATTGTTGAAGGGGGTTCTTCCCTACCACCTACATTTTCTTCCTTTTCCTTAAAATGCTACGATCCTCAATGCTGGTCCCCTAGCCAATGAGCCAGGTCGTAACAAAATAACAAATGATTAATTAGTATTAACCTTCTACAGCAGTCATTTTAATATAAAATGGAACCCATGTGATTTGAATGAAGGAAAAAAAAAAAAAAAAAAAACTTAAAAAAAAAAAAAAAAACTGTACGATCTGAAGCATTAAACTACAGATAGTCCCTGAATTATGATGGTCTGACTTACAATTTTTAGACTTTACTACGGTGCAACAGCAATATGCATTCAGCAGAAATTGTACTTCGAATTTTGGTTTTTTCCCCCCCAGACAAGCGATAGGCGGTACGACACTCATAATGTTGGGCAGCAACAGCGATCTGCATCTCCCAGTCTGTCATGCAGTCGCTATTGAACACAACTGATACTCTACAGCATTCTGTGTTGCCAGTATTTTTTTTTTTTTAGATAACCCCCTGTATCTACGTTGTGTTCTGTGCATCCATCTTGTCTACAAACCCCCTATCTGTGTCTCCTGCTACTGGTGAGAAGAAGAGGAAGGCAATTACTCTTGAGCAGAAATTCAAGCATGAAGACGGCAAGGCCATGATGGCCATAATGACTTTTAAGGTAGGCTACACTAGGCTATGATGTTTGGTAGTTGTTATGGCGTGGGTTGGTGGAAGACAATCGTGAGACGCCAAGGTAATAAGTTTTAATTCTGTTAAACTCTTTACTGAGTGCGGTTTCCGACAAAGTGTTACCATCAGTCGGGAGCTAGTGCTAAACATTTGTGTTTGGCAGTAAACAAAAACAGAAGATGTCACAATTAAAAAAAAACAAAAAACAAACAAAAAAAAAACACAAGGAAAAAAAAGACAGCACTTGCACGAGAGTTCACAAGAGGCAGCGGAAACTGAGCACTGACAGGACGTCCGGGTAGGAACTAAATACTGTACAGAATTGGTTCCTATGCCAATCAACGCTCAGTCTGAAGATGGGGGCAGAAAGACTGCCTACGTTCCGCAAGTTAGGTGTATTAAATGCATTTTCGACTTTAAGTTGAAAATATCACAAGCCGAAAATGCATTTAATACACACAGACACAATATATATATATATATATATATATATATATAGTCTGTGTGTATTAAATGCTATTAATGAACTGAACTACAGGTAGTTCCTGATATAGTAAAAAAAAAACTACCTGTAGTTCAGTTTTGTAATAGCACAGGGTCATTGACAGGCAATGGGACTTTGGAGGAGGAGTCTCACCAGAAAGCACATGAAGTCGAGGGCAAGGACAGTGGGGACCCCTCCGAAAGGCAGGCCTTGCAGGACAGTGCTTCTGATACGGGCAGAGAAGCAGTAGTCCTTGGATGCATTGAAGCAGTTACTAGGAGTTGTGCAAGCCCGAATCCCAACAATTACTGTCATCATGGTCAACAAAGGGAGCATCTTCACGGCCTAGTCCTTAACATCTGCAAGAGAAAAAGACAAGAGGCAGTCAGCCTTAAATTTTTAGGCATATTCTTACATGGGGATTCAAATCATAGTCAGCACTATGACTACTATTCAAACTGACCACATTTCGTCTAAAGAAACTTTACCAAATACACACACACACAAAATTCCTTTCACCCTGTTTCACTACACTGTGGTAACATTTGCAGTCTTGGGCCTCCTACCACAGGCCTGGGAGTTTGAGGGTTCGGCACAGTATTTTTTGCTGTTCCTTGTGCTCTTCTGGACTGAGAGCACTGTTGTCATTGCTGGAAACTGATGGAGCCGTAACCCCCAAGCTGTGACTACCTTGATTTTCAGATTGAAGTTGTTCTTTTAATCCCTGGTATTTTTCAGCTTCTCATATTCCTTCTTCCTGATGTTTCTATCAGTTGGAATTGCCACTTCTGTGTGGCTCTGTTCTCTACCACTCTCTGTGGTTCCTTCCTTTTACAGTGGCAAGAAAAAGTATGTGAACCTTTTGGAATTTCATGGTTTTCTGCATTAAAATGTGATCTGATCATCTAAGTCAAGGGTATTGACAAATATAACGTGGGTATAATAATAGCACAAAAAAATCCGATCTTTCATGTCTTTATTGAGAACAACCATAAAAAAACTCATAGTGCTAAGAATATGACAGAGCTAAAGCAGTTCTGCCAGGAAGAATGGGCCAAAATTCCTCCTGAACGACGTGCAGGTCTGATCTACAGCTACAGGAAGCTCCTGGTTGAGGTTATTGCTGCCAAGGGGGGGGGGGGTTTAATCAGTTATTAATTCCAAGGGTTCACTTACTTTTTCCACTAGAACTATGAGTTTTTTTATGGTTGTTCTCAATAAAGACATGAAAGATCAGAATTTTTTGTGCTATTATTATACCCACATTATATTTGTCAATACCCTTGACTTAGATGAAGATCAGATCACATTTTAATGCAGAAAACCATGAAATTCCAAAAGGTTCACATACTTTTTCTTGCCACTATATACCTGAGCAAATCGAGGCCGATTCCTTGCAGATGTTCCTGTATACAATCCCTGGCACTTGGTTGTGCCTCTTGGTATCTTTTGAGTGAACTGGTGCTGATAGTATTTATATGCAACAAAAGGGAGGGAGGGGGAAGAAAAAAAAAAAAAAAAACTTATCTAGTGATCCCAATCTGTGGGTTAGCATGTTTGGCAAATCAGTCTTTTGCTGAATTTGACCATTTGCTGTGGATATTTCCAGATCCCCGGATGGGTTGATTTTGTCTGACAAGGCCAAGACTTTGCTGTACCAGCTCCATAACTTGTATTAGTTCATAAATAGCATCTAATTCCTGTTAGTTGATCAAATCCATTCCAGTAACCCAGCTTTCCAGAAAGTCCAACCTCATCCACCTGGATGAAGCTATAATTTTCACACTGCCCCAGTTTAAGGTATGTCCAGCATTCACCAGTGTAAAGTGCAAAGGAAAAAAGTTCTAAGAAAATATATATCAAACTTTATCACCCTTGCGTCACTAATGTATATAGTGATATGTATGTCTCAAATATAATTTCTTGTTTTTTTTTTTTTTAAATAAACTTTGCACCGATTTTAAAAATGATCACATTTTTATTTGTACACATATTACAGCTACTGGCCCGATGCCACTTGGTATGATGAGGTTTTTCCACCTATGAAAAACACGCCAAGTGATCCTTCCCTCTTTCCAGTTTGGCTCTTTACTCCAAGCATTCATTAGCCCCTTGTCAATCATCCATGTCACACCCCCAGCACCAGTCCTTCTCACCATTTGTCCATATAAAACAAAAAAAGCCTAATGTGTACATTGTGCTTAGCAAGTACATGCACACATATAACAGCAACTGGCTGCAGTGTTTCCCAGCTAGCAGCCTGCAGGTATTTCGGGAAGGAGAAACTTAAGCAGGTATGATCCGATATCAAGTATATGTCTACACCACATGCACTTTCCCTCAAGAAGGTAAAGCATGCAGAAAGTAGCTGTAGAGTTGTGCAGAGAGTAATAGCAAATTATATTACTAAATTGTATAACTGTAAAACATTTAGCATGTTGTTACACATTGTTTCAGAATTTATCCATTAACTCCACCAGTTGAGGGTTAATAACAGTAAATAATGTGTTGTAGCCTTTTTTTAAATTACTTTATGATTGGTTTTGGTGTAACTTCACTTCTTCTCTTCTGTGCACTCAGCTGTTCATATTAAATGCACTTTATACAGGGAGTCCCCAACTTACAATGTACTTGGCAACAGACATCAACAGACTTGCACTTAAAATAGTCAATCATAAATACATACGTAGCATTAATTCATAAAAGGAAATGAGAAAAAATGTATTTTTTTTAAATGATTTATGGTAAATGGATGAGCATCTTTTAGCAAATTACAACATTTATACATGAACATCTTGTGATGTACAGTATGTGCATGACATCTTAGCATAATGATAGCATCTATCAACAGCTGTACAAAAACATACAGTACTACAACATGATGAGAGCTGATAGCTTATACTGTAGATAAAAAATGTTATGAAAACATTAAAACATTACACTGGGGTACACTACCTGTACTGTATGCACATGTGATGAACTCTGCATTAGATGAACTCTAAGACATTTATGCACAATTAGCAACCATCTTCTCACAACCACCTGCTCCACAGCAGCCCTTCCTCTCCCAGATCACGCAACCCAAATGTTAGTTGCTGTCACCACAGCACCCCTGTCATCTCCCATCTCATAAATTAGTTACATCGTAACCCAGCACAACAGCATCACAAAGCAACTGCATGCAATATGACACTGAACAGTAAACATCTTTCCATAACCACAGCACTTCCCCCATAGCACCTCCTCCACCTCTGGACCAGTTGCCTCACGGACTGATGACTGGCCATCAAAGAGCTCAGCAAGCTTACCAACAGCCATTAAAATCTCAACTGACTGGTGTCTAAGCAATTGACACTAGAAATTTTAAAAATGCAGAAAGTGTAGTTTCTATAACATGATCAAATATTTAGCTTTAATATACTCATATTCAGATATCAGTGAAACTAAGTCTGTTCTCTACAGATACAGCAGAGTTGTGAACTGTCACAGCACATAAACACTACACCCACAAAGTGTGTTTATATGTTCTGTGCTTTTAGATCATCTAAAAAAATAACATCATAAACTCCAACATGGACACAGTAGAAGGATCTTGCCACTGCCTTCTATTTACAGTAACTGCTTGAGCTCCTTTAAGTCACAAACATTCAAGTGTCATTTGTTAAAATATTACAGCACAAAGTCATCAGATGCAATGATTTCTCAAATTAGCTGGAAGTTATATGAATTTTCAGAGCACTGCAGCCTATTCAAATTCTTTATACATTTAGGAAAGGGCTTGACTGCCAGCTGTTCTTTTCAAGATTGTTCTTTCTGTCCAGCATGTTCTCCAACTTTGCCACACAGAAGAGAGGAAGATTTTGGCTGATGAGATGCTGAAAAAGAAAGTGGATCGGAACCTGATGGATGTGTTGATGGTAAGTACATTTTTCTTAACAGCACACTGCTGAAGAATAGCTACTTAATTGATATAAAACACATAGTGCTAACAAAAGGACTAGCACTATAAAGAGGATCCCACTACCTACCTAACCTTCATCCTAAGCCTCGTTTTACCTTATA
Organism: Heterotis niloticus; assembly: GCA_018136845.1. NCBI lineage: Eukaryota > Metazoa > Chordata > Actinopteri > Osteoglossiformes > Osteoglossidae > Heterotis > Heterotis niloticus. The sequence continues at coordinate 23,091,862 of CM030896.1, forward strand.
CTAGCCTGTAAAAACCACAGCAACCCTACAGTAAGCCTATCTAGCCACTATACAACAGCTTGTATCTCCTGAATACCAATGCTAGCCAACTACAAATCCACACATGGTATAGCGAAGTGATGGTGCAACGGGGTTGTCAAATGGGCAACTTCTTTCATAGGCATTTCGTGGAGTTAAGCCCACAACACCTCCGGTAGGCTGAACCACAGCTCAGGTGTCCCAGAACTGCTCCCCTCCACCACCACACACACCACTGTGCTACCCAGCAACACAACACCACACATGCTATTCGCCTTAGTGCCCCCTCTAACAACACCCTCACTGCCCATTCTACTACTTGCAAGGAAGAAACTCCTTTCCTACCTTCCTTACCACTCCATAAAAATCTACATCATCTGGAGTAAATATCAGATGACCTTAATTTAATAATGCATATATACATAAACTGTATTTTTATGACATAATGATAAGACTATTAATGTGTTTTGACACTGTCATGTCCTGAAGGTCTTCTTTTTGTCTGAACAGATCACTGCCAAGTTTACCCAATTACTCTCTAAACACCTTCGACTGTCCTTCATGGAATAATTGGAAAAGGAAAGAAAGAAAGAAAGAAAGAAAGAAAGAAAGAAAAAAACCAACCTTCTGAACTTTCTGGAGTTGTACTGAGGCAAGGGTGCTAGCACTGAACAACTCAAGAGCCTTTTACAGTGCCTCAAAAAGGAGGAATGTGTTCAGTGTGAATTTGGATATTAAGGTGTTCATCATTTTATGTCTGTAAAAACCAACACATAAATCTGTCAACACTAGTGATATAAAAGTTATTTAAGAAATGTTGTGCTGGTTAGAGAAGATATTTAGGATTGTGGAAATCCAACATTTTCACAAATTAATTCTTGGTATTTTTATTGCTGTCTCTGCTGAGTAAACAATATTCAAAAGGTGTTGTGTTCTCAGTTCCTTCAACAATTTTATACAATATTTATTCCTCATACCACTGAGTTACTATGACATCTGAATCCCCAAATATGTATTTTTCCATATATGTAACTATGATACAAGTTGACAAGTTAATTTTTAGACTGAATAACAGTTAATGAATTCTGTCAAAACAGCTGAATTCATTCAGTCAACTAAGGAAAACTATTGGGTAGCTCAACATTTAGCTTTATGTTGCATTGCTTATTTCAAATAATTCAATATAACTTAATACATCAATTCAAAAGAGCTAAATAATAACATTAATTTGACTCAGTAGGTCAAATTAATGTTATTATTTAGTGCATTAGTGCAAGAACATAAAATCCTTCCCATGCAGAATGAGAAAACTTTAAAAGAAGTTCTGGAACATGTAAAGAATGATCTCATTCATTATGGGACATGACAGTGACATAAAATGGAGCTTTGCTTTCAACAACACAACTGAAGATGCCATCACAGGTTATAAGGAGATTTGCAAAAGAAAATGACGCAAAGGTAAAGTTCCATTTTGAGTGTTTTTTTTTTTTTTTTCACACCACATCTATCTCTCTGCCACCTTTCCAACCTCACAAGCCTCTCGTTTTTTAGTCCAGGAGTACTCAGTAAAAGTTAACTTACAAAATTTCTTTTTTTAATAAACCTATTATTTAAACCTCAGTAATGGCACTGACATCTGAAATGTCCAGTACCGCACATACTGTACCATGTGTTATAAACATGCAAACTGTCAACATTAAGTGTTTTCCGACCAAGTAACTGGTATTTAGTGCTTTATCATGCTGGAATCACAGGTTGATACTTATTTTGCTGTTTTCAGATGGGCAGCATCTGACAGATTAAAATAATAGGAAAACAGCAACTAGTATTCAAAATTTTGGTATCCAGTGCATTTTTTGGGATTAATTATATTTGGATACAGAGGAATTACTGTACATAAAAAAATATCAAAAACAAAGGCTGTGAATTGAGAAAGCACTCGCTTTTTGCCCGCAACCCAAATTCGTGAAATTAGTTACATAAATGACCAACCTGTGCTGGAAAACTAATACCAACAGATCCATAAGATCAATAAAGCTAGTAGCATCATTTATCATTTAGTGCCATGTCACCCACACAACAGAAACACCATCTACCGCAGCACTGTTTTCAGATGTCCGTTTCCATCTGTGCACTGGAACTATCTGCATGTTCTTCTGTACATCACCTGGCATTTGACAAACTAATGATTGGATGAGGACTTAATCTTTTTATATAAACAAGCTGTGGAAAAGCTGGTTCAGGCCTTTATCTCCAGCAGCACAGGCTACTGTAATACTCTGCTTACAAGCTGTCCATACCAGACTACTGTACATCCATCCTGTAGGTGGTACAGAAGGCTGCTCCCAGGACTGTCACTAACATCACCATGTAACACTGATTCTTGCATTGCTGCATTAATTTCCAGTTACAGTAAGTTTAGACCAGATTATAAACGTTGTTAATGGCATTCCTCCAGTGGGCCATAATAAAATTATTAATTCTTATATTCCAATGTTGCCTATGATCTTTTGTAGCTGGATATTGTAATACACATGATATAATAATGAATATGTACCTTGAGTAAGGTATGTTTTTAGCTATAGAGCTAGAAATTATTTGCCCCAACACACAAAACATAAAAGATACTGGCAACTACTGTCTGATAGAACATGTGGACAACATTACTCTACACGCTACAGGTTCTGAACCTTTAAGAAAAGCATAGTTTGCCCTATTCTTTCTTATACAGTGCATCTATGCTGTGTGACCATTCTGGTTCATTATTGATGTGGACCCCCCAGGTACTTGTAGGAGTGGTCCATCTTCATGTCTACACCTATGGTGACCGGCATCATGGCAAAGATCAACCACCAGACAGAAGTGGTTTGGCCGACACCATGACACACAGTCATGATCAAATGTCTATACTCCACCTCATCACCTTTCTCTCTACACTGCAGTACTGTAGAGTGACCAGAGAATTTCTACAGGTGATGTCACCCAGACTTGTATCTGAAGTCAGCGGTGTAGAGGGTGAACAGGAACAAAGACAATAGGGTTTCTTTTGGGGGGGGGGGGTGTTGCTCACTGTCATGTCAGAGATAAAATCCCAAGACCTGACAAACTGTGGTCTACCTGTTAGTTGGTTCATAGTCCAGGACACTAATAGTGCATCCAGTCATTTTTGTCTGCTTGCCCCCCCAACTGAAATGCCTGGATGGCTGAAGGTCCTCGAGATGTCAAAAAACATTAACCTCACTGTGCTGCCCGCTTTCCCTAAGAGGAAATAAGCCTTGTGCTGCATGTAGATGATTGCATAATCCACACCAATTTTAGCCTCATGTGCAAACTGCAGGAGATGCGACTGATTTCTCACCAGAAGTGTAATGCAGTCAAGGACAGTCTCTCGGACCTTCTTCCTCCTTAAGCCATTCCATGCACATTATCTTGATAAATTTACTTTAAATTTTTTTTTTTTTTTTTAAGTTTACTTTTATATAAAGTTATAGTCCCTTTAATTACTATACCAGCTCTTTAATTTCTGCTTTTAAAGTGTAAAAAAAAAATGTATACGTAAAACATAACAAAATAAAAAGGGGAATTCATTGTTCTTACCACCAAATGTAGGCTTAGAAAAGCTTTCAGGAGCAGAACAATGAGAAAGAGTGCGAATCCAAACTAGCGGGAGCAGGTTTGATGGACCCAGATGCAGACTTAATTCACCTTGTCAAACCACACATTGTGGAGCAAATGGGTACAAAGACTGGGCTGTGAATAAACTTAAAAAAGGCAAACCGGGAACGGCATTATTCTAGAGATGACCACAAACACTGTCTTTAGATTCCATAAAGTCAGTCACGTTGTGCTCCGCTTACCTTGTTCGTGATTGTACTGTTGGTAACCTTTGTGTGATGGTTGGTCAGTTTGCAGTACCTGTGCTCCCAAGTGTGACAGAAAACACACTACTTCTTCCCTATGATATTATGCATCATTTAGGGCAATTTCCATGTAAACATGAGAGGGCAAGGAAAAATAAACAAACACAAACATTTAACATATGCTTCTCTTTAAAACAAAGCATCAGTACAATAATTATCCATCATCCTTAACCATTTCATTCTGGTTTGCAGCAGTCCAGAGCCTATCCCAACATCACTGGACACTAGACTGAGAAACTACACCAGTTCATCGCAGGTTGGCCCCCACACACACACACACACACACACACAACAATTTAACCTTAAACGCACATCTTTGAACTGCGGTAGGAAACCCACATAGATGCAGGGACAACATGCAAGCCATACAAAGACAACTAGAATGTAACCCCTGCTCAAACAACCCTGGTGCTGTGAGGCAGCAGCACTACCTGCTGAGCCACTGCGATACTCTGTATTATTTACTGGACACCTTTGTCCAAGGCAACTTACAATACTAAATATTCTTAATGTAACTCCGTACAATAATTTACTGATCTCTTCACCAGTGCAATGTTACACCTACTACATACACAGAGAATAATGGGAATTGAGAGGACCAAATAACCTGAAACATGTCTTTGGACTGTGGGAGTAAATCCACATAAACATGGGTAGAACACATAAACACCACACACACTAAGCAGGGATAAAATCAACATCCAGTCACAGAGCCCAGGAATTGTGAGGCACAAAAGCTACCGACATGTCACCATTTTTACCAGCAACAAGCCCTACAAACTAGAGTACTACATGTTGTAAAGGAATCACAGTACTTTCAGTACAAAAGATGCTTTCAGGACAACTGGTGTCCTCCTACAGTTCAAAAACATGTTTCAGTGTAAGTGGTCACCCTAAACCGTCTACAGTGTGTGCATGTGTGTAACTCTGCAAGTGGGTGGCCACCCTACAACAGACTGGAATCCTGTACAGGAAGATTTTGATAGCCTAAAGTCCAGTGATTCTGGGATAGGCTCTGGACCACCTTAACCTTGACCAGGATGAAGTGGTTAACTGTAATGGATGAATGGTGTATAGACGGCCACTCTAAATTGTGAATATGCATGTAACCATTCTAGGTCTATCTAGAATAATCCAAAAAACAGACTTCTTAAACTTAGAATATACATCTGTTTTCTCCTAATCTGTCATTTCTCTGAAGTTTCCTGGCAAATGTTTTATTCAAAGATAACTGAAACTGCTTGGTATTATGCTTTAACCATTTATTCTCTGAAACATTTACTGTTAATTTCTGTTTAGGAATGTTGTTCAAAGAACATCAGTAGAGGTCCTTTGTGAAATCATTGTCTACAAAGTATTGATAAAATATCAGATTTACTGAAAGCCAAACACTGGACAATTAGCTGTAACTAGGCGAGTTATCTGTTGCCACCCAGGTCAAAAATGCATAGTGGTAGAAAGGCAAAAAAAAGAAATTACACATTACATAATCAGCAAAACAGTACCACTAAAGTGGCTGGATTAAGTACATAAGTATTGTCAGTGATGTTGGACTGCCAAAGAACATGAGGTGCACCAGTCACAGAGTGCAAAGAAAAAAAATTATTCCCTAATATACAGTATATATTACCAAACTTACCCTTATGTCACTAATATGTGCAGTGCTGTGTGTGTCTTGTATCATTTTATTAATTTTTACATTTTTATTTGCTCACATGTAACAGTGGCTGGCTCCTGTGATCAAACACAGACGGCACTGAGCGCAACATGTACTCCAGCTACAGTGACATGCACACAGCAATAACAAATTATACTGTATAGCATCAAACTTTTATCATCTTTCAAATTGTGTGTGTTTGACAAAATGCATGTGTGTGAGAAAATTTGTGTGACGTCACTACGTCCTGCTTCTCCAAGCCTTGTCAGAAGCCAGATTTTAAAATTCCAAAAGTAAGTAGCCTTTTGGAGTTCAATCAAAAATCTAATTTAAGGTGAGAAGTACCTGCTTGCCAAATATCAAATCTGTGGCTCTAAAAACAAAGTCATACATAAGGAGCAAACATAGAAGAATACAGACAGAGACTGAGCTTAGTAGATAGATTACGAAAATGTATCTATACCTTTTGCTAAAAATAAAAAGAAAATCTGAAATTTGCTCTAAGAGCATAAATCATTTATGCATGAAGGACTGAAACATAAACCAGTACCAGAAACCCTCAAGATTTCACTACACTGCTGGAATTCTTCATTTCTACGCCACACTTTTTGAATGTGTGTCCATGTGTGGAGGCCACCGTCTTTTCCTAACAGCCCACATTAAGAAATTGGGATTAAACACTAATCTGGCTACGGCTGGTTAGCGCCTATAAATTGCAGATCCCTGCCTTAAATACAAAAAGGCACCAAGACAATTATAGAAAAACACAATACGACCACAGGGTTGTGGCCCAGTGAGTTTTCTCTCGCTCAGCCCTGAAACCGCGGGCTACAGCTTGCGGTGTCTGCGCGCACCGACCTCCATCTTCATCTCATCCCGCAGCCACAGCCCGAACGCGGGGCACCGAAGCAGCCCTATGCGCCCGGCTTTGAACTTTGAGCGTTCGGAGAGACGGGTTCGCTCACAATAGCTCAGCACGCCCAGAAGAAACCCTGTGGCTGCTGAGGTTCTGCCGGGCCACAATATACTGTGGGTGAAAGACAAAGGAGATCTAAGCTAAGTGCTCCATCCTATAAAAGGCTTAGCCCGACCAAATCTCGAGGAGGCTGTGGAGTTATAGGTCACTCACTTAGCACAGATGAAACATCTGATGTTCAATCTAGAAGACGCCTCCAGCCCTCCTTGGAAGCCTGGAACGGCACAGAGACCGCATGCTGTACGTGCAGGAGCCCTTGCTCTCTCTTCACCGCAGCCATACGCTGCGGGGAGACCAAACCACGCCTGGTCGCCTATGCACAATCCCGCAAACGGATCGGATCGACACGGACGGATGCGGGCGCGCAAGCGGAAAACGTCGAGCGGGGCGAACAAAGCGTTCGTCAACAATGCGGTGCGCATAGCGCGTCCGCCGCTCCTCCCGCATCCGAGCGCAGTACCCCCCCCCCAACAGCCCGCCCCATGCGGGAGGATCCGCGTTCAGCGGCGCCACACTTCCGAGAGAAAGCGGCCGGCCATGTGGTTACTGCGGCACGGACGGGCGCGACAAGGAGGAGGCGTTTGAGCCCGAGCGAGCGGCGCGAACAGGGGGAACCGCGCTTCCTTTACCTGCCTCGGCGAACGGAATCCCCCCCCCATCCGCGTTTATCCCGCCGCCTGGAGCCCGTGTGTGCGAAGAGCAAATTCGGCTACATGGCAGGGAGGAGAGGCAGGTGCTGCGCTCCGCCAGCCAGGCTGCGAGGGCCGACGCGCTGGCCGTAAGCAAGGACGTCAGAGCAGCATCGAGGCGTTTTCATGCTCGCCTGTTTTTGCGGGGAGGGCAGACAGCAAATAACGCAAACGCTGCTCTTCTCAGCGTGCGTGCATCCATCCAAAATTAAGGCTCAATGACAGGGAGGGCTGTCCTTTGGCAAATTTAAATCTCAGGCTGGACTAAGAACCTCAGCTCTTCAGGCTGCCTTCAGAATTTCACTAAATGGTTGCTTTTACACTGGAAACTTTTGGTAACATAACATGGAAACACAATAGCTATTACTACCATGATTTGGTAATACATACATCGGAAAAAATTTTTAAAACATTTGTGTTTGACTGAACATTACGCAAAATCTTTGTCACACAGAAATGCGTTCACGATGACAAATTCGTGAGTGTAACTTACATTTTTGTATTGTATTAAGACAATAAATATTATTAGCATTTCTTTGGCCATTCATTCAGCGCCGGCACTTTTGGCTCTCTTGCACCTGTAAAGCCATTGGAATTTTCCTTTTTTATGCTAATAATAAAGGTGAATACAGTTCCCTGAATTCATTTGTGATGTGTTGAAAAATTAAAAAAACCAACAAAGAAAATATACGAAAGCTGAGAAACCTTAGCAACGCTGGACGTGCCGTGTTCTTATCGTTCCAGTCGTCATTTGTATTGCTTTGCTGTGTGCATCGATGGTAAATTGTGTTTATTTTCCTTAAGCAACACGCAATAATAAGGATTCTTACACAAAAATAAAAATATTCCATGAGGGACAGTGCGTCTAAAATGATGCGTTTATTAAAGCTAAACGTTACACGGAAAGCGAAGATGCCGAAATTCGTGCGGCTTCGAAGTGCTTTTAGTTTGAATATCATTCCGAATAAAGGCAGGACGTGCACTGCTTCAATGAATATCTCACACGGCTCTTCATGTGTCTCTTATTTTTAAATAATAATAAAATATATCAGCACTTACCAGCTGTTTCGACATCATTGGTTTCCACAGAGACGAGCAAGAGGCCCGTTGCTGAGCCGAAGACATGAATTGCCGTAGCGCGCTCTAAATCCAGAATATTCGACGCGTTTAAATGACGTTTCACCTTACGTAGCCGCTGCCCATTCATCTTTATTCCCCAACATTGTAAATTGTGAACAGTATCGTCAATACATTTACTCCGTTTACCTTGACGCTAAAATAATTTAGCTTAAATTAACATTAGCAATAAAATGTTTCACTTCGGACCACGCCGCTTTTCGAGTTCTTCAACCCATCGGCTCATATTCGTCTTTGTTACAGCAGAGCTGTCCTGCGTAATTCTCTCGTTCTGCTCATCCATCCATCTATCCATCCACTCATTATTGGTAACCACTTTATCCTGGTCAAAAGGCTATGAAACGACCCTTAGGTGGGACGCCAGGTCACCGCAGGGTGACCACACAAACACACAAGTCTCATGCTATGGGCAACGTAGAGTGACAACTTAATCCGAAACACTTGTCTTTGGACTGTGGCAGGAAACTGGATCGGCTCAAGAAAACCCCCGCAGACAGACAGCTCAGGCGCTGCGAGGTGGCAGTGCTACTTGCTGCTGAACCAGCATGTCACCCCATGTAAAAAAAAAAAAAAAATATATATATATATAAAATAAATAAATCCTACAGGTATTAATTTCTCTCTTTTCGCCAAGGGGTTACCAAAGGATGGAAAGAGGATGAGCACAGATGTTTTCTTTGACCTGTGACAGGCGAGCTTTCCTTCCCTAATGCAGCCGCTCGATTTCGCAGCCTCATTTTTCAAACCTGAATTTTCAGAGTGGAATTTCCAGGAGGTAAATTCAATTTAAAATCCAAAATTAGAATTCTCTAGACTCTGACCCGATGCTTTATGCAATTCAGCGTCCGGTCACACCGTCCGGCCTCTGTGAGGCAGCAGTGTGGTGCAGAAAGGAAGTTAGGAACTTCATTTATAAGCTGAACGTCATCTGTCCTGCTAATGTTTATCTCTTGTGGAAAAGCGTTCCACGTCTGCTTTGATCCTCAGGCCAAGTTTGAGCCTTACAGCACATGGACAGATGGACTGCATGTTGCCCCTGTTAATTTACTGCGGTTCTTCTCAGGTGAACTGAGGCTACTGTGCGACTGTACAGTCCATCACACATCAGCATATCTAACACTGAGTGAGCATTCATGTAACAAACAGCTTGCTTTTGTGGCAAAATGTAAGTAAAACCTAAACCCAAACCCACATTTTCAGGAGCACAGTTGACTTTACATAATCTGATAACATTTTCAGAACATATTATTTGAGCATGAGAAATTTTTTAAGTTTCTGCTACATTTAACAGTCTTTGCTGCGCTATGCCGAATTTGGATTTATAGTTAGTTGGTGCTAGTTTTGGAATGTTAGCCATTGTGTGGCGGCTAGGCAGGCGTGTTGTGGGTTGGCTGTGGGATTGCTGTGGTGGTTAGGGGTGCGGATGGGGTACAACGGGGCTTAGGTTAGGTGGGTAGTGGGATCCCCTTTATAATCCAAGCTCCTTTATTGGCACTGTGTGTTTGGTATGAACCTTTCACGTGTCTTTCCCTCAGTTTTCATTATTTCAGTATGAAAAAAATCTCTTTTACATGAATAAGTGGAATAAAATTATATGTCCTATAATTTTTAATCTGCTGTGTAACATGTAAATAAACTATGGATGGTAAACATAGACCAGACATCCAAATAATTCTGCATTAATATTATATAACTTCATGTTACATGTATAGTAACTTCTTTGGCAAATTAGAAATTTTGTGGACATAAAATAAGTTGCTAAATATCCTACGGATGTAACTTTGGACAAACTAAATGCAACGTTGTGCTAAACAAGCTATAATTTAGCATGAGTTTACAGGAGGTCAGAAGGGTATTTGAATTAATATTCATTTTAATCTGTTGGTATTTACTTCATCCACACATTGTCATATGCAGCTGCTGAGAAAAGAAAGAGAAACAAAAGTCTCAAGTGGGGAACAAAAAGTCTGATTTGGAAATTGTTTTTAAATATGAAAGAAGTTATCTCAGTTATCCTGCACACCATTTCTATTTTTGTCAAGTTTTTTGACAACTCCCAAGTACACAAACCAAAAAATTATCTTGAAGGGAAAACCCATTTATTAAGGAACAAGAACTAGAAACAGAAAAATATTCAGGTATACATGGGCATGTTTTTAAATCAAGTTGTACATAATGATTATAAATTTATATGCCATGTTCAAGGCAAAACCATGTACTCTGCATCCTCAACTTAGGAACACAACTGAAATCAGAAGCTTAATAATAAAGACATCTCTTGATTTATTTACTATTTAGGTTCTGTACACCTAAAAGTGATGTGGATACTTTCTGACTTAACCTCATATAAGAAATGTAAATGTAAAAGGATTCCATAAGATCAATTTTATTATTTTAACTCTATACAACATTAACTAAACGTTATTCATTTAAAATTAATTTGTTTTTCAAGGCACAGACTTGAAATTTGGCATACAGGTACTTCCTCCTTGGTTATTTTAAGTTTGTTTCCAAAACCTGAGAATCCCAAAGGTTTGAAAATAGCTGAGGATCATTCTGGAGATAAAATCTTTGTTGATATAAAATAAGTTGAATTTTAGGCTAATTTAAGGCTTTAAAGCAGGTTACTTTGGATGCACTGTCTAGAGTAGCGATTTTTCTCCATTATTCTGGTTATTTTAAACTTACTTTCCAAATTTAAAAATCCCATGTTGTGTTATGCACATCCCACCAAGCGTCAACACCAAGGATGCTCTCAGCTAACTTTATGGACCCATGAGCCTGCAAAAGAATGCACATCCTGACAGTTTTTAAAAAATTATTTCCAGTGACCTTAAACTAATTTCATGACCGTTGCCTAGCCTCTTGAGTATGTACCTTGCCTAATTGTTCCCTGTTTCTCTGAGCTATTTGTGCTACGGGTCACCCCGCAGTGTGAATAGACCAGCCGGATGGGACACTGGACCAGAACATATGAAGGGGACAGGTGGAAAGCCAAGCAATCGGATCAAGCCGATTACAACAACTCGGACGCTGCGGACGCGGGAGGCCGCGCCTGGCTGTGAACTGGAACTCTAACTATACCATACCCCATATACTACATTGATAAAAAACCGCAACCCTTTTTAACTTATCATGAACTGGCTATTAAATATGCATAGAATGCCCTGGAGGGGTGGGCTTCCGCTGGCACATGGACCCCCAGAGGTTTATTTTTCTCCTATCCTCTTGTAGAAAGGAGTTTTTTGTTTTCCTCTCCTTCGTGGCCAGATTCAAACTGTACATGTACATAACCCTTGCCAGGTCTGTACACCGCTCTGTGTCACTGCAGTGAGAAGAGCGCTATATAAAAATAAAATTGAATTGAATTTCAAAACAGTCTCCCAAATTCCACCAGCACTTCCACTGTCCTAGCAGGAGGGCAAAAACTGGACTGTGTCTGCACAACATCTGCCACACGGACAAGGTCACACCCTGGCCCCACCTGGGACAGTCACAGACATCTTGAACACCGCTCTGGTCCCCAGCAAGTTACTTTGGTCCTGGTTCTATGGCTGCTGCCCCCTTGCAGTCACCTGAGCATCCTTTCTGAAGTGGGGTTTTCTCCTCAGACACTTCAGTGGTTTGACTGTTTATTTATTTCAACCTGAATTTTTACTACGATACTGTGTCCATAATAAAACACTATGAACACAAGTTATCCAATCAGAAAACAGTTAATGCTGGTAATTTGCATATTTATAACGCTTGGTACTGTATATGCTAGCACTTAAATGAATAGGTTTAATTAAAAAGCTAAATTTAGGGAAAAAAACACTTTATAATTTTAACAGTAAAGGCTAACCACCAAACTGACACTTGGATTTTATGCAAGCACAAGTTTGAATCGTATTAACGTCGTCGCATACATAAACTAATTCAGGTGTCTGGAAACTAGACCTGGTTCCGTTATGCCCACTGGATCGGAGTGCTGCTTCAGTTCAGATGATGCACACATGTTTTCAAGTTTTAACTGCTGGGAGCCTTCGTCGTGCGGCACGAACGTTTGTCTGGGTTTGCAAAATCTCCTCCGACATCGACAACAAAAACGCACAGGCGGACAAAGGGAAGCCGCCCAACTTCTCCAAGATTTTTCCAAGCGGGACCTCACAACAAGGGGCGGAGCCATGAGGGAAAGCCGCTTCCTATTGGATGAATTTAAACCGGATCTAATTTTTCCCCTGGATACTGTTTCCCCCGCAAAAATGTATTTTTATTTCTATTTTTTTATTAAATTTTTTAAGTTTTAATATTCAAAATCAGTCAAGGGCCGATAAGTTTTATTTTAAACAAGTCTTGAAGAGCGCAGTCATCGGCGCAGTGCACCCCGGTTCCGTTGCGTCACAGGATGTGACGAACTTGCCACCATCTTTCGGTGACAGCGTTGCTGTGTTGCACGGTGTTTGACTGCTGTATCTGTGTTTAAAAATATTTTACTGTCTGCGGGTGGACACAAGCAAATATGCCTATGTACCACGTAAGACCGACGAGTCGGTGTGACACTGAGTTTGACCTACCGACTTGCATGTACAAGTTACCGAATGTTCACGGTCAGCCAAACCGCTGTGCCGGTCAAGTGCATGAGGTAACATCTGTCTTTTCGTCACTGCGAAGTACTTTTTATATAAACCAAGCGGTGTTTGTCCTAAAAGAAAAACTTTCCAAAGTCCTCTCAAAGCAGTTGTCCACGTGCAAATTTTAATGAAAATTCTGATTTGTTGAATTAAAACTATTATGGAATGGTCAGAGTGTGATGGTGTGAAGCTTTTGCCATGTCTCCCATATTTCACCGCACAGAACCTGGAGGTGGACTGTGAGGTGAAGGCTCTGCAGGCCAGACAGGATGAAATCATGCGGCAGCTGTATGAGCTGGAGGCTGTGGTCAGTGGATTGGCAAAGACGGTCAGCACTCCGGATGCAGACCTGGACGCCGTAAGCATATCGCAGCCTCCCCACAGCTCTGCCCTGAGTGACCCCTTGGACCTAGATGGACTCCTCAGGCAGGCAGGTGTTGCGGGGCAGCAGATCTGCTCATTGGTCCTTGTGGGCACCTGTGTATATGTTTCTGCTTGAAAGTCACGTGCAAACTGTGCTTGTTTTGCAGGACTGCGGAGCCATAAGAGACATTGTGATAAATGCCAATCCAGCACAGCCCCCCGTGTCCTTACTAGTTCTGCACAACATGCTGTGCAAGCGTTACCGTGTTCTCTCTGGCATACATGTGCACTCATCCATTTTCACAATTGAACCGGCACTGTTGAACTGCCTGGGTCCCCTCCATACCAGTGGCTGCAGGAGGGAGCACTTCCAGCTCATCTTCACACTCATCTGGAAGGATGGTAAGGCCTGTGAAGGCCCACTGCCGAGGTCTTCCTACTGTTATCTGTATCATTTTATTTTACAACTGCAGAACACAGTGTGTTGAGAAATATTTGGTTTAAACAAGTTATAACAAATTAAAGGCAGTAATAATAAGGGAAATGGTTTGATATCAAGTTGTACTTTTGAGTACAATCCTGTTTCACAGGCCATATTAGAAGTCAAGATCCCCACATCTTATTCTTTTGTTCCTTCCCTGACTATCCTGTCCCTGTCTTTCAGTACCCAGGGTGCAGCTGAAGTTTAATGTGCCGAGCATGTGTACTGTGGAGGGTGAAGGCAATGTGGCCCGGTTCCTGTACAAGCTTTTGGCTCCCTCCAAGGACCCGGTCTTGACTACACTAATGGATAAGTGGGTGGATACAGCGGTCTTCCAGCTGGCAGAGGGAGGGGCCCGGGAACGGAAAGCTGTGGTGCAAGCTCTAAACGTAGCCTTGGCAAAGAACCCCTGGTTGGCTGGGCCACAACTTTCCCTGGCTGATATTCTATGTGCCTGCTGGCTGATGCAGACAGGAAGTGCTGCCACAGTTCCCAGCAAAGTGCAGAAGTGGCTGCAGTCTTGTGAGAACTCCGGTCACTTCCGTGGAATCTCTTTACCAGTGTCCTGCTTCATTGTGTAGCAGCACTGCTTAATTTCAGCTTAACTTCCTGCTATATCAGCTTCAACAAAATTATTTAAAAAAACAAAGCTGGTTGTTATCTTAAATACAATAAAAGTCTTCTCAAAAGTCTTGGTTTTGTGTTTACTGCTAGGTTCCCTTTTTGGTATATTTAAATCAAATTGTAAAATGTGAAAGTGAAGAAATATGAAAAGGAAAATCTGTACATAACGTTTGCATGGATTTACAGTTTGTGCACCGATTCACATTTTCAGTATTTGATGCATTGTTTTCCAGTTTAGTTTTTTTCAATTTGTTTTAATGGCATGTTACTCGTTTACTTTTATATGACTCTCCTTGGCTAACCGTATCCATTTGGGAAAAAATCTGTTAAAAGACTAATAGAAGCTGCTTGACTAAACGAATGCGTGAGCGTTTCTATGATAGGTTCTGGACTGCTGTAGTCTGACCAGGATAAGCAGTTGAGGATAATGGATGAATGAACAAATATTGCAATTCTTAGGTGCACACAGGTCAGAATGTTTTACTCGTGGACATTTTGGTGTCAATGGAAACAATACCATCAGTGTAGGGAAGGCAGGAAAGAACAGGATGTGGCGTGTTAGGCTGAAGATGGACGTTTGTAATTGGCTGCTGCAGTCATTGCGTGGGGATAGAATTTGCAAGGTAGTGAAGAACCTTGGTGCAGCCTGACTGAGCAAAAAAAAAGTCACCGCTGCAGAAATGGTTGAAATGGGGATTGTGCCCCCAGGGCACAATAAAGGTCTCCCCAAAGGTTCTTGTATCAAATACGTGAACTAGAGATGCAAGTTGTAAAACTTTAAAACCTCTCTCGAGGCCTCAATGGATTCGAGATGACTAGGAGGAGAGGGGCAGCTGGATGAGGTGCAGAGTGAAGCCCTTTTGAAGCACAACTGCAAGATGTTAATGTGTCTTCAGCCTCCAATAAAATGCACAGTATAAAACCCTGACAGTTTAACCACAAACCAGTTCAGTTTTTCTATCCCAGGTGTGCGCTGCCTCACACTCCCTGCACCTGGGATGGGCTGTGCATTGCCCTGCCTCTGCGCTCAACAAACTCACGTTCTCATTATCTAGGGGTTTGCAACTGTTCTGGAGGACAACAATGCTGACTTGACCCCTCATCTTTCTTTCACAAAACCACCGAAAAAGAAACTTCATCAACAGGCAGCTTTTTTCTTGGGCCAATATGCACTAAGCCACATGAAACACCCTGGGACCTTTCACAATGATTTTAGTAAATTGTCGACCACAATTCTGCAATAGTTCTAAGGCATTAAAAGAATAAATTAACATTTGACACAGCACCTAGTAACTATTTTGAATTATTCTACTGTGGCAGTAATCCAGTTTTTAAAACAGTGTATCGCTATTATTTCCAGACACTGGAGCCAAGGTGAAAAAAGTAAATGTAAAAAGTAAAAGTCAACCATACATTTTAGAATAGTCATTTAAATATTATACTGTTGCAGGGATTATTCATTGTTGATGGTAGTGGTGTAATGAAGATATTAAATAACTACTGTCTATATTCCACTTTTAATGACTTAATACAGACAAGAAACATCAACATAATATACAAACATTTAAACATTGCATTTATAAACTTAACTTGTAGCTTTAATCTCTACATATAGTAGAAAAACAGGAAAAAAAGTGCCTCAGTCTAGATAAAACAGTGGAGAAATAAGTGGCAGCTCTAGAACAATTTTCATTCAAGACATCAAATTAGTTTGCCTTCAATGGTTTTAATCCATTAGGATTAACAGCTATAACAGAAATTCCCTTATAATAAAAGCAAGCATTTTGAATTTCATCAGGTGAAATTCAGCAATGTTTTTCCATCACTGACAGAAGTGCAGCAGTCACAGCTAAAAGCGACACAACCCCACCAAGTGTAGCATAAAAAGCATTTTCCTTACTTGTCGACACAGCCAACCACTATTTTAAAATCAATAACATTCATGAGATTAAAATACACAAAAGCTTAAGTGTGTGGCCATCTTAAACTGTCATCGACAGCATGAGGCCTGGATGTGGTTAATTCTGTAGCAAACAATAAAATGGTTGCCATTAAGTCTGGAAGTGACTCACACATCCAGACTGGAGAGGACAGTGCACATAACTTGCTGTTACAGGCACAGCTCCCCAGGGCTCCTGTGCGCACCTGTCAGAGGGATGACGCATTACAGACAAACACATATTTGTGTTTTATTCACAGCAAAGCATCCTGACAAATATACTAGGGAGCGGTTTTGTATTTTCTGTTCTTATTTCATGTAGGTTAAGATATTTGATTTCACTTGGTCTATTTTTTTATTATTTGACCTGGGTCACTCCCAAAGCTTCACTGGTGGTGAAACACTTTTGGGGTCTCACTTGTACATATATAAACTGCAATTTTTCACTCATACAAGTGCATTATCCCTGTGGCTTTCTTCTGTCCTGCCCCTCCATTTGGTTCTGCCCTTATTTCATATCACACCCATTCTGTTACATCCTGACCCTAGACCAGGTTGTAACACAGGTCAAATTACAACCATCCAGGTTACAAATATTTACAAAGTGTCTATTGTTTTTTTTTTTCTTTTACTTGGCAACCATTATTTAATCACTGAGTTACCCAGCACTGCCTGGGTCAGAAGTATAAAAGTGAAAATAATAAGTTACCAAACTGTATTACCATTAAAGTGGTTGTATTAAACACAGTTAAGCATCATTAGTGCTGCTGAGCACGTTTGTCACTGTGTGTGTTGTATATGTATACAGGTCTCCTTCATGCACACCTTTCGCTGTGACTGTTCAGCTTTCATTCAGTTAATATTGACACCTGTCATGACCAAAAATCCTGCTCTTTTTTAAAATATTGATGAAAGTACCTTTCTTCTAAAAACTCATGCAATGAGGTCATTTTTGTGGATAGATTTCTGGCCTGCCATTACTTATTTTTGAATACCCTCCCATGTTGGAGAGCAGGTAAAAGTAATGAAAAGACCAAGCTTGTCATGATGTCTACATGTATCATGGCCCACCTGAGATATGGAAGGCAGTGTCACAATCCCCCCCACTGTTAGCAACATCATCATATTCATGTCAGGCTTTGGTAGGTTTCTGCTTAAAGCTTTGCCTGGTTGTGGTAAATCAAATTAAAAAGTGCTCACTTTTTAAGTATAATCAGTTCCAGTTACCTTCTTGTTGGATGGCAGAAAGTGAATACTGATGTAACATTCATATTGGGCTTTTTAAAATATCACAGGCAAGGGTAGTGTAGTTCTGAAATATGTTGCAGTGAAAGTGAAATGATCTTTGCCACAGAGTTGCCTTTCATCATTGGTCTGTATGTAACTTTTTTGTTTGATGCTCTGTTTTAGCCTGGCGAGCTGTTACTATCCTCAGTTGTCGTCTTGCTTCCTTCTGATGCTCTGGTTCTGGAGTAACCCGAACGCAGCACTGCATACATTAGTGACATCAGAGTAATGAAGTTCAGCAATACACATTTTGTTACTACTTCTGTCCCTTGCAATAGTCTATGATAGTCATGCACATCCCACTCTGCACCATCTGCCTGTTCAGCAACACAAACAGTACTTGTGTGTTAAATGCAACCACTTTAAGGGGAATACGGTTGGGTGACACAGTACATGCTATTACCTTTCACCTTTCCACTTTCTGACCCAGGCAGCGCTACAAGAAAAAGAAAACTATGATGGGAAGGCTGGTTTCAAGTTTCAGGGCAAGCATCGTAAAGCAAAGACCAAGGCGATCACCTTCATTTCTCAGTGGGCAGGCCTGTAACGCAGGTTGTCAACAACAGCACGCACAAAGTCCCCAGTGGTGCTGTACCCCCCCAGGTCCCTCGTCCTCACCTAGAGCACATGCACATATAAAGATACAAGAGTGGGAAATGGGGGAGGGTGGAACAGGGTGGTTGTTACATAATGATGCATGAGAAACCGCCATATAAAAAAATTGGTCTCTCACGTACATTTTTTTTTGCAGCTACAGGATACAGGTATGCACCGCGTAATGACATGCGGGTCAAAGACAGACTGCATATACGACAGGGGTCCCATAAGATTATCATCAAGTATTATGTACTGCATATAAACAGCTATATTACTGGTTTATGTATTTAGTGTACTGTACTTTTTAATCAGAGTTTACTCATTCTACTTATACAAAAAGTTTACTGTAAAACAGTATGCTGTGTTATGCTGGTAGCAGCCTCATACATCTCGTGTTTACCGCATCAGCTGTAACTGTACAAGTTTGTAGCTTAGGAGTAATAGGTTATATCATATACAATTATTTTATTATTAAGTCAAAATGAATGTGATGCGGCACATGTACATGTTATGACGTTCACACAATGACATAATTGCCAAATTATTTCTCTGAACGGATCCCTGGCGATAAGCTATGCATACCAATAGATGACAAATAAACTGAGGGTGAAATTAAATGGTGTCATAAACCATAGATGTGGAAAATAAACCCCTAAATCAGAGACATGTGCATAATATATAGTTTGTATTAGGGCATTTTACTTTTTAGGCCACCCTCCCTTGCCTTGGGAATTACACTGGTGGTCACATAGTTGGACTTGACATGATGGCATTTCCACAATCATTTGCTGCTAGTTTAAAAAAAAAAAAAAAAAAAAAAAAAAAAAAAAACAACATTCCATCATGTCCCATCCTTGCATCCATGATGGTGGAGCCCTATAGCAGTACTAAATGACCTGTTGCTGAAAAGCATAAATAAGTCAGCAAAATTTTGAATTGCTGTTAACAGAACTTAACCTCTGAATAAATTAAGGGATTAAGCTGTATTACTAAAATTTTATACATTCTAATGTAATGGTTGGACACAGACAATTCAAGTTACAAACAAATAGAGCTGGGACTAGATACTGCAAGTTAAGGCAATTAATAAATGAATAAACCGGCATTATAAAAAATTAGTCTTTAGAAGCAGTGTTCAGTCATTATGTTTAAGAGAAGAGAAAAATATAAGCAGGAATGGACAACACTATACCTTCCCCTGCTTGATGACCCGTTTTACAGCCTCAGATACCATCTGGGAGTGGTATTCCAAACTGCAAAAGAAAATAGTTGAATTAAACTGTAGTTCATACACTGTTTTCCCCACACTTTCATGCACTGAAAATGTGCCTTGTCAACCTGGGGTACTTGCACAACACCAGTAACAATTGCAATAAAACCTGTAATTTCTCAGTACACATAAAAGTTTTAGCAAGAACTCATAAGCTATTGCTATACACTTGTCATTCTCAGTTTTATTTTTCATGGGAAAATAATCTTCTGCAGTCCACTTTTGCGATATGGCAAAAGCAGCTTTACAAATAAGTACTTACAAACAGACTTGTCACCCACTTTTGTTTTTAAAGGTTCAATGTATTGCAATGGGTGTCAAATGACCATAGATGTGTACAATACATATGGCAGTGTGCGCAGTACAAATATTTTAGCCTGCACTGACCTGAGGTGCCGTAACATGTTGGCAGCACTCAGCAACATGGCTGTGGGATTAGCGATGTTCCTCCCCACCGCCTGAGCAAAGGGGTGTCTGGCTCCCTGAAACACATACATATACCCAAGTAAAATTATTTGAAGAAAAAACATGTATATATTCATGCAGGAAGGTTTGCATATAAACATGCCTTCAAGCTGTATGTGATGGCAAGAGTGGATAAACATCTACGGGATCATAGCTACAAACTGATGTACTAAAAACAGTTGAAAAAGTAAACCTTCCACGTCAGCAGCAATCATAACAGATAAGACGTAGAAATGCCTGAAGTCTTACAAACAAATTTTGCATCATGTGTTTTTGGGTATGAACACCTAAAGCAAGCACAAAACAAAAGTACAACTTACAGTTTCAAAAACTGCATACTCTGCACTGTAGCTTTCACCAGGGACCACACCTGCTCCCCCCACCAGACCAGCAGCTAAGTTGTCGATGATGTTCCCATAGAGGTTGGGCATCACCAGAACATCAAACTGATATGGGTTCTGCACCAACTGGAGACATGGAAAGAGGAGACAACGGCACTTTTTTCCCTGTATCAGCATCACTGCCCTCTTATCTGTAACTTATTCAAAACGCTAATGTACTACACCTACACCCACTTGGTAGGCAACACCTTCCTTTAGCTGTTAATCCATATCCCATTCCTCTAAGAGATAACTGACCAAATTTCGGACAAATACAAAAAATAAAATGTGAGTACTCTTTATATTAAAGAAAACCATACCTGCATGCAGCAGTTGTCAATGATCATGTTTTCATACTTTATTTTGGGGTACAGTTCTGCCACCTCTGCACAATTCTGCAGAAAAAGTCCATCTCCTAGCTTCCTAAGGGTGGAAAAAATTTATATCTCTCAATTAAAATGCCAACTCTAATTTGCTAAAAATATTAAGTAAACTGCAACTACTTTTGCCAAATGAAACCAGATGTTAGAAAGTACAAGTTAAGGGAAAGGTACAGTATGGCAGGAGACGTCACAACAGAAGAACGTACATAATGTTTGCCTTATGCACGGCTGTGACCTTGCTGCGGCCCATTTTAGTAGCGTAGTCAAATGCAAACTTGGCAATGCGACGAGATTTCTCTCGGGTGATGATCTTTAGGCATTCGATGACTCCCTTTACGCTCTAACCAACAAAAGAAGAGGATGGGAGGAGAAGCAAGAGGGGAACAAATGTCACCGTACTGAAAAATGAAAAAGCAGTGGCATTAAATGAGCAGCAATTCCGCAGACATCATAAATGCTTACCTCATGTTCAAGAGAACTGTACTCCCCCTCTGTTTGCTCACGGATGATAACCAGGTCCAGATTGTTGTGGCGAGTATTATACCCGGGCAGACTGTTCACATGGACCACGTTTGCAAAGAGGTCCAGCTTCCTTCTAAACACAAAACCATAACTCAAAAGCTGAAAAATGTCATAGGTGACCTCTGAAATTAAAATTATACTTTAACGCTAAAAATTTGACTCAAACTTCCATACGTGGTACATTCAATAAATTCTAAGATCATAAACACGTATGGTAGCACTACACTGAAAACCAAATATTTATATGAAATAGTATATTTAAATCACTGTGGAAACAGAACCTCAGCCTCATCTCATAGGAAGCCAGCTCTCCTTTGTACTCCATGGGTGTATAAACCTTTCCTGCAAGACAAAATTAAAAAAAAAAAAGTCAGATTCAGGGTTACTGAGAACAGAAGTATGGCTGCATAAAGGTCCAGGCTGTAAAAGCTACCTTAGTAGAATGTTTTAACAGCACTATAACACATTAAAATTTCAATAATAATACATTTGCCCAAAGTTCTTACAACTTTACAGGTTAACAATTGTCTGACAACAACCCAGCATTGCTGTGCTGCAGATAACACCAGATCAACCTCATACTAGACAGCATTAAACTAAACCAAACTTGCAAATTTGTTTTTCCTTCAGCTGGTAAAGAGTCACACAGAAGATCAGATTTGTCTTACCCTTAAGTGCCACTCTGTTTTTCTTCATGGACACCAGCACTTGGTCTAACTTCTCTTCACTGGCCGTGTTTTGCACCTCACTGAAGTGGAACTCCTCAAATTCCACAGGCACATCACCTGCCTACAGATGGGTAAAATGCAGTAAAGAGAAACAGATGTTGACAGAACAGAGGTATCCAGACTGGGAGTCGCAACCCTGCTTCGGGGGGTGTAAAGGTAATACTAAATACTATATTTAGTAATTAAAAAAATTATATATATATAAATAAAATATTCTGCTTATATTTCCACATTGAGTATAGAACAAACGGTGACATTTGTTAACGTGCTACATTTGACCATTTGAACTGCCGCAGCTTGCGTTTGTTGGGTCAGACACCCAGGCAAGACGTCAGCAATTTCTTGGTAAAATTGAAAGTAATAGTTGGGTGCTACTGTGTATAGCCTTCTGCTAGTGTTTTGTTTACGACAAGATCGCCATTAATTCAAAGTGATAGTAAAAGCCATGTTTATGGCTAAATTTGTTGTGGGAACATCAATGACTGACGACGATAACAGAATATTTAACAACAGCTGCCAATATCGAAACAGATCAGCAACTTTTTTCACGCAAGAAAGTGTTCACCCTTTCCAAGCAATACTGGGAAAGGAAAAAGTATGTTTTTATACTGAAGCGCTTTTGAAACTGGGATTTGTGGAGCGTGGTGATGACAACAGTTCTACACTGGTGTATTTAGTAGAAAAATGGCCACCCATCCATCTATTTGGCACCAGACTCGCACTGGCCAGTTCTCCTCTGCAAACTAAACATGGTCATTTAGAAGAAGAAAAAAGCAAGGTTTTATTATTTACATGAGGCTAGTTTTATCGAAAAAAAAACCAAAAATGCAACTTTCAAAATACTTAACAAATGAAGGAGTTAAGAAATGCAAATTGACTTGTCTAACATTTGACCTAACTTTACAAATTTTGTAATCTAACCAGTATCATGTGAGTCACTCTGTAGAAAATATTTCATTTATGAATTTGTTTGTACTTGTAAACATTGCTTCCCCCTACTCCAATCTCCCCAGTCTAGCTATGTATGCAAATACATAGTTCTACTATACTTGGGGTGTTGGGCAGAATTTTGAAAGTCCTTGAGGGGTCACCACAGAAGAAGTTTAGAAAGTGCTGTAGCGAACAACTGTGTTCTGAAATAAAAATTAGTGATGGCAAGATAAAAAATAATATCAGAAACAGAGACTGAAAAGGTGATGAAAAAGTTCTTAAATACTTTCTTATGTTACCTTGAAGACGTCTTTGACAGCAGTCATAAGTTCAGGACCTACACCATCCCCTGGCACCATCGTAACCTTGAATGAGCTATCAGCACGGGCAGGAGGAGCCTCTGACGTACGAAGGCAGGCTGACATAGCGAGTGACCTGCTGCCCAACTGAAGCCATGGTTCACCCAGAACCTTGTCGATGCACCCAAAAAAAAAAAAAAAAAACATTAAACAGGATTTGTGTTGAAGGACTACCCATGCGATAAAGATTTTACCCAAACATTGAAAATAAAATGCTTCCTTTATTTTGGAAACTACATCATCACTGCTGATTACTTTTAATATGCAGTTTAAGAGGGATGGAATTACAAAAACTGAGGAAGGAACAAAGATTACTTTGTACAAAGTAGGGATGCTCTTCAGCGCATGTACACATTACAAAAGTGATTTAACTGTCATCCAGTGAGCATATGTGACATAATTCAAATTTGAGCATAACAAGCCAATACAAATAACGCATAGACATTACATATAGAAGTAAACCCCATTTTACACACTTAATTTGTACCTGGCAATGATGTGCAAATCAAAATTGTGCACACAGGGATGCCATTTTACATTTTAAATGGGAAAAATAATGATTCCCTGTCCAGGTAAAATAAACCTCCCCCTTGCCACAATAAACTGAAAATTGTGCACCTGCCTGAGATGTGAAAGGTAATTTTTCTCTGAAAATTTCTGCAAGACAAACTACATTTGAATCTGCTTCTTTATTTTTGGTTCCAGCGACCTACCAACTCCCTCACTGCACTTCTGACTCAAATGACCAGCCAAGGACCATTCTCATCCAGTTTTTGAACCTTTCTGACAAATAAAACATACAAAAAGCTGCTGCTAAGAAACATGACATCATCTTTAAAAGATTCCCTTCTGCGATTCTCGACCTGCCAAAAGAAATCGTCCATAATGGACACAAGTTCCATGAGGTCATTGGAGCCTTTAAACAACAGAAAATCTACCAGGGTTTTACTTTTCCAGCCTCACTGAGATGCCAGCATGATGAGGGGATTCAAGTGTTTGACTGTGCTGCATCCACCACCACTTTCCTGGCCAATCTGAAATACTGACATTGAGAGATGTCCATTCATTTACTGGAAGCACTACATTTATTTTTAACTTGCTGCTACACTTATTGTTGTTTGAGTAAGAACCAAAGTTGCTATATGTCCCATACTCCTTTATACAATTTCTTTGCATTTCCTGCTGCAGCTGTTACCATCTTTTTTACTATATTTCCCTAGAACTTTTTAATCATTTTGGGTGTTTTCCCCCCTCTTCATTTGACCTTTGGTGTAATCCTGGGGGCCAACTTGTAACCAGAGATGTTTAGTAACAAGTCAGTAGTTAGAAAAGGTTATGCCCACCTACCACCTGTAAATATATTTGGCAGTGGAGCAGCTTTTCAGGGGGAACAATAGTACTGATATTGGTTATATTTTCAAGATGGCTTGATCAAGATTATAAAAGATACCATGATGATTTTCTTTTATTATATATTGGCTTTGCATTTTGTTTTGTGGTCTATATTTTAAAGCACTCAATCGCATGATCTAATGCAAGTTGTCCCCAATAGAACAGACTGTACTATTAAAGTTATGACTGTTTTTCAGCAAATCTGTACAAAAAAAAAAGCCATGCATAACAAGCAGACAAACAAACAGATTCAGCTTTATAGAAATTTATGCCATGATGCCCCTATAATTATAGTCAGGAGGACTTAAATGTGTTTAAATATCATACTGAAAAAAATACTAAGTCTATTTTGAATATACTGATGTTTTATAAGGCCCAGGTAGTATCATTCTTCTTCTTTAAGTTATGATCATTCTACTTTTGTGGTCTATATTTATCCTTCCCACTTGACCATTTCTGTATGCCTTGCAATTGATAAAACATTTCACTGGGTTGTCCTTGCCATTTTGTCCCGTTGTTTCTCTTGCTGCTATTTCTGTGGCTCAATACAGTCAGCGCCAAACTGAAAACTTAGCAAAGCCAGTGACCCCACCGGTCTATATAAATATTATACATCATTCAATATTCAGGGCTGACGAACCATTACGGTTTTACTGTGAGAATACAAAAGCTGAAATATTTATTTAAAGATGCCGTTATGCGACACACAAGATCCATATATACAAGTCCGTCAGAACAAATTACAATTGACATTCTTAACGGAATAACCGCACTAAGTTTTAGGTAAGTAAAACAGTGCTGCCATAGCAGGTGAACAGAAACAACACGTCCTTGCACTTATATGAAGCTAAACATGCCAGACACAGAAAAGATATAAAGAATTTAAGCGCTTTATCTTCACCTTAGCAACTGAAATGAACCTTCCTCGCAGCGCAGCCGCCATACTTGCTGGCTTGCTTGCTTACGTAGCAATGACGTAACATTTACACCGGAAATAAATTCCCAATCATGCCCAAAAAATAAATAACTGTAATCCCAATTCCAATAATATCATATATTTGGCTGCAAAAACATCTTAACAGTCAGAAATACTGATTTTCGACAAGAAGGGAGTAAAAAAAACTCTTTTATCACACATTTCTCTCCCCAGATCTCGCAGCTGCTAACTATTATCTTTTACGATTAAATGTGTGTTTTGTGCAATTTCGATCGACAGCATTGTTTTTCCCGTCAGATTTTATTGCCAGCTCCTTGTTTAAAGTGCATCGGTGTAAACGGTGACCCTTGGCAAACTGGCTGCGCTTCGACAACCGCGTATTTGCGTCTCACTCGACGAATTGCACTTTTCGTTTATTTAATACGCTTTGGGGGGAAATGTCTGCCAAACGAACAAATGTAAATTTATGCAATGATGCTAAAACTATTTGATTTTAGTCTTTTGGAAAGTTGATGCTGTGTTAATGTTTAACTTTGTGTGCATTAGACTGGAATCCCATCTGCGGTGAAACCTGCGTCCCACCATCATCGCTTCAGACGTCATCCTGCTGTGACGTAGCACTTGGCAGGCTGTTATTAATAACGACATTTTACTTTGTTTTCTTTATTTATTCGTTGCTCTTTTGTGAACTGAATCTCATAAATTCATAAATGTCAATGTAGAGTTGTCTGGAGCAACAAAAGCAACTGGCGTGGCAATAAAAGTGGGCAGCACATCTGCACATCTAACCACAAATTTGGGGAGAGGGTAAAAAAAAATGAAAAATACAGAGAAAACTGAGCTTTTACTTTTATTTGTGATCATTTTTGCACCCAAATGTAGTGAGACCCACCTATTAACTAACCATACGTTAACTTTTAAGTGGTTGTCGACACAAGTCAGCAACAAGGGGTTGAAGTGTGTAGTTGGTGGTAAATGTGGACAAAGGTTGACAAAAGTGTGTATTTTGGTTTAACCACCAGATGGCTGAGGTGAATTGCTGCGGCCGTAGGTACGTGTTATCAAAAATGGATGGAAAGGGACCGACGCATCTAAGTACTGCTTGGGACACAGTATCGCTGGTACATGAACACCTGTAGTAAAGGCCAGCAGTCCATCCCTGCACTCTTGGACATGGGCAGCCAAAGCTTTGTGTAGAATTCTTGTTGATTTTGCGAGAGTTTCTAGGGATGGATATTCCTCACTGTGGTGGACTCCTTTTCCAAGCAGTTAGAAGCGACCGTTGTTTAGTCCACATCCTCATCCTCTGGTTTTGATCCCCTCGCATCCTTTTTGCCACATATGGTCCAAGAAAAGGAATTGTTTCTAATAGCTGCACTGCTTTTACTTCTGCTGTATCCAGACTTTTACTCACAAAAATGGGAAACAGTACCTGCTGGCAGTTGGAACATCATCTGTGATCAAGTGGACAAACTGAGGACTTCTTGTTTGTGGTTGCCCAAGATAAACTGTATGGCCAGAAGTATGCAGACCCCCTTCTAATGACTGATTTTCACTGTTTTGGCTGCACCCATGCAGCATGCAAACACATTCTAGACAACTGTGTGCTTCCTGCTTTGTGGTCACAGTTTGGGGTAGCTCCTTTCTTGCTCCAGCCTGACCATACCCCCCCCCACCTGTGCATAAATCGAGATCCATAAACACATGGTTTGTCCAGGTCGGTGTGGAAGGACTTGAGTGGCTGCGCAGAGCCCTGACCTCAACCCCACGAAACACCTTTGGGATGAACTGGAATGCTGACCGCAAACCAGGCCTTCCCGGCTGGCCTTATTCATCCTCGTGTGACTGAATGGGCACAAATTCCTATAGCTGTTCTCCAAAATGTGGTGGAAAGCCTTCCTGGAAGAGTTGAGGGTGTTACAGCAGCAAAGGGGGATCAACTCCATATTTTGGAATGGGATATTCATGATAATATTCAGGTGTCCACATACTTTTGGCCATATACTATACAACACCTGACTCCAGAACAGGAAGAAGCCCTGCAGAGTTGCTTATGAATAGATGACTTACTACCCTATTCCACCAGTTCCATCTGGGCTTCCAGAATCAGAAGCCGGAGGAGGTAGCACAGAGGCATGGGAGTAGGTTTAGTCAGTTCATACCAGTTGTAGTGGAACAGACTACAGGACTCATGTCTTACCATGTATGAGCACAGGATGGTGCCAACTTCAAAAGGAACTGCCAGTGCAACAAACAGAACCCCTTCTGCAGTGCAAGTTTGTGCAATTTGTGCAGCCACAACCTGTCAGCCAGAAACCGATGCTGTGGAGTCACCACCAACCGTGGGTGTTGTTCCAACCCAAAGTTCCAGAGATGAATGCATTTATGCCTGCAGATGCACCACAGCTTGTGGGCTACCACAGACCTCCTTGTATCCTAGTTTGGCTTAAATGTTTTGAGTGACACTTTGAGGAAAAGTAGTATTGTATATTTAATTTTTATTTAATTCTTTAATGTTCTCTATTCATAGCAGAATTCTGCTGTTGAAAGCAGACCACATTTTTCCTTATCTACTGTGTACACAACACGTTCTGCAGATATAAAGAAATATTTATATAATGTGTACGTTTTTCTGTATATTTTCTGTACGTGTAGGAATATGTAATACACAAACTCCACATTTATTAAGCTACGTGTCCTTTTTATTTCTTTATTTATTTATTTATGTATGTATTTACTTAGTTATTGAAAGACAACAGCCCCGACATGGAAATGTTTGATCCGCTGTGGCGACCCCTAACGGGAGCAGCCGAAAGATGAAGAAGAAGATTGAAAGACAACAGCTCCGTGTTTTCCTTATTCTTCCTGTGTAGTTGTATACTGAAAAAGTTTGGGATTTTCTGTAGGATCATAGTTGCTAGAATCACTCCTGTGTGTTCTCAATAAAGCAACAAAAAACAAAAAAGTCAGTTATATTCTTTTACAGATGAACATGTTTTTTGGCTCAGAACTGCATAAATGGTAGTGAAGATTTAAAATTTTTTTTTTTAATACAAGTGTTCACCTTGTGATCAGATCTTCACAAACAAATTGCACTCATGGGAAACGTGTATATCAAAATCTGGGTAACAATTTCTGTAAATCTCAGTATATAAATCAATGGACAATAAATACAGAGAACAAATGGTTGATTTTGCCATACAGTGTCATTGGTGTCCAATCTAATTCTAAATGCATAACAAAATTCATGTTACACATACATTTATTTAGCATATAACTTCTAAAGAGGCATACAATATAGGCATGGTAAAAATTAATCTAGACACATTTTAGCATAAAAAGAAATTGTGGTTATTGCTTTAAATGCATCTGTTCACAGATTTGAAATATCCGTTTACACTTTTCAGGTTATTTGTGAAAATAAAGAAAAAAATAATATTTTTTCAGGAATTAATTGTTAGGGTCATATTTGCCCAAGCATTTCTATTCAATGTGGAGGTGAAAATGTCAAACAAAGTTGCTATGAACTCAAGGTTATAATACAAAATCCAAAGTTGTCCATGCATCCGTTCTTTACATTTATAAATATAACATTTTATGCTATTACAACATACAGTACCAGTCAAAGGTTTATTAGACACACTGGACACAAGAAATTCGGTTAATTTTCAGCAGAAGGCAACCTGCTGCCTTTTCAGTTCTTCCACCGCACTTTGCAGCGATGCTGGGTACCTGTAGGATGCCTTCTCACCAGTTAGTCCCCCTATACAAATACTAGCCAGGTGTACTCATATTTTTGATTGGTACTGTGTATTTGGTCAGTTGTCAGGACAGATTACACATTCTGTAGCAAACAGAATAATACAGGTGGTCATTCCAAAACAATGTCATACAGTGCAGCCCTTTTTCCCTAAATCTAGTCTTCTACCTGTTTTATTTACTACCTGTGGTAGACCTGGCTGGAAGGCAACTAAAATTTAAATTAGAGTGATATCAAAATAATTGACTTTGACTATACAGTCCAACATCGGTAGCTACAAAAAAAAGAAAAAAAATTAAAGCTACTATGATTCCCAAAAATTGAGATAACTGGCTGCATGAATGTACAAGAAGTGGTCCTATTTTTAATTTTCTATATTATATACAGTATAGTTTGTTTTACAGGAACAATTAAATTCTGAATTAGAACAACACCTCCTGTCCATGCGTCACACTTCAAGTAGACATGTTGGGAAGGGGTGATATTATGGCGTGTGTATGCTGGGGGTGCATTTGCAAGTGTGGCAGTGGTTGTGAGCATGGAAGTGAGGTTTAGTGAAGCAAAGAAATGCAGGTATGGAAAATGGTATGGCGAGGGTGAAGAGCATAGGTACAGCTGAGTGGGGCTGTAACCTTGGCCGACACCAGATGAGGACACACTACATGGCCAAAAGTGTGTGGACACCTGAGTACCACATCCAGATGTGCTTGTTGAACCTCCCATTCCAAACCCATGGGCATTAAGATGGAGTTGTTCCCCCCTTCGCTGCTATAATAGCCTCCTCCTTGGCTGTGAATGAGGGGACACAATCATGCCGGAGCAGGAAAGGAGGTTCTTCCCCAAACTATGGCTACAAAGCTGGAAGCATACAATTGTCTAGAATGTGTTTGTATGCTGTGTGGGTACAACTAAAACAGCTCAGCTCAGTCATTAGAAGGGGGGTCCACATACTTTTGGCCATACAGTGTAGATTGTTGGTGGTGAAGAGAGTTTAGTGAGGTTGTGGGGCAGCAGACTGAAGTGTTACCAGCAGAAATACAGGAGGGATACCATACAGAGCAACATGAGCAGCAAGAACCTGTACACAGCCAAAAGCGGTTTGGTTGGCTCCACAGAACGGTTTCTAAGATACTGATCCACCGAGTCAATCAGGCTGTACCTACGCGGAGAGAAGCCCAGCTCCCGACGGGCTTTCTCAATCTTGAAGGTGTGGGTGACAGCGATGTTCCAGACCTTTAGGTAGCAAACAGCATTTGTTAGCAACATAAACAGAGACACTCAGAAATGAAATTTCAGTGCCAAGGATGTGCAGTTGTCAAGTATTTCTGCTTGCTTTTCTCTGTCATTTTGAGGATTGGGACAGAGCAGTAAAACTTATTTTCCTTTACAGACATTTTTAAAAACAGAGTAATATTAAGGAAATGAAAATAAGTACATGCTAATCTCAAGCAAAATGTCATTGTTACTATTGATCACTTCATAATTTCTTGTTGGACAGGAAGAAAATCAATGCTTTTGAATAGTGGTGCTGATGAAGAATTCTGCAAGTACCCTCGACGGCCCGGAAAACAGATACATGGGTTTTGGGGCAAATCAAACCAAAGCTGTCACTGGAAGCTCCAATGACCAGACTTCGACTGTCTTATTTTGGACTCATTTTTTCACTGGAAAAGGATATCATGCTCAGCAAAGTGGGAGGTGAACCCAAAAGAGGAAGACCTGTAATGCGGTGGATGGACACGGTCACTACAGCCATGGATGCCCGTTTGCCAAATCTTGGCTGATTTGCTGAAGGCCGGATGCTTTTCAGGACATCCATAGAGTTGCCATGAATCGACACAGACTCAATGGCACTTAACAACAACATAATTTTTTGTAATAAATATAAGTGCAGTATGGAGCCCTTAGTCGTCCAGTGAAACTAGGCAGCAAAACATGGGATGGAGTTGTTGATGTGACAGCAGGCCAGGAAATGAGTCCTGTAGGTGATTTTCCATTTCTGTGGAATACATGGCTGCTGTGTAAGGCGGGAATACTCACATCTTCCACTTTGTGGCAGGTTGTGAGGAAGATGGGCAGCACACATACCTCATTCCTTGTGAAGAGCAGTGGAACATCTACCACAGGCCTCAGCATCACGTGTAAACATTCCATCAGAAATGCTTCAGAGACAGAAAGTCACATATGCTTTTCATTAATTCAAAATAATATGAAAACTTGAGCAAGAGTTAAAAAATGCAAACAACATCAGCTTTGGACTGTCTTTGTAATCCCCATGAGCAGAACACACTTTTCATTCTGAAGGTAACATCATTAAATGCCACTTCACTGGCATCCTCATAAAAAATTTCCTCCCTCCACTTGTGTCCTCGGTGTGTTCATTACTGCTGTGGTTGATTCCATCCATCTGGCTTCTTGATGTCCCCTTCTTTCTCCTTTAACTTTCTGACAAATTTTTGCATGAAATATCTAAAGGATGAAAACTCCTTAAAAATATTTCTCATAATTTGCATTTTTAATGCAATTTCTGCCCCATTTTACTTCAGTATCTATCTGTTTTCCTGGCTGTCCTAAGTTTCCTAAAGTTCTCAAGAACCACTTGAGTAGGACTTTTTCCCCATCTCATTTTTTAAGTACTCCTATCACATCTTTACAGCATTACATAGCTATGCCTAAACTATTTTTGTACCTGTGTAAATGCATTAGCACATTTAGAGAACTTTTCCAGATTTTTCTTTGCTGCTCTATCCAGTACTGCTTTGTCTCTTGTTAGATACAACACTTGTTGGTTTTTGATCTCAAGAGGCAAAATTTGTCAGTGACTTCTTCATCAGTATTGTAGTTTGTTTCTGTTTCAGTTGTCATGGTTTCAGTTTTCTTCAGATTTAACTGCGACTCTTTTTTCCTCTCCATGTTTAGCTTTTAACAGGATTTTAAGGTTCTTCATTCTTGGTTATAAGTGTCACGTTTTGAGCATTTGGATTATTCCTTTTCCTTCTACGGTTTATGCATCTCATTTTATTTTCTTCTGTGGGTTAAATATGTAAGGAGGAATTACACTGCCTTGCAAAAGTGTTCAAACCCCTTGTAAATTAATAAAAGTGTCCTACAGAGGCCCAGAAAAATTCTCACCTCAACCCCATTGAGAATCTGTACAACTATTTGTAAACTGTGATCCACAAACATCAACCAAAAAATCTGAACAACCTGCAGCAGATTTGCCAAGATGAATGGGAAAAAAAGACTCAAAGTGGCATGCAAAATTGGTTCATTTTTACCCCAAAATACTTAAAGCTGTTATTCCAGCAAAAGGTGACTCTACCAAAAATTAATGCGTGAGGTTTGAATATAAGCAGCACATTACAGTGTTTTAATTTCTTCAGGGCAGAAACTAAGGGTTTGTGTCTGTGATGCACGTTTTGGCGGATCAATAAAAGTCAGATGCAGGCATGAACAGAAAAAAGGCAGCACGGTTTTTTTTGTAAATCTAGCATTGAGGGGTGGCTGTGATTTCTTCTCACTCTGAAGATTGTGTAAAGCTTACATGCAGTAAAGGAAAGCAATGGTCACACAGTACAACCACAACTGGTTAGGAAAATGCAAATAACATTAATTCAGAAAATTATAAAATAAAAAAGGTTTTAGCCGCAACTGAATTACAGGTAAAAGGACCAGTAGCAGAAAGTGTCCTACCTGCAGAATAGACCAAGGACACAGGGAGGTGAACGAGTGGTCGGCTGTAGCCCAACCTGTGAAACTGAAAATAAAAAGTTGTTTGTAAGCCCATCGCACTATTTTACTGCAGATTGTACTGCACATACAGAGTCTGAGGCAGTTCAAATTTTTTGCTTTCATTGGCAGGGTTTAGTGATTAAGTAGTGCATCAAAAATCCTTCGATAACAGATTTAGTACTTTACAAAACCACAGCTGCATGGAATATGCATAGGGTACATTTGTGTATGAGAATGTACACCATAAGGCCAAAAGTATGTGAACCCCCTTCTAATGGTTGAGTTGTTTCAGCAGCACCCATGCAGCATACAAACACATTGTAGACAATTGTGTGCTTCTAGTTTTGTGGCCACAGTTTGGGGAAGCTCCTTTCCAACTCCAGCATGACTTTAACCCCCATGCACAAAGCAAACTCCATAAACACATGGTTTGCCCAGGCTGGTGTAGAAGAAGTGAGCGGCTGCACAGAGGTCTGACCTCAATCCCGCTAAACAACTTTGGGATGAACTGGAACACCAACTGCAAGCTAGGCCTTTTTGCCCAACCTCACTGATGCTCTTGTGGCCGAACATGCACAAATTCCCACAGCCATGTACCAAAATCTGGACAAAAGCCTTCCCAGAAGGAGGAGGCTGTTATAGCAGCAACTCCATATTAATGTCCATGGGTTTGGAACAACAAGTGCATATGGGTGTGATGCTCAGGTGTTCACATACTTTTGACCATAGAGGGTATAAATATATGTGTAAGAATATATCTGCAGTCAAAACTCACCAGTGGGGTTAGCCATTCAAACAGGTTAACAGATTCTCCATCATTGATGAAGTATGCCTGCCCACTCTGGAACACAGAAGCCATGATCTGTTATTTTTGGTGCGATGGGGAGGAGGTACCGCACACAATGTCATACTTAATATTTTTCTTTTCACATCTACACTTTCACTTATACACAATTAAATCTATACTCATACATGCTGTCACATCCACTGCCATGCACAGCATCATACACAGTTTATATTCGCACATGCATTTGTAATCCTCTATGTTGACAAATGCTCACTTGAACAGGCACGCATATATGCCGTCCCTCTTTACAAGCAAACTTTTCAAGCTCAGCCTAGAAAGAATGAATGCTCACTGCCACATAATCTTTGCTCAGCGTTAGCCCTTCAGCTGCCAGCACATGGGCCATGACCAGGTTATCAACATGCACCCAGTTCATTCGGGCCTCCCGGTTTCCGAAACTAAAGCTGAAGAACCGCCGTTCAATATTCACCTGTGAATGTGGAGAAAATATCACATACAAATCATATGGACACATGCTACAGTGTCTGGAAACAAAGGAAAGAAGAATCACACGGCAGCTTAGGAGACATACAAATGTACATATTTCTGCAGTTTTATATTTAAAATGTTACAGAATTGATCAGTGAATCATTTTAAATATTACAGAACACAGTTGAAAGCTATAACATTTGTACTGAGCATGACAGGTCCCCAACTTACAAACATTTCAGTAAAAAAACTGCAAGCGCTGCCTTAGGTTTTGCAAAAGAGCAGAGAAGAAGCAAACAAGTATAGATAATCTCATGGCTTCTACATACACCAGTTCTGAGCCTCAGTGAAGGACTGCCTTGCCATCGTCTTGCATTTCCATGTAAAACCTTTGTCTCCTAGGTCATGGGCAGTTGTCTGCGCTTCATTGTAAATAATACACAGCTTTTATTGTTTTTTAAACTTTTTATAATTATGCTTTTATTCATCTTTATGTTTGTATGATCTGTGACAGACTGGTGTCTTATCAAGGGTGAAGTTTCATAGCCTGATGTCGAGTGATAGGACAGGCTGTGCACAGCCTTGACCCTGAAAAGGATTAAGCATTTCGTATAATGATTGACTGAACAAATGAAAGAATGAATCAATGTTTGTATAATTTTGGTGAATTTCGTATGATGTTTGGCATAAAAGCTGCATGTGAGCACAAGCACTACACTAAGCCAGAGATTTCTCATTTACAACAAACTCATAAACTCTCCGGCCAGAGGACTCAGAAGGTTCTGACTCAGGAGAAGGAGGTGCTGTCTGACAGCCTGGTTTCCACATGCTGAGAGAGTGAGAGGGAGGGAGAGAGATCTTTCTCACCCAAAAAGTTCAATGCTGTCTCTTACCACAAGTTGTCTAGCACATCTACTAATTTTCCAGTTATTATCATCGACGTGACATCAACAGCAGAGAATTTCAAAGATAGAGAAACAGACACATGACAGTCTTTTTATTTCAGTCCTTTTTAATGCCTGCTCTTGAATGCTGTGTAGGCTAAGCTCTTCTTACCATTATTAATATAGGCAATATGCATGTAGACACGGGGAGAAGAAAATTAGGTTAATCGAGGTACAACTGATAATCTAGCAGAGCCTCTTAGGCATTTGTCCTACAATAAACCCTGGTACCATGAGCCTTGAGTGGCTACCTGACTCAGGAGACTCCTGTAACCCGACACTGTGAGGAGCTCCCGTTCATTAACACTATCCTGCTCTGAGAACATAGAGCCTGCAGGGCTTACAAACCTGTAACCGTGGAGGCCAAGCTTACCATCACTCGATGAAGATGCCTCCTCTCCTCAGGGCCATAGATACCGGAAGGACGCAGCATGCATGTATGCAGTACGCCCCCACCTGAGTTTACAGACACATGCACGAGCAAATCGATACACCTGTTAACTCACGTCGACAGATTACTCTTGTAATTCCTATGCACGATAAATATTTTTATGCCATATCATCATAAATGGCTTTTCCTTGACGTCTCCCACTGCTACATGCTCAGTATCACCATAGCGCTTAAAATCGGTAGAACCACATAAGTAACAAAAACTTAACCATGTGGAGCACATAGTCGAGGAGTATCTAGGAGCCATAGGAACATCATAGTCTTTCATACCTCTACCACTCAGAATACTCGAGAGTATTTCTTACCTTTCAGAGGCCGACCATTAGCCTCCAACACCATTTGCTCGGCAATGGCTTTGGTTCTGGAATAGTGATCTATGTGCTGTTTCAAGGGCAAGGAACGGTGTTAGCAGAGCAGAAAGAAACCTAGATGTGGTTTTCTACCCCTGCCATCCTCACCAACCCCCACATAACCACAGGCAAATCAGAAAGTCTAGTGCCTTCACCAGGCATGTATCTCATTCAATGGATTATTAACATTTGCCTAAATAAGGGCACATGGTAGGACTCAACACTGTCAGCCACAAGGTGTGTGTTTTTCCTCCATCTGTCCGAGGGCTACTTACACCGAGCCTCTAATTCTCGCATCACCCACTCCTCTACCTTAAGCACGTATTATTAAACAATTTTCCCATAAAGAAAACTTGAAGTTGACATTATCATTATAACTTTGAAAAGATGGCTAATACCTAGCTAAAGGATACTTTACACTTTATCTCTTATATTAAAATGACTTAACTGATTTAGCAAATTTACCATGATTTCCCCTTGTACATAACAGGGTATTCTTCCTGGAACAAAGGCCAGTGTGAGTAATTTGCTCAAGGGTATTGCAGAAGCAAATCGAGAGCCTTCATACTGCGAGACAAAAGCTCTGAAGACTGATCAGTAAAAGCTGAGTACATGACCTTGTTTAACCTTATTAATAGAGGTGTATGCACACAACTTTTGACAGAAGTGCACCTGTCTCCATTCTTATGTTTTAGCATGGTGAACATTTGGTGTGCGTGTGGTTTTTTTTTTACACACTCCCGACTCACCAGGTCCACAGGTACACAGGGCGCAGAGTCCTCGTCCCCCTCCTCAATTGGAAGTCCAATGAAGGAGACGTTCACCGTGCTCGTGTACACCAGCCTGGACACCCTGCGCTCTAAGCACACTGCAAGCAATACGTATGTCCTCACACTACTGCACATTCACATGTACGCTCTCTGTGTAAGCCAAACACATCCTGATACAGATGATTTGACATTCCTCACAGCCAAGGACAAGTCCTTATGCAAACACACATCCCTCTACACTACAGCAAGCAAGTGCTAAAGGGAAAGTGAAAGTAGCTTGTGTGATCAGGTAAGGCATGGAGCTTGAAAAGATACCATTGATGACATTGCTTGTCCCACCAACATTAACAGACTCCACCTGCCCTTTATTCAGCTGCAAAGACACAAAGTTACACATAGTGTGACAAACTTTAACCACTACACACACAGGAAATTATAACAGTATAACAGGTCATTGTACTGCATTATCTTTCCGAATTTTCGCATTACATGTACAGACTGTTGTAGTCTAAGAAACTCCTTAATTCTCCCTTTCCTTACTCACCTGCTCTGGCCCAGACATTCCGTAGGAGGCTGTGTGGTATACGCAGTCCACCCCCTTGCACACACTGTACAGTGATTTATAGTCCCGGATGTCATTCTGTGCACAAAGAAAAGTGTAACCATAATGAACATAAGTGTAATAAACAACCACATCAGCAAAGTGTACATTTTGGTTGTGTCTTTACATGTGATATTCACCTCCTAGAGATCCTGTGGACTAGGCCCCTCTGAATCAGATGTGGTGTTTGTGCAAGTAGTATCAGATGGAAGTAAACTGCAGTACTTATTTATTCTTGAGACAAATGATGACAATAAAAATTATCTAAAACTAAGGTTAGGCATTTCTTGTCATTTGTCTGTCAGTCTCCTACGTTGAGAGAAATCCTCCAACTGTGTGATGTTTGAGGGCTTTCTACAGCATTTTCATAGAGTTAAGATCTGGAATTTGACGTGACCATTACATAACCCTCCATTTCTTGTTTCTGAGCCGTTCTTTTGTGGATTTGCTTGAGTGTTTGCGGTCATTGTCATAGTCCTCTTACAGTTGAGCTTTAGCTTTCTGACTGATGACATCACATTCTCCTCAAGTACTCGCTGATACAACGTGGAATTCATTGGTGACTCAGTGATGAGAAGCTAATCAGGTCCAGAGTCAGAAAAGCAAGCCCAAATCACCATGCCTTACAGTTGGCATGAGATTCTTTTGCTCAAAGTTTTTGGCTTTTGCTTAATATGACGTCTGGCATTGTGACTAAACAGCTCTACCATTGCCTTATCTGTCCAGAGCACAGTGTTCCAGTATTCTTGGTCTTCTAGATGTTGTCTGGCAAGCTGCAGTCATGCATTATATTTTTTTGAGAGCAGAGTTTTCTTCCTTGCAGAGCTCAGAAGTCAGATTTGCGTAATCTCTTTCAGATGGTTGACTCATAAATGTTGATATTGACTGTGGCAAGACTTACCTGTAATTCTTTCGATATAATCCTGGGGTTCTTGAAAACTTCACATAGCACCTTATTCATAGACATAAACAATCTTCCTTTTGAGGGCCTCAGAAAGCTCCTTTAATCCTGGCATGATGCGGATACGCCTCAATTGCAGAGTGCAAACCAAACCGCAAGTTTATAATGTTTATATATTTATTCTCTAGTTATGTTCTAATCTTTTGATCCTGTTTTGGTCCATGTGATTCTACATGTAGGCATGCTATGCAATGATAAACGTGGGATGTGCTTACTTTTTGTACACAAGAAAATTTAATTTCTGTTAGTATAATAGCACAAATGAGTGCAAGACCTAATTTTTCAGTTTTTTTTTTTTTACTTTGATCATTTTTATCTATCGATATTGCTGGTATGACACATCCTTTTGTCAAAATAAAACATGCCTTGTCATGGGGTTCTATTTACTTTTTCTCATCACAGCATTTTCTTTGTTTTTCCCTTTTCCCTTTTTCCCTCCCATAACCCGCTGTCCATTGGACATCGATGGTACTGCTGTTGAGA
This sequence comes from Heterotis niloticus, assembly GCA_018136845.1. Lineage (NCBI taxonomy): Eukaryota > Metazoa > Chordata > Actinopteri > Osteoglossiformes > Osteoglossidae > Heterotis > Heterotis niloticus. The sequence continues at coordinate 23,130,857 of CM030896.1, forward strand.
CAGTCAGCAGCATCAAGTTCCTTGGAATGCACACAGCAGAAGACCTCACCTAGACACTCAACACCACCTCCATCACAAAAAAAGCCCAGCAGCATCTCCACTTCCTGTGCAGGCTGAAGAAAACCAGCCTGCCTTCTTCCATCCTCACCACCTTTTATAGAGGAACTATAGAAAGCATCCTTTGCAGCTGCATCACTGTCTGGTTCGGGAACTGCAATGTCACCGACTGCAAGACCCTCCAGTGCCTGGTGAAGACAGCTGAGACGATCGTCAGTGTTCCTCTCCCACCCATTAAGAAACTACGAAAAACACTGCACCTGTAGAGCCACAACCATTGCTGCTGACTTGGACCAGCCCTCCCATGCCCTGTTCACCCTCTTTCCCTTTGGTAGAAGGTACCAGAGCATCCGGGCAAACACCACCAGGCTCCACAACACCTTCATTCCTCAGGTAGTCAGGCTCCTCAATGGCCTGAAACTCACCCACGCTCACCCCACCACTGGGAAATACCCTGCTACCTAGGGTCCAATCACCTCCTCCCCTGACATACCGATGACTGCATGGTCACTTTAAGTCTATATTTACCTGGACATTACAAATCTTGCACTGCTGTTTATTATTTATTGCATGTATTTGCACTGTTTTCTTTTGCACCCCCAGAGAAATGACATTTCAACCCTGACGTATACCTGTATACGGATGGGCTGACAAATAAAACTCTCTTAACTCTTGACTTTTGACTACAAAACATGGGCCACCTCTCTGTAGCATTCGCCTGTTTGATAGCACTAACACCAATGTAGTAAATACAACCATTTTAATGATAAAACAGTTTGGTGATGTATAAAGTGTCACGATTATATTTTACCTCTCCACTGCTATACCTTTTTCCCACAGGCAGTCCCAGTAACACCGTAAGAACTCAGCATAAAAGACAAGTAATGTGGCAGCGTCAGGAAGTGCTCTTGCAATGAAATGATCTTACAATGGCAACAGTTAATTAATATTGATTTGATATTGAGTGATTGAGATATCTTGCAATTTTGTCTTTGTGCTTTTCTGTACAGGATGCTCTTGCATGAGAACCTGCCATTCTTATCAATCACCAAAACAATGCACAATGCTCCTGGGTTACAAGGATACTCAGTTAAATATTTTAAATCTATGAAATCTAAGTTAAACAGAATTAAAAATCTTCATACGGAAAGCAAAATTACTCATTCACTAATTTTTGTGTAGACATTGCTGCAATGCTGTAGAACAGTGGGAATAATTGCATATGTACTCCTTCAGCAACGTACCATCAAATATTAATAGAACACAATAGAAGAAAGCATTGGAATAAACAAAACCTCTGCAAAACGTGGCTCCAGCTGCTTATAGATGCACATCATCTTGTCCGGCAACAACAAAAAATTGGCATGGGGAAATATGTTACAGCACAGTTTTTAAAAGTCAAAATGAATTAACACTTATATGTGTAAAATATTATTAGGGCAGAATAAGACACAGCAAAAACACCAAGCTCCAATGCATGCTACTCTGCATAGCAACAACATAACAACTGCACAACAATACTTACAGATATAGCACTGAATTAATATGTAGCTAATAGTTTCTTAACTAAATATTTAGCATCCTAAACAGCTGTTTTGTGTATGGGTTTGTGGATGTCACTGAGCTCACTACTACACTGTTTGAGCAGACAACTACAGTACGTGCACTGTTGCCTTTAATCAGCTGAGGGAAGAACAAGCCTCAGCCCCCATCATAGTTCTCCTGGCTACGAAGAAAACCGTTGTGGTGGACAGTCACACCAGTGACTGAGCTCTAGGGACAGGGAAGAGTGACTGCTTACTACAACCAGAGATTGAGCTGTACTGAAAAGAACAATTGCATCACCTGGCGTGAACTCCTGACTGTGGGGGCAAGGATCATCCACTTCTTCCCTATCTCTGTGGCACAAGGTTCTACCTACAGACCGATCACTGATGGGCAGACAGCTTGAGGTCCTGCAGAGAAACGACTTCCTGATCCAGATTAGTTTAGGGTTCCTGTGCGCCAGCCCAGGACCCTGCAAGCATTGTGATCAGCTGAGGAAGAGAACAAGAGCTACAGTGGAGTCCTACACAGCTGTTAAGATGTACACAGTGAAAGACAGGGTGTCAGGTGATGAGGAAGACTGATTTTGGCAACCCCAGAAGGCCAGTGCAGAGCTGGCAGTAGTGCTAGGCTTCCTGCTTTCAGAGGTTACCGATGGTGGACTGCCAAGTCTAGACATGGGAGCTGCTACACTACTGAATCCCCTGATGAAATGACTATAAAAATGGGTAAAACCCAACAAACTATATATCTTTGACATACTTAGATTGTGGCCCAGACACCATGGCAGATACCTTGTTGTGGTCCACCTGGACTCCTTGGAGACCCAATAATGAACCCTAGAAAGCCATTAATATCTTACAAAATTCACACTTTTCATCATTCACATAAAGCTCATTTTTATAAAGGCGACTCTTTTGTACACGAGGCATGTTTCTCATAGCAGCAGGAAAAAAACAAAATGTCATCTTGATATACGAATACTAACTGACTAAACATATCGCTTAATACTTCATTTTGAAATTCCTGGAAAACAGAAGGAGCATTAGTGAGACCAAAAGGGATAACCAGATATTCACAATGACCACAGGAGGTGCTAAAGGCAGTCATCCACTCATCCCTCTCCCTTATCCTAATCAGGTTGTATACACTATGGACACCTAACTTAATATTGAGCTCCACACGCTTGTTTAAGTGCAGCTGGTATTAAAGGTAAGGGATGAAGATACACTCCCTCACTGAAATCATGTTTGGGTCTCTATAATCAATACAGATAAGCCAACATCTTTCTTTTCTACAAAAAAGAGTCCAGTGGATGCGTAGCAGTTAGAGATCATAATCATTCCCAATTCTAAAGCTACTGACACATAATCATCCAAAGCTTTCTGTTCAGGCAGGGAGGTGGGGTAGACTCTCCCTCTAGGTGGAGAAGCTACTCCCTGGAAATACTCTGCACTGGTGTTATCTACATTGATGCTTTCTGTGGTTATAACCCTACAAGGAAGTAAAATAAACCATTCAGAGTACTGTTTTCCCCAAGAAGTAAGTTTTCCCGAATTTTAAGAAAAAACTGAGTCATTAGCTACAGGTAGCCTAATAAAACCAAGGGAGACTGAATAATGTAAATCATTTCGGTGTAAACTACCCCCAAGTTATAACAGGCACAGCATAATGGTCTCCCAGTACAGAACCAATAGGTCCTCCATCAATGGAGCCAATGAACAAATGCAAAACAAATGGCACAATAGGTAGACTGGGTGACATCAATAAAGTTAGCAGTAGCACCAGAATTAGTGAACACTTTATTTTCAATAGTTTCTCCTGACCACAGAAACTTGATAGGTAACTGGAGCTGGGAGGCATGGTGGATGGCATTAATCATTGCAAAGGGTGCTATGGATCATTCACCTTTTGGAAATGTTGTGAGGAACCAAAGTAAAAACATAGTCTTCCCCACATCTTGTGGTGCTTGTCCTATTGGGTCAGTGGTTTTCTGTATCATGCTCATGTAGCTCCTCTTTGCGTTCTTTTTCAATGTTCATCATAATGAAAGACATCAGCAAGGAGATTGAAGCTTGGCGTTCTTTGATTTTTTTTCCTCAGGTGGACCCCCGTTCAGGCAGGTCCATCATGAAATATAGTTTAGGGTTGCACCGATGCACTGCGGTTCTCTTCTTCATGAGGTCAGGAATGCAATGGAGCAATGCGGAGAGTTGCTGGATTCCAGCATACTGCAATGTAAGATGCTCTCCGTTCTTGTGGAAATCTTTTTGAAGATGTTCCCACTCTGCTGAACCCACAGATGCAGCGGAACCTTCTGTCAGGATCATGCATTAGTGATTGTCAGTTGAGGTGTGTGAGTTGTATATACACTGATTAACTGATATGAAGAAAAAATAAGTGTGATGATGACCGGTAACCTTGAGTGCAAAGACTAACAGTAGACACAGGGACACAAGACTAAGGCTAGAAGCAGTAACACTGGAGTAGACCAAACTGTGAAGTTTTGTGAAGCCTCTGAATGGTCTGTCTACTCAGAATTCAAAGAATGATGACAAAATTACAACAATATGCTGAACATTGTTTATATTCTGATAAAACTGATGTATACTGCTAACACACTGTCTGAAGCAGTTGATGAAAAAGCTCCACTTAACACCAACATAGTTGAAGGCATTAAAATCTGAGTGAGAATGGTTACTGCAGGGCTACCTGCTACATATACAAATATGCAGACAATTTGTATGGAGACTGGAAAGGATGGGACAATGAAACAAGTGACACCTGACATTTTGAATGGCTGACCTAATGCAAAGCAGAACTGTACCCCAGGTGTTCATAAGTACTTGAACTGCAGGGCTGAACTGACAGTAATTGATGGTATCAAATACAAGGGTAGCAAAACAGTGATTCCAACAGCACCCAGAAGAGTTGCTGAAGAAAATTCATGAAGATCATCTTGAAATTGAAAAAGAAGAAAGCATGTGAAGTAATGTATTGACTAATCATCGCATAGAGAAAGTTGAATAAAAATATCCAATCTGTCTCAAACACCTGTCCGACAGCCCCAGTGAACTATTAAAACCATATCCGGGACCTCAAAAACCTTATCAGAAGGTAGACCCTGGCAATAAAATTTCCCTCATTATAACAGATTATCACTCTCTCTATCCAGAAAGTAGGTTGAGTAATGACAGCAGAAGAGAACGTGATTCCATATCTAAAGTCAATCTTTGCCTGACATGGCGTGCCAGATAGATAGTTTTACTAACACTGGTCCACAGTCTGTCTGTGAGTGTCGCGAAAGACTAAGTTTGTTCACACAACCCACCCACATTTTCCAGAATCTAATGGCTTAGATAAGAAGTCAGTACAAATTTTGAAAAAGTTATGAAGAAACCAAACAAAGTTGAGTTTTCAAGGAACTGCTGGCTTATTGCAATATACCTCCAGTGTGGACTTATCCCTACTCAGCTCCTATTAGAATAATGGATTTACCTGTGAAATAGGACTTATTTGAAATGGTGGAAGGGGAACAGAAGTCAAGAACTGAAAAAAAACAACAAAGCAAAAAAAGCAAAGGAAAAAGTTTACTTTGACAAAGGTACATGTGAGCTACCAGAGCTTCACAAAGGTATTAAAGTGAGGTTCAAGGACAAGACAAACACTTGGCCACAGAAAGGTACTGTCGTTGAACAAGTTCCCCCCACATTAGTGTGGTCATACCGTGGGACATGTAGGATGTGGTGAAGGAAAATGACTGTGGTCGTTCCACGTTCCAGACAGAAACCTTCTGTTCCCCAAGGACACAGGATGTCTAATATGAGAAAACCACAGATGCTGACAGAGTCATGTTGATAAAAACTAAGATGCACTGTCAACATTTTGTACACATTTTACTTATATAACCAAAAGTGACGATTAATGTTAACAAAACATATGCAAATAGGACCACTGATATTTATATGTATTTAGTAAAGTTTCTTTAGGCAATATTGTGTTAACTCAAAGAGGGGAAGGTGTACCGGCATAAAAAATATTTATTTGGCAAATATTTATGAATATAACTGTGTATGCAAATAGTGTTGAGACATGCGTGATGGTGCTGAAAAAAGGAGAAAAGATTTGAGAGTTTAGGAGCAGACGCTTGAGCCAATGCATAAATATTGCACATTTTTTGACAAGGTGGTGACTGAATCAAACCCAAACTGTATTAAATGTTTTTAAACTGATCAATTGTTAATAACATGGAACTGGAAAGTGCCATCGAGTCATTACTGACTCCTAAGGTGACCACTGGTGTGGTTTTCAAGGCAAGGAGGAATAGAGTTGATTTGCCATTACCTTTTTCCAACATATTTTTCCAGAAGAAAACATGCAAAGTTCACAGAGACTCCTGAGCTGGACCTGAACTCCACATCAGGAAAGCAGCCCAAGAGCTGTGAAGCACCAGCTTACCCCACCGCACCAGTGTGTTTAAAACCACATAAGTCACAAAGTGCTTATTACTTTAACTTCACTGCACTGCCACTCAAACAACAACAAAAAAAGTTTTCAAAAGGCGTAGCAGAAAAATCCCATACATCCGACACCCACGTGTTTTTCATCCTTCATCTTCCACGACCGCGTCTATGTACAGACGGTAGTTACCTGGTGAAAGACGGCACCGTCGGGCACGTCCCAGCGAGGAGTGGCGATGTCCAAAAGGATGACAGAGACTCCTTGTTTGGCCAGGGCTTTACCTAGTCTGTGCCCAAAATACCCAGCTCCCCCTGTCACTAGCACCTTCCCCACGTTTTGCCGGTCGATGCTGAGGTCCTGAAGGGCACCGGCTGTAGAGTCCCGATTCCGGCACCGGTTCGCAGCACCGCTCTTGGACCCGCTTCCAAAGCCATTGGCCCAGGGGCCATGACCATTGGTCCTTCTCTGGATCCGACCAGCATCCTGTCCTGGCAAGCACATGCCCCTTAGCTGATCCGAACGGCAAGCCTCGCCGCTGTCATGCATGCTGCTGACGTCCACGCGCTCGGTCCACATAAAGCTGTTCAACCAAACCAGAATAATGGGAGATCAATACAGAAAACAGCTCATAACTTGCACTCTAAAAACGCGTCACCTTGTCTGTCTTCGGTCTCACTAAACATCTATAAGGCAGCTAATCTGGAAAACGCATTCGCCTTTCACTTCACCCATGCATGTGGTCACACCTGCCACCCATATGAGTGGGGGGAAAAACCCATTTAAACAGCGACAAATTCTTACATGTATTAGTTTTATCCCTTCTTCATAACACATACTTCGACGCCTGTCCAAATACAGCGCTACACACGACGAATACCTTGGGCCGTTTTAGTCACAGATACACACAGCGTTACGTTTATAAACGTAGCTTCCCTTGGGCTAGAAGCAGCAAAAGGTAAATAAAGTTGAATTAAGGTGGGAAAGCTCGACTTTGGCAGTTTAGGCATAAAGCACAAGCAACACCGACGGGCTACCTGTTGCACACACCGCGCTGTCCAGGCGGCACCCCAGCCTGTGCCGCGCACGCCGGCGAAACGCTCATAATACGCAATAATCTTCGTAATCCGGGTGGTCAGCAGATTCGCCACACCATCGCATCTGGCTAATCCTCCAGCAGTAACGTCGGCCAAATGCAAAAGAAAATATAAACTGCAGTTTTGCCCAAAACGGTTAAAGTTATTGCTGCTGACAGCAAGAAAACGCGTGCACGACTTCATCGTGCAAAAAAAAAAAAACCAAAAAAAAAAACGCATAAGCGCTGCTTTGGAAAGTCAGTTTTGTGCGCCTGCTGTGCCTTTTCCCGCAACACATAAGTAAGCATCAAAAAGCAAAAAAAAAAAGAAAAAAAATAGCTTCGTTTGCTGTTATTTCATCCAATTCCCTTTGATTAAAAAAAAAATATATATAGAAATGCTGTTGCCAAAAGATAACACAGCGGTTAAAGTGCAGCGGTGTTCTCGTTTATTCAGCGCAGACTATCCTAAAAATTGTTCGGCTGCATTATTCCGGTTATTACGTGAGGACAGACAATAAAGGTATTAAAATTTCATTTAAAACAACGCTTTTTAGAGTCATTCGAACAGGTGGGCTTCCCCGCGACAGTTAAAAACCAACCAGTTTGCTCTAACAGGGAAAAACTGAAAATGACTTCAGGACACTAAAACTTTTAAGAAAACCGAACAAGCGGAAAGTCAATGAAAACCACAGCCAAAATACTCGCTTTCCCGTTTCCGTAGGAATTTATTGCCAAACTGGTGCAATATGAAAAAATAGCAATTGGGTTATTATTTGTTTAAAATTAAATATTTCATGCTGTATATTTGACACCGTGGTCACTGATAAATAAACCATAAGACGATCTGTAACGTTAGCCTCCTGTTGCTCCATAGTTCTTCACTTAGAAAATTAAAAAGTCATACATTAATACATCGAAGTCTTTTATAAATTCTGTTAAAACTGCAGTTGGTCTTTGTCAGCTTTCTACTTCTGGCGGAGATCTGGTTTTATTATTAGGGTTGAGCAGATTGTTCGCGAACGTTCTCCGTCTCATTTAAGATTAAGATAAACGTTTTGAGAAATATAAAAAATACAGTATTTAAAATTATACAGGCAAATTCTAATGTATTATCGAATTTCTTATTTTTATTGAATTATTTGGAGGGGGGAAGAAAATACGCGGTCGCTTGTTTCAGGCGTGCAACTTTGTGAGTTACTTTCGTGAGTGCGTAAATGGTGAAAGAATCCGACTTTTGTCAGAGGGTTTCGGTATTTTCTCTGGAGCAGCGGAGTTTTTTTCGCCGCTACTCGTGGGTCAGCAGGATGTGAACCGAGGAGAAAACGGCCTCCTCCATGTGGGCGCCTGGCGGTGTGGAGCCGCGCCGTCGCAAAAGCCTTCACAGCCCCGGACGGCAGTAGTGAAATCAAGTGTAAAATAGTGTAAAACTCTGACCAGATCACACATTGTCCAGAGGAATAAATCGTCATTGTTGGTCTAAAACGTTTCATATAAAAACATTTAGAATTAAAACATACAGCATGACAGCTAGAACGTGTTACTTACATCCTGGCCACTGGTCACCTTTAGCATCTTCCTAGTTACCATGACGCGTCATCCACACAACCGTGGAAGCAACTATTTGAGATTCTTGTTTGTTGGCCCACTTGCTGTCAGGATCACTCATGGAAAACAGTGTCTTTCACACAGTGCTGTCATGTTGGAGGGGTACATGTGTCCAGCAAGAGGAGCAGGAGCCACCCGGGCAGCAACGGTGTGGATGGTTACCTCCCTGCGGTCACGTTGCCTGAGCTCCACCACCATGAGGCTTCGGCTGGCCTTTGCCGTTCCTTTGCTCAGCAGGTACCACCAAAAGGGCAGAGACCACAGCTGCTGATGCTCAACACAGCTTTGCCGCTCCAAGGTTGCGCACCTCTGCGCACTGCGAGAGACTGGCAGTGGCCATACAAGTCCATCCCTTAAGACGAGTGCGGGTGCGTGCGTTCCTGCTTTCAGCGAAGCCATTCGAAGACCTTGCGCCACAAAAATGAACATAAGCGCGAGTAAGCATCGCACACCAAAAGGAAAACATCTCCTTTGTGTAATCTTTGAAAGCCTGGCTGTTCATTTAAAAAAAAATAGATTAAAAAATAAAATGACTTGAAAAATGCAAAAAAATTATTTGAAAAAAAAAAGTTTTTGAAATTAATTGCTTATTATACAACCCTTCGGGTAATTCGTGACACGGCTGACCGTTATGCCTCATGTTATCCGCCTAGGGGCGCTAACGGTCCACTTTGTGCTCTTTGGACGAAGCACGGGTGAGAGTGCTTCAAGGCTGAATTTTGACTCACGTCGTCTTCCACACAAGCAGAAGAACAGCTGTGGTTTATTGGCCTTTATCTGTGCGTCTTAAGGTGCGGATGCAGCAAGAACTCCCCAGCCAGAATCTGGAATGAAACCTCAGGAGCTGTGAGGAACCTGTATATACACATTTAGTTCAACATATCAATATATTTATCTATTTTTATGTATGAATATTGGCAAAGCTACATATAGTTTTTGGATAGCTTTATAGTTTTTAGGGATCAGTCACCATAGCAACAGCAAATGTTCAAAAACATAGAGCAGAGCAGCATCATGGTTTCACATGATCCACACCTACTGGCTGAAGAAACTAACAGGTCTGCACACCTGACTTGCTGCACAACTGAATCAGGTGCTAACAACAGGCTCCCCTCCTGACCGGCTAACCCAAGGAAGGGCAGTACTGGTGAAGGAAGACCCCACTAAGGGACAAGCACCATCCAACTACTGGCACGTAGCCTGCCTGTCCACAACATGGAAGCCCCTTTCTGGCATCATAGCTACCAAACTGAACACGAGCCCTGGCTAGAAAGGGATTGAAAATAACACCAAGACTATAACACCTGGCAGCCCAACCTGAATACTGCGTGGACTGAATACAAAAACATGATTTAATGCCACACAAATGTACTTGAATGGCTAGCACTATACACCATTAATAAGACATTAAGCACATAAAGAACTAAATGGACCACATGGAAGATAACATTATAATATACCAAACATAATATAAGAAAGAGGTGCACTATCCCTGGTCTTCTATCCAGAAGCATAACTTTATTCAGCACTGCATAAATTATTACGGAAGGGAATATAGATAAGCGTCAAGCTATGCCTGCTCAAGGTACTTCCTGGAACACTTAAATACACACTATGGCCAAAAGCATGTGGACACTTGAGCACCACATCCATATCTGCTTGATGAACATCCCATTCCAAACTGTGAGGGACCAAACAAGCAAATGAGAGAGGCACAGGGTTTAATATCAACAAAAAAATTAAAGTTTACTTAAGAAAAAAATATCAAATACAAAAAGGAAAAATAATGGGGCCAATAAAAGAGGTCATCAAAATATAACTGAACCAAAATTAATGCATAGCAAAACTCAACTGGCACCAAGCTAAATGACTGGGGAAACCTACTGTATATACTGAGTGATCAATCCAGTAACACACAAACACAAGGGGGAACACCAAAACAACACTTAAACATATTGTACATACATACAAATCGAAAAGGCCAACAACATGCCCAGTGCTCCCAAAATTATACAAATAGTGTTATACAGAAAACTGAACAAAGAAACCCTTAACTAGAAAATAATAAACAATTACACCTGAAACCATTCCCCTTCTCTCTGCTGAGGACTCCATTGGTACATCTGATGGGGATTTAAAGGAAACCCATGGAACTGCTACTGGTTTGCCTGCCAGACCCGAAAGTGGTACACACAGCCTTCATCCTGCATCAGGTAACAAACACAGTAGTACTGGCCTAGAAAACCATATACATACAAACACCAGTATGCCTTTCTGTAAACTAAATCCTATTGCAAAATAAAGTAATTAAACTACCGTATTTTCCGCACTATAAGGCGCACCTAAGGGCCTTAAATTTTCTCAAAAATCGCCCGTGCGCCTTATAATCCGGTGCACCTTATGTGTGCACTGAGTTCCAAAATCTGTCAAAATGTTGTTGTGCAACTTTGATAAGCGCTCCGCTTGACTGACTGTCGGACCATTTCCTGCTTGACACAGGGATGTAATACGTACACTGGCAGCGATAAACCCATCAGAGAACAGGACGTGATACATACGCTTACCTCCGCCACGCCTCCGGTAGGTATACTACCGGTATGCTGCAAAACATTTGTTTGTCTAAGGACCTCCGAAAATGGCACCAGTGAAGAGACATGCTTACGAGGCACAATTCAAACTACAGGCTTTCAGTTACGCGGTTGTTCATGGGAACAGAGCAGCTGCGAAAGAATTCAACATCAATGAATCTATGGTACAGAAGTGGAGGAAGCAAGAAAATGAACTGCACCAAGTTAAGAAGACCAAACAGAGTTTCCGCGGGAACAAAGCGAGGTGGCCACAGTTAGAAGACCAACTTGAACAATGGATTATTGAACAAAGAACAGCCGGGAGAAGCGTCTCTACAGTCACCACTCAACTGAAGGCAACAACGATAGCACAAGACATGAAGATCGAAAACTTTCAAGGAGGTCCGTCTTGGTGCTTTCGTTTTATGAAAAGGCAAGGACTACTGTGGCGCAGCAACTGCCAGTGGATTACAAAGATAAAAAATAATGTGTGTATTGTTAAATAGTAGAATAAAGTTCAACTAAACTCACTGTTTTGCTTCCGTAACCTTTTTTTTGTAGACCGTATGTTTTAGCATGCGCCTTATAATCCGGTGCACCTTATGTATGGGTTAAGTACAGAAATAGACCCCGTAATTGAGACTGCGCCTTATAATCCGGTGCGCCTTATGGTGCAGAAAATACGGTAAATTGTATATTATGTCTTTAGTGTAATGACAGAAACCAAATAATGTTAATAAAATATAAATATACTAAATGACTTATGCACGAAGGTATAGGTACAAATCTAACTGAATACATGTACATAAATCTAGATGTTTGTACATACAAATAAAGGTTGATAAACTTAGCATAGTCCTATTGTGTGGCCAGTACTCTGGTCATCACACGAACCCAAGGGCATTCGTATGGAGTTGTCCCTCTCTTTGCTGCTGTAACTGCCTCCAGTCTTCTGGAAAGGCTCTCCAGAAGATTTCGGAGAGTGGCTATGGGAATTTGTGCCTCTTTCAGCCACAAGAGCATCAGTAAGGTCAGGCAAGAAGGCTTGGGTCACGGTTGACATTCCAGTTGATACCAAAGGTGTTCAGTATGGTTGAAGTCAGGGCTCTCTGCAGGCTGAGAGCAACATGCTGGCTGTAGTCAGATAGATATATGTCACTTTTATTATTACTCTTATGTTAGTAATGTGTGTGGTGCTGTGTTTGTGTGTTAGGTATAACTTTGCCAGTCATTCCTGATTTTTCTGTGTGTGTGTGCGTGCGTGCGTGTGTGTGAGCGCGCATCTGTGAACTGGCCCATTTGTGTTCATGTTGACAATTTAGTTGGGAACTGTCTGGAAGGCATACTTCAGGTATACAAGGGACCAAGAAATTAAGGCCCTTAGATCCCCAGTGCACAAATCCAGCCGCAAGGGGATGCACAAACTACTGCATTTCTTTGTGCCGGTCCCAAGCCCGGAAATGGAGAGGGTTGCATCAGGAAGGGCATCCGGCGTAAAAATTTTGCCAAACTAAATATGCGGACAAAAATAGAAATTTCCAAACCGGATCGGTCGAGGCCCGGGTTAACAACGACCACCACCAGCACTGCTAGCCGACAGGGTGCTGGCGGAAATTGGGCTACTGCTGGCCGAAGAAGGAGGAAGAGAGGAGGAAGGCATGTCCGGAGGAAGGAGGAGAGGAGGAAGGTTAAGAGAGTGGACGTGAGGATAGGAACTTTGAATGTTGGTAGTATTACTGGTAAAGGGAGAGAGCTTGCTGATATGATGGAGAGAAGGAAGGTAGATATATTATGTGTGCAAGAGACCAAATGGAAGGGGAGTAAGGCTAGGTGCATCGGAGGGGGGTTTAAACTGTTTTACCATGGTGTGGATGGGAGGAGAAACGGGGTAGGGATTATCCTGAAGGAACAGTATGTAAAGAGTGTCTTGGAGGTGAAGCGAGTGTCTGACAGAGTGATGGTTATGAAACTGGAAATTGATGGTGTGATGATGAATGTTGTTAGTGCATATGCCCCGCAAGTTGGGTGTGAGATGGATGAGAAAGAAGAATTCTGGAGTGATATGGATGAAGTGGCGAAGAGTGTACCCGAGGGAGAGAGAGTGGTGATTGGAGCGGATTTCAATGGACATGTTGGTGAAGGAAACAGAGGAGATGAGGAGGTGATGGGTAGGTATGGTGTCAAGGAGAGGAACGCAGAAGGTCAGATGATAGTGGATTTTGCAAAAAGGATGGACATGGCTGTGGTAAACACGTATTTTAAGAAGAGGGAGGAACACAGGGTGACGTACAAGAGTGGAGGAAGATGCACACAGGTGGATTATATCTTATGCAGGAGGGCCAGACTGAAGGAGACTGTAGACTGTAAAGTGGTGGCAGGGGAAAGCGTAGTTAGGCAGCATAGGATGGTGGTTTGTAGGATGACATTGGAGATCAAAAAGAGAAGGAGAGTGAGGGCAGAACCAAGGATCAAATGGTGGAAGTTGAAAAAGGAAAACTGTAAGGTGGAGTTCAGGGAGGAATTAAGACAGGCACTGGGTGGCAGTGAAAAGTTACCAGTGAGCTGGACATCTACAGCAGAAGTGGTAAGGGAGACAGCTAGAAAGGTGCTTGGTGTGACATCTGGACAGAGGAAGGAGGACAAAGAAACCTGGTGGTGGAATGAGGAAGTACAGGAGAGTATACAGAGGAAGAGGCTGGCGAAGAAGAAGTGGGATAGACAGAGAGATGAAGAATGTAGACAGGAGTATAAGGAGATGAGGCGTCGGGCGAAGAGAGAGGTGGCAAAGGCTAAAGAAAAGGCGTATGGTGAATTGTATAAGAGGTTGGACACTAAGGAGGGAGAAAAGGACCTGTACCGGTTTGCTAGGCAGAGGGACCGAGCTGGGAAAGATGTGCAGCAGGTTAGGGTGATAAAGGATAGCAATGGAAATGTAATCACAAGCGAGGAGAGTGTGTTGAGCAGATGGAAAGAGTACTTTGAGGGGTTGATGAATGAAGAGAATGAGAGAGAGAAGATTGGATGATGTAGGGATCATGAATAGGGGAATGCAATGGATTAGCAAGCAGGAAGTTAGGACAGCTATGAAGAGGATGAAGAATGGAAAGGCTGTTGGCCCAGATGACATACCTGTGGAAGCATGGAAGTGTTTAGGAGAGATGGCAGTGGAGTTCTTAACCAGATTGTTTAATGTAATCTTAGAAAGTGAGATGATGCCTGAGGAGTGGAGAAGAAGTGTACTGGTACCAATTTTTAAGAACAAGGGTGATGTGCAGAGCTGTAGTAACTACAGAGGGATAAAACTGATCAGCCACAGCATGAAGTTATGGGAAAGAGTAGTGGAAGCTAGGTTAAGAAGGGAGGTGACAATTAGTGAGCAGCAGTATGGCTTCATGCCGAGAAGGAGTACTACAGATGCGTTGTTTGCTCTGAGGGTGTTGATGGAGAAGTACCGAGAAGGTAAGAAGGAGTTGCATTGTGTCTTCGTGGACTTAGAGAAAGCATATGACAGGGTACCTAGGGAGGAGCTGTGGTATAGTATGAGGAAGTCGGGTGTGCCAGAAAAGTATGTAAGAGTGGTACAGGATATGTACAAAGACAGTGTGACAGTGGTGAGGTCTGCAGTAGGAATGACGGATGCTTTCAGGGTGGGGGTAGGATTACATCAAGGATCAGCTTTGAGTCCTTTCTTGTTTGCAATGGTAATGGACAGGTTGACAGATGAGATCAGACAGGAGTCACCGTGGACTATGATATTTGCGGATGACATTGTGATCTGTAGTGAGCAGGTTGAGGAGACCCTGGAGAGGTGGAGATATGCTCTAGAGAGAAGAGGAATGAAGGTCAGTAGGACTAAGACAGAATACATGTGCATAAATGAGAGGGAGGACAGAGGAATGGTGAGGATGCAGGGAATAGAGTTGGCGAAGGTGGGTGAATTTAAATACTTAGGATAAACAGTCCAGAGTAATGGGGAGTGTGGAAGAGAGGTGAAGAAGAGAGTGCAGGCAGGGTGGAGTGGGTGGAGAAGAGTGTCAGGAGTGATTTGTGACAGAAGGGTACCAGCAAGAGTGAAAGGGAAGGTCTACAAGATGGTAGTGAGACCAGCTATGCTTTATGGGTTGGAGACGGTGGCACTGAGCAAAAGACAGGAGGCAGAGCTGGAGGTGGTTGAGTTGAAGATGTTAAGATTTGCATTGGGTGTGATGAGGATGGACAGGATTAGAAATGAGTACGTATATTAGAGGGGCAGCACAGGTTAGACGGTTTAGAGACAAAGTCAGAGGCGAGATTGCGTTGGTTTGGACATGTGCAGAGGAGAGATTCTGGATATATTGGGATAAGGATGCTAGGGATGGAGCTGCCAGGCAAGAGGAAGAGAGGAAGGCCTAAGAGGAGATTTATGGATATGGTGAAGGAGGACATGCAAGTGGTGGGGGTGACGGAGAAAGATGCAGAGGACAGGAGGAAGTGGAAGCTTTTGATCCGCTGTGGCGACCCCTAACGGGAGCGGCTGGAAGAAGAAGAAGAGATCCCTAGTGCACAGAACAGGGGGGAAATATTTATAAAATAAATAATAAAAAATGTATTTATCCATACAGACATGGATAAATAAAAGATAAAAATCTAAATATATGAATGATAAATACAGTATATAGGTACTTTACATGTGTATACTTACATACATTGCAAACAAGAAAGGACTCGAAGCTGATCCTTGATGTAATCCTACCCCCACCTTGAAAGCATCCGTCATTCCTACTGCAGACCTCACCACTGTCACACTGTCTTTGTACATATCCTGTACCACTCTTACATACTTTTCTGGCACACCCGACTTCCTCATACAATACCACAGCTTCTCTCTAGGTACCCTATCATATGCTTTCTCTAAGTCCACGAAGACACAATGCAACTCCTTCTTACCTTCTCGGTACTTCTCCATCAACACCCTCAGAGCAAACATCGCATCTGTAGTACTCCTTCTCGGCATGAAGTCATACTGCTGCTCACTAATCGTCACCTCCCTTCTTAACCCAGCTTCCACTACTCTTTCCCATAACTTCATGCTGTGGCTGATCAGTTTTATCCCTCTGTAGTTACTACAGCTCTGCACATGATTTGGTACATAACTAATCTCTTAAAGCACTTCATGATGACCGCGGTGAGTGCAAAGTAGTCATAGAGGCAGGACACAGGTGATTTCCTGGGGAGTGCAGGGATGATGGTGGTCTTGGTACACTTGGGGACAATAGACTGAGGCAGGGAGATATTAAAGAAGACCTCCACCACTTCACTGTGCACTCCTTTCGCACACCACTGGGGATACCACCTGGTCCTTCGGCGTTCCGTATGTTGACTCACGCTAGAGTCCTCACATCAGGTAGAGCCAGACAATACCTGGTAAACATGATCCAGAATGTTCACACCTCTTGACAGGACAATGGCCGTGCTGGTGGAATTTGTGGATAATTGTTTTTAAATTAGCCTGGTGGAAAAACTCATTAAGCAGTTCCAGGGATATATAAAATTAAATGTTTTTATGACCCAGCAAAGGAAACATTGGCTTGTCTTTCACAAATAAATGGCTTTGCATATGTGTGAACATCTTCTCTATCTTCAGCTCCCTTTTCAACGTCTTAGTGTTACATGATCACCTCTGCTAAATATTGCAAACTTTTAGCTTTGTATTATGTATGCGTACGTACAGTATCTGCTGCTTCTTAGTCTGCATCTGTCTCAGAGTTGATGTTACCAAGGTCTGTTATCTTCTAACAACAATGAAAAATCAGCTCATAATAAATGTTCATTTCTGAAGGTAATTTGAAATTACAAGTGTGGGCTTACCTCATACATTAGCTCACACTGTCATTTTTTCCTCAGGACAGTCTTTCCAAATACAGACAGTCCCACATAAAAACATAAATATTTGTCTCAGTAAACCACTGGGCTCTGCTAATTTGTCACCTCACCAATGTTCAATAACATCAGAAGCTCTTTATTCTATTCACATGAGTATGAAGTACTGCAAAGTGCTCCTGGGTACCTTATTCGATTCTTTACAAATCTTTGCATATAAAACTAGAACTACTACATTAATACAAATGTTCTGGTACACAGAAAAAATTAAGAATTGACTGCAATTCTTTTAAATTAAGAAATAAGCGGGCTTTAAATATTGTCGCATATTTCATATTCATTTGGAATAACATTGTGCAAATCTGAAATTGTCCTGTAACAAAAGGAAAATGCAATTCTGTTTACTCGAGTTGTTTGTTCCTTTTGGAGAAGCCATTGGCTAAATTAATAAATGTAAAATTCAATGTCAGTAACATGACAACTCTGTGATGTTGAAGGCAACAGTAGAGTTTTTCAGACGTGAGTTGAGCAGCACCATCGTCCTCCAGTGAACTGGACAGCTCCTAGATGCACTAGCGGTTTCTGAGTTCTCTAGCAGAGGTATTTACAACAGGGTGCAAAAAAGAAATCCTAACAAAGACTAAGATCTGCACTTTATTCCCTTCATATCTCCCAGAGATAATACAAAATTTACTAATACCAAATACAACAATTGTAAGAAATTACTAAAAAATCTGCTAGATGTGTGTTATTTACCTTGAAGTCTAAAAAACTACTGTGCAATAAAAACCTGAGTCAGAACGATTATATGAACTGTTCTTGATTTGCAAAAAGTTTAGGGACCAATGGCCAGGCCATAAGTCACATCAGTTGTAAGTCGTGAGTGATCATTTTCAAGTGTGTAGTGCACCGTGTTGTAACTTCTTTTCAATCATTTGTTGATGTCTTTGAACTATTTTGTTTTATCTCTGGCCACAGTATAATGTCTCATCTATACCAGTATTAAATATTTTAGTACTGTATTCATTATCAGTTTCTTTTTGAAAAGTAGAATATGTTCATTTTTTAAAAATATTAACAGTATTCTGTGCCACATGACAGTGAGATGGTAGAAGCTTAACCAACATGATCTCTTGCGACTGTTCCCTCAGTAGATCTGCCGAGCTTGCTGATGGCCAGTAATCTGTTAGCGGTGTGACTGGTGCGAGGTAGAGGTGATGGAGGTTGGTTCTTACATTGTGGTGCAACATACAGTCTCAAACAATGTACAGCTTCTGTAGTCACTATGCTATAATGTCATGCATACAATGCAGGTACACTTGCACGATGTTTTAATGCATTTTCATAACATTTTCCATCTACAGTGCAGTACAAGCTATAAACTCTCAACCATATCATAGTGAATTTTTTTTATATGACTTTGGGCAAATGTTATCGCCACGCTACTCCATCAACATGTACGGTATATTGTATATTACAAGATATTTATGTGCTGCCCGGCCAAAAAAAAGGTCACACACTCTTAATATTTTGTTAGACCATCTTTAACTTTGATTACGGCACACATTTGCCATGGCATCATTTTGATAAGCTTATGCAATGTCACAACATCTATTTCCGTCCAGAGTTGCATTAATTTTTCGCCAAGCTCTCGTATTGATGATGGGAGTGTCGGACCGCTGCGTGAAGTCTTCTCTGGCACATCCCAAAGCTTCTCAATGGGGTTAAGGTCTGGACTCTGTGGTGGCCAATCCATGTGTGAAAATGATGTCTCATGCTCCCTGAACCACTCTTTCACAATTTGAGCCTGATGAATGCTGGCATTGTCATCTTGGAAGAAAAATCCATTGATGGAAAAACCCGGTCATTCAGTATATTCAGGTAGTTAGCTCACCTCATTTTTTGGGCACATAATGTTGCTGAACCTAGACCTGACCAACTAAAGCAACCTCAGATCATAACACTAAGTTAAATCCAGGTGGTGATTTTTTTTTTTGGCCGGGCAGTGTATATATACATGTTTTAAGTAGCTAGGAGACTTGCTTTCAAAAATACCTGGAAAACATAAATTGTTTTTCCCCAATTTTTCATCCATTTCACTTTTTCATTATTATTTATTATTACTGCCCATTGCAAATGTAAGTTTGTCATTTGCTGAGTACATTGTAAGTCAAGGACAGTCTGTATAATGGTGTAGTGCGATGGAGAGGCAGCACTTCACTCACTGGCTGAAACATGGTTGGTGTAGAAACAGTAGGATTACGTGCAGCATCTCCACCTGCTGTTTGGCTCTCTTCCACCTTCTCAAGCCTTTTGGAAAACCTTAGGCAGTGCTTACCATTCTGGAGTGCCATCTGTCTGGACATTGGGTGACGCTTTGAATTAACAGGCTAGTTATCGTATTATAAAAAATAAATAATAAATGCTTCACAAAAAGTTCTATTAGTGAAAAATGTGTTACCTTCTTACAGGTCATAAGTATGGGCCCAGCCTTTTTGGTTTCAGCGATGCGGTGACCTGGATCGGCTCAGCATCTGACTTACGGATGAAACACTGCAAACAAGAATGCCATATTGCGCCACACTTCACCCCATCCCCTAATTTCATTCCCACTGCATTTTTTCCCAGTTTTGTTTGCCGTCACAACTTTTTTCCTTCGACACAAAACAGATTATTTCCCTGAACAAATGAATCGATCGGTTTTGTACTAAGCAGGACGCGACATGTTACCTGTCTTTGGGTAGGAAATTTGAGCAGAGCTTGGCAACCAACTAGGGCCAAAACAAAATGGCTATAACCTGTCTGCATTCAGCGGCAAGGGGTTATAAATAGTAAAGGTTAATTAGTTGGGTAAGAAATTCGAACTGTGCTTGACAGTTATAATCTGATACAAACACGGGTAATTCAAGAATTCCCATTATCATTACAGTAAGATATATATAAGTCTTTGTGGAGACGGGTGTCAGAAAAGCTCCCCAGCTCACCTTGGTCACTGTCGCGGAGCGTCGAAGTGGTGAGTAACGCTTTTCGAGATTAACTAATATTTCATAACGTAGCTACGTGTTGGGAACAGCCGTTTCAACACTGGAAAGACGACCATTTATATTAGAGAATTATTGTTGCTTACATGGTGAAAAGCAGTGGAATGCGCAGTTTAGCACATTACATTGCACTGAGTTATAAGGAGATATTATATATGTTTTACTTTTTAAGTAACGCGGGATACATGG
The DNA here is from genome assembly GCA_018136845.1 of Heterotis niloticus. Taxonomy (NCBI): domain Eukaryota; kingdom Metazoa; phylum Chordata; class Actinopteri; order Osteoglossiformes; family Osteoglossidae; genus Heterotis; species Heterotis niloticus. The sequence continues at coordinate 23,151,256 of CM030896.1, forward strand.
AATGTGCGCTTTCTGCGAATCGAACAAGTGCGAGGCTTCAACTTGAATGTTTTGTAAAAATGTTCTGAGTTGCTAACAGTTTTGAAAACCTGTAACAGAAGTGTTGCGTGTTGTTTTTATACGTTTATATCCAATGTTGAAAATGCTCTTCCCTTCATTTTGAATCAGCTGCTTCTTAAATTGTTTTAAGCCGCAGTGAAATATGTCGGTGGCGTCCATCCTCGCGGCTGAGGCGATCGGCAAGGCTTTAAGAGAATGTCAAGGTATGATGGCCGGCATCGCTTTCTCCCTCGCTCATACCTTAAATGTTCTCGGTTTGCTTACTAACAGTTTACTACTTGGTCTGTATGTATAAATGATTGAACGACTTGTAAGTGTATTTATAATATAAGGCGTTAAAATGAACAAACAAAGAAACAAGTTTAACTCCTGCCTTTTTAACGCCTGTCAGTTTGACCTGAGGCGTTTCTTCCATTGCATTTTATTTGGCGCAGAAATATCAAATATTGACGCAGATTTATTAGTAAATCTGTAAGTAATTTTATGAAAAGGAATTGAACAAGCATTGGTAACACAGCACTGTTTTAAATCAATTTCTCGGCAGTGTGTAACGTCTGCCTGCGGCAGGATCTTCCCCACTTATTTTTCTGCCCATTTCCCAAAAAGCTTCCTCAGTTCAGCCTTTATTCTGTTGTCAATTTCCCAAACAGCTCCAGAGTCATTCTGTCCCAAAAAGTTCTTCCAGCTCTGTGGCCTTACCAGCAAAAGCCCTGAAGATGTGAAGACCATGTTCAGCATTCTGGACAATGATGCCAGCGGCTTCATTGAAGAAGCGGAGCTAAAGTAAGCTTTTGGTTTATTAGTGCGCCATATTTCAAAAGGTGTTATAACCTGTATTTGTAAAAGGAAGTTAAAAATTTTATATATTGACATTGGCATTGTGAATTTTTGAAGATACAAATATTTTCCCACTTTATTCTTCCATTATCTTTAACCCCTTATCCTGTTCAGGGTTGCAGCAGTCAAGTGCCTATCCTGGAATTATTGGGTACAAGGCTAGAATAATACATGTGCACACACACACACACACACACACACACACACAGTGGGCAATTGATAGTTGTGAATTAACATGAACACATATCTTTGGACTGTGGGGGAAACCGGAGCCCCCAGAGGAAACCCACCCAAACACAAGGAAAACATGCAGACTCCACACAAACTGAGCTGGACTCACACTTATGCCTGGAATAACTCAGGTGCCATGAGGTGAGGCAGCAGAGCTATTTGTTTCACACTTTTTTTATTTTTAGATGTATTTTCTTCTCAGGTCCATTTTCTGGAGTTTTCGTCTGCTGCAAGCTACGTTTCACCTACTCAGTTATTAGCTAAGGATGGGTCTGAGTATCATAGTTTTTACACTTCATCTTTTATGTTTGTTAATAACAAGGTGACAACTGTTGTACAAGTTTAACTATCAGCACTGTATTTTTATCTTAAGTTGTTTAAAGCTGTTAATTTTTATGTTTGAAGGTAACGGAAATGTTACTGATACACAGGTTTTATATCTATCATAGCTATATGCTAGACTTTTACAGAACCTATCCTTAAAAATAGATGAGTGTATTACCAAATGTTTGTTTATTGTGTGGATAAAAATGCTGGAATGGTCAGGAGCTGTTTATGTCATAAATTTGTCATTTGGAACTAAATACCAGGTTGTGGGAGTTTCTTTTTTTAAATGTCATTTTTAATCAATGAAAAATAATGCAATAAGTGTTTCACTTTAATTCTGTTCATGATGTGCTTTGTCTCATGTCCTGTGTTTCCAGCACCGACCCTGTGTTAGGCCCTTTAGTTATGAGAGAACCTAACCTGTAAATAAATGGAAAGATTCCTGCATTATGTAACTTTTATTTATTATGATTTAGTTGTAACAGTGTCTCTTGGGTTACAAACAAATCCAGCTACCAAGACTTCCAGTCTAGTTGTGTTTCTAAGCTGAAGAACCTGTATACCCTAAGAGAACCCAGTGAGGCACCCTGCTTGAAACCTTGTTCTTGAAACATCTGTTTGGTTATAAAAATTCTTAGATTAAACTTTTTAGCCTGAAAATGGATGTAATGTATTTTCAACATGAATTATCTGATATGTTTATTTATGTTTTAATGGAAATAAATATATGGGAAGAGGGACTGAATGGAAGGAGATGGTCTGTGCAATATGTACTAATATTTTACTTGTCCAACTTCTCAGGTTTTTCTTGCAGCGCTTTTCTCCAAGTGCACGGGTTTTGACAGACAGCGAGACAAAGAAGTTCCTGTTAGCTGCAGATGAGGACAATGATGGCAAGATTGGAGCTGAAGGTTTGCCTTTCTCCGTCACTCTATAACCCATGCCTGTTCTCTGATGTCTTACCTCTTCACATGTTATGTAATTCAAAACAAAAAATTTGTCATTTCCATACAAAGTTGCCCATTTAATAAAATGGTGTAAGAGTCATATAACCAGGTGTGTGTTTAAAGAGAATGATGATGATGATGGATTGGTATTTGATGCTGTTTTGATGCTCTGAAGGTTGTTTATTTCAACATTGAACACATTCTCCTGTCTCAGAATTCCAAGTGATGGTTTTGTCCTAAGTTTACTGGAAAAGCAGAGAGCAGGACTCCCCTGCTTGCCCAGGTCCAGCGATGGACTTCCAGCCTACTGGCCCTTCCTCTGCCCCTGCTTGCCCACCTCCATTCCTCCTCCAGCTGAGCACCTGGACCCCCTGCTGTTTGCATTTCTCAGACTTCTAACAATTATGTGCATACCCTTACAAGAAAATTCATGAAAACAAATAAACAAAAAATTTAAAACAGTTTGCTTGTGCATGTTTTCAAATTATCACAAAGTGCCGCCGCATCTTTTAGTCAAATGTGAAAGCTGAGCAAACCAAGGAAAAATGCACCGTGAGTTCATGATGCACCAAAAAATTAAGGTCTTCATAATTACGCTAAACCTGCAAATTTTCATCTTTAAATAAACAGTAAAATAACCTGAAGGGATAAAGATTATGATATAATGAGTTTTATTTTACAAAGACATATTCTAATGCTATTGCACTGAATGAAAATTACACACTTTTTAATGATTATATTTACCGTAATTTAGTCACAAATCTCTTGGAGTCACCAAAATCCCTCCACCACTTTTCAGGTCTGAATTTTTGGTTAATTTTCTGAGACTGAGGCATCATGCTTTGTGTTAAGTAGGAATTTTACCGTATTTGCAGCTCCAAGGTTAGTTTCTCAGGAGACAATAACAATCAGAAAGCAACAAAAATACTGGATCATTAATAACATATGCTCTTAACTGGCTGCTCTGTGATGAATGGGATGATAGCTCTGGCAATTGAGAACTGGAATTTTTCCACTACTTTCCTCTCTTCAGCATTAGAGACCTTGTTTTTGTCAGCTTAAACCTCATCCTTGTCCATATGATGAGCTTCTCTAGGCCAGCACTCAATACTACCCTGAATCCTGTGGCCCCTGCTGGTGTACGCTGTACCGACACATACTTGGAGTCTCTGGAAAGAAAGATCAGCAGCTACTTGTGAAGGTGGCTAGGATTACCACATAGCCTGAGCAGTACTGCTTTGCATGGTACCAGTAACATTTTACAGCTCCCAATCAGTGGCCTCAATGAAAAGTTTATGGTGCACGGACACGGGAAGCGCTGCAGTACAGGGAATCCAGAGACTCAAAAGTGGCAACCGTAGGCATCCATGTTCGAACAGGTAGGAAGTGGAGTGCATGTAAATCTCTAGAGGTGGCAGAGGCACAAATGAGGCAGAAGGGTCTGGTGGGCTCCATTGCAGTAGGGCAAGCCAGCATCGCCTACTTTCTGGCGACCAGAGTCAACAGAGCCCTGGGCAGGGAGCAACAACACCTCATGCAGGAGGAAATGCGAGCAGGTGTGGACAAAGTTCGAGCTAGAAGGATGGTGGAGATGGGACAGCAAGGAGCATGGACGAGATGGGAAGGTACGCTGCAGCGAAAGATCACATGGACTAACATCTGGCAAGCAGACTACCATCGGATAAGGCTGCCGGTACAAACTGTCTATGATGCCCTGCCCAGTCCAGCAAACCTCCATGTCTGGGGTAAGAGTGAATAACCTTCCTGCCCTCAGTGCTCTGGAAGAGGATCCTTGGAACACCTTCTCAGCAGCTGCCCAAAGGCCCTTGGAGATGGGCGCTACCATTGGCACCATGACCATTTCCTAAAGGCAATTGCTGATACCGTAGCCACGGCCATTGACAACTCCAAATGCTACCATCAGCTGAAGAAAATCGCCTTCCTGAGAGCCGGAGAGAAACCCTGCCCACAAGCTGGATTAAAAGCTGGTCTCCTCACCACTGCTAATGACTGGCATATGGAAGTGTACTAGGGCAGGATTGCTAAAGCTCCCAGCCTCGATATCACCATCACGGCTGTGGCCAGACATGCTCATTATTTCAAAATTCACCCAGCAACTGATTATGCTAGAGTCGATTGGCAGACGCGGTGTGAACCCATGGAGGTGGACTGTCAGGATTTTGCAGGGCATTTACTCTGGAAAGCATTTAAAATCCTGGGCATAACTGGGAAGGCTAAGAGGATAGCCACTAGGCTCACAACTGAAGCTGCAGAGAAAGACACCAGGTGGCTTTGGATCAAGAGGGTGGATCAGTGGGTGAATGCTGCTGGGATGCAAGCTGGGGTTTGATCAAACTCAGCAGGGTTGCCTGAGCGAAGGTGTCTGATGTTGAAAGACCCGAAATGCCCGATGACCCCAGGTTTCATCACTGACATGTCCCAGTGCATCCAAGAGATGTATCCTTCATCTCGAAATAATGGATCATTATTCACATTAATAACATAAATAGCCAAAAAAAAATGGTTTAATGATCTGCAGCTTAAGGTTACCAAGTGATCACTGAACAGATGACTTGAACAGGAGAACATCTGGGTTGGCTGGAGTTTATGTAGCTACAAGGTGGTTAAGAGGCTGCTCCCGCTTTTATTTCTGAGCTACCAGAGTGTCTGCAGAGGGGTGGCAGAGATACCAGCAGAACCAGCACCCCACTGTGCTCTATTTCAGAAGCAGTGCTGCGACCCACTTCTGCTCCTGGTAGTTAATATGTGCCTACAAATCCCATTTCTCCATATAGTCAGACAAAAGCATTTGGTTAAACAGCAGTGTTTGCTAATGCCCTGTAACAGGGTCTAAGTCAGACATCCAACAGGGTTGTGGTGCCGTGGGCACCCCACAGGTACTCTCGCTTGATTCCGAGGGCCTACCAACAAAAAGTGTCGCTTCACGCCGCCATGGATGCGCCTGGAAGAAGACTATGGGCTGTCGCCTGTGATGAGATGATGGGATGAGTAATTGTGAATGTATCAGGTTATGGAGGGAAAGAGTAACTTTGATAAAAACACCTTCAGAGACAGGAACAGGATTAAAGGTGTGGTGAGGAGGTTGTCTTGTAATGCACTCCTGCCCTCTCAATAATTGATGCCTTCTGTTTTATTGTCACATAACTGAGCTCGGTCAGGCTCGCTTCTTAAATAAGGCGATGACCCTGAGGACAAAACTGCATAAAAGTGAAAAAATGCATCGCCCAATGGCTGAAAGGCTTTTATTCTGCTATTTTTTTGAGTTGTGGGAACTCCTTTCCTCATAACTGCTTTGATCTTAGCAGTTGAAAGTTATAAGATACGTGCGAGGCTGAAGGCCATTAAAGATTTATTAGCCTTACTGGAATAATAGTTCCCTGTAAACTGTCTGGCTGCTGCTCATTTATAATACAACGCTCTATAGCATCAGCTAAACATTCTTTTATTAATGTATGTGTTTAAACTATATGCTATAAGAAGAACTGACATTTTATTAAGGCAGATTATTATTTTGTCATCTAGCGATGTTTCTCCTTGTAAACCGTTTAATAAAGCTATGCTCATTGGCTGCTTTATTAGGTATAGGTCGCTTTTGCTCGGTGGGACCCTCTTTAACGTTGCATGAATTCATCAAGAAAAAGCTGGACACATTCGTGGCTTCCTGTTTTATGCCAGATTGACAGTTTTGCAGTTTCTGCAGATATTCATTCTGCTAATGTTGCGTTTTATCAGCGGGTTGCAGGGGCAACGATACAGATGGGCCGGAGTGCACAGTCCTCACTCCAGCTTGTGTTGTGCCCACACAAACAAAAGTTTAGAGGAAGAAAAAAGGAAAAATTAGAACAAATGGGGAAGTCATCAATTTGATTGCTTTTATAATTTTTTTAACTGGTTGAACACAATGACTGTTACTAGATCCTCCATAGTTGAACATTTAACAAATCTCCAACTTAACCTATTTTGAACTCCAGTCTTAAAGGAATGTTGGGCAAAAGGGCTGTCTCTCACTGTGAGTCTCGGAAGTCTGGAACAGTTGCAGATTTGCCAATAAGAGAACTCATGTACATTCTGTTCTCATGTACAGTGAGGAAGATGATGAAGGAGGCAAAGAAGAAATCTAGTGTCACAGTTGCACAGTTCAGCAGAAGAAAGAAGCCCTGACTGAGTCCAACCCAAAAACTACAATGATTCAACTTTGCCAGCATTTTTGGAACTAAAATTGGAATTGTGTTATGAAATCAGATAAAACCAAAATCAAATGCGTGCAAGGAAAAGCACTACCCATACCCACAGTAAAATATGGTTGTGGGTCATTGATATTTGGCAGCTGTTAGTGGTGGAGAAGATGTTGTTAAGATCAATGGCATACTAAACTCCAAATTCCAAGCACTGGGTTATTTTATGCCATTACCTGGTGATCTCTACCATGAAACTGAGACTACATACATCAAAATCACCCCAGAAATGGGTTGGAAACAAGAAGTCCATGGTCTGTACTGGTCATCTCAGCCTCCAGTCTTGAACCCTACTGAAAATCTGTACTCTGAACGATGTGGGCTGTCCATAAGCACAGACCTAAGAACATGAAGGAACCTCAAATGTACTGCACAGAGAAGTGAACCCAGATTCCTTTGCAAGTGTTCTCTAACCTTGTCAGGAAGAATGCTGGTATTGTCTCCAGGTGAGGTTTCACCAAATATTAATTGCGGGGGGTGTAACAATTTCGAAACGTATGTTTTCCGGGGCAAAAAAAATTGGCTCACCAAGAAAAACTGTTTGTTATGTTTATAATATGTTTATGTTTATGAAAAATATAGTTTTAAAATTAAAGTGCATGTCTTCCCTTATGTTTCGACCCAAAATATCATCCGTTGCACCGGTTGTTGTTTAATTTGTATTACACTAAAGTTCTGGAGTTGACTGCATTTGGCGATTAGATTTTGTGAAAATCTCAGCTAAAGATGTCCACCCATTATCCTTGTCCTGGTTAAAATGAAAAGTATACAAAAAATTCATGAACTTATGTCACCTCTACATCGTCTGACTCGAATGTGCTTTGCCTCATTAGCTTGTGCACCCAACATCCTCTTATGGCCAAGTACAGTTTTATCCTCAACAAAATCAAAAGTTTAATAATCCAGACATTCTCTGAACTACAATGCTTTGCAAAAGTATTTAAACCTCAACCAATTATTCATCTTACTGAATAATTGGTGTATATACTGTAAATGTGCAAAGAGAAATAAAGAGATACCTTAGATGAGTAGCGTTGCTTTAGTTTAGCTCTGACCATGCCCAACCCATTTAGTTTGGCGAGTTGAGCTTTTGCACCACTCATCTGGTTGAGTGTCTTAGTCGTAAGATTCAGCTGACCGGAAGATGTCTCTCTTTCTCTCATGTTCACTCTCAAATCTACCTTTTGAAGATCATTTGGAAATGGTGGCAAACGTAAAAGCGACAGCCACAAAGACCCAACCACTTTTATCAGTTGTTTCGATGTATTCGCAGCAACCTTTCTAAGCAGTTTGAGTCTGTCATTTCTCAGTGATAGCTGCTTTAATCTTTTTTAAAAAGTGTCATGAAAACTAGTGGATAATCCTTGTAGCCCTTGGATCGAGACATTCTGAGGTCTGTGAGTTTTGCAGAAATCAGAAAGAAAACATAAAAATCAGGGCCTCGAGCACGAGAGATTTGAAGGTTATGTTATTTGGAAACGGCCATGCGTGACCTCCTCATAAAATCGTAATATTAAAAACAAACGTAAAAGGAATAATAAAACCAGCTACAGCAAATAAAAAGAAGGGAGAAAGTACAGAAAATAAGAAAGAAGCACTAACATGAAGAAAAAAGAGCTGTTAGGTGCACAAGTAAGCCTTGCTGTGATAAGCTTTATCCAGAAACTTCACCGAAGAGTGATGTCCTTTGACGCGAATTGAAATAACGCGCTGACGAGGCATGAACGGCAGCTCACAAAGCCGCGGTGCAGGCTGGCAAACCCCGGCTGGTTGCTGTCCTCCCAAATGCTCCCACTGTTTTCACTGCAAAGAGTGACAGGGCTCACATGACTAAGAGAGAGGCCTTGCTCAGCAGTCACTGCTAAAAACTCAGTCACAGTTTCTCAACCCCAGGTTCAACCCGTGTGATTCACACGACCCCTGCGATACCCCCCACCCTCATTTCCTCACTTTTCCATGGCAGAATAATTGGCCTGTGTGATGCTGTTAAGCTGTTAGTTCCTGTATTTTACTCCAAGCCATTCTTGTATCCGCTGGTTCACACTGCTGTCATGTAGGGCAAAGTGACGGAAACGTGGAACCTTTTTAGAAAAAAGCAAACACGGAGAGAGGAAGGCAATATTCCAGCGTGTCCGTAGGTCAGTGTGTCAGCGGCACGCGGAATCGTTTAATGAAAAATGAAAGAAGCTCATTTTGAACAAATGAATGATTTATGATCGCATTTTCAGCCATCGTGTGCAAGGAGTATGACAGGCAGCTGAGATGACTGGGAAGGGTGTGGCCTTGGAAATGCTAGACTTCCGTGTGTAAAAGATTTTAAATATTTAACACTTGAAAGAATTTTGTTAATGCGACATTGATCTGAAAGTAAAAATGAAGAAGTGGTAGATCCATCTTTTTTGTCAGTGTCTTCAATTCCTTGTAATTTTTCCCCTTTCTGCTGCATCAGAACATACAGTGTTTACTGCTAACACTCAAATAATGTTATTTATTTATGACAATTTTGATGTTAAGATTTGCATTGGGTGACAAGGGATGGACAGGATTAGGGAGGAATATATTAGAGGGTCAGTACAGGTTGGACGGTTTGGAGACAAAGTCAGAGAGGCGTTGGTTTGGTCATGTGCAGAGAAGAGATTCGGGATATATCGGGAGAAGGATGCTAGGGATGGAGCTGCCAGGCAAGAGGAAGAGAGGAAGGCCTAAGAGGGGGTTTATGGATGTGGTGAAAGAGGAAATGCAGGTGGTTGGTGTGACAGAGAAAATGCAGAGGACAGGAAGACATGGAAACGTTTGATCCACTGTGGCAACCCCTAACGGAAGCAGCCGAAAGAAGAAGAAGAAGATTTATTTATGACAATTTTCTTCACTTATCTGATGTTTGCTGTAAAATAACAGTAGGTTGGGTTTCTGTGCATAGCCACAGAGAAACCCATCAAAACGGTGAAGCGTGAAGCTGCCTCCATTTAATTCCTTTCAGCAGTGTTTACAGCTGAGGCTTCTTGCTTGTGAGTGCTCGCGGTCAATAAGATGGCAAATGCATGTTTATAAAATAACAGCATAAAAACAGTCAGCATAAAAAAGAAAGTGGTGCAGCATTTTATTTTCTTACATCAGCTACTTTAAAAGTTGTTTCCAGTTTTAATATAGTAAAAAATTTCCTTATAAAGTACAGAGAATTTATTTCTGAACTTTTCCAAGAAAAAGTATACAGAACATAACGTAGTCAATATACACGTCTGAATTAATAAGTCTGCATGAACAATTCATTCATTAAGTTCTAGGCTGTCACTGTACTTAAACCTTTACCTTGGCACCCGAACTTAAGAGCAAAATTTAAATTCCTAATTTTAACAAGTTAATAAAAGCTAATATTTTAGACTCCGAGTTCTCTGTATATATATATAAAAAATTAAAAATGTATCTATATATATTTTTATATATTTTATATATAAATACATATTCATACACTATCTGGCCAAAAAAAGATCACACACGTTAATATTTTGTCGGGCCGCCTTTAGCTTCGGACACGTACATATTGAAGTGCATCATTTTGATAAGCTTTTCCAATGTCACAACGTTTATTTCCGTCCAGAGCTGCATTCATTTTTTTGCTAGGATCTTGTATTGATGATGGGAGAGTCGACCGCCGCGTAAAGTCTTCTCCAGCACATCCCAAAGATTCTCAGTGGGGTTAAGGTCTGACCCTGTGGTGGCCAATCCATGTATGAAAATTATGTCTCTCTCATGCTACCTGAAGCACTCTTTCACAGTTTGAGCCCAATGAGTCCTGGCATTGTCATGTTGGAATATGGAATAAACCTAGTCATTCAGTATATTCAGGTAGTCATCTGACCTTATTGTTTGGGCACAACGTTACTGAACCTAGACCTGACCAACTGAAGCAATGGGCAGAAGTCAAAGTCAGTAATTATCTGCCAAGCGATACAATGAAATCCCCTTTCAGTTTAGCCTTTATTTCATTTCTTGTAACCCTAATAAGGCCTTTAATAAGATTAGATTTTTAGAAATAAGCTTTTCAAAGATCATAAAAGTTGTTGCATTTGCTCGCAACTTTTAAAAGTATAACTGATCGTGTGTTGGTATATAGTAATGTGTAAACGTGCAGGAGATGTGCCTATGGATGTGGAGGGAGATGCACATCACAGGCAGTTCTGTGTTCATTTGTTTCCTCCAGGTTCCTTGGAGAGTAAGGGTCAATATGAATTAACCAGATGTTGCAGAGAAAAAAGTGGAGAGAGCAGGCAAGCTGGGGGACCAAGGGGGGAAGAGTATATATTGGAGAAGATCACACACCCCAGCAAGTCACTGTCACTGGCAGCCAAGGAAGCTAACAGTCACCTTGAGGCAGGACTGCACTCCACCGAGGCTTGCAGAGAAGAAAATAGTTGAAGGATCTGAAGCCAACCACTCTCAAAACAGACTGGAAGACCAACTCCAGCGATAACGCTGAGATAAACACCACAGGCTAGATAAAGAGACTTAGAGAAAAGAAGATTTTAAAAGAAAAGACAAAGAATTGACTTCATCTCTAATTTCTTAAGGTAGGTTCATATATAACTTTTTTACTCAGCTTTTACATGGTTCTGATGTCTTCATGTTTATATATTTATATATATGTTTATATTTTACATATATTTAACAATTTTACATTTTATGCACATTCATCTCCTGCCTGTGCTCCAGTTAGAAGTACATGTTGTTTGCGATAAGCTATTTTACAGCAATTTGTATTATCACAAGGCTGAAAACTTACATTGTCGCAATATAAGTAGCCAAAAGTTTGGTTAGTCTATTTTAAACAAATGGTTGTCATACCGAATCCTACTTGTAATCGCCTTATCTTCTGATTTTGTTGCTTGAGCCTCAGTGTGAAAGAAATTTTGCCCGACTGCTGAGGATGTGCAGGTTTACAGTTTTGCATTATTATGACCAATGATTTTTGTTTATGGTTTTATTTCTTCCAGAAATGTACAACCAATCATACAGTTTTCATTCTTTCAGTTAGTACATTTTTAAAATAACTGGGTGACTAAGCATTTTTGGGGGATGTAGTGATGTAGTGGGGTAAGCCAGTGCCTCACAGATCTTGGACTGTTTGCCTGATGTGGGGTTCACATCCAGCTCAGGGGTGGTGTATGAAATTTTCAAAGGGCTTAAATACTTTTGCAAGGCAATGTAGATGGAGTTACTACCTACGGTGCCATACATTTAAGTATTGTCAGTCATTTCTTGTAATTCTAATAAGGTCATGATCCTCGGAAATAAATTGTGCAAAGATCTTAAACTCTCATCCTTTTAGGATTGTGTACATCCTAAGTTGATGCTCATTTTGTGATGTTCAACGCTTGACAGGACTTCTTTCTTGTCTTTAAAAAGCTATCTTTTTACAGTGCCCTTTCCTTCACGTCAGCCTGTCCTTCTGACGTTTACCTAATAGCTCTGGGGATGGTGTGCTTGGGCAAGCTGACACTGCTGGTGGGGATGTCAAAGGTGCTTGGGGACATAACTCTGCTCCCCAGCACTGGTCCCATGGCTGGCACCCAGGCGGAAAAGGCTGACTCACCCCACTCCCCAGCTGATATAAGGCTTTTTAATCAGAGATCAGAACTGTTCTCTCAGGAATAATTTCACTGGAATGAATGTGGATTAAGGAAGGATGATGGATGGATTTAAATAAATGAATGAAGCACAGCTAAATGGCAGGAGAGTAATTATGACTTTCCTAAACAAGTGGAAACGATCACAGAAAAACCTGTGCTTCCCCATCCTCAAGACTACTGCTATTAGGCCCGTGGTATTAAAAGGCAAAACCTTGCTTCATCAAAGGTACAACATCAGGCCAAAAGTGTGTGGACTCCTTCTAATGACCAAGTTGAGCTGCTTCAGCCCCACCCACAGCATACAAACACATTCTAGACAACTGTGTGCTTCCAACTCTATGCACAAAGCAAGCTGCATAAACACTTAGTTTGTGCAGGCTGGTAGGTATTTAAACCTTGAATGGCTGCACTAAGCCCCGACCTCAACTCCACTGAACACCTTTGGGACGAACCGGAATGCTGTCCGCGAACCAGGCCTTCTTGCCCGGCCTCGCTGATGCTCTTGTGGCTGAATGGCAAATTAGCACAGCCGTGCTCCAAAAATCTGGTGGAAAGCCATCCCAGAAGGAGGAGGCTGTTATAACAGCAAAGGGGGGAAGAACTCCATGTTAATGCCCATGGGTTTGAATGGGATGCTCAACAGGCACATATGGGGGTGATGCCCAGGTGTCCACATACTTTTGGCCATATTGTGTATCATGGATAGCTCAGCATGTTAGCTGCATTCCACAAAGGCCCCCACTCTCAGGGGCCACCTCCCTACAAAAGGTGCCATAAGTATGTTTGCGGGAGTTGGGTGCATCTATTAAGAAACTGTCATCTCCCGGTCACCCACTCACTGGCTGGGCAGGATGCTTGCCACTGGATGTGTCTACCAGCCGGGTCATGGAAGCCCTTCCTGCAGCCCTCCCAATGAAGCAAACTGAAAAAGACAGGAGAGACAAAACAGGTGTTGGATTTCCGCACACATTACCAGCTGTGGGTTACTGGGCTCCTTCTTAGACCTTGTTGAGATTCGAACTGATGGGTGGGTTATCGATCATGGAGGATCTGTGAAGATTAACCAGCAGATTAAAACAAGAGATTCCTCCAATGCCATTCCACCATCAGTTTCTAGTTCACCCAAAAATATGGGTAATTTATCGTTATTCTTTATGAGCAATTCAGGGTCGGTGCCTTGCTCAAGCCAAACACAGTTTTACATTTAAATTGACATCCATCCATTCAGCAGACACTTCCCAAAACCCAGCTGCTCCTCAAATTTGCGCTTCTATGGCTTTGTTTATCAGCAATGCTGTAGTCATGCTAATACAAATGATTTTCTTTCTTTGATATAAAAGGATTTTGATTCATTAGTTTAAAATAATCTCTCAATCTTGGCTCCTCTACACTCACCTAGGCTCGGCGAGATTAAACTTCAGGACGGCAGAAAATGTGACTTGAGGCTTCCGCAAGAAAACATCTTGCAAACCATTCTGGTGAGCATCAAGAGGGAAAAAAATAAAAGTGTTAAAATAAAAATAAGAAAACTGGCTATGAACACAAGAAATGATGAATAAGAAGAGTAGTTACATAAGCTTGCTGTCAAAGTGTACAATTACAATAACAGTGCTGAGAAAAGTTGGGTCTAACTTTTGTGATCTTACTGACAGGTGGAAGCTTTGACAAAAGAATTTGGAGAGAAAAGAAAGTGACCGCACATAATGGCTGTTTTGATGTCTCATTCTTCTTGCTCATCGGCCTCTGAGAACGTTGACCCATTCTATGCTTTTTAACTCCAGATTGTTGTTAATAATAGATTAATAAATAAATGATTATTTATTTTAACATATCATATGCTATAAACTCTCTTAAATCTCTCACATCTCTTAAATCTTCTGATGTTTTTCTGTTCTGCTGAAAAAGACAGTCAATACTTGTACATAATAACAATGCTGTAGCAGTTTCTTTCAATAAAAGTTGGTATTTTGTTACTATGTGGAAAGATGTTGTTTGCTTATGTGTTTTGCTACCAAGTTTGACATTTTGCTAAAAAAAAAAAAAATACTTTAACAATTTTTTTTTTTTAAATTAGCCTTGTATTTGGCTGCAACCTCGGTAAAGAAAATGAAATTATTTCACTTGCTCTCTGTGGAAAACTCAGGTTAAAGTACTTTTGTACAACGTTAATTACAAATTCAAGTATCAGAGGCCTGTATAGCAGAAAAACAAATTTTTGGATAACAAAATTTTGACTACATGCTTACAACTGGTCCCACCGTCACCACTTTTATTGTTACGGTCCCAAAAGAGGCATGAAGTCGGGACGCTCATCTTGCGCACAACATGGTCCTCTACAATGAAAACAGAGGCACAGGAGAGGCAGAGCTTAGACACATGCCTGCAGTTATTGAAGGCAAACATATTTTAGAAGCTACAGTGCCTGCATAAGTGACATATGAATAGGAAAATAGATAAATAAAAATAGCAGGTTGTAAATCAGTTGTTTTAGCTCTGGGTCACATGATATGGGGCTGGACAAAATTCCTTGAAGCCCAGACAAGATAAATGGTTCCTCTACATGAAGAAGTGGCACTCAGGTGCAGTGACACAATTCATCTTAAGAGAGTACAGTGGGAAGTTTTAAAGGCTCTGCAGGAAAGGAATTCTGGGAGAAACTGGAGGAAAAAGTCTAATATGAAGGAAGGAGGTAAGCTAAGCTCTTGTTCAGTCTGCTATGAGCCACTGTGCTGAGTTATCGAAGGTGTTTTGTTTCTCATCATTCAGCGCTCCAGTTTACGTCCATGGTCCAATACTACTGCCCTACTGTGTCGATAAAGGGGTTTTAGGCAAAGAAAAGTGGCACGTGCTGCCCAACAAAGATGACAATTATTAGTAAACTGGAAAAGGATGAAATTGGTGTATTTTTTGTTGGTTCAGCAGCCCTATCTGACATAAAGAGCAGAGAAACTGAAATTTTGAAGTTTGCTTCCAAGTTAGACAGTGAAGATGGCTTTAAAAAAGTGTAAAACTATGAAAAAAGCTAGTGGTGAGAAATTAGAAGATGCTGCTTGGTTTATGGCGCCTGCAAAAAGTCAAGGCGGACTTATTTTGCACCCCAGCAGGAAAAGCCAAATTACACTTGTTTTGTATAAACTGGATTTTCTCATGTACACTATCCAAAAATTATTTGAACTCTTTTCTTCTTTCTTTCGCCCTCCTGCTAGTCGCCAGCGATCAAAAGCTTCCACTCCCTCCTGTCCTCTGCATCTCTCCATCACCCCCACCACTTGCATGTCCTCCTTCACCACATCCATAAATCTCTCTTAGGCCTTCCTCTTCTTCTCTTGCCTGGCAGCTCCATCTCCCAGCATCCTTTCTCCTCCCTGGAGAGCATGCAGATCTCCTCTGCACATGTCCAACCAACGCATCTCGCCTCTGACTTTGTCTCCAAACCGGTCTAACCTGTGCTGACCCTCTAATATACTCATTTCTAATCCTGTCCATCCTCGTCTCACCCAATGCAAATCTTAACATCTTTAACTCTGCCACCTCCAGCTCTGCCTCCTGTCTTTTGGTCAGTGCCACCATCTCCAACCCATAAAGCATAGCTGGTCTCACTACCATCTTATAGACCTTCCTTCACTCTTGCTGGTACCCTTCTGTCACAAATCACTCCTGACACTCTTCTCCACCCACTCCACCCTGCCTGCACTCTCTTCTTCACCTCTTCCACACACCCATTACCTGGACCGTTTATCCTAAGTATTTAAAATTCACCCACCTTCTCAACTCCTATTCCCTGCATCCTCACCATTCCTCTGTCCTCCCTCTCATTTATGCACATGTATTCTGTCTTAGTCCTACTGACCTTCATTCCTCTTCTCTCTAGAGCATATCTCCACCTCTCCAGGGTCTCCTCAACCTGCTCACTACAGATCACAATGTCATCCGCAAATATCAGAGTCCACGGTGACTCCTGTCTGATCTCATCTGTCAACCTTCGTCCATTACCATTGCAAACAAGAAAGGACTCAAAGGATCCTTGATGTAATCCTACCCCACCCTGAAAGCATCCCGTCATTCCACTGCAGACCCCACCACTGTCACACTGTGTCTTTGTACATATCCTGTACCACTCTTACATACTTTTCTGGCACACCCTCGACTTATACTATACCACAGCTCTCCCTTAGGTACCCTGTCATATGCTTTCTCTAAGTCCACAAAGACACAATGCAACTCCTTCTTACCTTCTCGGTATTTCTCCATCAACACCCTCAGAGCAAACAACGATCTGTACTCCTTCTCGGCATGAAGCCATACTGCTGTTCACTAATTGCCACCTCCTTCTTAACCTAGCTTCCACTACTCTTTCCATATGTAACTCATGCTGTGGCTGGATCAGTTTTATCCCCCAGAAGTTACTACAGCTCTGCACATCACCTTATTCTTAAAAATTGGTACCAGTACACTTCTTCTCCACTCCTCAGGCATCATCTCACTTTCCAAGATTACATTAAACAATCTGGTTAAAAACTCCACTGCCATCTCCCCTAAACACTTCCATGCTTCCACAGGTATGTCATCTGGGCCAACAGCCTTTCCAGGCTCTTCATCCTCTTCAGCTGTCCTAACTTCCTCCTTGCTAATCCATTGCACTCCCCTATTCGTAGTCCCTACATCATTCAGTCTTCTCTCTCTCGCTCTTCATTCATCAACCCCTCAAAGTACTCTTTCCATCTGCTCAACACACTCTCCTCAAGCTTCAGATTACATTTCCATTGCTATCCTTTATCACCCTAACCCTGGTTGCATTATCTTTTCCCAGCTCGTCCCTCTGCTCCAGCTAATCGGTAAAGGTGTCCTTTTTCTCTCCTTAGTGTCCAACCTCCTTGCGCAATTCACCATAAGCTTCCTCTCTCTCTTTTAGCCTTTGCCACCTCTCTCTCTCTTCGCCGACGCCTCATCTCCTTGTACCCCAAGTTCACATTTCTTCATCTCTGTCTATCCCACTTCTTCTTCGCCAGCCTCTTCCTCTGTATACTCTCCTGTACTTCTTCATTCCACCACCAGGTTTCCTTGTCCTCCTTCCTCTGTCCCGATGCCACACCAAGCACCTTTCTAGCTGTCTCCTACTAATTTCTGTTGTAGGTCCAGCTCACTGGTAACTTTTCACTGCCACCCAGTGCCTGTCTTAATTCTCCCCTGAACCCACCTTATAGTTTTCCCTTTTCCAATCCCACCATTTGATCCTTTTGGAGGTTTGCCCCCTCTCACCTCCTTCCTCTTTGGTCTCCAATGTCATCCTACAAAACCACCATCCTATGCTGCCT
This sequence comes from Heterotis niloticus, assembly GCA_018136845.1. Classification (NCBI taxonomy): domain Eukaryota; kingdom Metazoa; phylum Chordata; class Actinopteri; order Osteoglossiformes; family Osteoglossidae; genus Heterotis; species Heterotis niloticus. The sequence goes on from CM030896.1 coordinate 23,168,856, forward strand.
AACCACGCTTCTGCCACCACTTTACAGTCTACAGTCTCCTTCAGTCTGGCCCTCCCATAAGATATAGTGCACCTGCGTGCATCTTCTCCACTTGTACGTCACCGTGTTCCTCCCTCTTCTTAAAATACGTGTTTACCACAGCCATGTCCATCCTTTTTGCAAAATCCACTATCCTCACGTCCACTCTCTTAACCTTTCTCCTCCTCCTTCCCTCCGGACATGCTCTCCTCTCTTCCTCCTTCGCCAGCAGTAGCTCAATTCCGCAAGCACCTGTCGGTTAGCAGTGCTGGTGTATGTCGTTGTTAACCCGGGCCGCAATCGATCCGGTTTGGAAATTTCTATTTTTGTCCTCATATTTAGTTTGGCAAAAAATTTTTACGCCGGATGCCCTTCCTGACGTAACCTCCATTTCCGGGCTTGGGACTGGCACAAAGACATGCACTAGTTTGTATCCTCAGGCTGGATTATCCTTAAAATTATTTGAAACTAACTTTTGGATAATCAACGTTTATCAGTATCAGACATTTCCAGCACAGCAAACTCACGTGCTGTTGGAGACTGACCTCAGACTCTTTCTGTGGGTAAAGCCATCTGCTCCTCATCTGCAGAACAGTCATGGCTGGACAGGATGGTCAGAGAAATGGAGACAGAACTGAGGACGAAGAAACAAAGAGGATGCAGACACACTTTTCTACAGCCTTCAGGCGGTAGCTGGCTTGCTGGACAATTGGCAGCATTACCACAACACCCTGGTAAAATAGCAAAATTGCCCATATTTGCACACTATCCATATCAGGACCATACAAATACATGAGCGGTCAAAAAGTTCAATTATGGCCTCATCTGACCACAACATCGAGTTCTAGTCAAGGATCCAATGGCAGGTGACAAAATCCAGCTCACCACTCGTGATCCTGGTTTTAAACAGTTTCTTCTGGAAACTCTCCACTCCTACCGGGGGTATCTTTTAGAGATTTCGTCATACAAACATAAGGCAAAGAAAGGGCTGCAGTTCTTCCAATCGTTGGATAATAACAGTGCAAGTGGACAAGACTTACATGTCCTTCCTGAAAACTTAAAGAGCTCCTTTGTGGTTTTACTTTCAATCACTGCCCCAACTGTGCCATGGTACAGTTAGCAATAATTTCATTTTCGAATGCACCGTTTCATATTTGTCCTCTGACAAACTGCCAACTCTTCACTTTCACTTATGGTGATGACCAGCAGAAACTTGCCTTTCATTGAAAAATGTTCAAGCCATAACGAAAGCTGAAAAGGGGTTCTTCAGAAATGAATCACACTATCTGAATAGCTAGATTTCATTTTTTTCGGTACAAACAACACCACAGTAAGTTCATTTGGGATGCTGTATTTCTGGAAAAACATTATATTCCTCCAAAATAAATTTTTGCTTTAAACAAAATGCATTTGATAGAATGTTTACGTTTTCCTCTTTCTGGTTGTACACAGTTGTTCATACACACTTTCTATTTTACATTATTTTTTGTTTATATCCATGAAGGTTGCCTTTCATTTCGGACGGCTGCTGTTTGTCAGTACTTTTACAAAGTTCTTAAGATGAAGTGCAACTCAAATATGATCATAACCAAATATAAGACTTTTCCTGTGCATGTTAGGGGAATGTGGGGGTGTGTCAACACTGAGATGATATCTCACCATCAGGCTTTTCAACCCGGAGCTCCCAAAAACTGCACTGAAACAACAAAACCACAAGAAAACCCAGGGCCTCACCACAGGTTTACAGAATGAGTGAAATAAAGAGCCTAGGAAGGAGCGAATGACTGCACCTGCAAGCACCTGTACTTTGCTGCCCCGGGCTGTGCTTCTGAGCAAAATTAAACACATTTGTGTGACTGCGTTGGTGCTGAGCATGTGGTTGCATTAAGTCAATCAAGTCGCTAAAGAAAAGTACAGAAACCCTCTGACACGCTTCTATTTCTGACAAGAGGGACCTCCTGGGCACCCAGAGGCTCCAATTGCACCATTCCAAGCACAGCAGCAGTCAGTGTGTCTGCAGGATCTGTGGTAGCTGTATATGGGGCAGACACTGAGGAAAGCTCATCTCTGCACCAAAATACAGCCTGCAGCTTCTCCAAATGAAGGACAGTGACAGAAAACAAGCATCTGCTGTCATTTATAGGGCAAACCTTCATAGAATTTTCATTCCAACCCCCTACAAAGTTACATTCATGACATTGTCAATTTATTATTGTGTAAATTGACAAAGCTTCTTCTGAAATCTATTGTTTCTTTCCCAAATGTTTGGGAAATTGTGTTAGTATCTTGTTTGTTAATATTCACTGTTTGTAGTGTTTTTAATCACAACCAGGACTATGAAAGCTTAAAAAAAACATGAACACAGTCATCCCCTGAGATGCATTGAGTGAAATGAAAAGAATTCAAGCTACTGTCGCTAGGAGGGCAACGGAGGGACACGGGGCTTTTCTTTGGGTTTACAAGGGTCAGGTCTGAGCTCTGCACACCTCAGCACCTGCGTGGCAGGAGACATTTACATTTATTCATTTAGCTTGTTCTTCCCTCCAAAGTGATGTACACTGACCACTGTTTTGCTGTCACCTTTATCCAGGCTATTTAGGGTCAATGATTCACTTGAAAAAACATATTTTTGGACTGAGAGGAGAAACCAGTGTGAAAGTAGGGAGGCTTTATTCCTGTGGGGCATAATTTGTGTATCCTGTGTAAGTTGGTGTTTTTACTTTTATAGAATTGCACACAAAGTAAAATGTACAGTAAATGTACTGTATCATTAAGTAAAGCATAATTTTATTGTAACATATCCACATGTGATAACAGACTTGGTAGAGTGGTTGCAGCAAAGCACACATAATAGCTAATTTACACTCATGTTTAGACTGTGGGAAGAAACCCATATTAAGTGTACGATACAGGTATAGCCATTTTTATGTATTTCATGTGTTGCTGAAAACGTTGCAGAAATCTGCTGCATACACCAGCATTTTATTTTACATTTACATTGCTTTGCTAAGTTAGGACCCCCTACCCCCCCAAGGGAGTCATTTACGGTAATTCAGTTTCCTGTCTTGTTCCAGAACATACACACCCACAGCTGAAAGTAAAGTGAGGGGTTCACTTTGCCCAGGGTGAAGACGCAGTATGGCCACTGGGGAGTGAAGATGCAGGCCCTGCAGTAGACAGAGTACAAGAGCAGTAGAAGATGCTGGAAAACAGGAAGAAAGATGGATGCAATTGAGTTGGCACGGAGCAGCAGTAGAGTGTAGGAAAGTAGCAGGTGGAGCTGCTCAGAGGGAAGGGGCAAGGAGAGGAAGGGGATAGAGTAATAGTGCAGGACATGAGGTCTGAGCCAGCAAGCGCACACACAGTTGTGGGATGGAGCTGCCCTGAGGGACAGGGGCTGAATGGCCACCAAAGAGATAAAGGAGGGGGAAAGAAGAGACTGGTTCCACAACCAGAAAGCAGGAGGGCCAGGCATCAAATATAGGAAGCTGTGGAGGACAGGGGGAGCAAGGCTGGTCTTGGAGTAGGTAAAAAAAAGGGGGGGGGCTTCAGTAAGGAGCACCAGATACAGCAGGAATGGCAGGATTGGCAGTACGGGAGGTTATGGCTGCAGCAGGTTTTCTTCCAAGTGACAGACACACAGGGAGAGGAACATGAGTGGTGTCAAAGCAAAGAACAAATCAAAACTAAAAAATATAGCTAATGTAGTAGAAGCTATTCTTTTAAGTAACCCTAGTAACCACCAGCAGATAAAAAGGATTTACATATATTACCAATACACAAAGACAAAGGGAAAGGCACATGAGGGATTTAGAACATATCACAACCAAATACATTTAACTAAAGGAGTACACTCTAATCCAATCACATACAGAAGAGAAAAGAAAAACTAAGATCTTCACATTTTGCTGACAGCCTAACTAACCTACAAACCCACAGATAACACTTGCACTTAACCTAGTGAGTCTATATGTGTGCAAGTGTATGTCACATGGCGGGCTTACTTATCCTCTTTTCCCCAGAACACAGTTACTTACAAATGATAACACAGGTTATAGGGATGGCCTTTGAAAAGGAGTGCAAGGCAAAACCTCAAAGAAAACAAAAAGGATATAAGCATAGATAAAGAGAGCAAACCATGAAAAGCTAGGGCAGCAGGAGCCTACAAGTCCAGAAACCTGTTGGTGACATCATCAACAATTGTGATTGGACGGAACGAAGGTCTACTGGCAGCCGAAGTTCCTGTAAAGCATGCAAACAAGTGAGAAAGACAGAAAGAAACACCTTGGGGTCTAAACAACATGCTTGAGAGTGACAAGATGCTGATTTGCAACCCAGATGACATGTATATGGCTGACATTGAACATCATGTATCAACTGACAAAAGAATTGTACTACAAGTGACTTTGATGTGTGTGGTAGCAGAGTTTCTATATATAGTGAACAAACAATGTGGAAAACATAAATATAGATAAGTGAATACTACTACTAATACTAGCACCAAGTCAATCCTGTAACTAAAAAGCAAAGTTCTGAGATAGTTCCCTGCAGTTAGTATGTACACTACCATGCCTAAAAAATCCCAGTTTCCCAGAAACCATCGCTATTGTTAACAGTGGATATATAGCATAGTACTATGTTGCTGGCTACCTGTTAATAGAAAGTAGTCTACTATAAACTATAACCCCATAATCAACCTACATATGGACCACACACTAACTAAGTCTGACACTTCCTTTTGGCCTTTGTACACATACAACTGAATTGCCTCTGTAACACCTCAGGCTGCTGATATTGAATATCATCATGATATCATAATATTGTATTACAGGCAGTATTGCAGTGGTGAAGTGGACACCTCACTGTCAGCCAGAGAACTTGCAAAGATCTCAGTGTCAGACACCTGGGGACACTTCAGCTTAACTTTAACAACTTAAATGAGATATTTTAAAAGAATGGTATCCCAAACCACCAAATCTCCAAAAAATGCATGTTATTATTATAAATATTAATAACATGCATCCCCTTTCACACTGACTTTTAGCAGACAGTGCAGACACTTACAGAGCACAAGATTATACTCCTGTGTATGTACAGTACATCTAAAGGGATCTTAGAAATGTAAGAATTACTATGCAACAGTTTACTGGCAGTTTTTTTTAGCCACATCAATTTTGAGCAAATCTCTTGCTCAATGGTGCTGAAGCAGGAGGCGGGTTCTTGCAAAGGCCACCAGTTCATGTCTCAGGTAGGGTGTTGACTATCATATGGTAGAATATCTGACTCACCACAACAGGAAATATGAAGAAGAGGTGCGAGAAAAATTATCATTGATAAAACAGAAAACGTCTCTGCTTCTCTCTCATTCTTAATCGCTGCGGATGCATACTTTTCAGTTGATAATCTTTAAAAACCTGTACAGAATTTTTGGAAAGTGCCATTGAGTTATTACTGACTCCTGGGTGACCACTGAGATTGAGGTTTTTAAGAAAGAAGGAAGAACAGAAGTGGTTTGCCATTGCCTTTTTCTGGAATATTTTTTCCTGAAGGCGTTGGAAACGGAGGAAAACATGCAAACCCCACACTAGGCAACCAGCCCAGGAGCTGTGAGGCTCCAGCTTACACCTCTGCCCTCCAAGATTTTGTTAGTTCCATGTAACTAGTAGTTTATTCCAGTTTCACTAAATACATTTAGCCATGCGGGTGAAACACCAAAAATCTCGAGCATTATTGTCTGAAAACGCCCATTTTACACACGACATGTTCTGCAGTTAAATGCTGAAATATGGTCGTTTTTCATCTGCATTTCCCTTGATAAGAACTTCGCACTCTCGGCCGTCAGAGGTCAGCCGGGTTAGATTTCTATGAACGCTCAACATTAAATTTATAGTAGGGTAAAAGACAGAGCAGAAGGTGTTTTGGAAAGAAAAGCGCACAGATGCACCGTATGAGGATGTGGCCTAACAGGTCATGTCACGCACTTCGACTTTCTCAAATACCCCGCAGCCTATAAAAAGATCATGAAAAACCGCTTTACCTCGCAAAGAGAAAGTTTTGCAACATTATAGAAAATTACGAAAAAGGGCACCTTTCACATTTTCAGTGGAATTTAGTGTTCCGTTTCTGACAGGAAAAACGCCTCACGGTGAGCCGAAGGGGAACCGGAAGTCGAGGGGCGGCTGCCGCCATTAAACCCCCAAGGTGCAGTGAGGCAAGTGTGTCCGATAGACTGGCTACATCCACAACGCAAATAAAAATGCGCGTACGCTTCATATTAGGCTGTAAAAACTAGAGGTTTTGTCCCATTCTAAACACACAGGGATGGATAACGTGTCAAATGCACACTTTTACTCAAAGACAGGGAAATTACTGGAGAACAAATCTGTGCTATTATGGTACTAAATGTGATTATTCTAAACAAATACGTTGACAAACATTTGCTGTGCACAACCCTTAGCGCCGAATCCCCAAGGAAAGAGGCAGCAGAGTAAGAATTCGCTCGGTTCGAGTCCCGCTTCGCTGTGCCAGCACCTGTCGCGCCAGTCGGCTGCGCTCGAACTTTCTAGAAGCCGCAGAACTGCGCAACGGCAGGCGGCTCAGGGCGAATCTGTGTGACTTCGGTCGCATTTACGCATGGAAATGATCAAAAAGTTATTTTAGGGGTGCTGGAAAGAGATGGACATTTTACTCGTCACGCGTGTTATTTCTATGGTGGGATGCAGCCACGCCGTGCACACATTTTTAAAACTTTAAATCGCGAGGTTCCTTCCAGAACATTCTAGCAAATAAATATATTATCTACAGGCGAGATACGCGGGCACCGAAATGCTTTCCATTGGAGAGATGGAACATGTGGCTTGGACAAGTTTAGCCGTGAAAAGAGTTTTTTTTTTTTTTTTTTGCTTTTCTAAATCCTATTTTATTTTATAAATATTTTATGTTACATTCCAATGAGATTTTACGCCGTCGTATGCCCTGGGAAAGGGAACCCGCTCGGTCTGCTCGTCTCGTTCGCCCCGGGTCCCGACAAGTGGAAATGTTTCGATCGTATTATTAAAATATAAAGTATGACACGAAACAGGATGCGGTTCTACTTTTTATTCGCTTTATGTACGATCACACACCTGAACTTTCTGCCTCAGGAAGCACCGTTTATGCTGTGGGTACCCGCTTGTGAGGGGAGGGTTCGTGTGCCGAGAGGGGCTTAGCCTCGCGAAGGGGTTTAAACCCCACCGTAATGTTGAGCGTTAACCCACTTGACATCGATCCTTTCCTAATGTGCGCATTCAATAAAGTTCATATGTCCCCGTTAGGCTTCAGAAAATAGTTTTATAATACAGAAGTGGACCGTCACCTGCATATTACATTTTTATTGAGTTTATTTTTGTGTAGCTAGACGTTCAGATAAACTCTCTCACACACAACTGATGCATTCATGCAACTTTTAAATGAATGCATAAAAGAAAAAATGATCACGGTGTTGATAACTATTGCCTCGTACTAAGATATTCTTTTTAATTTCGTATTTTTTTAGGTTGTGAGGCACTTATTTACAGCAAGGTAGATGTATTATGGTTGCTATGCATTGTGTAGTGGGACTGCGGTTTAGGCCCTGAACTGTCTGGTTCGACAGGTTTAGGTGTTTGCGTCGTGGCGTGGCGCCTTTGTGCAGGTCGGATCAATGAGCTGCACAGCGCTTGCAACACTCGTGCAATCCCTTCTTTTTCAGCAAGCAATGGTTTGAAGAAGCAAACAGCACTGTATGGTTGGTATACTTTGCCATGTTCTTCAGTAGGGCCTCCACTATGTAGCTGGTGTAGCTTCTTATTTTTCAGATGCGAGCAACTTATTGGCTTTTTTTGGGTGCAGGGCCAGCTGCAAGAAAAAGGGAATTGTGAAAGTTGTGTTTTTTTGTCTGGCCGGGTGCACTGAAAACTCCCTTTGGCAAAGTCAAGGGAAGTCAGAAACTGACTTCTCCACAGCTACAGCTCTGTCAGCATATCTGCTGAGCATGTAGCCAGGACACTTTGGAGAACTTCTTGGTGTGGCTGTTTATCTTTAGACGAACTTTCTGTCTTTGGTGTGTTTAGTGAGTAGTTTTGGATTAGCCATTTATTATCCATAGTGAAACAATGCAGGGTAGGTACCTTGCATCATACATTTTGGTCTGTCTCCTTCTGCATGGAGCTTTCATGTTCTCCCCATGTTTGCTTTACTGTTCCTCTCGGTGCTCTCAGTTTCCAACCACAGTACAGACACAAGGGTGTCAGCTGAATTCACAAAGATGAAAGAACGCCTGTGTTTGCCGCACTGGCCTGCTGCATAAATGAGTTTACCATAGTATACTGCTGAAGAACAGAGGTAAGCACTGTAAACTACCTTGGGCAAAGGTGACAGTAAAATACAATTTAATAATTACTGTATGTAGCTTTGGCAAAAGACACGTTTTCTTTTTCATCACCAATGTACTGAAAATATTCATTGTTCTCCCTATACTACCCCATTTTATGAACTTAATGGTACTCATATTAGTAACCAGGTTGACCATACAACAAAAATTAAGTCTAATTTTTGAAAATATAGAAAACGCCTATTCTAATTATTCATAAACTGAGTGAATCCCTTAAAACAAGCATTTACCCTTTACTCGCAATGTTTTTCCTAAAACTTCACAGCCACAGAGCTAAAATTTATAAAATGTATAAAATTTATATGTCTGTGGTGCTCACCCCTGGCAGTGTACTGTCTTTTTCCACAGGAATAATTATTTGAGTTCATATGGACATCTCAGACAACAATAAGCATAAAATTTGAATGAATTAAATACAAAATACATGTGCTCATATACTGATATGAATAAACAATGAAAAAATTACATGTATGTGAATTTAGCTCAAAGTAAGCATAATTGCTTGCTACCTTAAACTGAATATAATACAATATAATATAATATAATATAATAATGACTGGTATCACAGGCACATAGTAAGCAAAAGAGTGACAGAGAGAGAAGGAGAGAGAGAAGGGAGAGAGAGGGAATGAGTGAGAGAAACTGAAGTGCACTGCATTGTGGCTGTAAGTTCTGTAGCCCACAATTTGAAGAAGAGCAGGAGAAGAGAAACAAAACTCACCAAAGTGAGAAGCAAGGAAAATGTCTGAAAATTTTCTTTGGACATTTATTTTCCTTTTGTTCCACCTGCACTGTAAGTAATCCTGAGGGTAAAGCTCTAATATTTAAAACTGTAATCTGAAAAGTTTTGCTGTACAGTCCTGGCAAACTGCAAAATATACAACTTTTTTTTTTTTGTTTAACATCATTATTATTATTATTATTATTATTATTATTATTATTACTGGACAGAATGGTGTGCTTAGTGCCGTTGCCTTATAACAAGATCTCTGTTCATGCTGTACCCTTGACTGTGATATTCACCATAAATTATGGCCGTAAAAATGCACTGCTCTATAACTGCGTAATTGTCTAGAGCTGTAGGTCACCTTTGACAAAGGGGATGTCTAAATAGTGGTTAATTATCAGATTTTTTTTTAGTTTAAATTCTATGACATTTTCTTTTGCAATGTGGTGTAATCAGAAACACTGGGCCGTTACAGTTAAATTTTAAACAATTTTCACATGAGTTCATTCCTCTTAAACATGACAGTAGCAAACCCAAGTTATGGCTGTAAAATCAGGGAATTTGATTAAGATTTGCAAAGGTATTTTTCTGTTCTTTATGAATTTTTTGCTTCAAGGTGCTTATCAGCAACCCGGAATATATGACGAAGGAAATAAGATTACAATCCACTGTCCTGTGGAGTCCAGTTATTCCACATTGTTTTGGTTCCGAGTCATGGAAAATGGCATGGACTTCATCGGGTCATTTGCAGCTGATGGAAAATCGAAAACCCCCTATGATGAGAAAGTGTTCGACCCCAGCAACATTAAAAACCAACAGTTAATTCTGCAAAGTTTTAATAAGAAGCGGGACAGTGGAACTTACAGCTGTGCTACCATCAATGCTAATAAACTTATTTTCGGGAAAACTACAGTCATCGAAGGACGTCCTGGTGAGTACATGCATTCCATTCACCGAATGAGCAAATAAGAACAATAATTATGACTCTTATTAATATAACTTTGAGAAAAGTAGAACATTTTTTAATGGAAAATACTGTAAAAAAATGTGTGCCTATTTCCTACCTCTTTAAATATTTTAATTTCTGTTCAGACCCAAAACCAACGGTGCCACCAACCAAACCGACCACTACCACCAGTCCACCTTACACTCCCTCAGCTTCTCAAAGTAGGTATCACCGTGTTCTGACTGTCCACTATAAATCACTTTTATCCAAAATAATTGACACTTTTTCACAAATATCTTATTTTCTACAAGAAATCACGTTTCACTGGCTTACTGAGGCTTGAGCAGCAGATTCAGCATAAACATTTTGTCACAAATGGATGTTTTCCAAATGTCTTGTTGAACTGACCTGCGTACAAATTTTTTATTTTAAATTTGTGTATTTAATTCATGATAACAAACTGGTAGGAAAGATTTTGCTGTTGTCAGCAGATGTCGTCTGATTAAATTGTAGAAGCAGTTTCAAGCACCTATGATGCACAAATAAATAGTTTCACAAATTCAGCAGTTACAGAACTAAGTGACCTAGCTTTGAGCAGAAGGGTTTTGCCCTGCCTGCTGATGGCTAACAGACAAATCACAGTGTGTGCACTTTTCTCAGAGGTTTCTGGCAACTTTCGCTGTCCACTGCTCATATGGGTGCCACTGGCTGCTGGATGCGGCCTCCTCCTCCTCACCCTCATTGTCACTATCTGCCACTGCAACCGTGAGTGTCGAACCCCATTGTATGCACCTTAATGGACTCGTACACGTCTGCAAATAAACTTTGCACTTTGTTAGTGACATAACAATCACTTCCTACATTCAGAGGAGGTTACTCTTCATAACCCAGCTGCACAATTAGTTTAACAACGTTTCCTGAATTAGATGTGCAGCTGCATCACAAGATAGTAACCAGCTTTTAAAATGTAAAATGTTTAAAATGATCACATTCAAGGTAGTTGTAACTCTGTATTAATGGGGTACAGGGTTAAAAAGGAGTAAACAATTATGTAAATCATTCAGCAATACACTTAAACTGTAATATAGGACTTTTCTTCAAAAGGAATTACTGTAGCATTAAAGTAATAACATGTCTACAAAAATTACCTTGTTTGTGAAAAATTACACTGGTCTAATTTAGTTTCTCACACAGGACTCAGAACAAGACGATGCCCCACTATTACAGAAAAAAGTAGGTTTATTTGTTTACTAATTAAAAATATATCAGCAGCAATACCCAAGTGCAACCTCAGATGATATGGTTAAATATATTTTTTTAAATGATGAAATGATAGTAAATAAAATAAACATTTGTTGACAAGTATAAATTGTAAGAAGGCCTCTTATAGAAGTAGACCTATACATCTGTTTTTTTAAAAATTTTCATTATTGTTTTTAAATCCCTCTTTAGACCGAAGAATACTACCCCGGCTCAGCAAGCCATGACAGACCGATACGTCTAACTAACAAGGCAGGTCACTTATTGGGGTTTCGTTGGATTTAAAAATAGCAAAAGCTATAAATAACTGCCCTAGAAATGTAGAAAATAATATATTTTATATAAATAATATAAAATATTGTATTTTTATTATGGAATTACAGAATATTATCAGCTTTCAATAATTCACAATGTGCTAAAATTTTACTGTGTTGTTGAAAATTGTCTAAAATGCACAACTTGGACTATATTATGTATTTTGTTTTTACATTCTTATTCTGCTTTACATTCTTACTTTCCTGTTATTTTTGACCGGATATGCACCCATGTATGTTTAAAAAAAAAAAAAAAAGTACACTCACGATTGCCTTCACCTTTGTCCAGTTCTCTGGCAACTGCACATAAACAAACTAAACTGAATTAAATAATGAAGCCATAATTTTTTCATAAATGATAGTTTTGCCTCAAAACAATAGTTGTCGAAATTAAAAGCAAAAGTAATGCAGTTCCTTAGAGGAAAATATGGATGTGAAAACACTCAGCACTATTCTGCAAATGCTGTGTTAATTTTCTAAAGCCATGTAAATACTAGTTATTGATATTATTGATGGTATGTGTACTGTACCTTACTTGTTCTCTGGGTTTTGCAAAAATTTTGCAAAAGTACGTTAACTGCACTGTTAAGCAAAGCCCCCTTGTGGAGGTCAACTACGGTAAACTTACATCCTTTCACCACGATAACAAACTGTTCCTCCTATGTGCCTTTCTGTTGTAGTTATGCGTTTACTTAATAAAGTACTCATTAAATAGTAATGTTTTAAAAAATCTTTGCTTTATTGCATCAACACTTTTCCTCCAAATGTTTTATATCGTCTGCAAATTGTTCTCTGTAGACCATAACGGAACCCAGTTATAAAAAGAAGTTAACATGCATTCTTTCCACATAAATGAAAAAATGAGTAAACACACCTGCCCCTTAGAGGAAACAAAACTAATAAGCCAATGTGTTCGTGCAGAACTGTAAAATGAAACAAAATGGCAAACTAAACATTTCAACAAACCAAAATTATCTTGTAACAGACCTTTTCAAAACCATTTAGACTTCTTCCATAGACATAAACTATTCAACAGCTAAAGATTCCAATCCAATGTTGCTTCAGCCAACATAATCAGAAACTTGGATTTGAAAGTGTAGATTTTATTTTGGTTTGAAAGTACTTTTTTGTAACGTTTTACTGTTTCTTGAAACATGCTTGAAAGAAATGTAAAATTAGAAAAAACTACAATGGTTTATATAGATTTATTATTATAACTATATGTATGCACTTAAAATATTAACAATAGGCACTTTGGAAAGTTGTCTTAGTGCTATTATATATATATATATATATATATATATATAAAAATCAGTTTAAGTCTGCAAAATAAACATTTCCAAACAGTCCTAGGATACAGACTTTGCTCAAATTATAAGGTAAAATTCTTTTGACCTTGAAATCATCTCATCAACCATATAAGCATTATTATAATGATTTTTCTTATATAATATCATTTCTTACCCTTACACCCTGCACTATACACTAATGTTATAAGTCATAAAGCTGTCAAATTCCAACACCTCTTAACAAGTGAACACACCAACAAAAGAAAAATTCCACTTATTCTTCCATTCAACCATTAAGTCAAAAGTGATTCTTATTGTAAAGTTTCTGCAATTATATAAAAATTTCAATATTAACTTTTAATATTCCTACAATTGTATAAATTTAACCATATTTAACAATAGTTTGTTAAATATATACATATTTTTTCTTAAATATATACATTTTTTAATTCATATTAAGCTTTTCTGGCAAAATATAAGGGACATCTCTTGACTAAGGTATAATCCTCTGTGTGTCATCTCTTCTATGGAAATCATTGCCGACCGAGTCTTTTTCGCTTTGGATGGTTGAATCCTTAACTCCTGAACAATTTACTACAGCAATTTACAGAAATTCAGCGCATGATGGCAAGAATCAGGGAGCATCTATTACACTGGAAACCTGCATTTTAAAAAAACAAAAAAAAACACAACAATCAGAATTTCAGTTATTTCTCAGCTCCAAATGAAAGCTGAATGAAACAAGCATGTGAGAGTGCCAGGGTTCAGTAGAGGGATTGGACCACATTTTAAAATAATATGCATGTCCCCCTTACCTCAGACTTAGCTTTTACTGCCTTTCTTAGCAGAAGTTTTATTTGCAGCATCTGTCTTTTTCGTCTGTTTAGTAGTGACTGGTGCGCTGCCTTCGGTTTTCTTCTAGAATCGAAAGAACGAAATTACAACTGTAAAGAGGAAATTCTCCAAAATTCAATTACTGTCCACACCCAACAAGTTTAAATTTTGAAAATAGTAAAAAAAATATATATATTTTTTTATTTTTGGGCTTCTCATAGTGCTTTGTGGATCAGGTCATGTAGTCTGTAGTACACTTATGCCCTGATATTCAGTCTCCCAACACCTTATTTTTAAGGAGGCTATTTTATTTATCATTAAATGGTCCAGATAGTATTATTTGATCTGTACATTTATTTTCCTTAATCAAACCAATTAAACAATCTATTTCAGGATATTTTACAGTGTTTCTAACAGCAGTTTCTAGAGAATTACTTAACCTGTTAATCCACCTCCAATTAGAAACATGAGGCGCATCTCACCTCTGACTGAGATTTCAACTTCTTGCTTGCAACCTGTCCAAAGGAAAAAGTCAAACATACTCAGCTGGTTCATTCTGCAATTATTTATTATTTATGCGCTTGCTCATATTCACTACAGCATAAAATATATACATCCAACAAATTTGTCATACATTAAAGTGTGTTCTGTTTGGAAACACTTTGTAAATATGCTTAATCATACTGCACATTACAGCATTATATAGTAAATATTACAGCATTTTACAGCTATAAGTTGTACCGGAGTACAGGTAAACCCTAGTATGCAGCCATAGTATACAAAATTTCACTACAATGGAGTTAGACTTTTATAACCAGCTTCCGGTTTGCAAAATAGATGCATTGTTATAATGCAGCACCGGAAATTTGAAAGTTCACGTGTCACACAAACTTTTTCCTGTATCATAATGCCTTCAAACAGGCCTGGACACAGCAAGCTGTAAGGGACATCAATTTCTAATATCCTTACAATTTCATGCCCCCTCCGTTTGCAAAGTCTCCACACATTGATCTCATAAATAAAGTGGCGCTATCCCATTTGTGCTGGATGCGCCAATCGCCAATATGTGTGCTGCACAAAGCATGTGCCACAAAGTGTTTCACAGTATTTTATTTGGGAAAGTTGGTTTCTGAATATCAGAATGGGCACAGCTCAATTTGTGCAGTGTTTTCAGGAGCGAATTAAATGCTTAAAATGGGGTTTATGTGTATTGATCACACATAGCAGGTACATTACATTGCACTGGATGGATTCATACTCACAACCGCTCCCTGTACACCAAAAAAGGCTCAGACGATACGCAACTTCGTTCAGTACTAGTTTATCACATTCTTATTAACAATAAAATGTTACGTGCATATCACCGGTATGTAGGCCAAGAATATGTGAATATGTTTAATTAAATTTACCTTCAATATAACATTTATATATCAATATTTGATAGTTGCACACTATTGATGTAGTCAAAATTTCTATTTCATATCTGAGAAAAATACAGAAAAACCTGTTGCATCACAAAAATATAAAGACATAATTGATATACTGAGACAAACCCGGATACGAGAGTACCTCAGCTGCAGAATACAACCTGGACCAGTAGTCGGTTTGTAACTTGAATAGTTTGCTGAGCCCAAACTCTATCTCACAATCCGTACAATTTTGATAATAAACCTAAATCCCACAATTTGTCAGTAACAAACACGATAAAGTACAACAAACTGAAAATTTGCTATGAGATGTGTTTTTAAACATTCTATTTTATTTCCAACAAAGTCTAATACAATGCAGGATCACGGTGTTCCTCTACACTGGAAACCCGGCACATGAGACAGGTTAGAATGAAAACTGGACACCCATTCATCTTGTCTACAAGGAAGCAAGATGTTCAAAAGAATAAAAATGTTTAAATATCCACAGTCTCCTATTATCTGTGCCTGGATTTATACACGAGAGGCTGTGCTGTGTTTATCCCGAGTGTCTCATCTGCCACTAACCACACAAAAGCAGCCGATAGAAAGCAAAGGACTTGTCACATGTACGTTTGTCGCTATCCGGTCACTTTCAGATCGCAATAAAAAAAGTGTAACGATAGACACATACTTGTATTTACTTGCAGGGTTATTTCTGTAAAATTCTAATGTAATGAATGAATGAATGAATGAATGAATGAACGAAGGGACATCCAGGATAAAACTGGTCCCTGAAGCTGCTGCACGTGGTATTTAAGTTTGTTTTGCTGCCATCTAATGGCAGACAGTGATGTATGCCATTCTTTTTCTTGTCTAGAAAATGGAACTGTGAAGAAAATATGATAAAAATTTCACATTTAACTCTCCCCATCTTCAAAAATTTGTACTGCTGATGTCGTAGCAGAAGGTACAAGTGTAGATGCACAGAATTATGTAAATGAAGCGGGTTGCAATATTTAGCAGGGACGTCAGTTAATAAAACATTTCCAAAAATGGTGACCTAATCTTTCAAAGTTAATTAATTTTATTCTACAGGTAAATGACCTAAATCAACCAAATATTCGTGAAAGTAACAGTATGTAACTTTAAATTGTGTAAATAAAAATGTATCTGAACCATCAATCTGTTGTTGTATTTTCCAACAGTCACAATAATTTTAAATGTACAAGAAGAGTGCTATCCATTTATCACACCAGTGTTTATCAGGTGCTCTGCGGGGTTTTTTTTTGTTTTTTTAAATGTGTTCTGTCAAACTTTTGGACAGAAAGTTCCATTTAGCTGGAAGATGAAATGTTTTATTTAAAGTTATTTTATTGCTGGGTGTCAACGGTTGTCCTATTTCTGAGGAGATACTGATTTTTATATATCAGAAGGCTGTTAACACTATGTTCACCAATCAGAGTAGTGTCCAGTAAATTACTTAGATCTACAGTATAATTCTTCAATTATTAATGATGCACAAGCAAAACCACTAGACTGATGGTGACTGATTTATACAATGCCAAAAACTTTAAAAGATACCTGTTCAGAAGTTGCAGCAGGTACAGTGGGAGCTGCAGCTGCTGCAGGGGAGCTGAATATCTCCAGACAGGAAGTCCAGGGCTTCCCCTGAGTCCATTGAGGGCTTGAAGTGGGAAAACAAACAGTCAACAGTGTGGTGACTCTTAACACAAATTTCAACAGACAATCTGACAAAAACATCAACATTCATTTTAAATGCAAGAAGTAGAACATCCAACTAAGCCATAAACAGTATAATTTCTTTACATCATAATATGAAACATGTATAAGTTATTATTCACCTCCTTCTTCGGAGGGGGGTACCTTTTACTTTATCCTCAGAATCTGTATTCTGTGGAAACGGTGTCTTCTCCCAACTTCACTGCTTTCTGCTTTCGCCTTGTCCTCCTGAAAAGCACAAACAGAGGTGACTGATACAGAAGTTTTACAGAAAAAAAGCTGTTCGTGGTTAATGCTGAGCTTCCACTTTAAAAGGAAATTCGTCATCTTATTGTTTGTTCAGTAAGTGAGCGACAGTAAAAGTTCTTACTTTGACCAGGTCTTTAGGCTGGACTTTTGGAGGTTCGGGTACAGGTTTTGCAGCAGGAAGCAGGTCTCCCAGAGCGCCCAGAGCATCTGGGGACATGGGGTCATCCTAAACACAGTTACACATGTGGGTCACAAAAAACATCATAGGCTTCACCAAGGGGATGTGAACATAACTGCAAACTTTTAAAAGGAGTTTGTGCAGTCTTCTCCAGAACTTTGCATATGAAGAGATAATAGATTCTGTAAATGGGTTAGATGACTTAAGGTTGTATACTATGTTACACAAATGAAAAACAGCAGTTTCAGTTTGTAAATTTAACCTCAAGCCAACGTCCAGTACTTGTAACACAAACTGCAATAAAAAGTTACCACATGGCGCATCACCTACTTGTTTCTGCGTTTGAGGAGGAGGAACGACGGACGCCTGAACCAAGCAGGTTTTTTGGGGGGCCACAAAATCACCTGCGAGTGCATCAATAGCTGCAGCATCTGGATTTGACTGTGAAAAGGAAAAAGTATACACCAGAGTGAGCTGGGCAAACAAGGGTTGGTTTAATAAAAGTCTCAGAATAAAGCTCCATTTCACACTCGACTGTACTGTACAAGAAATGCATTCAAAGAGCCAGGAATTCAGCTCAAGTTTTATCCAGACTTGTCTCAAGAAAACGTAATGCATTAAAACGACACCGTTCTTAAGAAAATGGACTGTGTGAAACAAAAATTAATAGGTAACAGCTATTTTTTTGCTTTTAAAAATGTGTTACCTTTTTACAAGTTGCAGCAGGTACAGTGGGAGCTGCAGCTGCTGCAGGGGAGCTGAAATCTCCAGACAGGAAGTCCAGGGCTTCCCCTGAGTCCATTGAGGGCTTGGAGTGGGGAAACAAACAGTCAGCAGTGTGGTGACTCTTAACACAAATTTCAACAGACCAGCTGACAAAAACATCAACATTCATTTTAAATGCATGAAGCAGAACATTCAAATTGCCATAAACAGTATAATTTCTCATCATAATATGAAACATGTATAAGCATATTCACCTCCTTCTTCGGAGGGGGTAAATCTTTTACTTTATCCTCTGTGAATCTGTATTCTGGTGGAATGGTGTCTTCTCTCTCCCCAACTCGCACTGCTTTCTCTGCTTTCGCCTTGTCCTCCTGAAAAGCACAAACAGAGGTGACTGATACAAAAGTTTTACAGAAAAAAAAGCTGTTCGTAAGCATGCTGAGCTTCCACTTTAAAAGGAAATTCGTCATCTTATTGTTTGTTCAGTAAGTGAGCGACAGTAAAAGTTCTTACTTTGACCAGGTCTTTAGGCTGGACTTTTGGAGGTTCGGTGCCAGGTTTTGCAGCAGGAAGCAGGTCTCCAGAGCGCCTCAGAGCATCTGGGGGGACATGGGGTCATCCTAAACACAGTTACACATGGGTCACAAAAAACATCATAGGCTTCACCAAGGGGATGTGACCCTAATCACTGGCACTTAAATTTACAACAACCTGTGCAGTCTTTCCAGAAAACTCTATATGAAGAGGACTCAACTAACAAATTACAGAAGCTATTTTAGTTATGCATGTTACTACAATGAAAAACAGCAGTTTTGATTTATAATTTAACTTTTTGGATTTTAATTGAACCTTTTTGGATTTTTGGAAATTTAGGTACACAGTGTACAGCAGGTCTTCCAGAGGACTTCAGGAAGAATGAGATATCCTAAAGACTTCTACAGGTGGTTTGGTTTTAAAAAAAAAAAAAAAAAAAAAAAAAAGATATTTAAATCTAACAGTTGCTGTGCAGTTTTTTCCAGAACTCCCTAAGTGTCCTTAAGCAAATCATCTGTTACACAACTAGTTCTAGTGACAGCTATGACATTAGACAAGCATTTTAACACAGAATTTGGATGCAAATAAAGGTGCTAGCAGGTAGCTGGAGGGAGCCGGATTGTGCAGTGTCTAGGACTGTTGCCATTCCAAGAAATGCACAAACAGAGGTTCTGGCAAGGTTTTCACACCAGTGCGTGATATTTGCATGTAGCTGTGAAACCTCTGCTTGATATACTAATGAGAAAGTAATTCAAGTCATTGTTTACTGCCCTGCAAATGACAGATTTCACATTTCAGTGGTCTGCAGACTATGCAGACATTTTCAGGTCCAAGGTTAACCTTATTGTCATTCTGCACTTACACAGATTTAAAAATAAAAAATAAAAAAAGAATAATTTTTCTTTCTTCTGAAACAACAGCTAATATAACAATACAGAACAAGTACAGTGCTAGTAGAATGCAGACAAATAAACAAATAAATAGATAAATATAATAGACAGATAAGTGGATGCCGAATACATAAATAGACAGGAAAAGATAATTACTGCAAAGAGTAAGTGGTAATAGTAGAGGTGGTAAGTGGTTAGTGGTAGTGATCAGTCCCTATGCTCTCCAAAATTCAGCAGCCTGACAGCCTGCATTACAAAGTTGTTCCTGAGCGTGGTAGTGTTTGCTCACAAGCTACGAATAACATCTTCCAGATGGCAGTGGCAAAAGCAAACACTAGGTAGGGTGAGAGCAGTCCTGGTTGATGGTACAAGCTTCCTTGGGACACACCGCTTGCTTTTAGGTGGTCTGGATGGTGGAGCAGTTATATTCCTAGTGATGGACTGAGAAGTCTCACTACTCTGCTGCAGAGCTCCCCAGTCAGAGCCAGTACAGTCCCCATACCAGACTGTGATGCAGGAGTTCAGGATGCACTGTATGGCAGGTCTGTAGAAGCTGGTGAGGATGAGGGATGGAAGTCCAGCTTTGTTTCACTCTTCTTAGAAAGTGGAGACACTGTTATGTCTTCTTCATCAAGGGGATTAATATGCCGCACATTTCAGTTTTTATTAGTTTGTCCTCAGAAAATATACAGCAGCAGTTATGGTATATGATAAATGATTTGTGATATATGCCATTCATAGTATTATGAATAACTGACAATGAGTCTATTCTGGATTTGGGATTTCAGCAATCTAGATTACCTGCCTGGTGGAATTAAATCTTTTTTTGTGTGCTTAACAAAAGAGATGTTACATTAGTCATATGTGTGGTCTGCCTGGCTTTATTCAACTGGCAAATCCAACAACAGTTTAATTAGCCATGCTGTGAAATGGCAACAGCAATACATTTTGCCTTTATATCCATCAAAAAAGTGCCTTAAATTAGCAGTGTGAAAACGTTACGGATAAAAAAAAAAATTATCAGGGAGTAGCAGAAGGTGCAATATCCATTTTTTAAACTCTGCCAAAAAACAGTGGTTGTCAAAAGTTCAATTACAATCTGTTCCACCAACTCTGCGGTCACCTTCTATCCTGCTACATTCACAAAGTGAGAAAAGAAATAAGCTAACTATTGTAACGTTAGCTAAGTTAGGGGTAGGCCTTGCTGGTGCAGACCTCTGCATGTTTAACGCTACTAATTCACCCACTATGAATTATTTCTAAGTATGTTTAAATGGTTTTAAACGGAAGAGCAGAAAGTTCAGTGAACAAATCAGAGAATCTCATGCATATTGTACTACTGTTACTATAATTGTTAGCAGATTACTTTATGTAAAGCATCTTTCAGAAATTGTCACTGTTAAACAGATGAGCTATGTATAGAAACTGCCACGTTTATACATGTTAGTCAACGTCATAACAGCAGTTTCCTAAAAACCTTTGGAAAAAAGCAAACATCCATCATCACTAAATAGCCAGCAACACTGAGTTAAAATTGTGACATCACCTACTTGGTGTGGGGTCTGGGAAGAAGGAATGACGGGTGCCTGAACAGAAGAAGTTTCTTGAGGGACCACAAAATCTCCTGCAAGTGCATCAACAGCATCTGGACTCGTCTGCAAGAAGAAAATAGCATGGGGTAGGGTGTGGTAGGAGAAGATACACAAATATACAGCAGTTTTATAAAAATAATAATAATAATAATAAAAAATACTGATAGTGCTTTGACAAAAAAAAAAACATCTTAGCCTTGGTTGCCCTTGCTTTTAAAAATGTGTTACCTTTTTACAAGTTGCAGCAGGTACAGTGGGAGCTGCAGTTGCTGTAGGGGAGCTGAAATTTTGTGTTGAAGTCCAGGGCTTCCCCTGGAGTCCATTGAGGTGGTTTAAAGTGGGAAAACAAACAGTCAACAGTGTGGTGACTCTTAACACAAATTTCAACAGACAATCTGACAAAAACATCAACATTCATTTTAAATGCATGAAGCAGAACATTCAAATTGCCATAAACAGTATAATTTCTCATCATAATATGAAACATGTATAAGCATATTCACCTCCTTCTTCGAGGGGGGTAAATCTTTTACTATCCTTGTGAATCTGTATTCTGGTGCGGAATGGTGTCTTCTTCCCCAACTCAAGACCTCTTTTCGTTTTCGCCTTGTCCTCCTGAAAAGCACAAACAGAGGTGACTGATACAGAAGTTTTACAGAAAAAAAAGCTGTTCGTGGTTAATGCTGAGCTTCCACTTCAAAAGGAAATTCGTCATCTTATTGTTTGTTCAGTAAGGATGCATAGTAAAGTTCTTACTTTTGACCAGGGCCTTTTAGGCTGACTCTTGAGTGTTCGGGTACTTTTGTAGCAGGAAGCAGGTCTCCAGAGCTACCAGAGCATTCCTATGGGGGACATGGGGTCATCCCAAACACAGTTACACATGTGGGTCACAAAAAACATCATAGGCTTCACCAAGGGGATGTGACCCTAATCACTGGCACTTAAATTTACAACCTGTTGTGCAGTCTTTCCAGAAAACTCTATATGAAGAGGACTCAACTAACAAATTACAGAAGCTAGTTTAGTTATGCATGTTACTACAATGAAAAACAGCAGTTGTGATTTATAATTTAACTTGAAAACTTTTTGTAAAAAGTCAACATCCATAATCACTATACAGCTGACAACACTAAAGTTAAGTGTGGCATCACCTACTTGCTGCTGGGTCTGGGAAGAAGGAATGACAGGTGCCTGAACAGAGGAGGCTTTTTGGGGGGCCACAAAATCTGCTGCAAGTGCATCAGCAGCATCATCTTGTATATTTGACTGCAAGAGGAAACGGGATAGTTTAGGGGGACGAGGGGAAAAATGCACAAACGTATCAGTACTGTAAAAATACACTGACTGTGCTTTCAGAAACAAAAGTCATTTTTAAACTCTACTATAAAACATAAGTAGTCAAGAATTCTAGGAATCATTGAAATTTTAACCATATTTGTCTGCTGGTAATCCATTAAAGACTCCTGTCTTAAGAAATCACTGCATGAAATAAAATACAGCTGCTTTCTTCTTTTTTTTAATGTGTTACCTTTTTACAAGTTGCAGCAGGTACAGTGGGAGCTGCAGCTGCTGTGAGCTGAAATCTCCAGGAAAGGAAGTCCAGGGCTTCCCCTGAGTCCATTGAGGGCTTGGAGTGGGGAAACAAACAGTCAACAGTGTGGTTACTCTCACCACAAATTTCAACAGACCAGCTGACAAAAACATCAACATTCATTCAAATGCATGAAGCAGAACATTCAAATTGCCATAAACAGTATAATTTCTCATCATAATATGAAACATTTATAAGTGTATTCACCTCCTTCTTCGGAGGGGGTAAATCTTTTACTTTATCCTCTGTGAATCTGTATTCTGGTGGAATGGTGTCTTCTCTCTCCCCAACTCGCACTGCTTTCTCTGTTACTTTGTCCTCCTGAAAGCACAAACAGAGGTGACTGATAATGAAGTTTTACAGAAAAAGCTGTTCGTGGTTAATGCTGAGCTTCCACTTTCAAAAAGGAAATTCGTCATCTTATTGTTTGTTCAGTAAGTGAGCGACAGTAAAAGTTCTTACTTTGACCAGGTCTTTAGGCTGGACTTTGGAGGTTCGGGCATGGTATGGTGCAGGAAGCAGTATGTCTCCAGAGCTCAGAGCATCTGGGGACATGGGGTCATCCTAAACACAGTTACAGGTGTTAAGACAAGAAAATCAGCACTTGACCAGAAGGATGTTAATCTGCACACTAACATTTAAATATTACACTTGAGCTATTATTCTAAAATACCAAATATCTTTTACATAACCTGATTTAGGGACAGTAATGATATTATTCACGCAATTTATCTGGCATGAAGCTCTAAAACAAAAAAAAAAACACATTTTCATGCACTTAACTTTAAATACGTACAGTACAAGTCAACACTTTTAACAACAGTAACAGCAACTTTAGCTTTAAAGAAGGGCAAAGCTGTTTGATTACACCTGACATTTAAATTCAATAAATAAATGTGGTATTTCCTTGTTAAGTAAACAGGTATTGATGTAAACTTTTACAGCATTTACAACAGAAAGCCATTATACAAGTAAGCACAGAAACTGAATGCTTATAATAAAGATAAGCAGGGATAGATATTAATAACCTCAACCTTTCTGGTCTTCTTCTCTACTGGAGGCTGTGGCGAATGTTCAGTGCCCTGGAAAAAAGGTAACAAAGGGAAATGTTATTCTTCTTCTAGATATTCACTCATTAACTTTAGTATTTATTCATTTATTCAACCCTTTTCTCCAGAAGTTACACTATTTACAGTCATTTACCTCTTTACATATCTGAGTAACTATTACTGGAACAATTCAAGGCTATGACATTACTCAAAAAACAAGGCATTTTTAGGAGCCCATTTGAAACCAAGATTAAAAATTCAGGTGCACAGTCAAAGTGTAATTTAAGTACTATAACATTAATGCATCAGTGCTGTACAATTAAACATTTATAACGCTGAGTTTGTTTCTCAATTGTCAAGAAGTTTGAGAGGTTATTTTCCTGCTATTAGTTGGCTGTACTATCCAAGATGCATTAGGTTGTGACTTCTTGATAAATGTAGACTGTCAGCAGATTACATATGTGACCTGTGCAAATAATTTAAAAAGTCAAGTAAAAATTATAATGGATGAAAATTACTCAAACTACCGTTGCTTCCATTCTATTGACATCTTCTGTAATCTACTCTCAGCCTTCATTCAGTCTTGCATTATACTTTTTATTGAGGAGTTGCTAAAGGGACTTTCAGACTTTTAAAAACACATTCTTGCGATTGTGAGCACACTGACATTGTAATTGTGCCTGAAAAGAGGTGCTTACAACCTACGCACAAACAGGAAAAATCGATTTAGCGATGAAAATATTACTTGAACTTGGCTTCAGTATCAGTGAACACAGTTTAAAAGGACTGTGCCCATATGAATTATTAATAATGTGGATGGAATACCAAAACCAGACATGTCCCATTAAGCTAAATAATAATGCAAGCCAAGGTTAGAAATTTTTACAAAGATAAATATCCAGTTATTTGTCCAAAGTAAATGCTGGTTTACTCGCTTTATGAACTAGTTTGCATGATGTTAAGGAAAGCCAAACACGTTACGCAACACAACATCCAGACTTAAGATCTTTCTACCTTTCTGCCCCTAATATTCGCAAAGCTCATGTCTATCCTTATCGTAATGGTCTGCCTCTCAAAAAAATCTCCTTTTTCATCTGCCAGTTAAGCCAATTCTGACCTCCAGCTAAAACACTACCCAAGGTGAGGTAGAATACCAGGAAGTAAGTACCCTTAAACAGAATTTTTTTTGCTTAAATATTTTTGATATATGTAGTACACTGCATTAAGAATCACTGAACATAATCTATGTACTTCATACTTAAGAAACTGACAGAAGTAACATCTTAAAATTTCTTGCTGACATATCGATGTTTTACGGTAATTAATAATGGGCGGGGTCAACGCGGCCCACGTAACTTCCCAATTACGTCAGGGTTTCCAAACCAGAACAACTGTGCAGGATTACGCAACTCGAGGACTGCGTGTTCTTACATCATCAGCATCACCTGGTTGCATTGTGCCAAACCAGTGCAGCTCTTTGCAACCTCTGCCGCCCAGAAACAACATTTGCAAAACATCTTGCTTTTGCTTTGTCACATTCTAGCCAAAGAAAACCTGTCAGCCACCAACTGTGTTACCTGCAACTTGTTCATTCTCAAACGCTACGTCAGGCTCAACTGTTGAGGAACCCTCTTCTTTGTCACTTTTGTATTCTGCCTCACTTTTACGACGCTCCGCTTCTTAAATAACGCTTTTATGTTTATACGTGGAAATTAATCAAACTTGTTGTTAGGCGGAGCAGCTAACGCCTCCTACGCACGTACAAACTTTTTCACGCATTCGGGACGGATTTAGAAGACTGGACGAAAAAGCAGCCAATCACAGTGTGTAACGTAACACGCGTAGCCCAATGACGGCAACGCGCAAACACGTAACGTAGCGTCGTGGTACTTGTAGTTTTATTTATTCTGAAGTTAACTGGATATCGCCAGTCACCCGCACCGGTGCGCCGATGAATTTTTTCCATATTCGAACAGTATAAATGTTCGAATTCTAGAGTGGGGCAGTGCTACACTACTTGTGAGTTGTTAGGTAAGCAGCAAGACGCCAAAAAGACTGTCTGTTTCTTCGTTGTGCGGGTTTTAACGTATTTTACCTTGGTTTTTTTGTCAGCAGGGGGAGCCAGTGGTGCTGCAGGCTTCTTACTCTCTTCTTTCTGCATGTGTAGGAAAGAGATGAAAGGGTATGAAAAAAGTCTAAAAGTATCATACTACCCTAAAAATCATAGTATTTATTAGTATTGTAGTTTTTTTCTGAAGTTAAGGTGTTCATCCAGGGTATAGTTTCCTATCCTAGCACCCAATATTCTCAGATCACATTCTCTGGTGCATTGCAAACCTGGCCAGGATGCAATGGTTATTGATGATGGATGGATGAATAAAGTATTTGTTTTATTGTTTTCTTTATGAAAGTAGTGTCCTAGAGATCCTTACTGTATTCAGAACGTTATGCCTCTGTACCTTGTTATTCATGCTAATAAATGCTCCACATAGAAATAGCCTTTTTGGGCAACCATTTCTTTTTTAACTTTACTGTGGAAATCCCAGCAAAAATGTACAGGAATACTGTTTTAAATGAAGAAATGAGGCAGATAAATATATAATAGACAAACACAAAACACCAATACAGACCAAAAGGGACATGGAGATATGGAAGGAAAATTAAAAATTAGTTTACCAAAAACACCTTTGGAACAGAAAGGGAGAGAAGGAGATGGAAGGTATAATTAAAAATTTCTCAGCCACATGCTGTTGAACCAAAGTCAGAAAGCAAGTTAGCACCGGTTCACTTATATTTGCAGTCTACAACAGGAGCAAAGTCTGCCTACCCCTGCCAGAAATGGAATACAGCTGGGGAAACAAGAAAACAAAGCACTAGCATTTTCACTATATCCATCCATCCATGATCCTTAACTGGTCAGAGTTGCAGGGGTTCAGACCCAGTCCCAGAATCATTGGGACTGGGTCTGAACCCCTGCAACTCTGACCAGTTAAGGATCATGGATTGATCCTTAACTGGTCAGACTATGAAAGTACACCTGGCATTGAATGCCAGTTCATCTCTGTCCTCTGCTGCACTCCTGTGCATATTTGGATAATGACACAATTTTTGTTTTGGTTTGGAATTGGTACTCCAGCACATTGGATTTAAATTGAAAAAATGAATATGAAGTGCAGAATTTTAGCTTTAATTTGATAGTATTATATCTATATCAAGAGAACTGATATAGGTAGTACCAAAACCATCTGAACATATAATCAAACAAAATTATAGTACATTTAAGTACTTGGTTTAAAAATAATTGCACTAAAGAAATTCTTGGATTCTTGAAATTCTGGAAATAACCACATGCTAGGTATTTTCCCAGACTTCTTAAGTAAGAGTGTGCCACAGCCTTTTTCACGTGCTGCTTGTTCAGGGCTTTTTGGCTTCAGTTTTATGTTGAGTGAGTGAAATGCAGCTCAATGTGATTCAGGTCCAGTGACTGACTTGGCTAGTCAAGAAAATCCAGTTTTTTCTTTAAAACTCAGCTGTTGCTTTAGCATTCTGCCTCGGGTCATTGTGCTGTTGCTGCAAGATAAACTGCCGTTCAGTGAATTTTGAGGCATTTTATTAAGGCACAGCTGAGAATTCATCCTGCTGGAGCCACTGGCCATCACATCAATAAAGGTCTAGTTTCAGTGGCAGCCCTCCATGTCCAAGACCCTATCTCAGCTATGTTTCACAGATAAGGTGCTGTGCTTTGGATCATGAACAGTTCTTTTCCTGTCCACACTTCATCACTCTAGTACAAGTTAATCTTCATCTCTTCTTTTCATAAGACTTTGTTGCAGAAATCTACTTGCTTTTTACATATTTTTTAGCAATCTGTAACTTGGCCTTTTTTTTATGTTTCTGGTGGTCTGCATCTTGTGGGCCCTCTGAGGTTATACTGGTGTATTCTTTCTTGTACTGTAATCTTTGACACATCTATACCTACTTCTTGGAAACAGTTCTTGAGCTGTTCAGCAATTGCAAAAGCTTTTGCTTCACAGCTGTATCTTCAGTCATAAACTTCAGTATCTTTGTGTGGTGAACTAGGTTCATTTGCTATAGCTAAGCCCATCGTTTGTTTTGACTCATACAACATACCAGAAAACCTGTAACACATAACTCATGACAACTGTCGGTTACTGTGTCAGGTGAAATTGAAAAGTGCTTGTTAGGTAGTTCTTCAGGGTTTTTGGAACGGTTAAATGTAAAGAAATGTATTTCACTGAGACGAGAACACAAATTTCCAATAAGATGTGATGGTAAATGCTTTTTTGTTTAGTCCTTCAGTAACACAGCAAAAGACGGTGCTGCCTCACAGCACCTGGACTGCTCAGGTATGGGTTTTAGTCCATCTCTTCAGTTTAAGCTGGTTGCCTCCATGCCACTGTGAGTGTGTGGAGGCTGTCCAAAGACATGCGTTTCAGATACATTAGTCGCACTAAACTCCACATCCTAATCCTCCAGTTTCGGGGCTGGGAGTATGGCCAACAGATGGACCCCATAAATCCACAGCTCTCTCAAAATAACTGTGGATGAGAATGAGAAATGGGCCAGATGTACTGCAGGCGGTGAATACTGGAAGTCAATCTGGAAGGATCCACGGGAGTATGAGATGGTGAGAGCTTTTCCACCTAAGGCTTTGTTGATGGGATTTACAAGATTAAAAAAAGTATAATCCGTTAATTTGTCTCATGTGAATAGATTTATGAACTTCATCCCCATTGATTGCTGAGATTAAAGAATATACCCACTGTAGATCATGCATGGTTTAAAAAGCTATTCAATTGATCACCCAGTGTCTGCAAGTATAATGTGGCCACCCTACCCTTTAGGGGGTTGTAAATATGGAGGCCTGAACTCCAGGGTGGAGTCTGGGCATAAGGCTGACAATCCCACCCTGTGGAAAAAAAAACAATTGTTTTCAAAACCTTAGGGAAAGGCAAACCAGCCAGATCTACTAGAATTGGAGTGTAGAAAACTGGAAGTCGGTTTTGAGGCAAAGCAGGGTTCTTCAAGGACCCCACTGCTGTGGAGTTGACGAGGATTAGTTGTATCCTAAAGTAAACCCACAGATTTGAAAGATTGTCTACTTCCATTTTCACATCACTGTAGATGAAGAATTTGAACAGACGCATAATGTTTGCTAAAGTCAAATAACAGCTTTCTACCCTAGAGTCTTTCGAAGTCTCTGTCTTTTGTTTGGTCTTCTGCCCAGTGACAGTTGCCCCTGCAGATGCTGCAGTTATGGTTGGTAACACAGGCTTTGCAGGCGTGTCTTTGTTCGAAGAAACAGGCACATTCTGTAAAACAGCCAAGGAACGGCGCTTACCGTATTGTCAACAGTTTAGCTCAGAAAGAAATTTCCCTCTCAATAAACCCAGCAAGAACAGAATGAGAACAATGCAGCTGAAAGGGAGAATTGTAGAGTTTGAAAATGAATGATTCTCTTCTTGGAAACAACCCAAAAACACAAATATAGATATGAGAGCGATAAAGACAGATGGAAAAAATCCCAAATCCCAGGAATCAGCACTGAATTATCAAATATCAGATGCAGTGGTTACAAAGGATGGAAATTAGGGTATTGAAGGGATTAATATGAAATGCCGAATAACAAATGTCCGGAAAAATGCCCAGTCGGTCCTTTGACTCATTGAGGTGAGCCATCCCACCTTGGACACATCTTTGGATTTTATCTCCTTGGGCTCCCCCTTGCTGTCAGCTTTCTTTGATGCTTTATCATCTGCTTTATCATCTGTTACTGGTTTTACAGGTTCACCTTTTGAAGACTCAGTTTTGGGTGGTGGGGCAGATGGGCTCTGTAACAGAGTTGAGTGCAGCCTTTACCTTCCAAAGAGCTTCAGGCTAACAGTCCTAGCTTTGACTCAATAGGAAGTGTCACACCAGCCCTCCTAGATAAAGGATGTGTTGCTGGAGAGAGAGTGTGGGCCCACAGACTTGTTGGAAGACAAATAAATGTTGGAAGACACAGAAATGCAATGCAGGTATCAATGCTTCAGTTAAGAGGGCAGAAATATTTACAGTACTTAAAAATTCACACAGTCAGTTACTTAATATAGCATACAAAAAATAAGGAGTATTCAACTGAAATCCTTGAACTTTAAGGCTTTCCCTCTGTTTTGTGGATCTTTCCATCTTTGCTGTACTTATGGCTTCCTTCTATATTGCAAAACCCCATCACTTATGGTGTATTATCAACATTTTAACTTGCTGGAGCCTGACTATCTTGCATTTTTGGAGTTTCAGCTTGAGTTTGTGTACAGGTTTTGTCATT
Source organism: Heterotis niloticus (assembly GCA_018136845.1). Taxonomy (NCBI): domain Eukaryota; kingdom Metazoa; phylum Chordata; class Actinopteri; order Osteoglossiformes; family Osteoglossidae; genus Heterotis; species Heterotis niloticus. Next base: position 23,198,940 of record CM030896.1, read on the forward strand.
GTTGACGTTATTCAGTTTTTTTCATCTTCAGTTTCTGTTGATGTGATCAATTTTTTTCGCACAATCTGTTGTGGGGTCCACTTGAACAATTGCTGCTTGGGTTGCTGAAAGAAGAGTTTTGAAATTAACAGGTTGTTGGTCTGGCAGAACCTGGTTAGATGTCTAGCTTCATTCCTTTTACCACTTCCAAGCACTTGGCCTTCTTTTTCGTGCCCTACTATTTCTGTCACTCATAATTATTAGTATATCCTGTTTGCATGTTGTTTTCCGCTTGCACTTGATCATAGAACTGAAACTTCATTATTTTTGCATCTGTTGCTGACGCATATATCCAATTGATAGTCGTGCTGATGTATGTTCCTCATACACAAATAAAAGTCAAACACTCACCAACTTGTTGCAGCCCTGGGCAAATTGGATGCACTTTGGTGAATAGAATGCAAATGACAGAGTACTAGAAGTGTTATGGAAAGAGATTAAAAAGTTGTGCTTAAAGAAAGTGAAAGTGGGCAAAATGGATGACTGGCTTTGAATATTGTCCAAAGCATAGAGAAGCTAGAACTAAAGGAGAAGAGGGGGAATCTGTAGAACTGAACTCAAGTTTTTATGTGGTGCTGGAATGGCAAAAGAAATGTATTGTGGACACAAAAATATAATCGGGGATATTAGAGAAAGAACCAGCTTGGCTTAAACTGAGAATTAAAGAGAAACGTGAAGCTTTGAACGTGAATGCTTAAAGACACTGAAGGATTCACTTGAGTACTAAATTATGCTGAGAAGTTCAAGAAAAGATAGAAGGAATGAGGATGAAGCAGATATACAGTCGTTTCTACCTGTGCCTTATGACCAGGAACTGTTGATAATGAAAGAAGTAGTACTGTAAGCATTGAAGCCTTCTTAAACAACAAAACAATGGGCATTGATGGCATTACCCTGGAAATACTCCAGCAATTGAACCCAGCCTCTACAGTACTAGCAAATCTCTGCTGCAAAATTTGGAAAACGTTATGGCCAACAGGCTGAAAAAAAATCAGTGTTCAAACCAGTCCTAAAGAAAGGTGATCTGACTGTCTGAAAATTATTAAACAGCTAACTGGGTTACCTGATACGCACTGCATGGGTCAGAAACTGAAAATTTAAAAGTAAATACATAAAATACTTACTCTGTAATACTAATACATAATACTGTATTACCCCAAAGTGAAAAGCAGTAAGTACATAACTGTTGTTAATGCTGTTGAACACGTTTGCTTTGTCATTCATGTGTTGCACAAACTTGAACACCTGCACACCAAAAAGGTGGTGAGAGTGCATCAGTGAGAGTGATCTTTATTTTTCATGTAATTCACTAAACTGTATGTATGTATCAGAGCATTGACTTTATTGCACTGCGTGAATGAGCCAGTAATCTGTATAGCACCACAAGTGTGTATGTGTGTTTGACTAATCAAAAGCCTAACTGAGGGTGAGAAGTACCTGTTTGCTAAAATTCAAGAAAGGGAAATTATTAATTTAAAAAACAAAGCCATAAAAGTATACTGTTTGTACAAAAAAGCAAGGTTTAATTTGTAAGTGAAAAGACTACATGAAAGGCCATATGGTGATAAGCGAGAGTAAAGAGAAGTGTTTTTAGCCCAAGGAAAAAAATTAAAATAATTAAAAACAAAATTGATGTTGCAAGCTACCAAAAATCAAACTGAAAAGCTGAAATGAACATTGCCATCATCCCAGGCACAATTTGATGACTACAACAAATCGCTGATGCAGAGTCAATAAGGAATTTGTTTCCTGCTCTTTCTCCTTATTCGGCATGACAGTGGGTCCCACAGTTGCTCTGACAGCCTTCCCTACCCCAGTAACTAAAGCATTTCTACATTTCCACAGGTTCCATAGTGGCTTTCAGCTAAATAATTCAGTTAATTCATACACCTTTATAACATGAGTACTGAGGAATGAGGATTATTTAAAATATTTTGAGTCTGTATTTCTGCATCTTCCAAAGATTAACAACTTTGAATCAGTAGTTAGTCTAGATAAATTCAATATTATTTTTGATATTATTGATGAAAAACAATAAAGAAATTAAAAAAGCAAAGAGCATAAAATAATAAATGTAGTGACTTTCTGCTGGTATACCTTGAGATTTTCTTTTGTAGTGAATTGCGGCTTTGGGTCTTCCTGTTTTCCTTTGACCGCATCTCCAAATCAGTTAACTGGTGAGCACCTCAAGAGAACCTCCTCCAGCTGTAGGTGTAGCTTTGGCAGGAACTGCTGATGAGTTCTACAGTCAGAACACATGCATTTACTTTCATGAAGAGAACTACATTAATAAGCAAAACAATTAAAACTTGTTTTTTAACAGTTTCCGCGGATGCACGTGTAAAATACTGAAAAATACACTGTTTGGAACCCCTGTTCTAATGATTTAGCTGAGCTGTTTGAGCCACACCCACAGCACACACAAACCCATTCTAGACAACTGTGTGGTTCTTGCTTTATGGCCACAGTTTGGGGAAGAAGCTCCTTTCCTGCTCTAGCGTGACTATGCCCCCCCATGTACAAAGCGAGCTCCATAAACCATTTGCCCAGGTTAATGTGGAAGAACCTGAGTGGCTGCACAGAGCCCTAACCTCAACCCCACTGAACCCCTTTGGGATGAACTAGAATGCACTATGACCCGACCTTCACCGACCACTGATGCTCTTGTGGCTGAATGGGCACAAATTCCACAACAGAACTCCAAAATATGGTGAAAAGGGAGGGCTGTTACAGCAGCAAAAGGGGAACAACCACCATCTTAATGTTAAGGGGTTTGGAATGGGAAGTTCAACAAGTACATCTGGATGTGGCACTGAGGTGTCCGCATACTTTTGGCCATGCAGTGTACACCTCAAATGAAACCATGACACCACTTTTAAAATTCAACATCTATGCTAATGACTGAAGTTATGCACCCATTAGACTCCAGTAGCAAAGATGAAGGAATGGAGAAGTGGAGGAGATATCATAATAATAATAATAAAGTAGGTAACATTAATTGAGAGTCACCTACAGTGTGTGAATAAGTGATGTTTAGAAACCTAAGACATCCTTCATTTTACTTTTAATTCCCTTTTAACGCTTTACTTTTACATTTATATTTATTTGATAAAACTGATGTGATTTATTTTTTATATTTAAGTATTAACGTATACATCCATGAGTCTTTATTATCCACTGATCACAGTCACAGTTTTGCAGCATCTCTGTTCAGAGGTCGGTGAACAACACAGAGTTAAGACTCATTTTTACGCACCATTGCAGGGGGTTGTGCAGTAGCTTAGACTCACCTGGCTTCCTTAGGCTTTTGTACTTTAAAGCTTATCTAAATTAGCTTCTACCTTTGACAACGGATTCATTTATTCTTATCAGTCATCATTGGCATGGTTTATTATTGTTTATCACTGGCTTGGCATTCTGTAACTTGCTGTTCTGTTGGAACCATCTTGCTTGTACTTACAGAACATGCAAATATCTACTCCATCCTCTTCAAAACAAATATACATTTTGCCTGGAGCATCTGAGCTTTAGGCAGAATTATGTTCCTCTGTACTGAGAAGGGGCAGGTGGCAAAAGGTCCCACATAGGTTTATTTTTCTGGGAGTTCTTTCGCCAGGGATTGCTTTCAAAGTACATTTGGGGACAATCCAAATGTCAATGAATTTCAAATAACAGAAAAGGAGAAAAACACAGATAAAGAATAGAATAATCGTATTTGACCCAGACAGAATGTGAGGAACAAATGTGTTCAGTTCATATGTGATATGGAGAATTTATTCAGACTTCTCCATATCTGGTATTTTGTTTAAAACTGGTTTTTGTTAAACTAGATCCAGTTGAGGGGTCTTAAATTTGTCTCGGCATTATGAGTGGTTTCGTTAGGTCAAATGAAAGGCCTCTCTGATGTACATGGGTACGTTATGTACTGCCCGGGCTTGCTCTTTTTTGAAAACAGGATGACAATTGTTTTCATGCACACTTACAGAATAAAGATAGCAACCAAGCTTTCTTCTAAACAACCATTAAATACATCTTAAAAAGCCATGTGTGGGAAAACAGACCTTTAAACAACCAGTAAAACTGGCATCGAAAGCAAAACCTAAATAATCAATTCATTTACAAGTCACGATCCATGGCAGCTGTAATGCTATACAGTTCTTTTTGCAGCTTTAAATGTTGATAAATGAAAATGTTTTGTAACTTCGTTTTGCATAGAAATTTTATCAAAGGGAAAAAATCCATTATCTGCAGCTTTCTTGAAATGCAATTTAAATGGCAACGATATACAACAAAGTGATGTTTCCTGCAAGGTAGAAGGTTATAAATGTAGGTATGAATTAGTGTAAAAATATAATGACCTGTAGGAAAAGTTGATATTAAAGATAAAATCCAGATTACTTTTATTATAAAATTTTAGATTAATGTACAATTTTTTTTAGGTAATACAAAGCAAATTTTAATGGGTAAAAAGTTAAAAATTGTAAAATTGTAAAATACTTAGTATTTTACAGGCAATGTCTGGCATCTAACCCTGCATGTTCAGCTGTTAGTGGCTTAAATTGTGTATCTTTTCCACTGCAATCCAGCAAAATACTGTTAAATCCACTGAGTAAATGAATAGGAAATCCAGCAAAGCTAGATATGTGGTTTCCAAGGTTTTCAAAGGATGGGTTCCAGGTCAATTTGTAATGTTGGTGAAAGGAAAGACAGAAAAAAATATATCTGACAAATGTAGAGCCAAGGAAAATAGTAGTCATATTGTTTAAAAAAACACACACACAGTATGTACAATAGTTACACAGAGATGTCACACAAAAAATAATTTGACATCTATAAAGTTAAACCCTTTTTTTTGTTTTAAACAGACAGAAGAATGAGAAGAGAGATATTGGGGGGGCTGTACCTCAGATTTGCCAGGTTTGTTGCTAGAGGCCTCTGCCCCTGAGGTGCAAGTGGTCTGTTTGGGCTGAGACTGCAGAGGAAAACAGCGAAAGAATCAAATGATTTGTTGCTCCTCACTTTTTCATCTGTCTCCTTACATTAAAGCACAATGAGATACAACATAAAAACAGCCAATGGCGAAAAAACAGAATGCACACATCCCTCTATCATGGCCCTCCACGATAAGGATAGAAATGATGCTAAAACATGCTCACCACTTGATGGATATTTGCATATCACAGCATAAGTAATATGTCTGTATATGGGCGTTATGAAAGAGAAAGTGAACCTGTGTGGAGCTGACTTGCTGAAGGTAGTAAAATCTGTCCCAGCATTTTGATGCTAAACTGTGTGTTTTAAGATCCATCGTACACCACAACATTACGCACCAGTCACATTGGGTGTAGACAGCACAATGCAAGCCACAATCTAGCTGCTAAGTCAGCTAACCCACAAAGTCTTACAACTGTTGTCATCATAACATTTATGTAAAAACTAAAGCTGTAATTCCATGATTATTTAAGTTTCATACAATGTATTAATTTTAACATACCAGGTTAGTATTACTCTTAGTAAATATATAAATAAATTGTTGTAAGTTCCATCCATCTACTCTATGAAAGTTTTTATTCAGTAAGAGTCACAATCTCTCAAGTAAGTGGTGTCATTCGGACAACTTTTAGGCCACAGAGGAACACAAATTTTCAGTTTAATTCAATTCAATGCAATTCAGTTCAGTTAAATTTTATACCACATGCTTCTCACGGGGACACAAAGGGCTAAACAACAGATCAAGAAACATGTCACACTCAGATATAACAGATATAAAGTAACCCTAGAGATAAAAGGTATACTATACATTTAAGGGCTATAAAACTAGACTATGAAAGCTATAAAGTAAGGCAACTAAGGAAAGGAAAACAAAAAACTCAAACAGTGAGGGAGGAAAATAAAATTAGTAGATTCTTTAACAAAAACTCACAAATTTCCCAGAACTAATAGAAAAATCATATATGATTTACAACTGTTTTGCAGATAAGTACAGTTTTTATTAATGTTCACCTTTAAAATAATTATGTTTATTTATACATGAGCATAGGCATGTTGCAAGCCTCTGGATGTTTTTCTTTATTAATAACTTACATTGTTGTAATAGCCAAATGTTAAGATGTCAAGGAAACAAGTTGCCCACGTAAATCAGGGAAAATGGACAATTTGCAGCATTTTGCACGTAGATCTCTATTATCAGATGACTTTATAGTAATTCAAATAAGTAAAACAATGTATTAGTGTGTAATGCTTGCAAAATAATAATATATAATTAACTGTATCAAACCTGTAAATCTATACTTATGATAGCATAAATACAACAGACAAGGAAACATACTCTGCAGAAATTGAAACATGCCAGATGCCAAGGGACAGCAGTTTTTGACATTTAAGTGACCGGTACAGCTGCTACAACAAGAATTTTTTCTTTTAGCTGTTACCTTTTCCCAAAGCAGTACAATGTGTGGTTTGCCTACTAAGCTATGTACAATTATTTACCTATTTATCCAGACTAAAGCAACTAGGTGTGGTAAGAATTGCCCTAAACTGGCATTACTTGCTGTCATTAAGAGTTCTAACCCTCCTAGATTTTTGGCAAGCAGTCCAGGTCGCCACTGGTTAACAAGGTGTCACACCTGAGCAGTGATCTCAGTGGTTTTAAATCTGTAGAAAGGGTCTCCACCTTACAGAATTAATTTAACATAATAGTATTTTTGTTATATCGAAACAAAGAGGTTACACTGAAAAAACTTTTCTGGTGTTAGTAATGCTGCTCAAGAAAAACTTCTATACATTCACATATTTTTTACATATGTCTGAATTAATGATACCACGGTGTGGATTGTAGATTTGTATATAATGTTACTCAAAAGTTGTTCCATTGCATTTGTTTAAATCCCCATTGGTCTGTTTGTCTAATATGTCACATTACCAGTTACATGAATTTAAAGTTTTGATTAAAAGAAAGACATTATTTGCCAATACAAGCTTTTCTGGGAGCCTTGAAATGAAATTCTCCAAATATGTCCTGGATTGGTAATCTTCCATACAATCCAACTTTATTTGTTACTAGACTGGAGAAACATGACAATTTGTATGTTGCAACAGTGTATTTTTCTTCTTATTCTTTGCTCATTTGCACAGACTTAGGGTGTGCTTATGAGAATCTTGTTTAGCAGGTAGGTTTATTACATTGGGAAGAAATCATATGACACGGAACAATAAAAGCTTTCAGGCTCCTGAAGGCCTCACCTACAGATAAATAATTATTTAAGGCCCATGGTCCTATGGAAATCAGGGTTACATTTCTAGAATCTGAATTTTTATTTGTAGGTAAGATTTACATTCATTTATTTCTCAAGGTGCTTTCTGGTCCAACAATTTTAAAAGTAGCAATAACAACTGCAGGTGGCTTTTAGATTTGGACATGTTTCACACAAAATGTGCAAACTACTATGTCTTAAGTCATTTAGGAGTGGAGATCAGTAACCGGTATTTCAAATGATGCAAGGGTAAAAATCAGTGTAACGGGGTTTAAGCAATGCCAGTATACAAAACAGTAGTGAAGACTGCAAACAAGAAGTGCTGATGTAGGTTAATAAAATTTGTTTTACATTTATCATTTCTGTAAAGCTCTCTTTGTTTGTCTGCTTGTTACTTTCTTTATGCACAGCTTTGTTGTTCAATCCACAGACACAATATTTGGCACATAGGTATTTCTCACACTATCTTATACTTAGAGTAAAATTCTAATGCTCAAATTCCTGCTCCTACTGTTGTACCGTTGAGCAAAGTACTTTAGATACCCCGAAATGTTCCGATAAAACACAATTGGAGTATCAATGGGTATATCAGTGTAAAATATCTTAGCTGACACTGCAAGTTAAGAACTCCTCAGCACAGCCAGAAACATGTGTTCACAAGCCTCACATTTTTTGTCTTTGGTGTAATGACAGGGTCCTCCTTCAATAGTTGTGCTGGGAGACATTAATGCCACTGATGTCAATACAGGAAGTTTAGTAACTGAGTCAGTATCCTGCTTTATGTGCTTTAACCAGGTATATACCCTCCCCCCAAGCATTTATACCATTTATACCTCAATGCAGTACTTTTGCCAGATCAGCTAAAATTTTTAGGTTGTGTAGGCCTCCTTAAGCAGAGGTTCCAAAGTATGGTGAGCATGTGCTAACTAGAGTACAATTAAAATAGTTAAAATTTATAAAGTAAAAATGTAAAGAAAAGTGCAAAAATATTATCCATAGAAAATGGCTGTTGTTATATTACTAGATTTTGAAGGATGTGTTCTTATTTCTTTCCTGTTCTTACTATTTCCAACTGTGAGCTGCTACGAGGAAAGATGACTGCAAGCGCAACACAGAAATACGCCGTCACATTCACGGTGCAGTCAGCCTGTTTAAATTTGTCTCGACCACTCCCTAGGTGAAATGTGATGGTATTGTATGTTTCTAATGGAAATGGACCACACCTCAGCATGAGCGTCTGAGTATCACCAGACACACCAGTTGCTGAGGATGGCCAGGGACAAAGCAGGACGGTTTGGTAGCAACCAATGACAACACAGAAAACAACAACGATAAGTCAGTATGAGTTTGCACGCAAACGTCAAAGAACGCAGTGAACATTTCGCAATAAATGGCTGAGGGCCCCAGATTGATTTTTTTAGCCAAAAGGATTTCATGTTTCCACCCAAATACTATTTCTTCCATATGCTGTAGGAAACAAAAATGGTTGGTGGTAAACATTGTCACACCCAAACGGGTGCCCAGAGGGTGTGGCCAATTGAAGAAAACAAAATGCAAGCAAAATTTAGCAATGTAAGGAATGTGTCATAACCAGAAGTACTAAAGTAAGATAAACAGTATATATATGAGTTCTGCCTCCTACTTAAAATGAAAGGCAAATCGGTTATGCTCTTAACAGAGACTTAAACAATAGCAAAAGTTTTTGTTTCCTGCCCTAAGAATTTATGACTAATAGGGTGGCATTGTGAGCCCCACCCCTCAACCGCAGCAACAGTGTATTTCTGGAAATGGTCCATGATTACGTTTCTTTAGTCCTCAAGAGTTTGGGTCTCGCTCTGTTTTCGTACGCAAGGATGCCTCTTTATGTGCCCGTATCTGTGCCCTTTGATGCAGAAGAAAAAGCTGGCTGACACTCTGCTCCTTCACTAAAAATAGCAACACCAATAGCACATACACAAAATGTGGCGTAGCGGGGGGGGGGGGGGGGGAGAAACAGCAGATGAGGTTGCGTCCTGGCACCAAAGCTAAGATTTGCAGCTACCTCTAGGAAATGAGAAGAAAGCAATAATCCGTGAACCAACGTCACACTGCCCAGTTATAGTTGATAAGCTGCTTTTGAAGAGAAACTGGGTAAAAGGAAAATATAACCAAGGCCAAAGAGCGCCAAAATGAAGTGTTTGTGATTACAAAAGTTCTCTGCATCTCCTGCAGTGACTGCCCGGGTTTAAACTTAATGCACAGGCGCCCAGTACGTACCATCAGTGTGCTTGTATGTCAGCCTCTCCCTCAGTCAGTAAATTTGCAAGTCCAGTAAAAGCTCCCAGGGCTGAGATTTGCGAGTGTGCTACTTTCAGCTCCGGTGTTTATCAATTGCACCGATCCTTCACACAAGAGAAAAACTGAGGAAAAAATCTAAAAATCCTCCCACAGCACAAACTTGAGCAGAGCGTCATTTAAGCCCCACCCTCATCTCCCACAAGGCAGTGCACCATCCCTCAGGCAACGATTGGCTAAGAGAAGAATTATGTCCCCACCCCTTTTGGCCTAAGCCAGGAAAAATGAAGAGCGGACTTGCGTTTCTCTGCGTGTTATCTCACATTATGAAGCTAGCCTGTATGGAAATGACTATTTGAGAGCGTCTGGCAGAGCTTAAGTTGCAGACGAAGGGGAGAAGCAGGCACAAGGCAAGGCCGTCCGCGCTTGGGCTAGGCTTGTAACTCTGGGCCGTGGGTGTGTCAGGAACACTCACTGCCCTGGAATCTAAGAGTGGTTACCAAAACACACAGAGGGGAGGGAATAAAACTGCGTCGCACAAAGCTGAGAAGCTTCGCTTTAGGATCATAAGGAAATGGGGGGAGGGAGGAAATGGCATGGCGAGAGGAAAACTGTTCCAAGCCCAAACTTGCTTCCTCTGCAGTTGTGCTGTAGGTTCAGCGTTGCACCACTGAGATAAAGTCATGATGCACCATTTGAAACCACCGCTTCACGTGTTTGACACTCTTCTGCAAGGCAGCTTACATTTTTTCGCGAATAACAACTACTTACCCTTTTGTACTGCAGACTGTTCTTATTGTAGCAGTTTGAGGTTACGTTCTAGCTCAAAGGTACAGCAGCAGGAGCAGGATTCCTTCTCCATTCAGTTTAAAATTAAAGCTGCTGTCATTATGTTACATGCAAGGCTTTACTGTTCAACAGTGAGATAAAGAAAGTGTAAAATTAATTTTAAATATCAGGTACTAAGTGGTTCTGGGATGGGCTGCTGACCAGGATGAAAATGTCAGTTAATGAAAGTGTCAGATGTCGAGAATTATATCTGAAGTGGAAAAAATAACGTCCGGCAACACTGCCGAGGTTGATCCAGATCATGATCAAAAATCAAGGTTGGTTATATGCAGTGTTTCCCACTGAATAGTATTCTTGGCCTGATCATCATCAAGTAGTATCTGCAGCCATCTTTGTTAGGATTTTGTATAATCTCGATGGGCTTGTGTAGGCATTGATGGAAAAGAAAAATGTGTTTACATGGGCCTGAACCTGAACAAATGAGAATTTTACATAACATCAGAGCCTTTGCGTGCAAACACAGCAAGTTTGTAGGGAATGTTGCAGGAATTCTTTCTAAGGCAAAGAGTGCCTCCTTGTGCTCAGTAGGGTGCATCTCTAAGACAAATTCTCAGGCGATCTCCTTGATCCAAGAAGAGTCCAGAGAGAAACTAGTTAAAACTTGAGGTAGGAAATGCTTTTACTGTGCCATCAGAAACGATGCTTTTTCCGTTTCCGCTCAGTACTGTGGCAAGCACAGCTGTGGGTGTCAGTGAGGTAAACAGAAACATCATGGTGGTTGCCATAGCACAGCACCTATTAGAGTCAAGAGAGATAAATGGAAATGTTGCTCTCAGCCTGGGGAATCACCTTTCTGTACCAAAGATAATACTTCAAGCCTATCTAGCAAACAGCCACAGCCGGTGCCCATCCCTGTACTATCGCTCACTCACCCAACCCCAGTATGCAAATTGACACCAACTGCTGTATTTATGGTACCGGGCTCCTACTCTAGGGTTGCCCCAGTCTTGTCACAGCTGTGAAGAACACCCTGTGTTTTTTCTTTGCACCTTTATTTCCAAGTAAGTTATCGCCCGTTGAAATGAACCATTATGTGGGAAATAGAGAATTGCTGGCTGTTAACATTAATGCTGAAAGGGTGGAAATATCAGTAAGCCACAGTAGAGGTGAAAACATTTCGCTGTACATTTCTACACAAAAGGCAGACATTTCCCTCACATTTGTGAAGCTAAGCCTTAGAACGTTCAGATATCGAGCCACTGGGTGCAGAGTCTACAAAATGTATCCCAAGGATCTAACGTGAGTCAGCTGCAAGAACATGACCCTCCCTTTCGCATTTGCCCTCCACCCTCATCTCGACTGTCTCACTCCAGCAGCAATGGCTGCCAACAAAAAGGTCATCCTTGGTTTTGCAGTAGGCCCTACAGAGCCGTCTATTTGAAAGATGCAGAGGTTTGGATTGCAGTGCGGAGATTTTCAGGCCATGGACATGATAACATTCACCTGAAAGAGACAACAGACCTGCTTCAAGGACAAGCGGGTTTTTAATCAACCCGATACAGAGAACCATTTACCCGAGCACTCAAGCACAAGAAAGGGCAGAGATAAGCTGGGGCTTTGGCGTTCTCCTGACACCGCTTTCATTTTCCCTCTTATTTTGTATGAGCCTTGGTGCTATGTTGGCTCCTCAAGATGGCATTAAGATGTGCAAGCACACATTTTTTAAAGAGTTCCTCTGAAGACGGCAGTGTTTTAGAAAATACGGTTGTTCTAACTGTTGCGTAGCAACTAACTGACTAAAAATGGTCTAACATGGTTGATGAAAGTCAGTTTCAACATCTTACTGTTTTACAGGAAATATGCGCTGAATGATTCAATAATTATACATAGTATTAATAATTATACATTTCATGATAAGTAGCTTTTAGCTTTTTCCACATGGATATGTTTTATGCAGATTGTTATAGGGTAGGACCACTCCATTTAGTTTAACTAATAGTTTTTACTATGCAAATTAAGGGATTGTTATACACAGCCCGGCCAAAAAAAACTCACCACCTGGATTTAACTTAATGTTATGATCTGGGGTTGCTTCAGATGGTCAGGTCTAGGTTCAGCAACGTTATGTGCCCAAAAAATGAGCTCAACTGACTACCTGAATATACTGAATGACCAGGTTTTTCCATCAGTGGATTTTTATTCCAAGATGACAATACCAGGATTCATGGGGCTCAAATTGTGAAAGAGTGGTTTAGGGAGCATGAGAGAGACATCATTTTTACATGTGGATTGACCACCAGAGTCTAGATTTTAACCCCACTGAGAATCTTTGGGATGTGCTGGAGAAGACTTTACACATCAGTCTGACTCTCCCATCATCAATACAAGATCTTGGCGAAAAATGAATGCAATTCGACGCAAATAAACGTTGTGACATTGCATAAGCTTATCGAAACGATGCCACGGTGAATGCGTGCCGTAACGAAAGCTAAAAGCAGTCCGACGAAATATTGAAATGTGTGACTTTTTACTTGGCCTGGCAGTGTATTTTTCCATGTTAGATTGAATGGGCTGGAGGCAGTTTTGTGCTTTTCAAAATTAAGAACTCTACCTTTTGTTCAGATACTGCAGGTTATTTAAACAAGTTTTAAATGATTTTGGGCACTGTGTAATAGAAATTTTATTTAAGCACTTGCTGTAACTATGGATATGTTTGTTAGAATTTTATTTATTAGTCCATGGTTTGCTTTTGCCTTTAAACTGACTAATATAAACCAGGAATGTGGCGTGTATTGGGTTTCTGTCCTTTCTAGGTGACTTCAGTGTATTTCTGCACTATGGCCTAGGAGGAAATGTATTTTCATTTCCCTTGTACATTTGTATAACTATTATATAACTATTAAGTGAACATTGAAACTTAGAATCAATATGCACTATAAGGCAAATTTATGTATGTCAATAACCCCTTCTAATGACTGAGCTGAGCTGTTTAAGCCGCACCCACACAGCATGCAAACAAATTCTAGACAACTGTGTGCTTCCAGCTTTGTGGCCACAGTTTGGGGAAGAAGCTCCTTTCCTGCTCCAGCATGACTGTGCTCCCCCCCAGGCACAAAGCGAGTGCCATAAACACATGGTTTGTCCAGGTTGGTGTGGAAGAACTTGAGTGGCTCCACAGAGCCCTAACCTCAGCCCCACTGAACCCCTTTGAGACGAACTGAAACGCCAACCTGACATTGGTGCCCAACCTCACTGATGCTCTTGTGGCCGAATGGGCACAAATTCCCACAGCTGTGCTCCAAAATCTGGACGAAAGCCTTCCCAGGAGAGTTGGGATTTTTATAGCAGCAAAGGGGGAACAACTCCATATTAAAGCCTATGAGTTTGGCATGGGAAGTTCAACAAACACATCTGGATGTGGTCCTCGGGTGTCCACACACTTTTGGCCATATAGTGTAAGCAGAGGTGTATAAATGGGAGGAATACCCTCACTGATATGAACTGAAATTGTAGAATGCTATTGAAGGTTGCAAATGGCAGATTTGTAGTGAGGCTATCTAGAAAATAACTAATAAAATCCCTGCATTTCTCTTTCACCCGAATGAGGCCTCTATGTATGATTGATCTGACTGACTGTGATTTACAATACGTTACTGTGAGGATCAACTGGGCGGCAAGATCTTGGGCACAATAGAAATGTGGTCTGTTCTTCTCAGTCTTTTGCAACTATGACTCTCACTAGGGCAAGCATTTTGGAAGATGGCTGGATAAAAAATAAAACAAAGATTTTTTTTACCTCCGTCAGTGCATTTGATTGCTTCTGCTAACTGTGCCTAGTAAGTCACTGTAGAAGTGTGTAAATGGTAATACAATGAAACAGACTTTCCTTTTAAAAGGTTTAATCCAGTCCCCAAGTTGTCCTCAAGCAGTCAACCAGGCAGCCCATCACTGCAACATTTCTTCTGTACAGCAATGCCTGCTGCATGGGGTTCACGAACAGGGAGAAAACTTTTAATTTTCTACATACCATTTTGGTTCCTACAGTGGTACTGTGTCTGTGTTCAATTTCTGTAAAAGATTTTATGAAGGCTTTTCACTGAGTTTGGCTTTCCAAGCCCAGCTTAGACAGTGATACAATAAATGAAGTGCAAAATCCACAATGCATCAAACTGAAGTTTTGAGTGATGGAAAATTTTATACCACTATTACAGGGATTTGAGAAGCTTGTCCCTTTTTTTCTCCTGCACTCATTTCCCTTTCTGTCATTTACACTTTCTTTTTTTTCTCTATGCATCTGGAGTCTAAAGGGCAGAGATGACGTAGGCATGGCGCTAAACCGTTACAGCTTTCGATGAGTTGGGCTGCAGAGACAATTACTGGGAAGCTGTTGCAACGGCTGACAATGTGAGCCGAAGAGATTCGCAGATACGGGTCATGGCTGATAGGTGTTAGTAGAAAAAAATAAACTTTAATATTAAGAGACCTTCTGCAACTTGATAGCTTGCATTCCTGGTGGAAAAGGTTACTTGTTAAAATAGAGTCTCACTACTGTTTTCTAAACTTTTTTATTGCTTCTTTTGTTTGAGTTTTGCTGTGAGAATGCTGGAGGAGAGCTCATTTTTCTCTCTCAACGTAACTGCTTTCCCAGAGCGCCAAGACCTTTTTTATCAACAGCACCAAGCTGGATGAGAGTGTAAGAGTAATTAAAAAGTCTCACTGTAGTGGGAATTCTTACTGCTGGAGCCTCACCTTCTGTGTCTTACTTTTATGTTTTTTCCTTGAATAATTACTGTGGTGCAGCATTCTCTATCATTTTGCATGAGTTCATTCAAGTTTTTGTTTGCCTTTTTGTTGTTTGGTCTATTTTCATTTTTGTTTTCTTCACCTCTATTTTTCTTTTCTGTTCTTTGTTTTGTATTTAAACATTTCATTTAGTTTATCATTTTGCTATAGCTTTGAAGTCTGCATGTGTGACATCATAGCCGGAGGTAACTGCAGTATGAGACTGTGTGCTGTGACATGATGGCAGTACCCACGCACAGCCATGAACCATGTTCTCATATCTCACACAGTGTTAGTTGTTCTCACAAGGAGTAAAATAATACCACCTGTGCCTCTGCACCATTGCACCACTGACCAATGACCTGGGGAAATCGGGGAATACACACTTATCCCTAATAGCTGATCCTTTTATTCTTATCCCCTCTGACAGTGAGAGAGAGAGAGAGGAAAGCAAAGAAGGAAAGAGAAAAGCCACATGAATCTCATCCCTGCATTGAAACTTTACCGTTACATGATAGTAACATCTACCAGCATGCCAAATAATTAATTCTCTTCTTCTACAACCTCCTGTTCCATGTGATTTTTTTTTCCCCCTTGTGGTCTGGCTGGTGCTCCAATAGCATATGTACTTTTTAAAAAGAAACTTTTGTAAAGAATACAGTACTGAATTATTTAATAATGGTTTGGACAATATATTATACTGTAGTTAAAATAAGACAAAAAGGCCCAAACATATAAAAAAATGTTTGAAAAGAACTTACGGTATGATAGACTACTCTGCTATTGGGCCTTAACCCAGTCATAAGTCAAGGACAGTCTATATTTGGATGCCTTTTTTAGATGTGCAGTTATTTATTTTTAACATAATAAAGATTTATTTTTGTTCTAATAAATATGCTTTTTTGGAGGTCATACCGCTACATTTCTTCACACAAACTCTGTGTAACTCACTTATTGTGGCCTTAGCTTGCCATTTTAACTTTGAACCATTTCTCTAAGTGCAATTCCCAGGGTTGCATTTATGAAAAATGATGTTCCCATGTTTTCCACTTTATGTTGTGTCACTGCTCTGGTCTCTCAGCTGCTGCTCTTGATGTTGGGTTGTTATGGCAACTGTGTGGCTAATGCTGTGTCCTTTTCTTAAAGATCAGACTTGTAGAGATTCTAGCTGATTTGTTTGTCTTGAAAATAAGAATATAATGTGATGCATAAAGTAGCAGCAGCAGAGTGTTATGTAGCTCTAGTTTTAGCAATTAATCTTTCTGTGGCAAAATAATGCAAAAGACAGTCAAATATAAAGTGTAGTCTCTGTTCTTAGTTATTTTTTAAGAGCCTTAGGATATATTTTTTTTACTTTTTTATTCACATCCGTCATGCACTGTTTACATGTGTTGGTTTTAATCAGATTTTATCGCATGCATGAAGGTTTTTAACTATTTATTTTAGCATTTTAAATGAAGGATTTTAAATAAAAACAGGGGTGATGCATTTAAAAAAAAGCATTCTAAATTACACTAATCACACTAATTTATCAAATAAATTCTTATTAATAATCCCAGTATGTCTGTTTGGATTAAAACTTCTGCTGAATTTATAAATGTAAACCCCTGCAGAATTCAAATTATACATTTATGTTAGATTTGAGATTTGTACAGAACGCAAAACTGTTACTGTTGTGGCGCCCCATTGTGTGTACTGGCAGGAATTACTTCCAAATATCTTTCTTTGCATAAGAATGGCTGTTGAGGGGGCTGTGGGTGCTTCTAGTGGGGTTGGCAGGGTCTCTTAATAATAAGGAGTGACAGCAATGTTTAATGAATACTGTGAATTAATTTATTGTAAACCTCTGTTGTCTCCCCTCACTTAAGTCCTTTTGCCTCTTTTTACACCTATACCTCCCTTTGGGGACAGCGGTCAGCAGTGTGGTTACCCACTCTGAAAGGTGTGTACAAATCCATCCTAACCTGAAAGTGTGTGTTGCCTAAACCTCACGCATGTGCTGACCTATTCTGCAAAGTCACGTTAATATCCTTGTACATGAATCCTACTTCCACAGGAAACGTTACAGTGCACCGTTGCTGTTCTGTTTTTGTGCAGGTAGCCTGCTAACTACTCACTAACCAGATAAGATTTTTTGTTTGTTTTCAGTCCTATCAATATAATGTTTTATTCTTGAACTGTGCTATTCTGAAAAAGACTCAGGCAGAAGAAAGCACTGAAATGTCATTTAAAAGCTAAGTTAGGACAGAGGACCTCAACATTGATTATTTCATTTCATATTGTATTTACGGTACCTGTGATGCTGTTTTTTTTATTCTTTTTGGCTTTAAGTAGGCGTTGCTGTTGTTGCAAAAAAAAAAAAAAAACTTGCTTTGGAGGCTTTGTTTTGAGCACAGTGTTGAAATAAACAGCAGAGCTCACATTTTACCTTTCTCAGGACTGACGTCTACTATTTTAGTGAAAACATCTCCAGAATTCAGTTGTCCCTCCACAGCCTTATAGAGCGAGCGGAAAAAAAAAAAAAAGAAAAGAAAAAAAAACGCAAGGATCGACGTAGGGAAAGCAGGGTAGCCATGACAACGACACAACCTTGATGACTGAAATGGTGAGTCAGAAGCAATGGGAGAGGAACATCACATTCACAGGATGAATGTCCCTCTGATTGCATGCCAGCTTTCTGTACTGTTTTAATTTTTCCACTCATTCACCAAAACAAACACTGTCTTATTCTTGTGCAGTTTACACTCAGTCTGCTAAACTACTCACCTATGTTACAGTCCACCAAGGATTCCCGCCTATTATAAAGGATTTTAAACACAAATAACATAATTATTAAACATTTAATGGACTCATTTTTTGGCCATCATATTTGCGTGTATTATGCAGCAGTGCTGTACAATGTTGGATACAAATTACATTTTCCTTCTACACTGCCATAAACATACTGTAATGTAAATCAACAATGAAATAAAATGTTAAAGGTGCATAATGAATGCATTTTTTACTTAATAATTTGGGGAAGTTGACAGCAATACATTAGAACATGTTCACACCACATAAGTATGAGACCCAATCCTATTAAGAGTATACTTGAGATACAACTGCTGAGCATTTTTGTTATTTTTGCTGGCTGGCTTCTGACTGCGGTCAGAGTTCCCAGGGAAATTCTGCAGTAAAAATTCCAGGCCTGGAGTTAATGGGATAATTCCCTGGATGGATAAATATACAGTAGCTGTCAAAATACTATAAATAATTCAATTTTGTGCCATTTATTGGGAAGTATCACTGTGGGGTGCTGTAAATAAATACATTATTTGCACCAGTGTGCCCTGCATCTGCACCAACATTATGTTAGTGGTGGAAGAGACCCACTTCATCAGCTGCCTCCTATCACAGACAGGAAAGCTCATATCATTCCCATAGACCCCCCTCACCCTCTCCACCATCTGTTTTCACAGCTGCCATCTGGAGACACTATCACAGCTTGCAGGCTAAGACTACCAGGCCCGGGAACAGCTTTTTGAGGCAAGTTCATGAGGACTGATCATCACCATCACCACTACTTACCATGACCCACTGTATCATTACCAACACCACTGTGTGTTTGCACTACAGTGTTTGCAGTTAGCTTACTTCACATTGTCATTAATAGTCTTTAAATGTAGTGCATATCCAACTGTTCACATCTGTTTCACCTGTTTTTGCCATCTTCTGTTCTGGTCACGGTAAGCTTGTACATGGTGCATTATCATGCTGGAAGTGTCCATGTGAGTGTGGATAAACTGCAGCCGTGAAGGGATGAACTTGGTCAGCAGTGATGTTCAGATATGTTGTGTCATTCATATCATTTCTTCAGTGGGCCTCAGGGAATCTGTGCCAGAAAAAATATTCCCCACAATATCATGTTGCCACCACCGACCTGTACTGGTGACACAAAGCAGGATGTTTCCATGGAATCATGTTGCTTGCTCCAAGTTCTAATCCTTCTGTCAGCATGATGGATCAGGGTTATGCAACCACGTAACCTTTTTCCACTTCATAACAATCCAGTTTTGATGCCCCTATGCCAACTGGAGATGCTCATTCTTGTCCTTCTCTGACAACATGGTCTTTGGCTGATGTAACCCATTCAAAACAAAGTCCAATGAGTGCTGCGATCACACCAATGTTAAATTTGAGATTTAATTTGCCCTGTTGTTGCCCATTTATTTTCTCATAGTTTTCATAGTTCTCCGTTGTGCATGAAAGCCTACAAGCACAGCCATTTGGGAAATGCTGGATCTGGCACACCTGCTCCCAACTATCACATTCAAAGTCACTAAGGTCATTTTACCCATTCCGACACTCAGTAGACCACTAACTGATGCTGGAACCATTGGCTGGCCTGATTTATACCACACACTACAGTCATGATGTATGAATTGCTGGAATGGACAATTGGTGTGGGTTTTTTTAACCTCTCAACACCATTCACCCAGTCCAGCTGAGAGAAAAGCTCATCAAAATGACTGGCTGCACCTACAGATGTGGACAAAAGTATTACTACCCTTCCACTTTGAATTTTGAACGGAATTTTAAATTGTGTTAGCCAAACACTAAATGTAATAGGTTAAAAACTAATATTATTTTCACCAATCAAGCTGCATAAGAGAACATATTAAATCCCACTTTGCCCAGATTTTGTTTATGTACAGTAACTACAGTTTCCTTGCCCTTACGCACAATTATGTTTCTCGGTCCTCAAAATGTTCCGATGGAAACCACATAAATCAGATGAGTCACATTCATTTCCCACAAATATTTGGACAATTTGATGATGCAATGTTTGCTAGTGGCTAAATGCGGCTTCTGCACCTTAAAGTGCTGCACCGGTTAGTTTCCTCTGTAAAAAGTGGGATGATGTGGAAAGGTAGCAATAGAATATTGAGGACAAATAAGACAGCAGCCTTTTTTCATAAAATATGGGGAGGTCTTCAGAACTAATTGTCTTTCATCCTTTTTCTAGGGGTTCGGTCGTCTCCTTTCTTTTTTAAGGTGCTCGGATAATCAGTAACTTAGTAGTCATTTGGCTGTTTTTTAATTTCTTATTCTGTCTGCCTTTGGTGACTCTAGAGTGGAGCACGAACCTGACTTCTGCCAGCATAGTTAGCGAGGCAGAGCCTAACTAACCCGTGCACCAGGCATGGTCATGGTCATAGTTATTGCTTACCCCCAGGTTATACAAACTGGGTGTATTACATCCATCCACAGTGAATTTTTCTCACCATCTTGTGATACATTGATCCTGCTAATTGTTTTAAGTCAAACATTGAGCTAGAGGATCGTAGCAGCACTAAGCATTACCTTTTACATTATTCCTTTTTTATTTTATTTACATTTATTTATTCAGCAGACTTGCTTTTCCAAAGTGATTCAGAAAAAACAAATTTTACAATTCTGCAGTGGGTAGAAGATGCTAGAAGATGCTGCTGATGTTCATAATAGATATTTTATTAATAATGAGGACACCTTTGAAATAAATGATAGATAAGCAGCACAGGAGCTATATATAGTGGATCTTGCATAATGAAATGTAGGTGTGGCAGAATTCTGTATCAACTTGATGAAAACTTTGCTGAAGGGAAGTTATAATGTTAGGTTGCCGACATTTGTCAGCCGCAGCCACAGTCTGGATTTATAGTCACATGCATGCGGTAGCCTTCAGTGCAGAGGGGTACACATGCACATGCTGGCAGTGTTAGGGAAAAGAAAAATGCACATTTAAATAGATACATACACTCTCATTAACAATTTATTTGTTTCATATAACGTATCACATTTATTGGAACACAACTTATCATATTTTTTAAAGAACTCTCTTCCAATCTGTATGTGTACTTGTCTGTTGAGTGTTTAAGTCTTGCTGGGTCCATTTATCTGTATGTCAGTCTTTTTTTTTGTTTAACTTTTTTAAAATTCAAATGTAACAACAAGCATAAAACAAATATAAATAGTCACGTCAATAAAGTATAACACTGTATGGAAATATGCATGGACTTAGTTATTTAAATAAATAAATAAATAATAAGAAAAAAGAACAAGAAGAAATAAAAACATCAGAGTTTGCATTTAAATATTGGAGGAACTATACAGCTACAAACGTTTGATTGTGCACCGTGGTGTATCTGTGTTTCCATCATAAACTGGGAAAGAAACTGGGAACAGCGTCTATAACTATTGCAAATTCTTGAGGAAGGAATCTTGTACTTCTGAAGAAATTAAAATATTCTGAAGCATATCCAAGTAGATGGCCTTTGTCAGTGAATAGCTATGCAAAAATATATTGTTTTGATGTCATCTTTTAATGAATTGCATTTGGCTTTTATGTGTAATATTTCTATTATTCCACACTGTACACGTATGTGGTGAAAAGTTGTGTTTGTAAAAAAGTTTCCCAAGATATCAAAGTCCAATAAGGAAAGCCCAGCAATTTAACTGGTATCTTATTCACATCAAAACTGTATTTTCACACAAAAACAATGCCACTTTTGTGTTCAAATATCAAAATTGAGATAATGTTCCAGTTTTTTTCTTTATAATAAAAGTAATGTTTAACCAATTTGTTGTTAAAAGTAATATTTGAAGTATGACAATCAAGGACATTTATACCATCCTCATTTACAGAATTGCATAATATATCTCTCTTTAGGTAATGTGGTCTGTTTCTTCATATGGAATAAAAAATCTTCACATTAATCTCATTAATAGTAGTTATAATCTCTCCAATTCAGTTTTCTCCATAGTTTGTCAGTGATAGGTGGGACATTCAAATCAATTTGCTCCTACTGATCTTTACATATCTAAAGTTCTAAATACACTGTCCGGTCAAAAAAAAAGTCCCACACTCTTAATATTTTGTTGAACCACCTTTCGCTTTGATAACAGCACGCATTCACCGTGGGATCATTTCGATAAGCTTATGCAATGTCGCAACATTTATTTCCGTCCAGAGTTGCACTAATTTTTCACCAAGATATTGTATTGATGACGGGGGAGTCGGACCGCTGCGTAAAGTCTTCTCTAACACATCCCAAAGATTCTTTCTCAATGGGGTTAAGATCTGGACTCTGTGGTGGCCAATCCATGTGTGAAAGTGATGTCTCTCTCATTCTCCCTGAACCACTCTTTCGCAATTTGAGCCCCATGAATCCTGGCATTGTCATCTTGGAAGAAAAAAATTCATTGATGGATGGAAAAACCTGCTCATTCAGGTAGTCAGCTCACCTCATTTTTTGGACACATAACCTTGCTGAACCTAGACCTGACCAACTGAAGCAACTCCACACCATAACACTAAGTTAAATCCAGGTGCTGACTTTTTTTTTGGCCAGGCAGTGTATGTTACCATTTCTTTAACATGTATTCCACTTATATTATGCATATTGGATATTGTAAGGAGAAAATAATTCACATTTTTTAATATTCAAAGACGGACCAGAAAGCCTGGAGATACTACTTCAGCACTGAATTATTTTTGTTACCTCTAATGCGTTTAAAAAAATGTTGCATCATAAACAAGCTAGGTGTTTTCCATGTATTTGAATATTTTTGTAGAAGTCTTTCTCCAAGTGACGACTGCCTGGATAAAGGAGAAAGCAGCCATCCTTGCCGAATACCTTTGCTGCTCAGGAAGCCATGCGTTGCGCCACCAAACAGCTGCTGAGCTCACTGTCTTTTCCGTGTTTATATCCTCGGTTGTGGCGTCACACGGGGGGGGCTTAGTTGGGGCGCATGCGCAGTCTTGGGTCTGGTTGGACGATACCACTCTGGCTGCATTGCTATTAGAAATGGGAGAGATTTAGATAAACATTTTTCTTTTATTTCTTAATGAAGATGTTGTGTGTTGCAGCTTAATAACAGCACGGGATAATCTTGAATACAAATTGGTACAATCCCGCTGAGTGTATGTTGCAGTGTTGTTCACAGCTTCATCACTTGCTATTTTGGTACGTTCTAAGAGAGTTTGCGAAAAGAAACTAAAGAGAGCGTGAGGAGCCTTGCTGAAGTAGGTTTTTTTAAAAAAAAAACTTTTGTTTACTTATTTCCATGTGTGGATGATTGTATTAAGGTCAAATACTGCAAACAGTTCCATTTTGCGCTCTTTGTTGAGAAGATTCACAGAGCGATGCCAGTGTACGCCATCGCTGTGTTTGTGGTGGAAAAGACCCGCTTCAGTGAACTGCCTTCTGTCATAGCTGCAGAGGCAAACGGAAATTTGTAAAAACGCCATTTCAGTTGGGAAGTATTAGACCAAACCCCTGGCCACGCCCAGCTGTCAATCACACGATACGCAAATAAGCTCCCACCTACTTCCGCCCCCCGGGCGCTGTTTTTGTAACCCCGCCCCCTCGTCGTTACCTTCGCTCTTCCACCTCTTCCAGCTTTGAACCAACTTCCATCTGTTTGGTGTTCCTGGCTGTCTGTAGAATTTCTCCAATTGTATTAAAAATTATAGGAGAACTACTGGTGTCAGATGAGGTTGCTCTAAATATCAAAAAATGAAATGTAATAAATCCAAAACTGATTTTTCTAAATAAAACTCTGCTGCTCTTGTATAAATATTTGTTCTGAAAGAAGTGTATTTAAATAAAAGCCAAGCGAGATAGCTGATTATCTGCACTGATTATACATACACTACTCTTTATCTTTATCATTGGTGCCTTTATCATAGGAGCGCTACCGCAGGTCATTCTTACCAGCAGTTGTCAGACTGCACAACACTGTTTAACTGGTTAACTTATTTATAACTTATTTATGTATATAGGTTTTTTGTGTTTATCGATTACTAGACCTTCTTACTACCTTACTTGTTCTTGTTCTACCTTACTTGTTCTTCTCCTACATTCCCTTTGTCATAAGAGCTCTGTAACACCTAAATTTCTCATTTGTGGGATAATAAAGGTTTATTCTATTCTATTCTATTCTATTCCATAATTTTGGAGGCCACTGTACCTGTATATACAATACACATAGTTCCAAAATCTGAAAAAACCGAGTCGCAAATTTGATTTAACTTTTTATTTGGCTGTTGTCTTTCAGTTGTATTTCAATTTCATTAGGCGGCCCAGAGTAATGGAGTAGCACAAGAATTAATACTTTAGCCTGTGGTGCTGCATGGTAATCCATTATAGTCAAATAAGAGTGAAGGAGGAACACATATGGGTAATAAAAACATTCCTCAAATAATGTAGTTTATAATAATTTTATACCTTTAATAGCACAGTTTATTTCCAAAAATAATTTAATAAAAAGAACAAATTAAAAGTATCGAGTCAGATAACTACGCAAGTGTCAGGTACCACAGAGAGTAGTAGAGAACAACAGAGCCAAGATCCTGTGGGACTTCCATGTCCAGACAGATAAACAGTAATGGCTAACCAGCTAGATGCAGTGGTACTTAGATAAGAAGGAGCACCCACTATTGGGCATCTGCTGTTGTGATGGCGACTGTTTCCTGCTCTGGGAGACTGTGGTACTTTGTTCTCAGGTCACTTAGCCGGGCAGTGTAGTTCTTTGGAGAAGAGGGGATTTATTCTTCTGGCTTCAGCTTCTCCAATCTAGCTGCCAGTTAGTCTTTGTTTATGTGAGTGAAAACTTTCAAATGTATTAAAGTATTAAATGCATTTTGACTAATTGAGTCAAAGTGGATGAAAAAGTGTTAACAAGTCACGAAGGCACAGAGCGAGCAGACAGATCACCACAGATAACCAGGTTTATCAAGAATGTTCCGCAGTGTTCCAAGGAGACAGGAGCAAGTAACAGCAAAATGATGATAATAAAAGACAAAGGACAGTAAGCAGAAGACAAGTACACTTGTGTCAAGACAACAACTTGTAACCAATAAGATGCATAAAGGGAAAGATTTTGCTGCACCTTCCACCTATGGAAAATTCAAAAACAAGTATGAATCTAATGAAATGTTTAACAAAAAGCTGATCATGCGCTTTGCATACACTGTAAATGTATGATGAATACTTTATAAGATGTTTGGTTAAGACTGTCAGGGAGAGTCCCTAACCCTTCATGTAGAGGCAGGGCTCTCCCATCAGCTGATGAAAAATAATTATAAACGGAAAAACTTCCTCCTGTCCCAGGTCTTTGCTAAGACTGGTGAATTTCTTCCATATTTAGCAGACACCAGGGCCTTGGTTATGGACATGCATTTGCATTTTCTCAGGAGCCTGGACTTGTCCATTGCTATTTTACTCTTTTGTAGCTCAGCCAGCTTGCTCACTTCCTTCTGCTTTGTCTTGATCTTGATTTCTAGTCTTAGCTTCCAGGAAAGTGTAGGGGATATTTGGGATTTTTGGTTTTTTGCAACACCAAGACCATCACCAGTAGAAGCAAAACAGGACTGGTCCAGAGTTTAAAGCAGGCCATACCCTGAACAAGCAATCCGACACTCTTTCAGAAACACGTTCACACATTGTGGGCAATTTAGAGTTACCAATTTATCTGACAGACATGCTTTTGGGCTGCAGAAGGAGACATAGCTGCAATGCCCAACAAACTCATGTCTGCTTATTAGGTGGTATAAAATCCATAACCAAGTGTCATTTTCATTAGCTTGTATCTCAGATGGAATGGCAGGGTGGTACAGAAGGCAACAAAAGGCTGCTGGCTTTCTCTTGCTGGGAATAAGCCCTGTGCTGGACATTTGTGATGGGGTCATCCACACCAATATGGACCTAAAAAGTAAACTGCATGTAATTTCATCCACCCATCCATTACTCCTGAGCAGGGTCAGGACATCCAGACCTATTCTTGGAATCATTGGGCACAAAGCTGTGAAACTACCCTAGGATGGGATGCCATTCCATCACAGGGTGGACACAGACATGCACACACAATGGTCAATGTAGAGTGACCAGTTAATCTAAAATACATGTCTTTGGACCGTGGAAAGAAAATGGAGCATCCAAAGGAATCCCACACAGGAGAAAATGGAAACTCTGCATGAAATGATCAGATTCAAACTCACACCTGACCAGCCCAGAGCCACTTGCTTATCCACCATGCCACCCCTGCAGGTTATTTAAACAAGATGAAAAGCTCTCTCACAAGAAGCATGATGTAATAAGGCCCCAATCGCTCAATGATCTTCAAATTATGTGATGCTTAGAGCCACCGGTCAGTGCCTACATAGCTGTGTGAAGCTGAACCTTCCCAAACAGCACCAGTATTGCTATTCTCACAACATTTTGCTGTAAGTTAATGGCCACAATTTCTAAAAAACAAGAGAAATTTTGTAGAAGAGCAAAGATGGAATTAGAAATAAATTTGTAACCTGGGAAATGTTTCTACAATTGTTTTCTTGAAGGCCAGAAGTACTAGCATTGTTCAGGCAGCAACAAGAGATTTTAGTTTTTTTAAGTATATTCTGTTTTGGTGTTGGGCTCAGTAAAGCGCCATGGGTCAAATGGGAAAAGGGATTTAAAGGGTTTGCTGTCAAGATAACTCAACAGGAACCAAACCAAGAGGTATTTGTGGAAGGGTTTTATTGTGAGAAAGCTTAGTGATTTATAGTAAATATTCATAATGCTGTGCTCAAAGGTGTCACAAGCAAAAGCAAATGAACTGTTTTACTGTGTGTGAACCAAAGACCAACTGGTGATCTCAAGCCCAGAAAGAAAAAGTAGCGAAGCCAAAACAAAATCTTCCATGCCTGACTGACCATACTGACCTAAACTGCCTAACAAAACACATAAATAGGAACAGCACATCATTCTCCATAGAAAAGAATACAAACACACAGCAAAGGTAAGGAATTACACTGCTAATCCCAAATCACACAGCCTAAACCATGGAAATCACACTCCTCCAATGCCTTCTTCTGCTCTTCCAGTGTGGGTTTCTTTATAGACACAGAATTGGTTGGTGTGCATGTGAGTTGGTTGGTATGAGTTGGTTACTATGTGTGTGAGTTGGTTAGTGTGAACTGGTTAGTGTGAGCTGGTTAGTGTGATTTGTTGCCATTAACTGGTGTCGCTGATTTCAACTGGAATCCCCATGGGCCTAATTTGACAACAGGAAAGAGACACAAATGCAAAGCCAGACCTTGGGGTATTACAATAAAAAAAACCTATATTTACCCGATAACTCTCAGCCCTCGTAAAACCCAGAGGTAGCCTAAATCACTGCAAAAAGACATCCCCACCCCACCATCTACTCGCAGTCCTCTCGATGGTCCAACAGGTTATTATGCTGTATCTCTCACATATAAAGTAAAAGTATTTACAAGACGATCCCCTGGTGCCCCTGTATTGTTCATACGCATCTGATTTATTATTTGGCTTTCCAGACTGCCAGCACACATTCATGCAAACAGCGGCGTGACGTCACTACATTCTGCGACGCAAAACCGTTCGCCTGCGGAGCTGTCCAGCACGGAAAAGCTGAAATGCGTTCGCGGCGGAGGCGGAGGACGTTCGCTACACCAGGGCCGCCACAGCGCGGCTCTGCAACAAGTGAAATGTTTTTAAAAAAAGCATAACTTAAATGCAAGTGAAATGAAAAGCACAGCTGCTTTTAACCAGTAATGCCGTCCTGCTTCTTTCCCCCGAGCAGGGAGCACTGCATCTCCTCAGAAGACGGTCTGTCCATGTTTGATGTGAAAAGGAGCTGGGAATTTAAAAAAAAAAAACACAACCTCGGACAAATTTCTCAAAAACGAAGGCGAACTCAAGAGTTCCCGCACAGCCAAACGGATTCGCCGGCTGCGGCCCGCGTTGAAAATATCGCCGTTTTATAAAAGCTCTCGACAGCAAGGCGAAGCTTAGCCGCGCAGCTTCCAGCTGCCGGATGCGATGCTTTGATCCTAAACATTCGCATCCCATCGTTGCGTTCGCTTGAATGAAACGAGCGCCAGTGAGCTATTTTTAGACACCCCCCCCCCTCCCAGCTCTCTTCTCACGCCCGGCTCCTCCGGGATTCGAGCAAAGATCCCACTCCAGGTAGACACGAAATGACGTCAGAAGCTTTCGTAATTTGACGTGTAAACATCTTTTTTTTTTTTTTTTTAAATTCTCCGCTTTATTCGTGGCTCCTACGTTTGTTCACTGAGGCATAGCAGTGCCTGTAGGCTTGGTTCTTCTCAACCGCCGTGAAGATAGTGTAGCTGCATGTAATTATTGTACAAGTTGTAGAAATATAGAATCAATTAAACATATATTTATCCGTGTGTCGATTTGTTTCTGCCGGTTTCCATTCGGTACTTTCGTGAATACTGATATATTGAAGTACTTTGTAGCCGTATTTTTTATTTTTGCAATGGATGTGAGATGCCGGCTGCCGATTTTTTTCTCCGCTCTCGCCGCCTTTGGTTCTTTGGTTTATACCGTGGACGTACAGTACCTTAACGAATGGGCGGTGGAAGTACCCGGCGGACCCGAGACCGCCCGAGCACTCGCCAAGGAGCTGGACTACGAGCTGGTCAGACAGGTAAGCAGCGACGGAGCCGCCGGTCCCCATCGGACGCGTTCAGCGCTCACGGTTTCGTTTTGTGACCCCTGGATGAATAAGGCAGTTTAGCAAAATGCACTGTTGCTCCCTTCTGTTCAAAATCTCAGAAATTCGTGTTAATGACAAAAAAAAAAAAACAAAACAAAAAAATTCCACTCGTGTTGGGTTTTAATGGTTTATCTGTATTCCGCTGGCTGAACAGCACTCGCCTTGGATGCGTGGTGGCTAAGCGTCCGTCGCGTTGGTTCTTGCTATCATTTTATCTCACACTGACAGTCAGTTAATACATTTTTTTAAAAAATCAATCAAATAAATAAATAGATGTCACTGAGCTAAATCTAATATTGAAAACACATAACAAGCATCGTTTGCCATTGCTATATATATGTTGGTAAAAGAGTCGCGCCGCACATTTTTAAAAACTGGATACTGCACCTTAATCCAGAAAAATGTACACCATAAACGAAGCCTCGGTTACTGTGGTTACATCAATAAGAGAAATCATTATTTGTAATTCATTCCGTTTCTATTCCATTCATTTCCACGGAGCGCCCGTGTCAACGGATGACATAGCGCGCTGAGCAAAGGTCCAAAAGATGAACCGCGGCACCTGAACGATAGGAAAAATTAATACTTCCATATATTTCTTTCTCTTTTTTTCTGTCAGAGGACTTTTTAACGAGCAAGAACGTGGCTCCTGCATCGTTTTTCCCGTTTTCGGCAGGCCGAACGCTTCCTGGCGAATCGGAGGAAGAACTTAGCAAAGGCGATTGCGCGGTTTCTTGCCCTCGGGATTCTCATTTCCTGTTTGTGAGACCGGAGCCGCGCCGCTAACCTCTGCGTGCTGTTAGCTGGTTAATAAATAACAGGTTTGCTGTTCCGTGCCTAAACATACACTTAGCCATCACTTTATTTCGGCATTGCTTGTTTATTAGCGCTTCTTGTGTCCGACAGGTGCACGTAGGTTACACAACCACCACCTCCGAAGGGAAAAACCGTGCAGCAATTCGACATGCAACTTCCATCGTTGTTTACGTACGGCTTTTGCTCAGAAATGAAGCATAAACACCTTCCAGGCCTCGATTTGCTGACATATGCTTACAAAAAAAACTGTATTTTTAGTAAAACGCTCAACTGCCTTCCTTGAAGGAGATGGAGACTATGCTGCACTAAAAAAGAGCATCATATGTTTTATCCTATAGCATATGGGTGTAATAACAAAGCACTGTTGATACTGCCATTATTTTACAACCTACAGTTGTTTGCTTATTTGCTTTTCCTCCATTTTATCATTTAGGACTCAACAGATTGGCAAGAAAAAATGAGAACTGGATTTGCGGCGCGGCAGTGCAGCGTTGTGTTTTATTGGCTTCTGTGTGTTGTTTCTTTGCACCACGGCGTGAGAAAATGGCCAAATGCCAAGCGTGAATGCCAAAGCCGAAGACATCGCCGTTCTCAGAACGCCATCTCTAATGGTCATTTATTTCAGGAAACACTGTGCATAACTCAGATGTGCTCTCTTTTGTCTTGTTTTCTCAGATCGGGGCATTAGAAAATCATTACCTGTTTAAGCACATCAGTCATCCGAGGAGGACAAAGCGAAGTGCTGACCATATAACCAAGCGGCTGTCAGAAGATGAAAGGGTGACGTCCTTTACTTTAGCTGAATTATACCCTCTTGTTTTTCATTCCTCTGCAATATGGAAGGAATTCAAATTTGCGTTGCTGAACTTTTTAATAGCTATGGAAAGTGCTCATGCGACATTGTGGCAGAAGTTATTGTTTTTCTGTTTGAATCGTCCCTTATGGAAGTGTCAGTATCATGTGTTTAGATCCAAAAACTGGGCTGAAGTTTCTACCCATTTTTACTGTGTTACTGTCATGGAAGGTGCACCACATCAGGGATTGTCATGTTTGTTTAAAATGCACTAAAAACCAAAATAATACTAAATAATATAAATAATTTGTTTTAGACTTTATGCCAAGAAGAACTTGTTTTGACTGCCAGAAGCACTATGGTGTGATTATGCAGAACGTAAATACCGTTTAGCAGCAGTAGAAATAATCTACGGTTCACAATATATGTTTACAGCTTATGGTAGACATCTGCAGTTTGTATATTAAAGTGTATGTATAAAATGTGTTTATAAACATTCCGGACATGACCATTTTGTGTCATTCTCAGAAGCTTAATTGCACGTACGTGTGAGTATCAGGCTCCTTGAGAGTGATATCCTGGTCTGTTTTGCCTTTAAGGTATCTTGGGCAGAACAGCAGTATGAGAAGCAGCGCAAGAAGCGGGCACCCCTGGGGGTGCAGTGCCCAGACTGCTCAGTGGATAAGCTGTTCGATGACCCCATGTGGAGCCAGCAGTGGTACCTGGTGAGTCTACCTGTGGCTTTACATCAGTAATAATGCAGACCAATCCTGTGAGAGGCTAACCTGAGATCATTTTTTTTCATACATCTTCATTTTAAATACACTCAAAGTTTAAAGGGCTCTTCTTGAGTTTATTGTAAGATTAATATGGTCAGTATTTTCAAATGAGTAATTCAATGGTGACTAAAACTTTTTTCTTTTCCTGTTGCTTGATTCTGAATTTCAAAACCTGGATCATCAACAATGCACATTTTTTTAATCTCAGTTAATGCTAATTTTTAGGTCCTTTGTTTATGTACAAAACAGCTTGTGTAACAATGCTGCTGGCCTCACACAGTGAGGATTTGCTCTATAGTTACTTTTCAGCGGGCATCAAAATCTCACAGGAAACAGATAATAAATAAGGGTTTTGGAATAAAATTATATTTATGTCATTTGTGTTCAGGCACAGCACATAATGACTGTGTACACACAGGCAGGGAACAGATGGGTACATAATGTTTTCTAACATCTCACAGGCTGTCTCACTTAGGATGGAGGTAACAAAAAATGTCCTCCTAAAAACGTGGTGATATTTTTTACTGTATAACAGTAAAAATCTTGCACCGGTTAATAAACTTAAAACTTTTTTGACGATAGCACAGTTGTTTAGTCAATATAGTTTTCCAAAGAGAGTTCTTTTTACTCGTGACTATGGAAGAACAGTACTGTCAAATAATATTTTTAGCTTTCTGTGAAGTATCTTCTTGTCTTGTTCAGGTGATTTTTCAGTCGTATTTTCAACAATTAAAAACTCCACCAACTTAAAAACAGCAGAAAGAAGGGTATCATCGGAAAATAAATGCATGTATTGAGCTTATTAGATAGCAGGGAGTTCCTGGCCTTTAAGGTATCAGATGCAATGATAGTTTGACTTGATAGTACAATGGTTGTTTCTGTTACAAAAGTTTTACTTACACATTCAAGATATCAGTAGTTTTCAGTTTATTTATTTTACGTACATTTTATTCACTGTTTCATTTCCAAAACTGTTGTGATGCAAAACAGACATTAGTTGACTTCAGAATTGGCAAAAACAGAATGGTGTGTGGGACCACCATCATTTAAATCTCCTCTACAGTGTTTACACCTTGTGTCTGTTGCTCTTGTGCGTTGGTGATCCAGACGGAGATGACAGATATTGCACCTTTTTAAGGGCTGAATTTGCCAACAATTGACATTGAATAAGAATTTGTGAAGAGGACAAATTTTTATTTTCCGTCATGTCGAATTAATTTTAATATAGCTTTAAATTCAAAGCTTGCATTAATTTAACAGCTCGCACACAATCGCTGCACAATGTCAATAGAATGCTTGTGTTCCTCCTTGCCAGCCTGCTTTGTGATTGCTCTGCCACTTGGTAATCTGCTTCTGACCTTTGTCAAGCCTGTTTCCTTGGGTGTTAAACATACCTCCATGTTTCTCAAACCGTCAGTTCTCCACATCCCCAAGCCTCCGTGTCTTCCAGTTCACCAAGTCCTCCAGTCATCATGTTATTAAGCCTTCCGTGAGTCATCACACTCAGGTTAACTCATCTCAATTTATTAGTCACTTACTCTCTGTGTACGCAACTCCTGCACTTGAATCCACAGTCACAGTTTGCTGGGTGACCATGACTCTGAGGCTCACAGTCATTGTGAACTACACTGAATTCTGAATATGTCAAAGTGACATACTGAGTCTTGAATGTTTTAATTGAAAATTACAAAGTGTTAATGATGTCAACTACTTTAATAAAAGAATGTCATTATTAAGTTATTATATTATACATAGATGGATATAGGATACTTTTCTTGAAAAACCTAATTCTTGTAAAAGTCTTGTAGAAGTCCAGGAAAGAAAAATGTTTTTCTTTGTAAGAACTTCTTTAAGAAAGAGAAAATAAACTTGGTGAAGGGCAAATCATTGCACAAACAATTCTTAAGCCAGCAGTTGCCAAAGAAATAACCAAGGCGTAGTTATGAAGATCCAGACTTAAAGGAGAGGCCAAAAGTATAATCGTTGCAGCACAAGACCAGGCACTGAACGCCATGTGCCACTAAGAGAACGGTGTGAAGCAACAAGTGGATAGTCAGTGTAGAACAAACAAGGCTGAAAAACATCTAAGCCCCATAGTCCCAAACTGCACTGCTCCAGTCCAGCTGAATGCACCAAGAGGCTCAACCACCCTTGCTGCTGCATTCACTAGACAATGAGCAAACAACTGAGGGTCCAGGTGACTTATAAGTGTTATGAATATAGGTCAGAGAAGGTTGCAAATATCAGAGACTTCCCTGTTACTCTGCACTTGCCCATAATTACACACTACCCATTACCAGTGAACACTCCTGACATAGCGCTGCAGAAGAAGACAAGACCTTCCTATTGATAGGTAGAGCTATCAAACATCAGGCTGACAAAAACTTGGAAAAGGCATTCAGCAAAATGTGGAATGTTCAGACCAGGGTGGTGACAAAAGTGGTCAGAGCATTAGGAACACTTGAGAAAGGGAACAACGTGGAGATGCTTTGGGGCAAAGCAAAAGCCACTGAAGTTCAGAAGATCACACTGATGGGAGCTATATATATCCTCCACAAAGTGATTGGATAAATCTCTGTGGTTCTTATTTGGCCCTGAATTCATATGGAGGAGTGGAAACATCAGACTGAAAGGAATAATAATAATAAGAAGAAGAAGCTTTTATCTAAATGGCAATAAATATTCCTGCGTCACAACAAATTCGCCCATTTTTTCACCCAGCATACAAAACTGCTTGTTTTGTTTACATTATAACTTAACCCCTTCCTCCATTATATTTCATGTGCAGATCCTGTGAATTCCACATTCAAATTAGCTGCTGTACCATAGCTCCATGATTTAATACTAAAAAGAAATGCCTGCAAGCTTCTTATCCTTGAATATAAATCCACTGGGGACAGAAAGACACATCCAGGCAGCACGCACAACAGCTGGCTTTGTTCGCAGGGATAATTTAATCTAAGGAGCAATGCACAATGAGTGTTTTTGTCATGCAAGTGTGTGCTATGTGTGCAGGGGGGATAAACCTGTCTTGGATGGTGTACCTTTGGACCAATGTGTTATGCCTTCTTCAAGAGTGTCAGGGATATGAATATGGGTGTGTGTGTGTGTGTGTGTGTGTGTGTGTGTGTGTGTGTGTGTGTGTGTGTGTGTGTGCAGAGAAGAACATACTATGGTGTGTAATGCTGAATATCTGTTGTGTGAGCACTGCTGTAGAAGAGGGTAAACAAACTCACCCCTTTTCCACTAACATAGCACAAGTAGTGGCTTTACTGTACATACACTGGGCATCTGAGCAAACTAGGGGGTCTGCATACCGCTGGAGGAAACCACGAGAAGGAGGGTGGCTGTAGGAACAGTGTTAAGGGCCATGTTGGAGCATCCAGCCCCACCCCCACTCCTGCATATTACTACTCCTTACAGTCCGAAAGCAAAGCAGCGATGACTCATAGCTTAAAGTCATCCTAATGCGACGTCTGCGCACTGTTTCACATTTCCGTCTTCTTCCTGCTGCCCATGATTCATTTTAGTCCTCAAACAGAGTAACTTACAGAATGAATCATATAGATATAAATTCTAATATTACACCGATATGCATGCTCTATAAATTGCGCTTTTTCTTTTATATCTGGGTTGTTTTCTTTGTGTCTTGAGGTCTCAGGGTTTTGTAGTTCTTATAAGGTTTAGCTCATCAACGCAGAGATTTCCAGTAAGGCACTCTGCGAAGATGAATTTTTAAAATACTAGCAGTATATATTTTTTCCCAGATGACATATCTTAAAGCAAAAATAAAATGATAATATCTGACAAAAATGTAATATTACAGTAAATGCAGCTCAGTGACAGAGTAATACTTTTTGTGTTCAAAGTGCAGTGTACAAATTATTTCAGTGTAATCCAGTATATTTTGCACCTGCAAAAAATACTTTTCTTTTTCTTCTAGAAAGACAGTTTTTTGCTCCAACATCATACTTCTGTTACATAGCTGGAAGCTTCATTATATTCTTTGTTATTCTCTATGATTTAACAAAAGAGTCTGTGGCAGGTCCTGGGCACAACCCTATATTCATAAAGAAATTTATGAGACATATTTAACTGTTTGAATATACACTGCCTGGCTACAGAAGAAAGTCAACACGCTCTAATATATAGTTGGACTGCATTTAGCTTTGATTACGGCACGTATTCGTGGTGGCATCGTTTCAATAAGTTTATGCAATGTCACATTTATTTCTGTCCAGAGTTGTATTCATTTTTCGCCAAGATCTTGTATTGATGATGGGAGAGTCAGACTGCTGCATAAAGTCTTCTCCATCACATCCCAAAGATTCTCAGTGAGGTTAAGGTCTGGACTCTGTGGTGGCCAATCCATGTGTGAAAATGATGTCTCTCTCATGCTCCCTGAAGCACTCTTTCACAATCTGAGCCCGATGAATCCTGGTATTGTCATCTTGGAAAAAAATCCATTGATGGAAAAACCTGGTCAGTCAGTATATTCAGGTAGTCAGCTGACCTCATTTTTGAGCCCATAATGTTGCTGAACCTAGACCTGACCAACTGAAGCAACCCCAGATCATAACATTAAGTTAAATCCAGGTGGTGAGTTTTTTTTGGGCCAGGCAGTGTATTTAAATATTTATTGTGAAAGTGATGGTGATGTAGGTTTTGAGAGATTTAAATGTTTTAATTTGATCTTGCATTTTGTGGATCGTTGTGTTTTACTTTTTGTCTGTCTTGCTTTTGGATTTAAACATTAGGCAGAGATTTTTCTATAAAGGGGTGCAAAAATTATTTATTTTATTTGTTCTTTATGTAGACACATTTCTCCAAAGCGATGTACAACACAGAGTAAATAAAAGTGCCTCTGTCCAGGACTCTTGCAGAACGATGCCACTGTTTTTCCCACTGCTGAAGGAGCTGCCCCTGTAGAACTGAGTCTGACAGGAAATGCAAAGGAAATCTTCTCAAAGGGTGGAGTGCAGATTTATGGAATTGCAAGGAGATCAGGAGAGTCATAGGTACTAAACAATGTTTCTTAGACTCTTTTTAAATACTTGGAAGGATTCTGAGGGAGAGAATTTTCCACCACATCTGAGATGAAACTGAGAACCTCTATTGTTCGATCTTAGAGTTCTTGTGCTTGGGACCTCCTACCCACCAGACGTGTAAGAATGTGGCCCTCTTTTTGGGGTTGAGTGTGTGATCAGGCCTTGTATGTACAGTTCTACACAACATTATTCACATTCTTATATTTTTGCCCAAAGTTATACAGCAAAAAATAAGTCAATTTATATGTAGTTTTGACAGAAGAAGAATAAAAGATGGCCTGGGCAGTATTAAAGGCATCTTTCCTACTACTTGGTTGTACCACCCTTGACTATAATAATGCCTCCAAACGTTTCTTGTAGCATCTTCATGCTTCTTACCCCATTTCTACTGACAGTTTCTCCCACTTTGTAGTTGTAATTTAATTTAGCTCTTGAATGTTTGCAGGATTTCTTCAGCCAACAGCAGATTTCAGCTCTTTCCAAACATTTTCATTCAGATTGAGGTCAGGACTCATTGCTGGCGAGTTTAATACTGATAGTTTTTTACGTTTTAACCACACTTTTCTGCTTTTGGGTGTTTGGGCCTGCTGGAAGACCCATGATCTTCAAAATACACCTAATTTTCAGATACTAGGTGCCACATTTTATTTGAAAATGCTGTGGTGGTCCTCTTGATCTACAGTGTTTTAAGATTTAGGTGGATCCTGTTAACTTTGTAGAGGAATTATCTGCAGAATAGGGTAATGGCTTCAGTTTATTGGTAGAAAAGACTTAAGCTGAAGGTTACTCCAAGGAACGAGAAGACATGAACCAAAAATGCAGGTTGATGTCAGAGTTAGATGGACATGTTGGCATGTGGAGGGTCTTGGTCTTGGAAGGATTGACCTGCAGATGATGGCACAGCTGTCAGATTGTTTGAGACCTGGGTTCAGAAGGTGCATTTTGAGACCTTTCCTAAATAAATACAAGGATGAATTCAGTAGTTCTGAGGGTGAGGAGAAGCTCATCCCACCTCTTACTGGATTGAATGCTTGTGAGCCTTCTGTTCTGGGATATTCAGCTGGTCAGAAATGCAGAAGTGCAGTGTTCCTTGGGTGCAGATACTGATTCTACATTTTTCTGTTACTCCATCCTCTGCCATCTACACATGGTCACGACCCTCCGTGTGACTGATGTGATTTCTGTACTTTCAGGGAAAGGCAAAGGTGAGGCGTGAGTAGTGTGCATTGTTTCTTTCCAGGTGGTCCAGTTGAAATACAGCTTATTCAGGTGACAGGTGAACACGGACCTGGATATTAACTCTTTAAAACTCACCTTCATCTTGTCTTACTACTCCATCTTGTCTGTCTGTTTGGCTTATGACTTATTTAAGCAAGACACAAGGACATCGTCCTCTCTCCCCAAACTGGACCTCCATGTGATTCCAGTGTGGCGGAAGGGAATCACTGGGAAAGGGGTGGTCATCACTGTGTTGGACGATGGACTGGAGTGGAACCATACAGACATCTACTCCAATTATGTAAGAAACTCTTTTTCATTTACGTTTGAATGCACAAGTTCTTAAATCTGAGCCATAAACTGTACTAAAATCTTGGAAGAGTGCATGGACTAAAGCAGTTATGTATCTGTACCGATGAAGCCTGTGTGCTCAGTAATGGCCAGGAAATGTAATCACAGCATTTTAGCTTCAGAAATCCACTAATCCACTAATTTCCTCACATGCTTGAAGCTAGAAATGTGTTTTTGTGTATTTTTTACACATTATAAGAAGTGTACCATACAGCAGATATTACATACAACAGTGGAATGCAGTAAAATAAAATACTACAGTACAATAAAGTGCAGTATGAAATATTGCAATACTTTTTTAATGTTTTGCTAAACTGGTTAAAGATGCTTTCAAGGTTGTGAGAAACAGTAATAATGGTTTGAAAATGCTATTATCTTGTTTTCGTATTTTTTACAAAGATGATTTCACAGTTAAAAGTTGAGCAAAGATATTGCTGCCAGGTCTTGTTCCTCTGAAGGTGTTTAGATCCTTAACTACTAAGAAGCTCTTTATTTATTGAAGATCTGTGTTGATTTTTGGTAAAAATGCATGTAAAACTGAAACAGAAACTTTTCAGTGTAGTTTTAGCCGTGGCAAAGATACCGTTTCACACAGCAGATGTAGCACGAAAAACATTTTTTTCCCGTCTCGGAGGTTCTCCTGTCGCCTTCGTCCCTGTGTGCACACCTGTTTTTTATTAAGTTTCCCTGAGTTGAGGTGACGTTTCTTAAATGCTGAATCTGAAGTTCTTTCTGTAGTCTTTTCGTATTGATACGCAAGATGAGTCGCCTCTGATGCTGAATCTGAGCTTGGATGCCCAAACTGGCTGCTGATTGAAGTTCCTTGAGAAAACCCCAAAGCACACAGACAGTCCTTCATCAGACAATATTATGTGCATCATGAGAAAACACTGACACCTTAACTATATAAAATTCTGCTTCAGCGATGTTCACTATAATTAATCTTGGAGTTGAATCATATTAATGCATTCTTTATGTCATATTCCCCATACATTCCTGTCCTTGTGCACTGTTGTTTAGGATCCAGCCGCCAGTTATGACTTTAATGATAATGACCCTGACCCCTTTCCCCGATACGACTCTACCAATGAGAACAAGTAAGTATTCCATTAATATTTTCATTATTTTGTTGTGCTGTCATGTTATTTTGCTGTGCATTTGCCTTGATACCACAGCTTAGTTTTTTGTATCAGAGCTCATGGGTGCTACACTTAAGTGTATTCCCCTAGTAACGTAGTGAGGATGGGTCTATTACCAATTTTTGAAGTGTGACTCATGTAAATTTTGAGTCATTTCAGCAAAAGACAACTCTTAATTTATTTATTTTATGATAACAAAAGAATGGATTTATTTTAAATGTTCAGTTTCGATTTTCATTGTAGAAATAACAAACTTGTTAGATGTCCGCAAAATAGTTATATAGCAGCACCGTTAGTGATGAAGCTGTAGCCAGGATTCATGACAATACTGTTCATTTAGTTCATATGCTCACATAATATATTTTTTCATATACAGTATGTTTAAGAAACTCTTTGGCTGTACACTAGCAGCAGCACAGTTAAGGTTTGTATGAGATATGGTGGAACGGTTACACCTAATCATCAGTGTATTTGCTACTTCTAGGCATGGTACCAGATGTGCTGGTGAAATTGCAATGCAGGCAGACAACAACAAGTGTGGAGTTGGGGTGGCATACAATTCTAAAGTTGGAGGTAAAAGTTTATCGTAACGACATTATTTTCTCACAGAAACATTTCTTTCTTTTGTTTTTTTCAGATGTTTTTGGTTATGCATCCATTCTGTTTTTATTTATCTGTGTTAATGTTAGTGTTATTTAATAAAATTATCAGTCTCTGTGATTATCAGTTATTAAAATGTTTAAATTTGCATGCAAATAAAACCAGGATCGTGCTGGTAAAATGAATGTAAAGAAATGTAAAGCCAGTTTTAGTGGCCCCTTGTGTATTCAGGATGTGAAATAGCTGTCCCAAAAATGGATATAAAACTTTAAGTGCCAGATAGTGACGGTTGTGGCTAAAGGAATTAAGTTACATCAGCGCTGATGGTAAGGAACAAGGATGAAATGCTAAAGAGGAACAAGCATCCCACAGGTATTGATATAGTAAAGAGTCATTTGCAAAAGTGTTCAGACTCCTTCAAAGTTATCAGCATTGCCTCAATTACAAATTATATTTACTCAAATATGCTTGAATACCAAAGAGTCAGAGCCAAAGTGCATTGGTATTTGCAGATATTTTAAAGAAATTAAAATTTGAAATACACTGTTTATACATTAATATTTGGTAGAGCCACATTTTGCCAGAATAACAACTGTACATTATATTTATTTAAAATATCAACAGACAAATAACTTATTTTGGAGCTTCACGTATTGGGAAGAGGTTGAGTAGAGGTAAGTGCTTAGACCAGATTAAAACTTTAGGCTTGTAATGCTGTGGTGACTCTGTTAGGGGCAACTATTGGTAAGAAACTAGACCACCAAAGCGGTAGCACTGGGGTGAAGTGGATAGTCCTGCCACCTCACAATATCTGGATGGTAAAGTTGGATGTTTGATCCCCACTCAATCTGGGTTTACTTTGGATACTCTGGTTTTGTCCCGCACCCCAAAGGCAGATGCTTCTGGTGAACTGGTTACTCTAAATTTGATGTATAAATGTGTGAATGGCTGTAGCACTGTAAATAACCTTGGATATCGATCCAATATAAAAAACCACCGATGGAGCTGTACAGTGTGAGTAGGATGACTCCATCGATGGGTACAGCTCACTGCAGGGCAGTCACACAAATAAATTCAGTCACACATTCACACACCAAGGATAAATTGCTTTGAGCAATTCATCTGAAACATAAGTCTTTGGGCTGTGGGAGGAAACAAGAGCACCCAGGGGAAAGCTAAGTAAACAAGGAGAACATGCAAGCCCTGCACAGACTGAGCCAGGTTTTAACCTACAACCAAACACATAGCTCAGGAGCTGTGAGGTTCTGGAGCCACCCTCTATACCACCATGTCAGCTCTTTTTATTATTTTCTCCCCAGATTATAACAGGTACCTTCCTGGCGAGTAGAACAGTAACTTCTATAGCTTTGAAGGTGTAATCAGTTGCTCATAATCTTCAGGTACATCTGATAGAACACCGAGCACAAAAGAGACTGCAATTGCTCTGTTTGACTTCTACTGGTCTTCCTCCTAAAACAGGAATTCGAATGCTGGATGGGATAGTGACAGATGCCATTGAGGCCAGCTCAATCGGCTTTAATCCTGACCATGTGGACATCTATAGTGCCAGCTGGGGACCAAACGACGATGGCAAAACTGTGGAGGGGCCTGGCCGCCTCGCTCAGAAGGCCTTTGAATATGGCATCCAAAAGGTGTGGCTTGAAATTTTCTTATGATTTTCAAATTTACTTTACCCTGCTTACACAAGGGTCATCAATGCATTTGATACATTTCCATTGTTCTTTTTATTTCATTGAATTGCTAAGTTACAGTTTATGTATTTTCCTGCTGTGGATGCTGTGTGTATTATTGTGACAGTGAGTCAAACACAGTAGCAACAGGATACAGTAAACATGCCTTTTCACTATTATTGTGTATATGTATTATAATTATAATTAATTAAATAATTGTATATGCATACATTTATTATTAGCAATAGTAGCAACACTGAGGCACAATAGGATAAAAACACAAACAGCAACACTTTAATGTATACAACCAGATACCTAACACAAGGGTAAAGTTGCGATATTTTGAAAGTGTGAGCAATTACTGCTGTTGAAGAAGCCAAGTCTAAAAAACGTGTCCAGAGATCCAACAGGTTGTTACATAGATTAAATATTAACTTTAACAAAAGAAAATTCAACCCTTAGGTCATCCATAAAGAGGGATGATATAGACCACAAAAATGACAAACTCTCATATCCCAGTTTACGTTCCTGATCCATGTTCCTGTGCTGTGCCATGCTGGATAACCTTTACTGATGATGACCCGATGATCCAACTTCTAATTTTGAATGCCAGATGCTGAATTTTAATATATGCTCTGATACATTTGCTGACTAGGGGCGTGGTGGCAAGGGGTCCATCTTTGTGTGGGCCTCTGGAAATGGAGGTAGACAGGGTGACAACTGTGACTGTGATGGCTACACAGACAGCATCTACACCATCTCCATCAGCAGTGCCTCGCAGCAGGGCCTGTCTCCTTGGTATGCTGAGAAATGCTCCTCCACCCTGGCTACAGCATACAGCAGTGGGGACTATACTGACCAGAGAATTGTAAGTCCACAAGTTGGCTACGTAGCCTAGTTCTTTCTTTTTTTGTTATTTCACTGCCCTTAATTCCTTCATATTCATTCCTTTCTTTCAAGACCAGCGCAGACCTGCACAATGAGTGCACCGAGACGCATACTGGAACGTCGGCGTCTGCTCCATTAGCTGCTGGCATTTTTGCCCTAGCCCTGGAGGAGAAGTATGCACTTTGATTTTTTCAGTGTTCACTAGATCGCAACCCATCTTGCATCATAGCCACACCACCTTTCATCCTTTCTTCAGCCATGGATTCATTTGGCTGGGCTGAGATGTCCAGTTTCTCATTGCACCACCCAAGTTGCTGAAGATACTGTAACTTGCTAACTAGATCGGGGGGTGAGGAGCCCAGACAACATCCTGACCACTCAGGAAACTGCTTATAAATCTTTTCCCTCATTGTGTAACTTTACCTTAAGATGAGAAATTTTGGACTTGGTCCTCAGATGTTTCTTTTATGAGTATGATCTGTTTTGCTTATTCTCTGTGGCCTTTATTCCCTCCCCAGATTTATTTTTATCATTATTAATTCTATTAAAAATGCTCCTTCTTTCATATTATCCTTTATTGTTTGGACTGTCCTACTTTTAGTGCTCTGGGGAAAGGTGTTAAGATGGTGACTATACAAAATTTAGCTCCGTTTCATTCTCCTCCATTCTATTCCAATATTTTATTTGAACTCCACAGCCCAAACCTCACATGGAGGGACCTGCAGCACCTGGTTGTGTGGACCTCTGAATTTGACCCTCTGGCTAACAATCCAGGCTGGAAGAAGAATGGTGCTGGGCTTATGGTGAACAGCAGGTTTGGCTTTGGTCTCCTAAATGCCAAGGCACTGGTGGACTTGGCAGACCCCAAAGTATGGAAGCATGTTCCAGAAAAGAAGCAGTGCATTGTGATGGATGATACCTTCCAGCCAAGGCAAGGATGCATGTTTATAATATTCAGTTTTTGTGTACTGACCTTGCTATCATTCTGTTTGTGCTTTAATGTCCAACGTACATAGCTCCTTTATTCTAATAACGTCAATATTCCGTGTGATGCAGACAAAGATACTGAATGACAATTTGAACTGCTGAGTAATATTTACGAATTGCAAACTAACCAGATGTATATGTGAAAAAACTGAATCGCTTAAAGAATATCTGCTAAATAATAGTGTGATTATACAGTGTACAATGCATTGATCTGATCCATTTTTCTAAAGATAATGGATTTCCAAAATGCATGGTAGCTTTTCTGCAGCGCTTTGTTGGTGTTTTTCCATATAGATTTTATATGTACCTTTTTATAGGAAGCACAGCAAAGGTTTGGTTTTTGACAACTCTTCTAATAGTCCTAAAGTAGCAATAAAGAGAAAAAGCAAAAAAAACAAAACTAATAGTAGGCTTCCCATCTTATTGTCTTTTTTGCAAAGTTACTATATTTCCTATATACAATATAACTATTGATCTTGCCAACATTTCTCACTTCCACTGTATGGTAATCTTGAGTTTTTCTAAACCCACTGCGTATTTCCGTATCAAAGCTGCTGATGCATGCGCTCCCTTGTAAAATAAACAATAAGACGGCATCATCTGATCCACAGGAGTCAAGT
Source organism: Heterotis niloticus (assembly GCA_018136845.1). Lineage (NCBI taxonomy): Eukaryota > Metazoa > Chordata > Actinopteri > Osteoglossiformes > Osteoglossidae > Heterotis > Heterotis niloticus. The sequence continues at coordinate 23,242,555 of CM030896.1, forward strand.
CTGTGGGCATCAGCAGCACAATTTCACTCCACCACTGCCCCTATACATCATACTTCTACTTCCTTAATCCACAGGATTTAATTCTATCTCCTATTGCTCACTGATGTACATCCTTGTGTTCATTCATACCCTAGAAAAGAAGATTAACCCAATTTCATGGGAATAATTTTTTAACATTGCCATCATAGTTCCCTTTGTTTCTGTTTTTCCATTCGTTCTAGGTCATTGAAAGCTGCAGGGGAAATTACTATTGAAATCCCCACAAAGGCCTGCAGTGGGCAGGAGAACTTTATCAAGTCGCTTGAGCACGTACAGATGGAGGCAAGCATCGAGTACACCAGGAGAGGGGACCTACGCATTACCCTGACCTCTCCATCAGGTGCAGCTCTGCCCAAACTCTGCAAGCATCTCAAGTCTTAGATGTTGTGCAGAATGGGAAAACATACTACATTGTGCAGCACACAAACCCTATAAGCTGCTTTGGATAAAAACATCAGCTTAATCAGTAATAATGTTTAGCTGAATATATACATATACGGTATATATGTCATTAAATATGTCCAAAAAGTAAAATACTGTGTACATGCATACACATTAAAATAATGTCAAATTAAAATGCCTACAAAGAGAAAGGTGCTCTATAAATGTTTATTATATCTGTCACAGCTATAATTTTCCATATAAGAGTTTACTACATGCAAACATATAAAGAAGCCAAGTTTATTCTATTTGCTTGTGTTGTCTTTGCCGTGGTTGTAATTATGCCGACTGGGCCTTGCTATGGCTCCTCCTTCCATCCCACAGGAACTAGCACAGTTCTCCTAGCTGAGCGAGAGCGGGACACCTCCTCCAGTGGCTTCAAAAACTGGGACTTCATGTCTGTGCACACCTGGGGTGAGGACCCTGCTGGAACGTGGGTGCTGAAGATCACAGATGTGGTAAGTTCAGGCAGCTCATGCTGGACTCATGCGACTGTGTTTCAAGGTTTCATTGAAATGTTACTAAAAAATCTGCATTTAGGAGACTGGATTTGAATGGTTGCACTTGGTCACTTTTGGAAGTATTGCAGTTCATGAATAACTGGGTGCCGCTGTATGCTAGGAGGGGTTCACCCCAGATGGATGCCAGTCTATCACATGTTAACAACACGTACAGTCATTCAGACAATCACGTGCCAATGACAATTTAGAGTCATGAATTAACCTATCTTTGTCTATGTTTATGCCTTATCTACGTCTTTGGAGTGTGAGAGGAAACCAGAGCACCCAGCGCAAACCCGCATCAGCATACACACTGTGAAGCAGCACTGCTACCCATAAAATTTTTATTTGGGCTGAAGGGGTAACTGCCTGTATTCCTCCACAGAATTTATCCAATTTATACCTTCGCATGACCTTTTCAGGGGCATCTCATTTGCAGTTTAAATGTAAGGCCAGGCCTTGCGCGTTTATTCTGGTATGAATAAACTATTTAAAAAATTGCCAGAAAGTTTGACTTTTTCCTGCGCATCTGTTAAATTAGACAAACTGTATTTTTGACAAAGACAAAGCGTAAGTTGGTCATCTTATTTTTGTGTTTATTAATTAGTTTTGTAGCTTGTAAGTTAATAAAATGTGAAGTGTTGCAGTCAGTTTTTTACTCAATTTTTAGACAGCATTCCCAGTTAGTAAAGCAACATCTGTGTTATTAAACTTTTGGATTGTGTGAGTAATAAAACAAGCTGTAAGCAAATTTATTGGATGAATTAGACTGGATATGAGGTTGCGGATATGGAATTTTTCATTTCTGAACAATTTGTTAATGGGATTTTTAAGTTAATAAAAGATAACAAAAATATCTTTGAGGATGTGCGCGGCGTCATGCCCCATGTTTCCAGGATAGGCTGTGGACCACTGCAACCCTGCATTTGAAGTGGTTGATGAAAGCAGAATGAATGAATGAATGTTAACAATGTTATATACATATTTTTTAAGAACATAACCCATTAATGCACCAAAGGGTGTTCATATTTCTGAGGTTTTATTGATTACAGTGGTTGGGTTTCAAACAAATGATGTCACTCTCTGTCCCAGTTGGGTTTGCAGCCGTGTCACTGTGACTTAGTTCTGCTCAGTTCTGTTGTCGGGTTAAGAATTATTTATTCTTTTTTTTTTTGGATTTTCAAATACTGTATGTCAGTGTTCGATATTCTTTTTCCACGTTTACTTTTATACACACCTATATTTTAGTTTGTTGTTTGACTCATTTCCCATTCCTTTTCAATAGTCTGGACACTTGGAGAATGAGGGTCAGATTATTAGCTGGAAGTTGATTCTGCATGGCACATCGGAACGCCCAGAGCACATGAAATCTCCAAGAGTCTACATCCCATACAACGCCGTTCAGAATGACCGCAGGGGACTGGAAAGGATGGAGGACATGATGGAGGTATAATGGAACCTTGTCACTACTGTCAGTAGCAGATCAGGTGTCTGACAGGGGTGTTTGTCTACAGTCAGAGAGCAATGTCATCGGCAAACCTGAGAGGCCTGGAAGGAACCCTTAAGCATCCTTAAGCAAGATCATTAAAGTTAATTTAGGTTCTGCTGTATGGGCAGGTAAAACTGTCAGCTGTTGGAGGGCCCAGTACAAACTGGACAAACAGCATTATTACAGCAATAATAGTGGTGCGGTGAGTGTTTTGGGAGAAGAGCAGTTAATTCCACAACAACTAAGCCAGTGCTTTTGATGTTGTACCTTTTGTGACTGGGATACAGGGACAGTCTGGTGTGGAGTAACATGGTGGTCATCATAGAGTGAAACTACGACTTAAAGGTTAAGGTGATTGCATCCAGTTTTGAACTTGACATGGAGAGCAATAAGATATCAGTAAGGGGAAAGGGGTTCATGGTTCTGGAGTTTGAAAACCAGGACAGCATCCATTGAAATAACTGAAGATGCCTGCAAGAAGAGTGGACACAAGGAAACTCCAAAATACTAGAACCCATATTGTCCCAGACTGTACCGCAGTCCAGGTATGCTGTGTTGTGAGGAATGGCCAGATTTGCCAAATAGTGACAAGAAACTGTGCTGGGAGAAATAGTCTTGTTTTAGTGATGGCTCCCATTCTTTTGATAGAAGATGTAAATAACATTAAAATGCTTACCAAATTGACCGATTTTTACAGTGATAAATGTAATATGATATCAACTGCCATGTCTTTTGTATTACAGGAGGTTCCAACTGAGGCTCACCAGCCTCTCAAAACCCCTAAATACACACCTGGAGAGGCCCAGGAAAAGAAAGCCCCTTCTCCTGCTCTCATGCGGCTCCTCCAGACCGTTTTCAACAGGCAACTGCTACCCAGCCCATCCCATGCTGTGCACTCAGTGCCAGATGTGGTGCCTAGGGACAAGAAAGGGGAAAGTGCAAGCCTGCACGTTCCCTACCAGAATCTCTACCGAGCCTTGGATCAGCTAAATAAGTACAGAGGCTCAGAAGAGAACCTCTACAATGACTACAGTGATGCATTTTATAACACCAAGCCATACAAACACAGGGATGACAGACTCCTGCAAGCAATCTTTGACATGGGCACCGAAGACAGTCAGTGAAACGGTCATAGCGTTGGGTGTTTGTCAGGGCCAGGAAGGGAAAGGATGCAAAGGAGAGGAAATTTTATTGGCTCTTCCAGCTGATTTTTTCCTTTTAGTTTGTTCCATCCTATGAGTTCACTCAAATGTTTTACTCAAGCATACAATACACATTCTAACATAACCAAAGTTGATTTCAGAATGTCTCCAGGTCATCCCTGCTTTCAGTTTCCAAAAATTTTTCTCAATAGGTTGCATTTTCAAATTTTAATTAAATATGGAATGACTAGTTGTTTCAGTCTATATTACCACTTCAGTGACACATCTGTGCTCATACTGTAATATTTCCTGTGATTATTCAGAAATAACTAGCATGGCAAGCCAGTGATTTCCCTCCATTACTTTTTTGCTTCCTGCATCAGCATCCTGTGTTAATTTATTCTTCTTCACCCCCCCCCCCCCAAAAAAAAACATATAATACTCTTTTCTGTTGCAATTCTATATGACTAGAAGTTAAGCTAATAAACTTATGCTTCAGTGAGACTGAATTTTCATTTGGATGTGTTCTACCTCTTGAGATAAAGACTTTTTTAGATCTGTCTAATCTGACCTTTTACCTTCAACATTTTAACACTTTATACAGTTGCACAATTGTCACACTTTCCTTAACCACTTCTCCTTGTCAGGGTTGCTGTGTTCTGGAGCCTATCCCAGAGTCACTGGGTGCTAATATATGTAACACACACGTGTGTGTGTGTGTGTGTGTGTGTGTGTGTGTGTGTGTGTGTGTGTGGTATACATATATAAAAATTCAGGAATTTGTGCCCAGAAATAATTATATTCATGCATTTAAGAAAAATATATATTTTTTCTGGACACAAAAAAACTTGACTTTTTAGGAACACTGTGATATCATTAATATGATAAATGTCAGTGATAATAGAAATTAATCATTAAGAGAATCATATTGCAGTTACTTATAAAGAATTAGGGCAACAGCTTGTGTTCTATAAACTGTGCACTGTTTTCCTCCCTAACTGATTCTGGAAATGAATGATTATTAAAATTTATTTAAAAATCCCCGATATAGACATGTACATAGGATTAAATCTTTGCAGTCATTTAAAAAGTACAGTACAGTTACACCTGAGCAAATTATTAGGTGATCGACGCAGTGCACGTCGTTTCATTTATGTTTGATTTGCCAGTGGTTCGCACCGGATCTCAGTTGCAAACATAGCTGCAAATGCTGGCTGAAATCATTTAAATGAGGTTTTGATTCATGGTTTAACATTTGCTACAGCTTTGCATTTAGTAATCCATTCCATCCATCCATTATCCTTAACCACTTAATCCTGGCCAGGGTCATGGCAGTCCAGAGCCTATCCTGGAATCATTGGACGCTAGGCATTAAGTCTACACCCTAGATGGGACACCGGTCATTCAGTAATATAAAATATTATTATAATAAGCAAACAATGCCCTCTTGTTTGAATCTGCTGTTTATAGTCTAAAATGTTTGTTTAAAATGCAGCTACAGGTATGCATCACTTAACGAAAGAGATACATTCTGAGAAATGTGTTATTTCACTGTGCGAACATCATAGCGCATACATGCACCGCATCGCATCCGTTTTGACTTTAATGTGAAACACAAGTCTTTGGACTGTGGAAGAAAAAGAGCATCTAAAGGAAACCCATGCAAACACAGAATGAACATATGAGCTCCGCACAAAATCAATCTTGTGCCTGAACAGCCCCAGACACTGAGGTGGCAGCATTACCTTTTGCACCACCACGCTGCTCAGCAACATACATACTGTACATGATTAAATTCATTTTAATAAAGGATTAAGTTGTATTGCAAATGACCTTCGGCCCTATATTCTGGATGGGATGTTCATTAATGCTTGTTTGTGGCTTAAACCCTGTATTTAAGGTTGCATTATTTGCATTCTAATGCTTCTGACCGGTGTATTTTTATCTATTTTTCCTTGTCCCAAAATCAAGATGAATCTTATTTTAAGAGGTTCTACCTACATTCCATAGAAGTTAAATAACAGATTATTCATATTAACTTCGGGGTTTCTTGAACAAAACTCATTATTTTTGTGCCAAGGTGTGAAAGTGCAGGACTTTATGTGGAAAGTTTTGGAAATGCACACCAGCTAGTTTTCCACTGAATTCCACAGGTGTCACAAACCCTTGTGTTTTTCCCCATTGGAATTTACTACATTTTTTGCATTTTCCGTTTATTTTGATTCACGTTCCTTAACGCTGTGTCCTTATTCACGGAAAAACATCACGAGTGCTGTGTACATCTACTGTAAATGTCATTCACCTGTCCCCACAGTAGTGATAAGAGAATTACCATAATAATTTCAGAATTATCATCTTGTCACAGATGCAGTCGTTCCTCAATTTCATATTCCATGTGTTATCTGAAATAACAATCTGCATGGAATTAAATGCAGTTGCTTTCATTTCAAATTTTACCAGAAATATTCATACCTCTGAGTCAAACTTGTTCATATAGGGCCATTTTTAAAGGCAAATGATGTGTGAAATGATTCATTTCATTTCAACAGGGCATAAAAAGCAAAATTATTCGAAACCAAGGACAGTTACAAAATTCTGCATATCTGAGTAACATAACCAAAAGAGCTTTTGTGTCTCTATCAAACTGTTTATTAGCATTGCTTAAAACAAATGTATTCACTATTCGTATCATGAAATGAAATTTGGTAACAAATTATTTTACTGGTTCTCACTGATCTTAACCAAGACTAGAGTTAGGGATGCGTGAGACCTTCCACCAGAGTACTGGCTGTCTTGCCCAGAAATTTCACTTTAAACCCCTAGATTGCCACTGACAGGGAAGTCTGTTCATGCACACAGTCAAGCCATTAAAACATAATATCAGAGGCAACATTTTCAAAATTTACCGAATCAGTCTGCCAACTGTGTAGCTATGGGTATAGCTCAATGAATGACAAAAAAGATAGAAACGTCAGTGAAAAGAAAGGATAGCATGGGGAAGAACTGTGTTTATAGAAACGTATTTCTTTGTAATATAAAAAGACCTTGGTATCTGGAAAAAAGAAAAAAAAAACACGTACCGCAGATAAAAATGAATAAATTCAGTGCTATGTGTATTAAAGAGCAAAGTAGAACACAAATAAAACCTGTGACTTCTCACCTCAGAATACTCGTGTTTGAACTGCTGTCAATTTGTGTCTGAAAACATTTGTTATTGTCAATATTATCTCCTTGTAATTGTTCTGTTTACTTGCTCCTAAATATAGTGTGCCAGTTATGTTGCAGCATCTCCAGTGTGTTGTTGTACGTATTTTGGAAAACTGTCCCAGTTCATCCGAGGAAATGAACTGCATGCCTTTGTTTGCTTTTCAGATATGAATCAAAAGCAGATTTTTAGGTGTTTGTCTTATTCTGTTGGGCATTTGAAATCATGCTTAATTCATCTGTCAGTTACTGTAAAAAAATATGTTTCAACTGTGTAAGAAGTTGGCGGGACAGGGATGTCAGAATGTTAGCAAAGAATTACTGTACCAATTATTTTACAGCCTGTAAACAACAATATGTGATGAACTGTTGTCCCACCCAGGGTGAACCCCGCTGAGCCTACTGGACCAACATGACAATAGCATGGTTAGTGCATAAATTCTTGGAATATATAGTACAAACTCTTTAATGTCGCAGAATATTGCTGCCACCTGATGAAGTAAAATCTCAGCACTCGTTTATTTATGACACGCTTTTACATATCTATAATATAATGTATTTATATTTCATACATGCAATGCTTTTAAATATACCTTCATGCGAAGTGATGTGACAAAGAAAGTAAACCCTCTTTCACTACGGTGGTTTTACAAGACATAACAACCATCTGGTCCTCACCAGCTTCCATAATTTGATAAGCCCAGCCTTAGACAACAACCAACACATAACAGATATGTTATACACATAATAAATATGCCCTTATTTATTCAACCAAAAGTTACCAAAAATAAAATCAAATTCAAAAAAATGTAATGAACCCTTACATCCTTCATAGGCATTAAAGTAATGAGCAGCCAGGTGCTGCTGATCAAATGAGTTTGACTTGCTGACCATCAGGAAGTTTGACCACCCCTACAAAAACTGCACTTTTGGGAGGTTTGTAGTCTGGCGCATTCTAGTGTGTGCTAACCCTGTGCCAAGGAGGAAAGACACAGCAATGAACACAAAAAAGAAATTGCTACTGCTCACTGATCTGGGAAGGGTTACAAGGCTGTTTCTAAGTAATTTGACATCCATCAATTTGCACTGATGCAGATTGTTGGGTATTTGGTGAGGACATCAGTAAGGTAAGGTGGTGCTAACTTCCTGAACACCTTTTAAATTACATGTATGCAACACAGGTAACCAGTATATTAGCTGAAGAATTGAAATAATTTTTGACTCAGCTGACAATCCAGACTGCTGTGTTCTGAGTTTAACAAGAATGATAACAAAAGCAGTGCTATAGAACAGCACTGAGCTGCGGCAGTAAAGCCTACAGGAGATGAAGGTACAAACAAGCTATTGGTGTCAAACCTGGATAAAAAATGTTTAAACTGTGGGGTGGGGGAATGCCCTAGTACCAAAAATTAGGTGTTTAAAACCTCAGATCATGTGAGGGGGTGGGTAAATTTAAAAACACCTAGATTCCTTGCAGATGATGTAACCCTGGAAAACAGTCTCTCTGTGTTCATTTAGTTGCTGCCTGGCATTTTAGACCCTGGAATCAATTTTGTGTTTTAATGAAAGATCATTAGCAATTAATACAGCTACTATTTGCAATATTAGTGTTTTAAAAGGTGCAAACATTTATAGGATTAAATGCTAAATCACTCCTTCCCATGGAACAAAACAAAGGTATCTGTAAAACCCTTTGCCATTTTGTTTAATGTATAATGAATGAGTACTTTGCATTATTTTTGAGCTTTTTCCCAAATAACTGGCATACAGAAGAGAACTGCATCACCTGCTTATTACCAACCTGAGCACACCTTGCCAGCACCCCACCCAGACTTTCCCGGTTTTCCGACAACCTGCCTTAAGTCTCTGCTGATGAGATATCACCTGGACATCATTAAGCTGTTCATGGAGGGGTGTGCAGTGCTGAACTGTATGGCAAGATCCTCCCCACAAGAAATTCTAAAGTGGCCTAGACAATATTTCTGTCACCCTTCAGAAGCTATAGGAAATAACTGTGCTGTAGTGCTACCTGAACCTGACTGTTCATTTAGAGCCACAGGTGTCTTCAGTCTTATAAGCACTCATTCAGCCGGTTTACATGGAGAAAAGTCCTCACTTTGCTGTCGCATGTCAGTGGGTGCCTCACACTAAACATGGAAAAGACAAGGAAGAACACTGAGTTGTCTAAGAAAGAAGACAGCCAAGCATGGTCAACCTAGAGGCCACAAGACCATCTCCAAAGAGCTCGATGTTCCTATGACCATCGCTGCCAATGTTATCAAGAAGTTTAAGGCCCGTGGGTCTGCAGCCAATGTCCCTGCACGTGGCTCCAAGAGGAAAACTGACCCAAGATTGAAGAGAGAGATTGCTTGAACGGTTGAGGAAGAACCAAAGAAAACGTCAAAATGCATCCAAGCTGACCTTCATGCTCGAGCTACAACGGTTTTAAGCGGCACCATCTGTCACAAAACGAAAACACCGGACCGTTCTGAAGCGGCCGCCTGATCTGAATCTCACAGAATATCTGTGGCAAGAGCTAAAACTTAGTTGGGAAGATGGCACCCATCAAACCTGAGAGAAGTGGAGCAGTTTGCTCAAGAAGAGGGGGCCAAACCACCAGTGGAGATGAAATGTCATTCAGAGCTGCACAAACTGCTTCATTGCTGTTGTCTCCATAGGCTGTGCTACAAACTATTACATTAAGGGTCCTGATATTTTTGTCCATGCACCCATCATTTGTTTAAAATGACATAAATCAAAAGTTTCTTATTTATTAAATGTAGACACCAGTGTGATGGATACAAGCTATTTTTGTGTTTCAACTTATTTCAGAGAAAATTGTGATTTATTTATTTACATAAGAGATAATAAATGAGTAATTTTTCTCCTTTTGCAAAAAAATCTGTTCAGTCTAACCCTATAGCTTATGCCTGTTTATTAGGCTATTCCTGTAATATTTTTCTCTTCAACAGCCCTTTCCTTATTCCTGCTCAGATGACTAAAATAAATTATTATCGTCATAGCGGCGTGGATCATAGGTGCCGCCCTGAAGAGCTGCTGTGCCAGAGCTCTGCTTCACTCGTCCACCGCCATGACGGCTAAGCTCCGCTCGGCCACCCCGCTCCCACTCTGCTGTCCAGGCGCCAAGAGAAGTAGTTCCTCTCCTACAGAATTAGCAGCACAGTCAGCAAACCTTGAAATTCTCACTCGTTGTTCCACCAAATACAAATTTAATGTCATAAAAAAAATAAACACTTGGTATTGATATATTTATATGACGATCCATTTTCAAAAGGAAACGGCAGGATCCAAAGTACCGATGCGGGTATCGTTCCAGCCACTCATTAGTAAAATATAGATTCAAATAAATATATAAAATTGCAGCTTTTAGTATCCATTTTATACATTTTGAGAAAAACATGTTTTTTACTTTCTGTTCAAAAAGTCATATATATTCAAAGAATTTTTAAATATACATTGATGTCTGTAAAGAATATAGTGAAAGGTAGTTATAAAATCATTGGTGAATTCTATTTGCTGAATCTCTCTTCGAAGGTATCTGATTTTTTTTTTTTTTTAAGTGTAATTTAGTGAAAATGTGCCACTTTCCATTTTATCCTTCCATTTAAATCTTCTGATACATAACCATTTCCGGTGTTACACTAATACAGGTCCGATGGTAACCAAAGGGGAAGGATTATAAATCGCACAGGACGCAGGCGGAGCCTCATTGCTTTATTCGCGTTTAATATCGCTTTCATTTATGAATGTGACATTAAACGCGAATGACACAATCTTTTCATTCTGGAAAATTATGTAAGTAGCATTTTCCCCATGTGTGGTATACGTATTAAAACACGAATAAGCAGTTTCTGAGTGTTAAAACATGCATGAATGAAATACAGGAAGGAAATGCCTTTCTGGCTCTTGGCCGCGTTTTATATGGAAAATATACAATTGCAAGTCTAATAAGTTAGTTGTCTGTTTCTTTTTGTTCTGTCTGAGGCGAAAGCACAGGTTTTTAATTTGAACGAGTAGCTACGTGCTTCAGTTTTAGGTCAATGTTAGCCGGATGAAGTTTGCTTTCTGCACACCTGAAGCAATTTCTTACCTTCCTATGGGACGCCCATGGGAGTTATTTGTTTGATTTAAAGGTTAAGATTTAGAGTTTTAAACCCACAATCTTGACAGATGTCGCAGGGCCACGTCACCGAACCTGGCACCGAGGTTTATCGCGATGGAAGCCATTTTGATTCAATATCCATATTCTCCATATGTTAGAATGTTAGAAGTTAAAACATACACTTAACAGCGGAGAGTCCTCATGTGACTAACATGAACACATGAAAATAAGCGATTTCAGCCTTAAAATTTGCTGCAGCGAGTGCGGATGGATAAATGTAGACGCTGCGAGGAACGGCAAGAGTTTTTCAGCCGGGAGGGGAACGCAGCTCTGTTGCTCATTTGTATTTTTTTCTAATGCAAAATGAATTGAATTACACGTTTCCGTGAATAAACTTTTCTTCTGCACTACTCCAGCAGAAGCACACCCAGACCCACCTTATACTCACCCCTGTGAGAAGTCTGAAGTCCAGTGAACGCAAATGTGTAAATTCGTGGACGCAGAACTACGTATAAAATGTACATATTTGTCCATTACCGCTGCTACTCTTAGGGGGGCGCCATTGAGCACCATAGGATGCTACAACATGTTGGTTATAAGAGGCTTCTGCAGCTTTAGTGTACAATTTTTTAGTGAAAGTTCCAAATATTGAATTAGTCCCTTTACCTAAACCGTACTGCGTCGGGGCCAGAGAGGAGTTTAACATCCATAATCCAACCTTAAGGCAGTGACTTTACTCTCATCTCCAGCAGACCGAAACATCAAATTCATCTTCCTGCTAATCTCACGCTCAGTATATCCAGTGTTAATGTAGAAATCCTAAAACCATAATATTTTTTAGATGTGCACTGCAGTGTGAAATAATATATCAGCTATTGCCCAGTTAATCTCATATATGCACTGCTTTTCTTATTTGAACTCGTAAATCAACCATTGCCCACTTGATCTTAAATATGGGCAACAGTTGTGCCATTTTTGGACCATATTTCCTAATGTCCCCTTTAGGCACCACATAAGTGTGTAGAATCATTGCCTGGTTAATATGAGGAACAGGGACCGATGCTGTGTCAGTAACCGACCCCCTCCTGAAGTCCCCATTGTTGTTAAATTACAAGATGTATATCTAACTTTAAATACGCTGTTCAAATGTCATCTTTTGGGACGTTTTGCAATGAAGTAAAATATACAATATTGGGTATGTTCATATGGTATAGACAAAGATAAATTAGATATGTTAAAATATTTTTGAATTTATTTTCTAACTGTTGGTTGCTTTTTAACGTGTTCTTTCATCAAATTTGTACTGAAATGGTCATTTCCCAGTGTTCTATTAAAACAATTTCAGTCAGAAGACCTTGAAAGACAGGGAATATGTCCAGTGTCACTACTAGAAAACAAATGTAGTTGCTGGCAGCTTTTCAGGCCCCAACCTTACCATTAACCAGGCAGTGACAATGTACTACTTTGAAATTAAGCTTCCACCAGATCTCTAACTCATTCTGCATGCTGCTTGAGTTGGAGCATGTATATCTACAGTACCTTCTGGACCACTCTGCATGAGTCTCCACCCAGAGATTATGATAGCCTGCTAGACACTTGCTGGATAAAATTTGCTGACGACACGGTGGTGCTGGGCCTCATCTCCAACAACGATGAGACGGCATACTTGGAGGAGGTGGAGAACTTGGCATCATGGTGCCAGGAGAATTGCCTCCAACTGAATGTAGGCAAAACTAAAGAGATGGTGGTGGACTTTGGTAGGCGACAGCAGCGGTCCTACACCCCCCTTAAAATCAACAGGACTGCAGTGGAGAGGGTGAGCAGCTGCAAATACCTGGGCGTTCATGTCACTGAGGACTTGACATGGACTATACACATCCGAGCTCAGGCCAGTAGAGCAAAGCAGCGGCTCTACCACCTCAGGCAGCTGAGGAAGCTACAGGTCTCTACGGCGATCCTTAAAACGTTCTACTCTGGTGCTGTACAAACTGTTCTCACTCAGAACATCACCTCCTGGTTTGGGAATAGCTGTGCTCACGACATCAAGGCACTGCAGAGAGTGGTCTGGGCAGCGGAACGCTGCACCAGATCTGATCTGCCATCCCTACAGGACATCTACACCAGGAGATGCAGGACCAGAGCGACTAGGATCGTTGGTGACCTGTCTCATCCCAGCAACCATCTATTCATCTTGCTGAAATCAGACAAACGATTCAGAAGCATTATGGCCAGAATAGAGAGGCTCAGGAGGAGCTTCTATCTACAGGCCATAAGACTTCTGAACCCGGACATGCCATCACAATCCACGCAAACGGGGTCTACAATATTCTCTGACCACTCCCCTCACTGTCCTTCCAGTGCACCTTAAGCTTTATTTACCGTTTTATTTATTTATTTACTTACTTACTTACTTACTTACCTATTTGCTGTTTGTTTCTTTTCTTCTTGGTGTTTGGTTGTTTGTTTTACTTATTGTAAATTTTTATGCACAGTCTCCTATCCTGCATCTGGACACATTTCACTACATGGTACACTCAGTACCATGTATGTGACAAATAAACTCTTTTGAGTTTGACTTTGACTTTGACCTTGACTCTACCAGCATTCTTCCATCACTGCAGAACCTTTCCAAAATAAAATATATTGTCTCAATTTATTTGCAAATCTCAAAAAAAAATCCTTTCCTCATATTTGCACTGATAGAAACTTTGATTACCCTTGTGAACTTCTGAGACAAACATTTTTCTCATTTTGTTTGTATTTTGGCAGTTGTCCCAAGGTTTATCTTCCAGTTAGGGTTTCGACTTCAAACCCTAAACTAACAATGACATTAAGGGCATGTGGACTCATTATATTCCGTCGAGTGTCTCAGCATCCGCCTCCTGAGAATATTCAGTATCTTCTCCTCCAAACCTCATATGGACACCATCACTGGACTCCACCTAAAGGTATAGGAATATCTTTTACTTGTCTTTCATCTTTCTCTCTACATAATATTGCTTTGGCATATTTTAAGACATGATAAGGTGGAGTTCTTTGTTTGAAAGTCTATACTTGCTCTCCCACCTCAGGGCATGTTGACCCTGGGGAGGATGACATGACCACTGCCCTTCGAGAGACCCAGGAAGAAGCAGGTCTTAATGCAGGGCAGCTGCAAATCATTGACAGCTTCCTAAAGGAGCTACACTATGATGTGCGGGGGAAGAGAAAAGCGGTTCTCTACTGGCTGGCTGAGCTCAAGGACCCAGAGACTGAAGTTATCTTGTCAGAAGAGCACCAAGACTACCGCTGGGCTGGGCTGGAGGAAGCCTGTGCACTGGCTCAGTATAAAGAAATGCAGAAAACACTTCAAGATGCACACCACTTCTTGACTGCAGGAGAAAAATTGGGCAGCAAATCTCAGTAAGGGTTAACAGAATTTCCCCGAGAAGGTAAAGATGAAAAATTTTTGACCTTTAAATAAAATGCTTCACATTGATTTGGGGAAAGGCCTGCAGAAACTGTTCTGACCACACTGAAACACAGATGACAAAAAATGTAGATGTGTGCAAAAAGTATGTTGGATAATATTCACACTGTACTGAAAATTAACAATGGAAAGTGCAGTTGTTTGAGTTTTCTTGGAGGATTCATTTAGATGCTGTCTTAAGAACAGTAGCCAGGATGTTGTCCTCCTTTCCCTGAATTGCAGATTAGTCAGTGTTGATCTTTTTTTTTTTTTTTTTTTACCTTGTGCCCTGATTTGGAATAAATGCATTAATGACATTCAATTACAAAAGAAAAAGACAAACTATGGAAAACTTTTTTTTTGAAGGATGTAAATAGACAAACAGCATACAGAGTAACACCAAAATGTGCCTATGGTTGATACTTGTATGAAGTAATACTGTGCACAAGTCTGAATATTTAAATCCTCTCATACCTTTGCTAGCAGAAGTTCATTTTAATGAAGTTCATCATTGACTGAGCAAATTTGTATCAATTCCACTTCACTTAATAAAGAGCTCCCTTGCTATTATAGGCAGAATATTAATTTAATGTAGTAGAACATTTTTGCAAATCAGCTGCAGGAACAGGAATTGAGTCCACAACAATCTGCATTCATAAACTTCAGGTAGATGGAGGCTTGGGTATGAAGCAAAAGAGCATTAATTCCCCATAAGTGGGCTGATGAACTCAGGCTGCTAAACTGAAAATGTGTCACATTAAACCTCTTTTTTTCCTTTTTTGTAATTCTGAGTCTTGCTCCACCTTCAGACAGCAACCTCATGAAATATGGTTGCGTATGGTCACAGCTTAAGTTATTCCATCGATGAGCAAAGAGACAAGACGTGCGTGTCTGTCTTTGTCTAAGTCTTTTGATGAGATGCATGGTTTACTTCTTGATGTACATCAACTTGAGGAAAATCTTCTGAAAAATGAAAGTAATAAACTGTTGGAGGGGTGGAGGCAACAGAAGGGTTTTTTTGAACAGGAACACAGTAAAATGGCACACACTGTCAAACTTCTCTATATTTCAGAAAAGGCTATCACCGTACCTATTCAAGTCACAAACCAAATTGTCATTTTGTGCGATTAGCTATTGATCGTGGACAGTAAGCACTGCTTTTAGTTTTTAAAACGTGTAGAAAAAGCAAAGAGAATTTGAAAACTAAATATATTTCAGCCTTTTCTGAAATATAGAGAAGTTTGTATCTGCAAAAAAAATAACTCCTTGAAAGTGTAAGTCGGGGTCCCATTGTATAGTACCAGCTTCAAAAATTCAATAAGTTTCCAAAACCTTTAGGTTACAAGTTTTTTATCACCCTCTCAGGCAGGTCTGCTAACAAGAATGCCTCATTGAATAATACGAATAAGCTACAGGTACAGCAATTCCTGTTTTTGAATTGAATGCTTAGACATGTCTGCTTTGCAGTGACCAGACAGTAGTGTGTTTAAAGCTGAATTTATGGTTGTATTAATTACCAAGCCACATTTTTCCAAAACAAGCCAAAAAAATCTATTTGAATCAATAAAACAGAAAGGAAATAGTCATTCCAAGTGAAGTCTTTAACAGAAACATCAAACCTGTCTACTAGCTTCAGCAGAACAAACAACTCTGTAGCTTCAAGCAATACAGGGCTCTCAGTACAGAGAGATTTTGTTACACCTGGTGCTTTTTTTATGAACCCTAGTGTGTGGTCAGCTTGGGTTGAGGTTGGACATGGCCAGGTTCCAGCCTGCCATATTAATGATTGCAGTAAAGCTCTTCAGATGTAAAACCACTTCTTCAGAAACTCAGCACTGATCCTATTATTCTTAGACGACTTTCACATCTCTAAAATCCAGTTTGTTTCATAACAACAGCATTCATAAAGCCATGGTTCATATCAAACACGTAGTGCTAATAAAAGGAACAGATTCTGTGGCAATGACAGCACATCATAAACAGCTCCTAGCTGTCAGGGCTGAGAGTGTGGAGGAAGCGTTCGTGGAACACAAGCAGCCATGTACTCAGAGATGCTTTACTAAAAGCAGGATTTAACAAAAAGCAGAGACAGTCAAAACAGAGGGGAGAAGCGCAAAACCGATAGCAGGGAACAAACCAAGGTTTTTGCCGTGGGACGGTGGGGCTAAAAACAGTCAGGGATCACAAAGAACAAAGGTAAGTTGAACACAAAATAATTGCCGTGGCAGGCAAATTGCAAACACAGTCAAAGGCACGAGAATCAAAAGGAACTTATTTCAGGGAACTCCGGCAGGATTCAGCAGAAGACTGAGTGCTGGGTGAGGGTCCGGCCGGCTCTTTTAAATGGTTCATAATTAGTTCCCATGCCAGTCAGCGCCCAGTCCAGAGAGACCACAAATGTGGCAGTCCCACAGGAGCCATGGGTGTGACACTAGCAGAAACCTTATCTGATTCGCATCCATGCTCCCCAGCTCAGCCTCCTCTTCTCAACTCCCTTCCAGTTCACCCACTGTCCCTGCTTCCCTTGCGACACTGCTCTAACACACCTGCTCTATGACCAACCTCCTTCTCTCTACAGGGCCTGCCTTACTCTACATCGGGTCTCCTATCCACAATCCTAGACCTCCCCTCCTTTGTTGGACCCTCTCAACCACCTCTACTTGCCTCAAATCTGCCTTGGCTTCCTGTACTGCCTGCCTCGCATCCCACTTTCTACCTGTCACTATTTTGGGTACCAACCCCCTTACAACCTCATCCCTACTACCTGACAGCTGCAATTCTAACTGCACTTTTGCACAAACTCCTCTGTCAAGCTTGATACCAGCAACTGCAGAATTCCCTTTCCATACAGAGCCACACTGCTTAGACACCAAGGAACTCCCAGTCATTTCCTAATGTAAGAGCTGATCAGCCTCTCTAGTTTCTCCACCTTCGTGATTAATGCCTCATACATTGTTAGTGGCCACATCACCCTTGGGAACAGGCCAAACTGTAGGCATCATAGCTTCAGTTTTCCCAGCAGCCCTGATTTCTCTATTTTCTCTAGCCCATCTACTATACTTCTCCTAAGCTCCTGCACCTGATCCCTATCAGTTAACTCCCTCGTATACCACCTCCCTAATTCTTTACTGGCTTTTCCAACACTTATGGGATCTCCTCACTATCCACCAGAAAACTAACCTCCTTTACCTTCCCCTTGACCAGTGAGATACTATGGGATTTTGCTGGCTTAATCTTTAAACAAGCCCACCACAAATTCCCATCTAACTTCCCTAATAGTCGTCTCGCACAAGCTGCTGTCGTGGCCACCAGTGTCATGTCATCCATATAATCCCTAATTGGAGGAAGACGGAGTCAATCTGGCCGTCTCCCCACCACCACCCAACGCGATGCCCTAATCACTATTTCCATTGCCATAGTGAATGCTAGTGGGGAGATGGTGCAACCCGCCATAATCGCCATTTCCAGCCTCTACCAGGCTGTTGTGTACCCCGACGTGGTGAAACACATCCCAATACCCTGAAAATATTCTTTCACTAAGATAGCTATTTGGCCTGGAACTCTAAAACAGTCAAATGTTCTTCAGATAAGACTATGCGGTACAGAGCCAAAGGCATTTGCTAGATCTAGAAATACCATACGCAAGTCCCTTTTCTCGCACTTAGCTTCTTGAATCTGATACCATATTGCACTAGCGTGCTCTAAGCATCCTGAGAAACCTGGGACCCCTGCCTTCCTGATCGTTGTGTCAATTAATCTATTCTTTCCCAAATAATCCAAGAACCTCTGTGCTACTACACTAAAGAATATCTTGCCTTCTACATTTAACAAGCATACTGGCCTAAAATGCCCTATTTCTACAGACTCCTTCTCCTTATGGTATCGTAGTGGGTAGTGCTTCCTCCTCACAGCACCTGGGATTCCTCAGGGTGCTCCTGTTTTCTCCCACGGTCCAAAGACATGTGTTTCAAGGTAACTGGTCACTCAATTGTCCATGAAGGTATATAGCTATCTTCTGATAGAATGGCATATCCTTCAGGTTGTGCTCCATCTTACCTAGCACCCAGGGATTCTGAGATTGCAGAATAAAAAACAGAATATAGCTACATTGTATGGGACTTGTGCATTGTTGGCAAATATTCTACATCTGCAAAGTAACAAAATAAAAAAAGTCTGAATCAATTCAATTCAGTTTTATTGTTATATAGCACTCTTCTCACTGCAGTGACAGAGCACTGAACAGACATGACAAGGGTTACATACATGTACAGTTGGTATCTGGCCACGTCACTCAAGTCTTAATTATGATAACGTGAAATCCAGAAGTTCATTATTCTTCTCATTATATTTACTCCTGTTAGGAATGTTATCCAAAAGTATAATATTAATGTTTGCTCCCACACTGATGATATGTACCTTGACTTGTCCATCTATACTTCCAGATCTCCCAGCGCACAACACCATAAAACAAACACTGAAAAATAGAGTCTTGTAGAACGTATGAAGGGTTTTGCTACATATGTTGAAATATATTTACAAAATCAGTACAGCAGTTGAATAACATTCATTCATTATTTGTAACCACTTTATTCTGGTTAAGGTCATGGCAGCCTATCCTGGAATCACTGGGCTGTGAGACAGACTGGAATTTGGCACACATGTACTTTTCACTTCTCTAACTGAGGTTTTTGCATAGTCAAACACACACACAAACGGTGCTACACACATTAGCAGGGTGTCTCCAGGCAGTTCCGAGCTAAATTGTCAAAATGAAGATAAACAAGCTGCTTCACGTGTCACACACCACACACACACAACTTAGAAGAAGTGAAGGAGTTTTCATGCTAAGACAATGCTAATAAGCTTTCTTGCACCACACACACACAAATTAAATAATACACAAAATAAATAAACTAAATACACAATGGTATATGTTTAAATACATGCAGATGCAATAAAACACGAAATTACACTAGTGTAACTAAACACATAAGATTCATAAGCACAAACACTAACAAAAAAAATTTTGGTGAAGTGCAGGGTGATTCACACAAATATTTAAAATGTTTGAATACATGAATAAATATATATTTTAAAATTATTTAACCCCACACCAAGCACCAACACATATAGCACACATAAAGGAAAATACTGTGCACACACCAAAAATAAGGGTAATGCTGTTTTGTACGTGTTTGTATGTGCGTTACACCCAAGGATGGAGGAAATGCCACAAAGCCAGTGAGGCTAAAATGCTTTTAGTTTAGGGTTTCAGTTATTTATATCAGTATTTGTTAAAATGAACCTGTTTGATTCATGCATAAGCTCACCCTTCAGGGCAGGGACCGCCCCTTTTCAGCAGGTAACTTTGCTTTAAGTGCTTTTAATAAGAGCCTTTGGGTTCGTTTTTATTGTCGCATCGGTCATGTCGAGTTTATATTTGTCGGCTTTATTTCAGATTTTATGGATTAATCCAGCCGCAAGGGGATGCACAAACTAGTGCATTTCTTTGTGCCGGTCCCAAGCCCGGAAATGGAGAGGGTTGCGTCAGGAAGGGCATCCGGCGTAAAAATTTTGCCAAACCAAATATGCGGACAAAAATAAAAATTTCCAAACCGGATCGGTCGAGGCCCGGGTTAACAACGACCGCCACCAGCACTGCTAGCCGACAGGGTGCTGGCGGAAATTGGGCTACTGCTGGCCGAAGAAGGAGGAAGAGAGGAGGAAGGCATGTCCGGAGGAAGGAGGAGAGGAGGAAGGTTAAGAGAGTGGACGTGAGGATAGGAACTTTGAATGTTGGTAGTATTACTGGTAAAGGGAGAGAGCTTGCTGATATGATCGAGAGAAGGAAGGTTGATATATTGTGTGTGCAAGAGACCAAATGGAAGGGGAGTAAGGTTAGGTGCATCGGAGGGGGGTTTAAACTGTTTTACCATGGTGTGGATGGGAGGAGAAACGGGGTAGGGATTATCCTGAAGGAACAGTATGTCAAGAGTGTCTTGGAGGTGAAGAAAGTGTCTGACAGAGTGATGGTTATGAAACTGGAAATTGATGGTGTGATGATGAATGTTGTTAGTGCATATGCCCCGCAAGTTGGGTGTGAGATGGATGAGAAAGAAGAATTCTGGAATGATATGGATGAAGTGGTGAAGAGTGTACCTGAGGGAGAGAGAGTGGTGATTGGAGCGGATTTCAATGGACATGTTGGGGAAGGGAACAGAGGAGATGAGGAGGTGATGGGTAGGTATGGTGTCAAGGAGAGGAACGCAGAAGGTCAGATGATAGTGGATTTTGCAAAAAGGATGGACATGGCTGTGGTAAACACGTATTTTAAGAAGAGGGAGGAACACAGGGTGACGTACAAGAGTGGAGGAAGATGCACACAGGTGGACTATATCTTATGCAGGAGGGCCAGACTGAAGGAGACTGTAGACTGTAAAGTGGTGGCAGGGGAAAGCGTAGTTAGGCAGCATAGGATGGTGGTTTGTAGGATGACATTGGAGATCAAAAAGAGAAGGAGAGTGAGGGCAGAACCAAGGATCAAATGGTGGAAGTTGAAAAAGGAAAACTATAAGGTGGAGTTCAGGGAGGAATTAAGACAGGCACTGGGTGGCAGTGAAAAGTTACCAGTGAGCTGGACATCTGCAGCAGAAGTGGTAAGGGAGACAGCTAGAAAGGTGCTTGGTGTGACATCGGGACAGAGGAAGGAGGACAAGGAAACCTGGTGGTGGAATGAAGAAGTACAGGAGAGTATACAGAGGAAGAGGCTGGCGAAGAAGAAGTGGGATAGACAGAGAGATGAAGAATGTAGACAGGAGTACAAGGAGATGAGGCGTAGGGCGAAGAGAGAGGTGGCAAAGGCTAAAGAGAAGGCTTATGGTGAATTGTATGAGAGGTTGGACACTAAGGAGGGAGAAAAGGACCTGTACCGATTAGCTAGGCAGAGGGACCGAGCTGGGAAAGATGTGCAGCAGGTTAGGGTGATAAAGGATAGCAATGGAAATATACTCACAAGCGAGGAGAGTGTGTTGAGCAGATGGAAAGAGTACTTTGAGGGGTTGATGAATGAAGAGAATGAGAGAGAGAGAAGATTGGATGATGTAGGGATCATGAATAGGGGAATGCAATGGATTAGCAAGCAGGAAGTTAGGACAGCTATGAAGAGGATGAAGAATGGAAAGGCTGTTGGCCCAGATGACATACCTGTGGAAGCATGGAAGTGTTTAGGAGAGATGGCAGTGGCGTTCTTAACCAGATTGTTTAATGTAATCTTAGAAAGTGAGATGATGCCTGAGGAGTGGAGAAGAAGTGTACTGGTACCAATTTTTAACAATAAGGGTGATGTGCAGAACTGTAGTAACTACAGAGGGATAAAATTGATCAGCCACAGCATGAAGTTATGGGAAAGAGTAGTGGAAGCTAGGTTAAGAAGAGAGGTGACGATTAGTGAGCAGCAGTATGGCTTCATGCCGAGAAGGAGTACTACAGATGCGATGTTTGTTCTGAGGGTGTTGATGGAGAAGTACCGAGAAGGTAAGAAGGAGTTGCATTGTGTCTTTGTGGACTTAGAGAAAGCATATGACAGGGTACCTAGGGAGGAGCTGTGGTATAGTATGAGGAAGTCGGGTGTGCCAGAAAAGTATGTAAGAGTGGTACAGGATATGTACAAAGACAGTGTGACAGTGGTGAGGTCTGCAGTAGGAATGACGGATGCTTTCAAGGTGGTGGTACGATTACATCAAGGATCAGCTTCGAGTCCTTTCTTGTTTGCAATGGTAATGGACAGGTTGACAGATGAGATCAGACAGGAGTCACCATGGACTATGATATTTGCGGATGACATTGTGATCTGTAGTGAAAGTAGGGAGCAGGTTGAAGAGACCCTGGAGAGATGGAGATATGCTCTAGAGAGAAGAGGAATGAAGGTCAGTAGGACTAAGACAGAATATATGTGCATAAATGAGAGGGAGGACAGAGGAATGGTGAGGATGCAGGGAATAGAGTTGGCGAAGGTGAATGAATTTAAATACTTGGGATCAACAGTTCAGAGTAACGGGGAGTGTGGAAGAGAGGTGAAGAAGAGAGTGCAGGCAGGGTGGAGTGGGTGGAAAAAAGTGTTAGGAGTGATTTGTGACAGAAGGGTACCAGCAAGAGTGAAAGGGAAGGTCTACAAGATGGTAGTGAGACCAGCTATGCTTTATGGGTTGGAGACGGTGGCACTAACCAAAAGACAGGAGGCAGAGCTAGAGGTGGCAGAGTTAAAGATGTTAAGATTTGCATTGGGTGTGATGAGGATGGACAGGGTTAGAAATGAGTATATTAGAGGGGCAGCACAGGTTAGACGGTTTGGAGACAAAGTCGGAGAGGCAAGATTGCGTTGGTTTGGACATGTGCAGAGGAGAGATTCTGGATATATCGGGAGAAGGATGCTAGGGATGGAGCTGCCAGGCAAGAGGAAGAGAAGAAGGCCTAAGAGGAGATTTATGGATGTGGTGAAGGAGGACATGCAAGTGGTGGGGGTGACGGAGAAAGATGCAGAGGACAGGAAGAAGTGGAAACAATTTATCTGCTCTGGCGACCCCTAACGGGAGCGGCTGAAAAAAGAAGAAGACGGATTAGTTTGTAACGAGGCGTGACGGTTTTTAACTATTTATAGTGGGGTTTTAAATAAAAAGGTTTTAAAATAGAGATGACGAATGGAGCGATGATAACCGTCGTGCTGGACCGTTGGTGCGTGAGTCGGCTGTAAATACACGCTGTAAAACAGAACATGTAGAAAATAAGATATCACATCACAACTTTTTAGTAATAAAAAGTGCGCACTTGAATGCTCTGCTTTTATACTGCGGTTGAAATTTCTGAATGGAAAGCATCATATATGTTATAAGCAGGATATGCATGTCATTAATAAGAATACCAGAAATTTGAGTACGTTTTAGCAAATATAAAGTATAGCATTAAGGTGAGAATACCATGGAAAGCAAGTGAGTCAGCAAAAACATTTTTATGGTGAAAAGAAATGTTTCTCACACCACGACGTCTCGCCCGTGGTCTTTGCTTTGGAAAGATATTGGGAGAGCACAGCGGCGGCGCGCCGTCAGCGAGTGGCTGTGGCCAAAGGTGGCGTCATCGATACAAACAGTGACGTCAAACAGGAACAAGACTAGGGAAGTGGACTGACCAAGATGGCGTCCTGCTATGAAGCAGGAAATAGATTTTTGGCTTGTTAAAACTTATATTAAGAGTCTTCTTACTCATATACTTCGCCGTTTTTTCATTTAAACCGACGACGGTGGAGATACAGGTAAGATAGTTGTTAGTGTCCAGTTGGTTACAGGAAGGAGAGAGCGGTTAGGAAACGTAACGTTATATCGCTAGCCGGTTTCAGCGGCTTCTACAGGCCTTGGCTGTCAACGTTTATGTGAACTTTAGATATTCGTTCTTAGAGCGCTTACTGTTACAGCACAATGAAGTTCGTTGCAAATCAGGAAGGTGTGATCCTGGAAACATTTACGTTGTTGTTCGGAAATTTGGTAAAAGAGCCCGGAGTTCATGAAAGTGTATTCTGATATCCTGCCATGTAACTCGTGCGGTTTGTACTTAAGCTCATACTTGTGCCGCATCGAAGCTGTTTTATTCCGTGTACCGTGATGAAAAGTGTTAAAAAATGTGCAACTTAGTGCAAGTTTAAAGAGGAATTCCTGGCCAGATATCAAGTAGTCCGTATTCCGTCATGTTATCTTACGTCATGTAAATAACTGTCGGTGGTTATGGTGAGCTGTGTCATGTGTCAAGTTTTGGCGAGGTTTTAGGTCATGACATCACATTTGTGGTCGTAGCGATTTTACTTGTTAGCTAGGCTTATAGAAGTTTGCTTTATTTATGAATGCCATGAAATTGCTAGCTCACAAGATGGTATAATCTGTGACTCTTTGGCGGGGCTGAAACAAACGTAGCGAAGCATAGAGGTTCGGTAGTTTGAATAGCTGCAATGGAACTTGTTTTTTTGCCCGATTATACATAAATCTGAAACGTTGTCATCATCCAAAGCCGATCTGTGGCGCATGTTAAGACAGCGATGCGAAAATGTGACTAAGCCATGTGGTTTTCTGGATTAATGCAACGCATGCATCTCAGCAGTCAGGGCACAGGGCTGAGTTACTTGTTAATGGGAAATTCAGGGAGGGATCTGGAAAATATTAAACTTGGTGCTATTTAAACATTACATAGAAATACTGCGAACTAGAAAGTTGGATAAATTGATGCGTTTTAGGGGTTTGCATCAGTCAGGACTTAAATGCCAAAACAGTGTAGTCTTTTTAAGTCATTGTTTGAAAGTAAGAAATGCACCGATGCTGATGCTTAAGTTGCGGGTCATCATTTACATTTAACTCAAGCTTTTCTTCAAAGTGAAATGCTGTACGTATTAACTATTATGTAGTAGACATCTTTATTCTTGGCAAATTACAGTGCTAGATAAAGTACACTAAGCTTCCTATAGTTATTTACCTACTGTCCTAGGGTAGAGTCAGCAGTTCACCTGAAGCAGGGAGGAATCACACACAAACAGGGAGACACCTTGAAAACGCCACACACGCTGAGCCAGATTTAAACTTATGTCCTACAAAGCCTAATCCAGGTACTGTGAGGCACCAGTGCCACCCATTGTGCTGCCTTCCAAAACAATTTTGTTGGAAACTGAATGTAAGGCTGATTTTTAGTGCAGGCCCCATTAACACTGGTTCTAATAATGGGTTAAATTAGACTCAACCCTCACAATTAGGGTAAATTATTATTTCTTATGGGTCATCTAAAATGTATTAAAATACAATAAAAAGTATGTTATGCATTGCAGTGATAACATTTCTATATTTTAGTATTTAAGCTTTATGTTTTCATTAATTTATTCATTCATTCACATCAATAACAGCTTGTTCAGTGCAGGGTTGCAGAGATGTAGAAACCCAGATGAATAGGGTCCATGGCAGTTTTCAACTTGGATTGGGACATTTTGTAAATTTGGCTAACAGATGTTTTATGTAATGAAATAACGTTTACCACGTACATCCTTCATTCCTCAAAACATCTGGAGGCAGTGACATTAATAATCTTCATTTGATTGCAGTTTTACGCTTTATTTATAATAATGTTAGGGTATTCATGTTACGAAAGCAGTTTATATACGACAAACTCCTGGTTCTGTGGGACAGGACATGGCACAGATTAAAGGTAAAGGACAATCGTACGTGTTTTGGTGCTTTGGGACTATATGTTTTTGACTTTAGATGCCAAAGGTACACATGCACTAGGATAAACAGGAGAAATCTCAGCACTAGCACTGTAAGTTGAATTCTGGGTCCGTTTGTCTACTTCATTGTACTGGGAGACATGTTCTTTAGATGGTCACTGATAAGTTACTGGGGTACAGGTGAGCGTGGGATGCCTTAAGCCACCATAACATTACATATCACCATATGGCTTAAATAGCTGACTTAATATTGCAGTTACATTTTTATAGGATGGCACAGGGCTTTACCTTCACTGGGGAATTTGTGGTACAGTAACAACTCATATGGCTCATATCATAACGCATAATAAATAACAAGAGGGGGAAAAAAATACAGTAATTGTTGATGGGTGTGGCATTATGGAGGAGGATGGCTGTTGGTAAGAAGGAGCCCCAGAAAAATATCTTGGTGCACTGAAGTTGAATAATCTGGTGGCTAAAAGAGGTCTTGGTTATGACTTCATTTAGGGCATGCGAGAGATTGTCCATGGACAGTAGCTTCCTCTTCATCATGGCCTCCACTGAATCACACTCTGATCTGTGATGGAACCTGTCAGAGTCTGCTATGTCTGCACTTCTCACCAGAAGTGATGCCCCCTAGCAAACCACAGCATAGAAGATCACACTGGCAACTGTTGTCTGGTAGAGCATGTGGATGGTGGTGCTGTACACACTAAAGGACCTTTACATTTTAAGAAAATACAACCTGCTTCATCCTTTTTTATACAGTCCATCTGTGTTTTAAGACCAGTACAGTTTGTTGTTGAAGTGTCCACTTCCACATCTGCACCTTCAGTGGTAATTTTATGTAATGGTTCTGATATGGTATCTAATTTTCTCTTCTGTTTTTAAAGGTACCAGCTCCTTTGTTTCATTAATATGGAGCTGGAACTGGTTTGACCTGCACCATGAAACAAAGTCCTTAATCAGATGTTTGTACTCATCACCTTTCTCTATACACTCCACTGTTCCAGAGTGATCAGAGAACTTCTGCAGGTGGAACTTCCCAAACTGTATTTGAATGCCCTGGAGAAGTAAAAAAAAAAAAAAAAACAAAAACAATATCATCATTGTGCTGCCAGCTTCTACAGGTGAGAGTAAGTTTTGTGGAATATGTAGATGATTGCATAATCCATTCCCATTTGGGCCTAATAGGCAAACTGAGTCCAAGTGGGGTGTCCCCCCCCCCCACAGTTGCTAGTCTCTAAAGGGTCTTCATGAAATGAGATGTGAAAGCCACTGATTTATAGTCCTTTGCCTCAGCGGTGCCTTTTTCATGGATTGAAATGAGGCTGACGCATTTCTATAGTAATGGCACATTTTGGAGACTCAGTGACAGGTCGAAAAGATGTGTGAAGACACCAGACAGCTGGGATGAGGATGGACACTGCTAACTCAAATTTAAGAAGTGATACAGCTTGTTTCCCTCTATAGCCTCTTCCTCAGACTTCTTTTTTTTTCAATTCCTTAAACCTGTCACCAGATCTGAATGCTTTCTTCTTCATGTTCAAGAGGCCCTTCAAAGTGTTTTGTGATCTATGCATTGTTGTTGGGGAAGCAACACACTGGTTTTTTGGGGGCAGTAGTGTTAACGCAAAAGTTGATGTAGTTAGTTATACAGTAGTTGTGATCCTCAGTGTCCTCACTGTATGAATCACAGAACATCTCCCAGTCCATTTCCTCAGAACAGTTCTGCAGGGTTACTTCTTCCTCTTTTGTCCACATTCTCACTGTCATAGTGACCACTTGATGTTTGATCACTGATTTATATTTGGGAGTGAGGTGGACAAGGTTATGACCTGGTTTGCCTGGGTTTCTCAGTGGAGCTGTACACCTCTTTGACATTAGCAGAGAGCAGTGCCACTGTTTTGTTGCCCTGTATACCGCAGTTCACTTCAGTGGAGAGTGGAGGGAAGGAGGTGTGATTGAAGTCTCTGGAAGTCAAAACAGTAAGTGCTGGTGTGTTGGTTCTGTAGCGATCTACAGACGTTAGGTATGGTTTCTATCATGGCTGTGACATCAGCAGAGGGCAGGACGTTAACAACAACAACAATATTTTAAATTCCCACAGGAGATATTGCAGCCTCATGCTGATGGTGAGCAGTTTAAAATTACTACCACATATCTGAGTTTTCAGTGTTTATGTATCCCTGTTTCCACCACCTTACATTCATAAATATAGGCATTCCTCCTTCATCATTTTTCCTGTGACGATTTATGTTCCTGTATGCCTGAACCACGTATAAAATCATCCAGGGATACCACAGAATTAGAATTTCTTCTCTCAGCCACATTTTCTTGAAGTATGTCGGATTCCTGCACTTGCAGGCTCTGTGACACACACTGTGTGCAAAGAGTTTGTCCATTTTCTTCACCAGTGATCTCATGTTTTCAATTGCGATTGTAGGCAGCGTACTGTTTGAACCCTCGCCTCCTTAGCTGGGCTTGCATTCTTGCCACAGTGGTGGCATTGTGACTTCATTTCTACAGAGGTCTAGTGAAAGATTTCGGTAGGGACACAGGGCACAGTTCAAGCAGCTGTTTTTTGAACACATGAGCTGCACTGCCTCTGTTTGAAGCGAGTCACATGTTCTATCTGTAGTTGTCAGAAGCCAGTCTGAACACGTGTTCCGCCCTGATCAAGGAGCATAAAGAGTGCTCGGAATCATAGCATCCACAAAAAACAATGAAGACCCAAACAGATGACCAAAAAGTACAGACACTACCAAAAACTACAAAGAAAGTTTAAAAAAAAAAAAAACATGTGGAACTGCTCTTTCGCAGAGCCATTAAGGTCGTGCCATCTTGACAACGAAGTGTATATGCTTCTGAGATAGAGGCGATTGAGAAAACATTACTTTTTACCACTTAACACACATGTAAGAACTCTTCTTTGTGAATGACACAGTGTATTTATCAAAGCTATTTTTAATGATGTAAAAACCTCGGTGCGATTTCTTTGTTCTCGTGTCTTATTGTTCAGTGTGAAATTATTTTTGACGCCGCTGTGTGAAGTAACGTGGTTCTGACAAGCTTTAAAATGGTCATTTCATAGCATGGACTGTGCACTTTTCTCTGGAGCATTTTATGCTGCTAAATGTGGTGTGCAGATTTTCAGGGAAGAGTGCATCATAGTTTTGTCCAGCAATCCACGGTTGCCTGAAAAGAGAAATGGCACCTTCCCCAGTTGTGCATACCTCGATAGAGCCAATGGACATTTGTGGAATGACTGGCATTTGAGGATGAGAAGGCTGTTGCTGATCCGGCACTTTTCATGTTGTCCCCCAGCGGGGACTTTTCCATAATTACACCAAAAGTTTGACTTGACTATGAAACAAATGTGTAATGTCTGGATAGCTGAGTCATATGCAGACCACATGTAATATATATGCATTTGGTTGACTACAAAATCTTTTTTTAATTTTAGTTAAATCCTAATATACTCTATCTCAGAGTTTCTTTTCACAATCCTCACAGGTTTATTTGTGCATTTTTATTTGCACAACATGGTTTTTTTTATTTTTTATTTAATTTGCTAATGTTAGTCATGTTTTTGCTTTATTTAGACTCTAAATGGCTACAAGGAAGTCTGGCTCAGACATCCACAACACCGGTAAGTTTTAGCGAGGGATGTGCGATGAACCTGTTGTTCAAAATATTTCTAAATTATAAATATTTTAGCCTTAGTTTTTGTTGTTTTTCTTTTTTTCTTTTTTTTTTTTTTTACATTGTCTTAAAATAAATGCTTTCTATTTAACAGCAATGAATTCGATATTTGCCTAACAGACATTGCTTGTCAGAAATGTGCTTTAAGGAACAATAAAGGTTGGATCTGGAAATGGCGCATAAATCCTTACCTGTCGAATTTAGAGAACTCATTTACTAAGCTGACATACTTCTAGTCACTACTGAGGATAAATACAAATAAATATGCAGTGACTTGCACATTGATAAAGACATAACAGGAGAATCTAAGTCTAATGCAAAATATCTTTTTTTTTTTTTAAACATATAATTCCGACTCATCACCTTCAGTGTTATACGAAACCTCTTACCACCGTACCCTTTTTTTTTAATGGTTTCCACTTACTTTCATACAAATTCTTAGGTTTTACCAAAGCAAATGATTTGTTATTCGGATTTTGAATGTTTTCTGTAAACTTTGTCAAGTGTTCCCATATTTAATTTGTGTGTATTGTCTCCGTCCTCTCTCCCACATCTACACTCAGGGCCCATCAGTTATCTGGACGAAGTTCCCTTTAAGGTCAATGACAAATTCCGGTGTCCTGCAAAAGTGGGCTTACCTATTGGATTTTGTGTTCCAGAATGCAACCCAGTGCTCTCTGAGATACAGGTAAGTCAGGCTTGTTTTGCACTAAAGTAATGGCTGTTACTCACAATAGACTATTTCTCCAGTTTATAGGTGGATGTTGCTTGGTAGAAAAAAGATTTAGTATTAAGACATTTTGGCTTTGAAGTTTACTTAAAAAAATATGTTATATAAGCAATAACTTCAAATGTTTCCAGTAACTGTCCTAATCCTTGTATCGATAGATGAATTTTATTTTTTAATTAAATTTCTCCTGCTACTTTTAATCAAAAAGATATTAGCCAGTTGGAATTATTTTGTAATTGTTGATTGTTGACCTCCTTTCTGTCCAGCAATATGACTTCTCCCTGGAGCGGCGCAGTGTGCGCTGGGGGGAGGAGTTGATCAAGGCACGCAAGGCCCAGCAGAGGGCGCAGCTCCAGGCTGACATTGTTGGCACGGACACCACAGGAAGCAAGCCGACTGCTGTGCAGCAGAACCAAGATGGAGGCCCCAGCAAAAGGAACAACAAAAGACCCTTGGATGAAAAAGACCCCCCACCTCCAGCAGTGAACCCTGTGTTGGCAGGCCTGATGCACAATGCTATCCTTACCCCGTTGCCAGCCCCCAGCTTTGGGCCTGTGCGCCGCCCCAGTCCCCCACCCTCACAGAGCCTTAACTTAGCAGACTTTGAACGCGAAGAAGACCCTTTTGACAAGTTGGAACTCAAGACACTTGATGACAAGGAGGAGCTGCGTAGCATCTTGCAAATGCAGTTGGGTATGCCACTCCAGCCCCGGGCAGCACAGCGCAGTACCGAGCCAGAGCTGGTCAAGCCAGGTGGCTTATGCAAACCTAATGGCTTGGTGACTCTCACGGAGATGGACCAGCCTGGGGGCAGCTCAGTGGGACAGCTGGAGACAGACCGTCCGTGTAACATCCGCTCACTCACTTTCCCCAAGCTCTCCGACCCCGGTGATTCCTCTGAGTCAGAAAAGAGATATATTCCCAGCCCCCAGTGCAGTCTCCCCAATGGCGTTCCTCCCGGGCTGTTGCAGGTGGCTTCCCAGAATGATAGCTGTCAGCTGCATAGCCACATGCACAGCGAAACACTAAAACAGGTGAATGGATTTACCCCCAATCCCCTCCCCTCCCTACGGTTATGGTCAGTGCAGATTTAAACTTTCTCTAAACCTAAAATTGTTCCTTTCAACATTATTTTTAAAAAACAAACAAATAAGGCAGTGGTGAATGCTGTGTAAAACTTTGGTACAAAAATGTAATTTCTGCATAATCTCCTTGCTACATTACATGTACTGAGTTACTATTTTTATGTATAGATTTTATCCAACATCTTAGTAAGTCTTGGAGATAAACGATTAGTAGCCCAAGAGATTTAGTTTTTGACCTGGGCCGAGTGGTTTGTTTGTGAATGTTTTGACACGAAGAGATGCAAACATCAGTGTGATGAAAATGATTTGATCAAGCAGCATGTAGACTTGGGCATGGTTTAAGAGCCAAGGTGAGGAGCACAATTGCAGGGTCTCGGCCAAAGTGGACAAGATCGAAGCATTTGGGAACCCAGAAAGGTTTGCAGCAAATGGTCAAGGTCGGTAGCAAACCACTTGGTTCTGATTGTGGCATCGCAGTCGATGGCAAAACGTCCTCAAACAAACCACTCAACAGCACTATGTGTAACTCTTGAGGAAGTGGACTGTGCAACCCTAAATGTTTACCTTTTAATAACACTAAATGCTACATAAGTTGAGGGGCAAAGATAATCTCCTTATTATTACCGAGGCAGAAAAACATTGATTAGCTTTGTCACTCAATTTTGTGAAATGTGCATGATTTTAAAGTACACAGGCGGATATTTAAAGAAGTCAAAAATATGATAAAAGATTTTTTTATGCAGTTGCTGATTGGAGTAGAGCTGCAGTTAAGGTGCCTGTAAAACAGCAGGATGACAGTCAGTGGGATACAGTTATCTGTGGGAGACCACCATTCCTCTTGAGTTTTACAGACTGTTAACTTGACTTTTTGTCAAGTGAAAAATAACATAAAGCATATAGCTGGCTTCCTCACTACTTACATTAATAATAGCCCATTTCAAATTAGCATGTAGAGTTCATAAACAAATGAAATTCTGGTATCTGGTAGCATAGGAAGGAAATGCATATGAAATTTGGTGTTTTAACTTTTGGCCTTGCTTCTGAATTTCCACAAGGCTTCTTTATTTGTAGCACTGTTGTAAACCTGTGTCTTAATCCCACAGCCCGATGCTCTGCCAGCAACAGCTTCTCCCCACCCTGCATGTGTGGTAGAGAACCATGAAAGCAAGGCGGGTCAGTGCACAGCCCTGCTGAGCCTGTCACCTAGTGAGCGTGAGTGTGTGGAGACAATTGTGGGAATGGGCTATTCCTACGAAGGTGTGCTGAAGGCCATGCAGAGACAGGGCCAGAATGTGGAGCAGGTGCGGGTCCTCTCCTTCTCTAGCTCTTACTGCCATGCTGGTCTACCTTCTCCTCACTGTCACTCTTATTAATGCATCTCAGGTGCTGGACTATTTGTTCATACACACCCGCCTATGCGAGCAGGGCTTTGACGCCAGTACAGTGGAGGAGTGCCTGGAGATGAATCAGTGCTCTGAAGAAAAGGTGAGCATGTTGTCACTACTAGAGTTTGTACTCTTTTACGCACAAGAGCATAGGCAGCAGATATGAAGTACAACACCACTGACAAATGCAAATGTACGATTAATTGCGTATTAAATCATAACATAATTTATTTTACAATATAAAAAAGTTTCAGGTGTACTCTTGTAATTTGTATGTGTTAACATTCTAGTTTTACAGGATACCATAAATTTTACTGAATGCTGTTTGCAGAAAATGTAGCATTACCTCTGCTCTCTTTAAACTGAAAAAATATCCACATATTTAAAGACAAATCAGCTATGAATTTATTACTATAATATTTTAGCTGGTGTGCTTCTATATAGTTTAGCTTACAGATAGCTTAGGATGCAAATCTTTTACTGTAATTCACTTTGGAGAAAGACATCAGCTGAACAAATAAATAATAATTGATCCCGATGACCAATATTTGTCTTTTTTTTTTTTTTTTGTATAGTTCAGAAATATCAGAAACAAAATCAGATTTATTTGGCCAAGTATGCGCACACACATAGAGGGATATTTTAACTTGAGTAATTCTCTGGGTTACAAAATATTGTCTAGTAGAAATTGGTTCTGGTAAGTACTAGCCTTCCTCATTTCCAGATAATGTGTTACACTGAGATCTTTGCTCATATATATATATATGGAAGGCTAGTGTGTGTGTGTGTGTGTGTGTGTGTGTGTGTGTGTGTGTGTGTGTGTGTGTGTGTGTATATGCAAACTTTGGAAAACTGTAAGCAAGCAACCTCTACCAACAAATTGTTTTCAAGTTGCATGATGATTGTTTGCTTCAAAGCAGTAAGAAAAATTAGACCCACAAGATTTGTTTTTACTGTTTCAAACTGTGTAGTAACATCAGTTTGGTAATTGTAAAGGATTCATTTGCCTGAATTGTGCAAAACATGACAGCCTAGCCTAGCTAATATAAGGACAACAGTCCTGCTCTTCTTTTTTTTAGATCACATTTCAGTCTTGGAGTGAATGCTATTTTGTTTTTTCTTCTTAGGCTTTGCAGTTTCTGCAGCTGATGTCTCGTTTTGGAGAGATGGGGTTCGAGAGGGATACCATTAAAGAGGTGCTACTGGTACATAACAACGACCAGGACAAGGCCCTCGAGGATCTCATGGCTCGTGCAGCAGCCAGCTGAGAGCTTCAGGCACTGGCTTCTGTCCCTTCCAGCCCCATTTCCTTTTCTTTATTTTGTAGCAGAAACTCACAGCCCATAAAAAAAATTCAGGCTGTACACTGAACAAAAAAATAAGACTGGCCTTCCTCAGCTTTCTTTATTCTTAGAGCTTTGGTGAGGGTATACAGGTTATAAGTATGTTAAAGGAGACTATTTAGGGCAAATTCATTTTGTCTGGGATAAAAAGCTCACTTTGATGTAGCGCTACAGAGCAAACTGATCTTTTTAGCTCCAAAGCTGCCATCAATCGCTGTTGGACTTTGGCCCGGTGAAGGCTCACATTGGCTGGAAGCACATGCAGCCTGAATACGAAAACCCACATATACAAGAGCATTGAATGGAGAACTCAGAAGTGCCCTTTCTTTATTTATGGCTGGTGTTTTATTATAAATTTCACTCTCTGTAGTTTGTCAGACATGACAAACACTTTTCCCTGCTGTGGAGGTTCTTTTTTTTTTTTTTTTTTTTTTTTTTTTTGCTTTTGATTTTAGGAGATTTATTAACTAATGAAAACATAACATAAGTGAGGTGTAAAAGGAATTACAGATCCTGTGACTCTTGGACTGTCCTTGAACGACAGTCTAACGTGGACTGTGAACGGCTGGAAAGAAAGACCGTGATTCTCGAGATGCAAAAACGTATAAATAAGGCAAAGCGCAAATGGCACCTTTCTCTGCCTTTGTCTTTCAAAAAAAATACACACCTAGGTGGTTAGAAGACAGACGATAATACTGGAGAGAAAACAAAGGCAGACATATAATTTTTTTTTAAATCATTAATGATTTATACATTGAAACACGACGTAAATTGTGTTTATTAAAATGTTTAAAATGCTCCAAAGAGTGTCTTTAAATGTCAATTGTTACAGAAAGGTAAAACTTTATTTAGAGTTGTGTTGTTATGCAATGGTCCTCTGGTGCAATTTAAATTGGAGTGGATAGACGTGGGGGAGGGAGCAGAGGTTGGGATCCAGCTGTCTGGTGTTTTTAGAAGGTGCCTTTGCAAAGTTAGGTACTTGCTGCTCACCGTTAATCCATAGTTTGTCCTAATTTGCACAGAACTGTCTTGAGAGATGGACAGGGGGTAGATAGACTACTGCACCGATGACCATGATCTGCCGATGCAAACTGGACGTAAGAACAGGGCGTAAAGCGTTTGATGGGGTCAACATTTTGTACGCGTTCATGCTGTGGTAGTAGAGGCAGTTTGGCTTCATTGGCCATTCATAACAACATTGTCATTTTCCCCCAGTGTGATAACCTTTGAGCAAAATGCATCGTTTTACTTTAAATCTCATTTTGTCAGTGGTAGTTAACCAGTGGGCGTTGCAGTACTAACAGATCCGATTTAGAGACCCTTTCACACTGAGAGTTTGTGATTGCAGTTTAGCGCATTTGTCTGTGTCACCTACACCTTCAAGGATCTTTTAAAAGCTACAGGTTCCCTCAGGTTTCCAAACCCAGAACTACTGTTGCTTGAACTGTGAAAATAATTTAATATATAAAAAAAACCATGTTGGCACTGTTCTGTTAATGATTTTGTACATGGGTTCTGTATTTTATTAATGCTTTTTGATAAATTAAATGGAAGGCGGCTCTTGTGGCTTAGTTAACAGAGTGATCATTAGATAAAATTTCAAGGGCTTATTCATAGTTCCTGTTTAATAATTTGTTCAGAACAAAAAGTATAACATTTGGGAGCCAAAGTTATGTTACGCAGTATTAAATGCTTCATCTATCAAAGAGACTTGCAGTCCCGTTTCCTCGTAAATCAGGAAAATTGTGATTCTAAAATATGTCCCAGATTGGATATTTTAGCAAGTAAAAATCAGCGTATTGGTGTATTTTGGATGAGGTGGAAATCAGTCTTCGGATGCCAGGTCAGATCGTAACCTTGCAGTGTTGTGCACCACACCTCCTCGAAGACGCTGGCGGCACCAGGTATGCGGCCGCAAGCCTGATCCATTACTGTCGCAGTGTTGCCATCCAAACATGTTTTATACAATAAAATGATGGTTCAGCGATGTTGGAAAAATGCTTTTTTTGAGATGTGGGGAATTAAAATAATAATCATAATAGTCGCACAAGGAAATATTTGCTCAAGTGCAGAATTGTTAACTGTCCACACCTTCGTGGCTTTTGAAGGAGCCGGGGGCATCTGTGCAATGAGCTTAATATTCTCGATGGTCAGATAATGCCTTCACCAACAGACAGCTTGAGCACTAAATTACGATGTGGGTGCATTTTTGCTTTTTGTTTACTTCTGAAGTTACTCCTGCTTCAGCTGTCAACTTCAAGAGCTGAGTGAACAAAGACAATTGAGACCATTTGACCCGATTTTAATGGGTTACCTTTTCCACTGCAAGTGAGACAAGTTATGGGTAAGCAAACATCCCAGACTTCAACTTTCCTAGCAGCATGTATTCAGAATTATTATTCTTCTGTTTTCAAACATTTGTATTTGGTTACAAGGAACAACAGAGGAGAGCAAGTTCTGCCATTATGTGTAAAAATCACAGTAGGAGGAAGCAACTATTCTTTTTGTGATTCCTAGAAGCTGTGTGTGGATGAAGGAGATGATTGGTTAAAGGAGTAATGTTTCCCTGAAGGTGCAGTGTGGAAGCTGACCTTGCAAAGGTAGAAGATGTCAGTCATAGCAGCGGGTTAAACAAATCAGTGCATTAAAAACTGTTTAATCTCCTTCCAAATTGTAAGAGAGTTGCTTTCCCGCATCCTTCGGTTGGTTATGAAAGGAGGATTTGCTAGTTTGATCAGTCGGGTGAACAGTTTTGACAACTGCACAATGACAACTTTCAGAGAACTGGTGGTCCCTAGTCACCCTCAGGAATGGGGAAAAAGCACTCAAATGGCATCACGTTTTACAGTCTCTGGTGCCAGAATATCATATTCCTTCTGCCAAAGTTGTACACAGCTCCCAGCTGTGATGTTCTGGCTCCTACTTCAGTTAAATCTCCAAAGCCAACTTTTCCTCCATCTGGACATCAACATCAATATGTGTGTCTGCTCTTGAGGCCAAAAGGTTTGTTACCAGCAATATACACCCCATTCCTGCTGCCAAACAGCCCGACTCTTGTCATCTGAACATCTATGTCAGCAACATGCAAATACCTGACTGTGTGAGATCAGTTGTTGCCCTAGTAATGGACATTGGATATCTGGGATTCTTGCCTTGTTGGAAAAGCGCAGACTGCTGAGAACGTGGTTGTCCATATCAGAATTAATGGTATGCAAATAAAACAGAGACTTTGAAAGAAGATTTTAGGCTTTCTGCATATTTGAACCTCTGGTCCACCATTTACTTACAGAAGAGGCATTTGATTTTGATTCTTCTCATGGGCCTCCAGCTCCATAACTGGCTTTCAGAGCTCTGCATTAGCGCTGGTGTGGCTTTTGTTAAAAGCCAATCCTGACTCTGCTTGCGCACTTCTCTGGAACTGGATGTGGAAGAAAAATACCACTTTGGGTGTAGAGAGAGTTACACTTTATTGATTTATCAGATATACGCTAGTGCAGGACAGCACCTTCGAAAAAAGAGTCTCCCCGAACAAAGGGGTTATTTATACAGCAATTTGCAAGGTATGCGTGCCTCTCGACAGTTTTTCACTTTAATTCTTTGTAAATGCGACCTTGGATGTTATTGTTTTGCGGAAATGTCTATTCTATTTTTTATTTCTGTTCATTCTTTATATGCCACCAAGGTCTGGCCTGGATCTAAATTGACCATTTCTTGACCCTTTCGCCTTATCTGTAGTTTGTTTCCCTTGCTTAAATACACGCTTTACTTTTCCAAGGTACCCTTGTAAACAGCTAACATTCTAGTGAGGCAGAAGTCTCAACAACATATACTCATAAAACATTCACTACAGTATTGCTTAATACCTTTAACATAGTACAAACATGCATTAAGAGCTTAACTTCAAGAGTTTCTCACATGGAACTGTGCTGCAAGCTTAGTGACTGTGTCGTAAATAAACTTTTAAATGGTAGCTTAGCAACAGAGTCAAAAGTTGCTTGATGAAAACTGGTCATATGTTATCTAACGGTTCATTTTCATTTCCCCTCTTTGGATTTTTTTTTTTTTGCCGTTTAGTATGCTGTCTGGAATGAGGAAATGGGTCTATTCTTTCACCGCTTGTCAGTTTGTCCATTGTGTTCTAAACATTCCCATTTGGGTCCTTATACACATCTCTTTGGAATATAAAGTCAATACAAACAAAACCTTTTTTATGGCTGATTTTATATTGGAATGAGTTACATTGTATTGTATATATTTCTAACTAAAATGGCTTCATCTGGAGATGCCTGATATATTGCAGCATAAAAGGTATTGTGTACATAAAGAAAAAGATACTGCATTCTGCTTTTTGTCCTATTGCTATTTTACAGGCAATTTATACCAAAATTATATAAATTGTACAAAATATAATACCTGAACTAAATACAGGTATGCGCTGCATAATGATGTGCTGGTCAATGATGAACCGCATATATGATATTGGTCCCATAAGATTATATACAGTACATAATAATACTTAATGATAATAAACGTTACTGGTTTATGTATTTACTATACTTTACATTTTATTGTTATTGTAGAGTGTACACTTTCTACTTATAAAAAAGTTTGCTGTTAAACAGTATGCCGTGTTATGCTGGCAGCAGCCTCATACATCTCGTGTTTACTGTGTCCGCTGTACCATACTGCAGAGGTTTGTAGCCTAGGAGCAGTAGGTAGGAGCTATGCCATATACAACAACAACAATAATAATAATAATAATAATAATAATAATAATAATAATAATAAAAAATAATATAAGTCTACTGTCTCCTGTACTAAATGTACCAAATAGACCATAAATAACTATACCATACAGGTATGCGCCACTTAACAACAGGGATATTTTCTGAGAAATGTGATGTTTTTTTGTTTTTGTGATTTTGTTATTGCACAAACATCACAGCGTGTGTGTGTGTGTGTGCTGCATCACATCCATTTTGACTTTTATTATTATTACTATTATTATTATTATTATTATTATTATGAGGCTGCTGCCAGCATAACATGGCATACTGTTTTACAGTAAAAATTTATTTGTTATTTTTTTTGTTAAAAGTTGTTTGTTATCTTCACTATGTACTGTATATAATCTTATGGGACCACCGTCGTATATGCAGCCCATACTTGTACAAAATATACCAAAATATATCATACTGGCATCTCCCATTTCACTGTAACTTAAGTTTATGGATTAGGCCTTATAAAATGCTGGTGTTTGTTATACAAATACACCCATTTTTCCCACCTGATATCCTTCTATCCATCGTTCCTTCTCACGGAATCGTCTGGAATGTTCCCTTGTCTTCATGCTCGAGTCTTCACCTGGAGACTTCCTCCGCAGATGTTCGACCGTCCAGGTGCAGGTGTATTTATTCTGCAATCGCGTGAAACACCTTGACTGCACACAGGTGATCGCTGTTTTCATTTAATGTTTTTTTTTTTTATAAATAAACCTATTTATTTAAATGCCGGTTGCATCAAACAAAGATGGGGAGACTTGGTAACTGGGGTGCGCATCTTCCCTTTATTGGAGATCTTACAACACTGAGCTTCCACTCCCACCCCCACCCCCCCATGCACCCTCTCATCTCCCCTGTGACACCAACATGCAAAATTTCCAGTACCGTACACTATAAATATGAAAATGAATTACCACACCAAGTGTTTGTTAATAAGGCTGTTTACAGCGTTTCATCTTCCTGAAGTCATGGGTTTGCAGTTATACAGGTGCTCCATAAATATGTTATGTCCTGTAAAGATTATGCAAGTTCATGAAATTCAGATCAGTTTATTCTACTCTGCTTACCAGGAAATCACTGATCACTAAAAAATATTAGAAGAAAAGTTTGAATGTTACAATTATTGATGCATTTATACTTACTGTTGTTGACAACAACTGCAGTTTATTATAAAGTAAGGCAGCCAACAGGTGAGCAGAAGAAAACTGAGAAATAAAAAAGCTGTCAAATGTTTTAAAAATAAAAAAAAAAGAGGAGATAAACCTACGCGCTTTAAGTGCCAGTAGCTGCATATCCCTCCTGGGCATAATTTGTAGCTTCTTAAATGAGGAATATAATTTTACATCAAAATGATAATGGAAATGTATATTTTTTTGTAAAAGAAAAAGGATTATTAATAGAAAATATATTATATAAAAATCTACTTTTGGTTAATCTAATCCTTAATCCTCCACTGCTGTGACTTTTTCAACATTACAGCGCAGACTTTATCTACATTCATACAGAGCGATTTTTAACTCCAATTTTATGACTTTTTTTGCTTTTTACACTTGATGCGTGAGTAGAAATAATTTTTAGGCAATACAACACATTCCTAATTTGTTTCTTTTTTTAAATCCTACGCTGAAAAGAAGGTTGGATTCAGTAAGCGGAACACCCGCTTTCCTTCTGATACCACTCCATGGCATCAGGCACCAGCGGAGTCCGATACCACAGTACCGCTTGTGGCCGAGCCGTCTTCCCCAGCTATCTTTCGCCCAAGCAGTTTGCTCACAAGTCTCTGGAAAGACCCGCTGAAGGCAGGACTGGAGAAGTAGTAGACCATAGGGTTTAGAACACTGTTGAAGTAGGTGAAACACACAGAAGTGTAAAAAGCCAGGTTGGCCTCCTGGAAGTATGAGCATTCATTGTACCAGACTTTTAGGACCCAAACGGAAATGCGAGACATGCTACTGGGGAAGAAACAGATGATGAAGACCAGAGCCACGGCCAGCACGAATCGTACAGCTCTCTTGATCTTTCCTTGTTTGTCTATGGTTTTGCTCTTTAACTGCCATGTCACGCAGACCGTGCAGAATGTGACGATGCCCACAGGCACGATGAACTGAATAACATAGAAGATGTTGTGCCAAGTGGACAGTGGGTTGAGTCCCATGCAAATATTGAAGCTTTCACACTGGATGCGGTTGTCGTGGCTGAAAAAGTGCTTGTCGAAGAGCAGGTAGGCGGTCATGGCTACGATGAGCATCCACAAGCCGCAGGAGACGAGCAGCGCGTACTTCACTCCCATCCGGTTGATGCAGTTATGAGGGTGGACGATCTTCAAGTAGCGATCCACCGCAACAGCTGTGAGGAAGAAGATGCCCGCAGCTCTGTTAGCTGCCAGCAGAAAAAGAAGGATCCGGCAAAGGGCATCACCATAAATCCAGTCCTTTCCTCTGCGGTAATAATCTGCCCTGAACGGGAGGCAGAACAGAACTACCGAGTCCGCTACCGCCAGATGGGTGAGATACACAGAGTTGGGTTTCCAAGCGTCTAAGTGACGAATAAACATCCACAAGGCCACTGAATTCCCCAGCAGCCCAAACATAAATTCCAATATGAGGATGGGGGGTAGAACATGATCTAAAATCGGGGAATCAAACGCACAACATAAAGTGGAATTTTCCATCACTGTAGCTCTTTTAAACCTTCCTTCTACTGCTTCTGTGCTGCTCCATGCAGGCTGGGCTCTATATATACCTGTAGGAAGCGTCAGA
Organism: Heterotis niloticus; assembly: GCA_018136845.1. NCBI lineage: Eukaryota > Metazoa > Chordata > Actinopteri > Osteoglossiformes > Osteoglossidae > Heterotis > Heterotis niloticus. The sequence continues at coordinate 23,283,977 of CM030896.1, forward strand.
GATCTGGCTTTTATTTGTGCGTACGCGAATGAAGCGAATTTACAAACACCCGACTTGAGATTTTGGCTTCCCCAGATGATCATCGCTGTCCCGAGAGACAAAGATACAAGAACACAAGCGCTGTGCTTGGGAAGTAAACATCTGGTAAAACACAATAATATGGCAGAATTGCTGCACCTGGGACGTTCCGGCGTCCCATCCAAGGTGTAGGTTCATAGCGCAGTACTCAGTGATTCCAGGATGGGCTCTGGCTTGTGGTGTTAGATGAATGGAGGAATGACCCTGTGTGAGCTGGTGGACCCCAGGCTTTCTTCCTTGTCTTCTTCTTCTTTTTTTTAATCTTTCGGCTGCTCCTGTTAGGGGTCGCCACAGCGGATCAATTGTTTCCACTTCTTCCTGTCCTCTGCATCAAGACCTTCCTCTCTTCCTCTTGCCTGGCAGCTCCATCCCTAGCATCCTTCTCCCAATATATCCAGAATCTCTCCTCTGCACATGACCAAACCAACGCAATCTCGCCTCTCTGACTTTGTCTCCAAACTGTCCAACCTGTGCTGACCCTCTAATATACTCATTCCTAATCCTATCTTCCTTTCTTCCTTGTCACATGCATTTAAATTTATGTAGCAGATGCCATTTCCACACCTTGGAGAGAAGCCTCCCTTCTGTTCATGGCACAGCTTTTGCATATCTGCTGCATCTCAGCTGGGTTCCAGCTTAGAAGCATCTCCCAGGAATGTTCTGACTTCTTCTCATAAGCGTAAGACCATCACATACCCTAATAATGAGCTGTGTCGCAAAATGAAGTGGTAAGAAATGCAAAAGGCAAACGAAAGCTGTACGTATCAAACAGAAACCTGAAGTGATGAAAACAATGGCACCGTGTGATGTCATTCCCTCTATTTTTGTGCCAAATGAAGGTTTTTGAAAAATTCAGTGGTTGAGTGGTGCATGCAGGTGTGATGAGCAATTGCAATAATTTAATAATAATATTACATTGTTTATAATATTGTTTATTGTATACAGTACGTGTGAAAGCGACTTCTCACAGCACTTAGATAGGCAAGATGGATAGATAGCTGTGTTACAGCTCTAAAGTAATGATATTTTCCATAAATATTAGCATTTTAATACAATCATACAATGCAATATTTTATTATGTTAATACAATAACAGAACAAAAGCAACAAAATAATTGCAGGTTTTACAATCACAACTGTTGCTGTACTTTGCAGGGTCACAGTGAGTCAGGCCAGGTCATGAGGTGGGTGTACTCTGGGGGGACTGTTGGACACGGACACACACACACACAAAGGGATATATAGGAGATATCATGAGCATTCACCATAGTCTGAGCCAGGAGCTGAGAGGTACCAGTGAGACCAGGTGGCCACCATAGTACATAGAATTAAGCAAAAAATGTAAAGATAAAATAATAGTAATAATTGAAATACTAAATGTACTATAAATAAATAATATATAAGTAATAATGATGAGGAGGTAGCAGTGGATCACCTGGTCACCAGGTGCTCACCAGCAAATGAAAATATCTAACTGTTTAATGAGCCACAGATGGAGGAGCCACCAAAGGACCTTTTGGCAATGAGTTGCCTGATTTTTAATGTCATCATTTTAAGGTTTTTTAAGCAAAATTTGTATGGCATTTTCCTGGCATGGCTGCTCACCATTCATCAGAAAATTTTGTCAAGCTCAGCCTCAAAATGATGAATCTGAATCCACTGTGAAGGAGACTGGCTCTCACCCCACTGCCTGGCTTCATGGATGGGACCCAGTAGTCCTAATCCTGGCAGGATTTTGTGTCAACTGTATCAACCAACCTAGCAGCTATACTTTTTGTAGCCTTGAGCTCCCCTGAGGGAATAGAGGTCCATGAAGACAATTGCAACAATAAACTGGACTTTCACCAAATGGGGAAAAGATTAAATAAACTTCCACACTGACCACTGTATTGTCCTCATGTGGGACTTCAGTGTGCATTTCAGTCCTTAGAAACATTGGCGTGTCATCCAGTGGAATGACCTCATTTATTTATGTATCCGCTATATTTGCTTGCAGAAAATAGTAAAATTTACATTGTTCATGGCAAATTATGGCATCAATGACGAAAAAGTACTTTGAAAGCAAAGCAGGGTAAAATGTCTGGAACGAGGCCTCCAGGAACAATGAAGAGGAAACCTAGTGCAACTTAATTTATTTCCGTGGTAAAATATACCTCACTGGGGCATAATTTGGCCCTTGTCTGAGACTCTCCTTACCAACCAGCATCTATACAAACCTCTAGTGGTGCAATAAGAGCTGCCCTGTTTTCCACGGCTGGCTTTAAAAACACAGTAATGATCGCAGAAGGTTTCTTCAAAAACAACCAAAAGGCGGACTTCTCCTCACTTCTTGCTCTGCACCTCTTTGGAGTCATTGATCCTGGCACTATTACAATTCCTGGCCTGTTTTAGAAAATAAACATTTCAGAATTTCATTATTAATAATAATAATAATAATAATAATAAGAAGAAGAAGAAGAAGAGCAATAACACAAATCACCAGCGGTGACATTTCTGTAATACAAAATGGTTAAACATTTAACCAAGTAAACATTTTTAACCACCTACACAATTAAAAGAACATTATACAAACAAATAGCGGAAATAAATTAGTAGTCAAAACAAATCATGTAAGAATCTATAGAAATATAATAATAGTAACTACATAACACATTATTACTTTAAATAGAATGACATCTACAGTTGCAAACCACCACTAGTGGTCAGATTTTTAAGAGATTAGATTTTAACAATTTTTCATATGGGTCATTTTATATAGCTGTATGAAAAATATCACACGCAAGCTCACACACAAGTAGCCTTTGTACGTATTTATGCTCCTACTGCTGTTGCCCCATCATTTTTTCCAACAGTTCGGGAAGAGATACAAACCTTTGAGGACTGTTATCTATTTGCTGGTTATGATATGAGTAAATTCTTTGAATGTCTTCCTTCAGCTGCCTCCTCAGAATGAATTTTGCATGTATGCACTGCACATAATGTTGATGTCTCAGCTGGTGTAAATGACCGTTCAGCTTTAAATTTCAGCTAAACCATGCAAATCGCCTTAAGATGCAAGAAGCGTCTTGGTCTGCAGCTTCGGAGGATGTAAGAAACTGCATGACCTCTTCTGGTTTGCACCTTAAGCAGCAGCTGAGGACAGCGCAATCGTCCTTTGGTTGCTTTAACATCACAGTTGCATTTAAGGTGCACTTTTGTTTTAAGCCCCTGAGAAGGTAATCACTTTGGAGAAAAGCATCAGATAACAAACTAATACACAGCACACGAAGGAGACAAACCAACCACAAAGGTTGTTCCATTCCATAGAATTTAGCTTTCCAATTGATTTCTTACCTGAGCTGCACATAACAAGGTACCCTGATAATTGTATTTTATATTGATAATTATATTTATTGTGTCATGCATCTCTTGCACGTTTGTACAACCCAAATTCCAAAAAAGTTGGGACAGCAAAGAAACTGCTGTTGAAAAGAAAAAGGTGTGATCTGTAAATTCACTTTGACTTGAATTCAAACAAAAACAGTATAAAGACGACGCATTTCACGTTTTACCTGATCACTTGCATCGATTCTGAAATTGATGCCTGCAAGCACGTTTCCAAAAAAACTTAGGACAGGTGTAGTTTAAGACTAATAACCATGCAACAAATTGAAATAAGGTGATGTTAAAACAGGTGAAGCAATCGTATTGCAGTATACAAGGAGCCTCCAAAAAAGACCTAGACCTTCAAGAGTAAGGATGGGTCGCAGTTTAACAATTTGCCAAGACAAGCCAGTAGGGTTTTTGAACGTTTCACCCTTTGCAGTGCACAATAAAAAGTCAAGGAATCAGGTCATATCTCGGTCGTGCGTGCGATAGTCTGAGCCATTAAAAATCAAAGCCAAGGTCCCGTCCCTGTATGTGGGAGCACGCTTGGCCAACAAATCATTCGGTTTCTGTTCTGGCAGGCAAATCGGGAAAATTGTGGTTGAAACCAAATCAACATTCCAGACCCCAGCACTATGGCTTTATCCAATGTGCATTTTCACAACAATTTTGTTTTCAGGAAAAGCCACCTGTTATGCAGCTTAGTAGACGTGAAGAAAGGTAGAAGTGTCTGAGGTTGACAGCTTTTATTTGAAATATTAAACAAGAAATACAATTTCCAGAAGTTTGAGCAGTTTTCCATACACCATAAAATACTGCATCTGGACCACATTCTTATTCCAGCCTCTGAATGCATTTTTTTTGCATTTAAAGCAATGGCATAACATAACCTTGGCAGAAGATTTTGCAGAAGCGATGAATTATGCATCCATTATGCAATAACTTCTGCACAAAATGCTTTGAATGTCTAAATTTTTAAACCAGTGTACAGCTGTGAATGACTAAACCATTTCTCTTCACACTGGTAGAACCGCAGTCTTTTGTATGGTGGTGCTGCTGCAGCCTGACTCAATCACACCAGTGTTTAGCACTCAAATGTCAGGCAAAACAAATGTTTTGTTTGGGTTTTATAGGACACCAATGTTTGTCACTGCACTGAGCAGGTTTCTGCCTCCCATCCAGCTCAACCACGGTGACTCAAGCAGGCAGGATGGCAAGAAGCTGGTTTATACCTTTGCTTCAAGAATGATCCACTGCTGATTGTACCAGACTGCATGTAGACTACAGGTACCACATACAGTTGCTGCTGGAACAGTCAGTCCAACCAGGAAATATGATCATGTGAAAGTTAAATCTTAGTACCGACTTTTAGATTGCATGGTAGCAAACAACTTTTTGTCACAATAGATCATACTGTATGTGCCCTCCTCTGTTCACTAAGTATACATAAGCCTACAGATAAGTTGTTGAACTAAATCAATTTATTTGACAGGAAGTGGAGATCAAGCACAAAGTGGAAATACAACTGGAAACTTCTTTAGACAAAATGACAGCAAACCAGTGCTTTATATTAAGCCTCATCCTTTAACACCCAAGGCCCAGAACAGTCAGCTGAAGGCATTAATCTAATGGCTGAAAGGCTAAACAATGTGCAGAAGACAGATGTAACATTTTTCTTCTTTGCTGCAGCTTCCACCTTTTCCAGATTGCATTACTTGGTCTTTGAAGATCTTTATCCCACCATCTGTTTTTTTTCCTTCTCTTTTGCAGTGTCTGCCTTTTCATTTCCCCCCTCACATCCCTGGAATATCAAAGCAAGCTGTGTCACATTTTGACCACAGTGAAATACTAAATTTCTTACAAAAAAAAAAAAAAAAAAAAAAAGCATTTGTAATAGTTGTTCTGCCCCCATCAGTGAATCAGGTCTACGGTCAAGCACCCGTCAATGGTTTGGAGCAGGTTCCTATTGCATGCCGTACACTATGGTGAGACCATGTGGTGGGTCCCACCATAAATCAGACATGCTTACTGTACACAGAATTACCCCCCCCCATACCTCATCACTTCTACTCCCTTGCTTCAGTTCTCAGATTCTTCATGCTTTTTGTTTTTCCTCCAGCTTGTGGTTAATTTCAGCAGCTACTTCAACCTTGAAAGCCAAAGAAACTTGATTACCAGTTAAACTAAACCAGATATGGCAGTGCACACATGTATAAAACACCAATAACCTCCAGTTTTTCATTCAAGAAATTATACCGTGTCAGGCTCATTAAATCAGTTTAACCTTCATATGAGTATCAGGGAAAAAATGTCATCATTCACGGCAAACTCAATACTATTGTTCTATCAAGAGTTTTGTTACAACATAGCTGCTGGAAATGGAACTGCTAGGGCCGTACCTTCAAAACATTTCACCATATACATGGTGTGGCCCTCAAATCCACCCCATAGCTCAATGGCCAACACGCTGATGGGCACCTATAGGAAAGGAGCAGCAGCAGTGTCACTGGCAGCACTACAAGTGGCAAAAGGCACACAGGGAAATGCAGGCTCTGCTCAGTGTTTAAAACTCAACACCCACCCCAAAGGGTGGAAATACTGTTGACGAAAAATATGAGCATCACTGCAAGAGCCAGAATACAAAACAAATGAGAACAAGGAATGTTGTGTAAGGGGTACAAAAAACAAAAACCTACCCCAAAAACAGCAGAATTCTCTTAGCAAAAATACCAAGACTAAACAGCAGTGTTTATAGTTATTGTTTAAATCCATGGTATAAACAGTAAGAACTTTCAAACCACTCAATGCAGTGTCAGCTACAATTCACATAGCTACATTTTTACAGACCACAAAGCATTTCTCAAGTTGACAGGTAAGACAGCAACTTACTCAGAATGCAGATATGCTCCAGGCTATACTCTGCAAGGGACATTGCTCAGTACTGAACAAGTTAAAGGGTGAAATGTCCATACCTGCAAAAAATGTTGAGGAAATTGAGATACAACACTTTCAGAACTTTAAAAAAAAAAAAAAAAACAAACAAACAAAAAAAACCCCCCAATGTCAAAAAATAATGACTAAGACACATTGACCCAGAGTAACATGAGCTCTAAGACAACTTGAGCCTTTCCACTGTCTCTACCAGATTACTCTGGGAGAATTTAGTAGCTACCAGATGCACAAAGTATTCATACATTATGTCACACACAATACAGATTAAAATTGGAAAAATGAATCCCAGAACACTAACAAGGACAAAACTAAAATAAAACACCAAAAGGAAAACAATGGCATTCATGAAACCAAGAATTTGACAGTGATAAAAGACATGTCTCCCCCTTTTATTGCCCCCACCCAGGCTAGAAGAATCCTTGGTGAGGAATTTAAGATGGAGTTAGTGTTCCTCCTCTTCCTATACAGACAGCGCATAGGGGCACGGCCTGTGGTAAGCATTGGGAGGCTTTGGAAGCAAGCACAGCTGCTACGAGAGGGAAGCCAGTACTGACCATATAGCGGGCTCATCACACCGCCATAGAAGGAGCATCTATGTACTCGTCCAGCTGATCCACCCTAAAAAGGGGATGAAAGAAAAGAGGAAAAAAAATAGATAAAACAAGAATCTTGAGCCAGCAGGTGGAGTAGTGGACCTGTTCAAACCCCTGTTCTTGTTGCAGTACCCCACTGCATACAGCAATGTTTTATTTTAACCATAAATATACAAATATGCACACACCTTTACAAACAAACTTTCATAAAATGGCCTTATAGGAGGTAGCATTAATAAAGGAATTGTGTACCTAACATTTTAACATTCCTTGGGCATCAGCTAAGGAAATAAACGCAAGTCTGGACATCGGGCAAAGTTCCATAGCCTGCCTGTTCAGCTTTTCAGTATGAACCATCATCTAGATCAGTATTCAATGGAACATCATAACAGAACAGGCTTTCACGTATTGTCTAACAGCTCTGAAACACTAAAATTTATCACAACCGATTAATAAAGCATTACATAATACACTTTGCAGCTGACCATTTTCGTGTTTTACCTTGCTGGCTGGCTGCACCGCCCCACTGAATCAGCCGCCGCCAGTCATTCTCCTCTTCCCACCTTGGGAGGGGACACAGACGACAGTCTTGAAAAGCGAACGAGGGTCTTCACACCACCAGTAAAAAGATGGCAAACTAAACCATAAAATCACCATGCACAGCAGCATCATGTGGTTTTAACCCCATCAATTAAATAAAGAAATTAAAATTAAGTTGAGGGCAAATCTATGTTTGTCCCAATGGGTTGGCAAACAAAACCCCACATTTCAGTGACTAAAATGGGTCAAACTATGTCAATGTCTTGAGCTGCTTAGACCCACATGAAGGGGGAGAAAGCATCCAAGTTAACCAGAGCTGCAATTCCCAAAAAGAAAACTGCATGATATAGGAGCAAAGTTTTACTTGTATATACACATACAATTACTTCATAGGGTGCTCTACAGATTAGTGTGTTTGATTATTAATGTGAATAAAGTGTTTAAACAGGATTAGAAAGAGACTCTGGCTGCTAACTTACAGCAGCAGCATTCCAGTTTTTCAGCTCCCCGCCTGCAAAGAGGACGTAGGCCGCAGCATCAACACGTGCAACAGCACCTGAGGAAGTAAAACGCATTTAAAGATTTATCAGGAGGAAAATATTCACGCAAACTGTAGAACTCACATTAGAAGCGTCGGCTAATAAATACATCTCGACTACATTTGCGTTAAGGAAACGTTTAGAAAGAACTTGGGCGCCAACACCCGTTTAATCATGGCGGCGCCCTGCTCGACCACGTGGTCATTTCCAGGTCACCTCGCCTGCTGGTGCAGAGACTAGAAAACGCATCTGTTTCAATCGTTGTTTCAACGCAACAGTGCAGGTGAACATTTTGAATTTTTTAGTTTCGGCAGTCAATTTAAAATTTTTCTTTGTAAAACCGAAGGCCCCAGTTGCACCCCCAGGATGATCAGCAACTTCAACTTTTCGAACAAGGCCGGATTAAACTATTTAAGGCGCTCAGAGACTAAAAAAATCTTCCGAATGTCATTTTTAATCAGAAGTTTAGAACAAGTACTTTGTAAAACTTCCTTGCATAGTCATCACATCCTAAACACTTATTTAGGTTTTCATTCATAGCAAAGCAAATATGTATTAAATCTCTATGCGTTCGCGCCACAATTAAACCATTCAAATAGATTACATTTTATGTAGCATATAAACCATTAGCAAATGCAACGTGTTTATTTAATAAAAATAAAAAAAAAAAAGCTCAAAGAAAACTCACAGTAAAACTAGGAGACCCACTTGCGTCCTCCTCTCTCCCCGGCTCGAGTTAAAATGGCTGCTTCGGTTCTGCCTCGCTGTCCTCGTTCAGTCTCAGTATCGCGAGACTTGAATACATCCGGCAGGAACGAGAACTGCGTGACGTTAACGAAACCTGAACAGATAACTTGCAGACTTGCCGGCGGAATTTTTCGTTTATTTATTTATTTTTTTTATCTATCTATCTATCTATCTATCTATCTATCTATCTATCTATCTATGTTTACGGGAGGTATTTCATTTAAAACATGAAAATAATATATTTTTTCTCTATGTGTGAGACAGAAACTGATTTTTACGCAGACTCAATACAACAAAGTGGGAGAGAACTGCACAAAGCAGACTTCTTAATGGTGAATGTTTGCAATTGTACAACTCTTGTGTGGATTATTATTATTATTTATTTATTCAATTTATTAATAGTAGTAGTATCTTACTGTGTGGGCCTAATATTGAGAATAGTTCAGCACTGTTCACTGGAGCATGTAAACCTTGAAAAAACCAAAAAAATAGTGGGCTCAGCATTTTCTCTCACCAACAACATGAGCCACATATAGGAAAGCTGGTGTGACAGAGAAAGTTGGCAGCATGGTGAAAGCCATGATTTTTCATTCCTTCAGAGCATTCAACACCAGCTGACCAAAATGACCGTGAATGCACCAGTGGTGTCCTGGATTGTGGACTGTTCAGATTGTGCTTTACCGGCATGACAAATGTTCATTTGTTTTGCCTTAGCAATAGACCAGCAATATTGAGAACAGTACACAGGGACATCCTGGTTCAACAAGTAAAAAGCAGGGCATTAGCAAACCGAGCATCTCCATTTTGGGAAGCAAAATACCTGCAGGTGTCACAAAAAAGTCCTGACGTGAGGCATCATCAGATTGTTATTGCTGTTCTTTCCCATGTTTTCAACGGTGTGGAAAGACCTCTTGCTTTTGCTTCAAAAACACTTTGTAAAACTGAAATGAACTCCACTCAGACCAGTATCAGAAATGCAAGGGTTTGGTCATAATATTTGGAGTTCAGAAAAAAGTCTTTATGATTGGAAATTTACACTCCTCCTGATCATCATTTCCTCACCACTTCTTCGCCGGCTATAGAGATGGGTGCATGGCCATTCCCCTGCTGTCTCCTGAAGTCCACGATCAGCTCTTTTGTTTTGCTGACGTTGAGGTGGAGGTCATTGTCCTGACACCATGAGGTCAGGGTTCTCACCTCTTCTCTATAGGCCTGTTCATCGTTGTCAGTGATCAGGCCGATGACCGTGGTGTCGTCAGCAAACTTGACTATGATGTTGGAGCTGAGCGAGGCAACGCAGTTGTGCGTAAACAGGGAGTACAGCAGGGGGCATTCTTGCTCTCTGCTCACAACAATACCATTGAATACAAGACAGATGTTCTTCATGCGAACACCGATGAACTTTCATGATGTCCCTACAAATGGGACATTAGCACAGAATGGATATTGCAGAGGTCTTCTGCATCAAGTAGATAGGACTCTTAAATTTGATAGGACCCAACATTGTCAGCTGCATTGGCCTGGTTTCTCCAGCTGTCATAATACAGATTCTACTCTTTTTCAATGGACTTGCCAAATGGTTCATGCAGACCCTTCTTCTGCAACAATGAAAGAGACCCCGGCAATCTTGTTCCTGGCCTCTAACTGCACTGTTGAATAGACTTTCTGTGGTCACTTTGATGTCTGTGGTACACGGGTCTCATGACTCCCGAATCCTAGGCAAGGACACTTGTGCAAAGCAACAACACTTTTTAATAGGCAAGTCTGTCCTCGTTTGAGATTTTCGAAAGGGAGGAAAGTGGATATGAGGAGTGTTGAACTCACAATGTGGACCAGTGTCATTTCAGCTGAGTTGGAGCTACACGTGCCTAGAGATGCCATGCAGATTGAACTCTACCTTGCACATCCCACAAGGATCTGGTAGAGTCAACACATTCTGAACAGTTGTTGTTGCTTGACAGTCTCACAATGTCAAGTGGTGTTCAGGAACAAGCAAGTGTAGGTACTGTCCCTTCATCTGCTGCTGACCACTCAAACACTTCAACCCAGTCAACCATGGAAACCGAAAAGTACGCCATTGGCTGGGAGTTCCAGGTGGCGATTAAGCCGTCTGTCCATCCAAACATATATTTTGAATGGATAATGTGTTTAGTTCCCTTGAACTACAAGGGACGAGGGGCAGAATACCCCCTGGATAGGGTTGAGGTTTAAACAGTCAACCCCTTCTCTGTAATTAGTTTTAGTATCACGTTCAAATGTTTCTTAACCTTTAAAGAGGGAGGAGATGTCATATATTGTTATTGCAATGAGTACTCCTTACAGAGATGAAAACATAAGAAATCAAATTGATTTTATTCTAATACCAGATGCTTATAAAAACTATGGACAAATTCTATAAAAATGAGCGAAAAGACTCTCTTGTGACTGTAACAGTAGCCATACTTAACTGGAAGCAAAATGCAAACTTGGAACTTGAAACACAAAATTACAGACTACAAGCAAAACTACAGCAAACTAAGAAAAGTGCAAAGTAAGCAAACAGAACTCAGACAACTGATGAAAAGGCAGTGTCTGGCAAGAATACAGCCAGATGAGCCTCAAACAGAGCTACTGCCTTCGACCAAGTAAACCCATTTAAAAAAAACCTTGGATGAACACAGATTTCAAACATCAAGCAAGGAAGAAATATAAAAACAGATGTTTGAAAATAGATATAAAGAGAACTTCACAGGAAGGATAATACATTTGAGTTAACATTTGATTAATATTTTTTACTGTTATTTATTAGACACTTTTTGCCTTTGTTTATTTATTATGTGTACTTGAGTGTCTTACGTGTTCAGGTGCTTTGTGCCGGATTTCCCACCAGGGATCAGTGAAGTCCTATGCTGTCTTGCAGCCATGTCGCCTCTCTGTGGCTGGACTGTATGGGTGTAGGTGCACTTCCAGCTGAGTTTGTGTGGAGTTTGTATGCTCTCTAATGTGTTTATGTGGGTTCCCTCCAAGTGCTCTGGTCTTTTTCCCACAGTCCAAATGCATGGATTCAGATTCTGGTTACTCTAAATAGCATTTTTTAGCCACCCTGTTATGGACTGTCATCCCATTCATGGTGTGGATTCATAGCCTAGTCCCCAGTGATCTCAGATAGGTTCCAGACCCCTGCAACCCTGGCCTGGATTATAAATGGATGGATGGACCTCCATACCCACACCCCCAGAGTTCCATCTGAGTGTATTTTGCTGCCAACTGAATCTAGAAAGCAGAAATGCAAGTCATTTTCACTTTGTAACAGAGAAATTTGAGAAAACACAAGGGCAAGGAAAATCCAATTAAAATGAAATAAGCTCAAATATTTATTTCTTCTGTTTTCATCATACATGATGATGTGCTTAAAGTATGAAAACACTGATCACTTTCATGCATACAAAGTAAACAGATTACCCAAGACCACTGCATAAACTGTGATAATGACTCGATTCTAGGAACTGCTTTCACAGAAAATCTGATATCCTTTTAAATTGCCAAGGAACAAATGCATGAAAGGATTAGTATGACGTTACAATCAATGGACTGAAGTAATAAAAATGCTGTGTGCAGGATTATGTCCATAGTTGACAAAATTTATGACCAGCTGTTATCAAAAAATGGACAAAGGTCACTGTTAACCCAATGCACATAGCACATTCACCTCCTTGTAGGAGCTTCAGAGCAATACTTTCCCTCCACTGCTACGGTTCTTAGGTCTGCACATTTCTCCATATAGCATTAAGAAATGATGCATCTACGTAGTCCTTTTTTTAGCTACAAAAATATTAGTTTTTCTACAACACTGCAAATGGGATTATTTCAAAGTCTACGCCAAATCAGTTGTGCGCAAAAGATTATAACTCATCATAAATCTGATGACCTCGTGGAAGGTCACTTGGTTTCCCTGCAGATGGAGGGAAATCCTGAAACTTCCATCTGTTTCCATGGAATGGGAAAATGTAGGTAATTTAGCTACTTAAACCTGGAGGCTCAAACATAGTAAGCAATACATTTATATGAAGCAGATCCATATAAAGACCTTATGGTGACACTGAAAATCTGACATCTCGGAACTTACCCGCTGCTCTGGAGGATTACAAGTGAGTACTCTGTCTGCTCTATATGTACCTCTTTGCTTTCAAGGCTTCGCAAGATCTCAATATCTTTCAGAATAAAAGAAATGAGTAACTGACCACAAAAAAAAACTTCAAACAGATGTACTTGCTTTATCCCAGAGGGAGTATTTTCGAATATTTTGAGCTGGGCATCATTTGTGGCAGTCAGCATAACATCCCTTCAAAGACAGAAGGAATATGTGTGTTAGTATGAGTGAGTATCTTACTTCCCGCCTCTGCTCATTCTGCTAGGAATTACAGAGTTCCTGCGTTCTTTAAAAAAGGAATAAGAAAGGCAGGGGTTCCGAATCTAAAGAAGCTTTGTGTGTGACAAAATAAACAGAATTACGGGCTCTGGAACATGTTTTTATTTTCATTTAAAAGTGAAGCATAAAACCTTTTCTCACTGAACCCACGTTCACCAAACTGCAACTGAGGTAACAAATTTGTCCCTTTTTCATCATTGAGTCTGTGTATTTGTCTTTTATATTTTGCTGCATCCCAGTGAATTTACCCCTGGGATTAATAAAGTTCATAAATTCTTTTATTCATGCATTTCTAAATTTCGGGGTTAAATTCAACCATCTGTTAAATGCAGCTGTATTAATGTTTACACTAGTACAGCACTCAAAATTCCTGTCCTTTGTGTCTCACAGTAAAAAATATTTGCATTTGATTTATTCTTTTTTGTGTTTGTGTTGACTTTTGATTTTAGGACTGATTTCCTGGACTTTCTGACAAGAGATGAAGTTCTGTGTAATTATGGGTTGTCTGGTCATAGTGGGTCTTATTATTCTGGTGGAACAAGCAGAGGCTGTCTTCACTTTTTTTAGTCCCAAAGAGATGAGAGAAATGATGGTGAGCTTTGGATTATAAATTTACAAAAGCCAGCTGTAAAATATTGAGCACTGATGTTACAAAAAGAAAAACCTTTGTCATAAATAATCTTGGCATTTTTAAATTCTTCTTGCTCTCCTTCTTCTTCTTCTTATTACTATTATTATTATTATTATTTATATAGGGGCAGCAAGTAGTGTGGTTATTAGAGTTGCTGCATTGAAGGATCCAGGTTTAAATCCCACTTCTTGCGCTGCATGCCTATGTAAGGTACTTGGACTCAAATGTGCTAATAAAAATTGCCCTGCTGTGTAAATTAATAAATCATTGTAAGCAGCTTAACACTGTAAAATGCTCTGAAAAAACATTATCAAAAAAAGTAAATGAATGTAGACTACACATGATTAATTCAATATGTTTCTGTAAAGTGCCTTGCTGGCACATACAGTGGATATAAAAAGTTTACACACTCTTCTTTTGAAATTGCAAGTTTTTGTCCAGTAAATCAAGAAAAATCACATTTAATATTTTCCCTCATTAATATTCCCTTGCAGCTAGCAAAATTCAAAAGAAATAACAAGTATGGTAGATAACTGAATTAAAAATACCACAGCACACTGGTTACATTAGTGTGCACACCATTTTATAAGTCAGACTGTAGCTGCGCTCAAAACTAACTAGTTGTGTTCAAAATTATGTCCAAAATTAAGCAGCATACAAATAACATCACAAAAACATTATCGCAAAAGAATTAAAGCTGTTGCTGTAGCAAAAAGTGACTATCAAGTATTCACATGTGGGGTTTAAATACTTACGCAAACAGTCTATTTCATTTTCTCTAAAATATCTGCAAATCAGTAACTGCTTTGGCTCTGATAATTCAGTATTAAATCATGTGAGGTCATAATAATTACTATTCTTATTGTACATGGCACTATATATATATTATAAATGTGCAGAAGCAGAATTTGTAATCCAGGCAGTTTTGATAACTTTCAAGGGTTTTTAATACTTTTTTTTAACACCCTGTACATGGAGAAAAATGTTTTCTTTTGATAATTTTTAAACATTATTTTTATGTAAGAAATATTAGAGCATTAACAAAATGTTTGTTTACATTGGTCTGTACATCCAGTAAATAAATAAATAAATAAATAAATACAATTTCTTTTTGTTTATATGACTGCAGGAGAAAGAGAAGACAGGGAAGAAGTTTGTCGACCACCTATCAGGCTCAGATGAGAAGCAGCTTCACAACATACCCAGTGTAGCAGATGCTGATGAACAGAGTAAATCTCAGGTAACAAAGAAGGATGGGACACCGTCTTCGTATAACAGCCGGTTAACAGCTCAGAACCAAGATGCTTAGTAAAAAGACGTAGTGGTGATAACTTTCTGCTTCACATGTGAACTGTTGCCCTTTTTGGTGATCTTCACAAACTTCAGGTGTGTTTTGCTTTTGGGTTTTGAGTTTTTGAACTGCCTACACCAGTTCTTAAGTCCTGAACACCTGTACTCACACCGCGTATGTGAAAATTTGCCTGTGTGTCAAGGGGAAGCCTTTAGAAATTGGGGATGAATTGACACCCCGACAGCTGGACCAAGTGAGCCAAGTTGTGGGAGAAATCCTTCAAGAAATGCTGACAGAGGATGAATAAGGTAAAGGGTGGAACATAAAAACTCATTTATTAACCAGATCTTGAGTAATCGTTCTGTGGTGCTTTCAGAATGCAAGGCTTGCTTTAAATACTACACAACATACTGTAAAAAATTATAACAAATGGAAGAGATGAAATGAGAAATTTGTTTTAAATAGCAGCGGACAGGGATTTCATATAATTACAGGTTGTTTAAAAGTTGTTTATTTCAAAGACCTTTTCCTATTTGCTAATGTGATAGTGGCTTTGTCATCTTGTTTCTTGTCTTTTCTAGTGTTCTCTGAAAGGACATGAACATACCAGGTGTGGAACAGGCCAGGTCTTTTCTACTACATCTCCCATTTCATTAGCATATATACCTATTTATTTAATGGCAAATTAAATATACATAAAGCTCATGCTTAGCTACTGTACCAACAAGATCTGTCTCTACTTTTATTCTGTGTAAACCCTGGTCATTTTTTTTTAAAATCAGCACATAGTTGTGTGAATGAAACTTGCAAGTTTGAGAAAACTCTGATTAAACTCATTGATTGACACCTGCAGTCTTTTCCTTTTTCCTTTCGCCGCTACATAGAACTATGGTAACCCAACCAGGTTGAGAAATTGTGCACTGGTGAGACTGAACCAGACAAAAAAAAAAAAACATTCATCAGTTTATTTTACATTTTCATTATACTTACGGTAGAATGATGGTGTATATAACAGTTTGTCAGCGAAAAATAGACATCACTGCTGCAGTTGTATCTTAGTTTTAAATGTTTTACAATATCGATCAAGTTTTTCCAGCTCAATTTTTTCTACGTTTTTTGCATGACATAAAAAAAATGTGGCAGATTTATTATCTTGCTTTTATATATATTTTTTGACATTACACACAATGAAATTAATTATTTAATACTTTCAATTGACATGACAATCTATATTTATAAAAGTCAGTCTGTTAATTTGTTTGTTCTTTAAACACAACTTTCTTTTTAAAGCCACAGACTTGAAATTTGACACATGGGTAATTCTCACCCTAAATGAGGCTTTTGGATGGTTTATTAAACTTTAAACCTTAAATTGGATAGTTTATTAAAGAAAAGGTTACTATTTTGAAAATTTAAAATTCAGTCTCTGACAAAGCTTGGGGAAGCGAGAGTAGTGATGTCACGTGCAGTATGTTTACAAAGCTGATCGGTTCTCTCGTTCCAACCAACCACACACACACACACACACACACACACACACACACACACACACACACACAAACTGACATGTGCCATACACACTACTGCTTTTTCTCACACACATTATTTAGCCTATGTATTCCACCCTGCACACTTTTTGAAATACTGTCTAAGGTTTGTTCTATTTCACATTTTTGTGTTAACAAGTTGTACCAACTATAACAAGGAAAGTGTAACTGCTTGGCAAACCATGCAAGGGACATACGTGGAGGACAAGTCAGTGAAACGACAGCTTTCGGGTGGGCAAGACAGCAGATTCGGTCAGAGAAAAACAAATAAGTGATTTACAGTGTGAAGCTGCTTTGAATGACTTACTTATTCATCCAGGTTGGCAAATCAAATACAAAAATACAAAACAAAAAAAAAAAAAAAAAAAACTAAACCGACCAGAAAGGAACATATAGAAAATTATACAGACCTTTTTACCTCTCCCCAGCCTTAGTGCAATGACACCATCTTCATTAGCTGAAATTAACTGTTACCCAAATGTAGAGGTAGAAAGGTAAATAGCAATAACACATATGTCACTAAACTGTTTTACCCTGAAAATTGTTGTATTTAGCACATAAATATTCTAACACTATCAAAGAGCTAGGCTATCTAGTGGATGTTGCACAGGGAGACGAGCACTCTGGTCATAGTCAAGTAGAAAGGAAAAAGTAACTACATATACATCACTAAGTTTTATTATCCTTACCTCACAAATGTGTGTGTGTGTCACCTAAAACTTATTACTTTTTATAGTTTTACTTTGCACAGATTATTTAAATAGTTTTTTTACAGCTACTGGTTGCTGCTGCCACTTGGTGTGATGATGATAATGCTGGTATTCCAGCATCTCTAAGCACCCCCCAGTGTAACCCCTCCCTCTTGCTAATCCAGCACATTCCCCCTCTTTCTCACTAGTTAGGTACATGTTTGCTGAATTTAAAGTCTATGGTTTGAAAAACAAAGAACAAACATAAAAAAAACAGAGATTAGACTCTACAGCAATAGAGGTTAAATTAGCTTAAACTATTAACACCGCCAGTTATGTTTGATAAGGCTTTTAATGTTTTTTTTCCTTACACAATCAAAATGTGAGGTTTAACATTTTGGTGCAAGTACAAAAAGATGCAAGTTACGTGGAATCATGGAAAGTTCCTTTGATAAAAATCTGCTGTCTGTTTCATAGTTTGCCTGTTTTGCACCAAGCTCACTGCTTGGCAGTCACGAGCCTCTCGCAATACTCAAAGCTCTTTCTAGCAAGGACAGGGTCTCGGGCCAGCAAAGAGGGAAGAACAAGGGAGCAATCACTGTCAAAATACTTCCCAGTTATCCCTTCTGTTTCTTCTGCCACAGCGCAGTACAGGGCACTGACAGCACCTTGCTCAGAAGACTGCAAAACACGCAGGACACGTATTATAACACTGGTGTAGGGTTTCTGCATTTCTGCAGACAGAAAACTAGTAGTGCATAACACAATCTGGAAAATGAATAAGAACTGCACTATATTTTTCCCCTCAGCAGTTCCCAAAAACATGTGCCCACATGGTCAATTTATGAGAATAAATTTTAAGCAGCTGTTCCTGTAATTCCATCTGAATTCATCATGGCTTCAGAAGCACTGCAGTCTCTTCCAATTGCTTGTTTGTGTCACTGATATCCCTCTGCTTTTCTAATGTTTTAACTTTATATTTTATAAATTTTGGATTTTAAGGAAACATTGACCCAAAGTATCCATTTGCTCGCATTAACACTTTGTCACGGCTGCATCAAAACTTGTACTTTGCATTTCAGCTTAGTGTGGCTCTTCTGTGAATTAAACACACACACACATACAATTTTTAGCAGCCAGTTAATCTGAAACATGTCTGTGGGAAGAAATCAAAAATATATTCCACAGACTATGTGGGGTTCAAACTCATGGTCCACCAGCCCAAGCACTGTGAGCTGGAAGCACTACCTGCTATGAGCTACCTCTATGTGATATTCACTCTAGTCTTGAACCCCAGGACCTCTTTCAGGGCTTTAAAAAAAAAAAAAAAAAATCACAGACAAACACCTCCCACAATGCTTTGAAAATGCTCGCCATGCTGTCGACCAAAGCCCTCCAGGCTTCAGTCACTTTTGTGCCCACTTACATGCCGCTATCTAAATCCATTAATAACCCAGGCAGCTGTTTATTGACACATTTTAGACTGTGACCCCTACATCGGTGCTGCATTCCACACCAGACTAGAATGTCTTTGTAGAATAAGCAAGAATTCAGTTCTTTCTGCAGCTTTGTTGTTTTGTTTCACCAAAGAAATGGATGCATGGATGACAAAAAGCATAATTTCTATATTTTTCAGGAAGAATAATGCATTGAATAAAATGCATAGGTGCCAGTACTTTTGGCCAAATCTGTATTTCCTCACTGTACAAGAACGCCACAAAAGCGGAAGAACTTTGACCGTTTAACACCGTTACCTTGAAAAAGAAGGCTCCTATGACATTGAAGAGCAGTCTGATCAGCCAGTTGTAGTTTCTCATCACCTCTGTCTTCACCACACCAGGGTGCAGAGAATTTGCCGTTACACCTGATGTTGTTAAAGGACTAAGTTATTGCAAATAAAACAATACATTAAAGCAAAACTTTTCTGCTTCTGCCAACTTAAGCAAGACTTAAAATCCTTCCCCAGTACCTATTTGGGTATGGATTTCAGACAGCGAACTTGTATTTTCATTGCCTTCTTCCAAAATTAACCTTAAAACAATACCCTTGGCAAAATTAAAGTTGATATCCAGTTGTGTTCTAATTCTCTGGAACTGAAAAATGTTTCGTTCAGCTCATAGACAATCTTTCTTGCATGTGCTCCTGCATACAACATGAGATGATACCTGTGCCTTGGAGTCTGCGTGCTAATTCATTGGTCCACAAGATATTGTGCAGCTTGGTGTGGTTGTAGACACTGTCCATCTGGTAGGTGAGGTTTTCACCTTTGAAATGAGACAAATCGACCTTGCCCCTCCAGTGGTTCACTGAGGACACGTTTACAATGCGAGCCGGAGCTGAGCGCTTCAGCAGGTCTTTGGTCGTAGAAAGAGGTTGGAAGGGCCGGCAGAGAAGAGTCAACATGTTAGTGATAATTGAATGAATCAGATGTTAGAAACTGTAATGCCCAACATTGCTGCTGTCACCACTTTAAGGTTCTGACATTCTGTCAGTAAGGACAATAAAAACAAAGGTGGTTCCAAATGATAAAATGGAATGAAGTCTAACCTAATAGCAGGTGAGTGAGGAGAAAGGGTCCCACATGGTTGGTGGCAAAGCAGACCTCAAGCCCTTCTGGTGTAATGCTTCTTGGGAGACCTTCAGAAGCAAAGACATGACCGGGCTAATGCTGCAACTTAAAATACATTTCTAAAAATATATTATCTGTTATATCTGCTTCTGATGTGTCTCGATCTTTCCTTCAGGACTCTGTATTGATGTCTGAGAAGAGTGCTCTGTAAAATGACCAGTGACTAATACATTACCCCACTCATGTACAACAAGTCAAAAGTTTCAGCTTCTTTTACAAATGACTTTTACAAACTTCCCAGCAAGCAATGTAATGTTCTTGTGAGGAGATCTTATCTTTATATTAAAGGATACAGTATGTATAAGACAAGGAAAAATATGTGCAAACACACATCCCTCATACACCATAAGGCCAAAAGTATATCAATCCCCCCTTTTAATAACTGAGCCGAGTTGTTTCGGTTGCACCCACACAGCGTAAAAACACATTCGCGTTGACTGTGTGCTTCTGGCTTTTTGGCCACAATGTGGTGAACCTTCTTTCCTGTTCCGGTGTGACTGTGCCTCCCCATGCACAAAGCGAGCTCCATAAACACATGGTTTCCCCAGGCAGGTGTGCAAGAACTTGAGTGGCTGCACGGAGCCCTGACCACAACCCCACTGAACACCTTTGGGATGAACTGGAACGCCAACTGCGGTGCTCAGATGCCCACATACTTTTGGCCATACAATGTAAAGACTACCAGCATGCAACTCTGCAGACATCGACCCTTCGCCTTTAAGTCACAAAACCCTAAGCTGAAACTCCACCTGAAGCCCCGGCATTATTCACGAGGATGTGCAGTTGACCTTCCTCTTTCAGAATGCCTTGACAAAACTCCCGGACAGAAGACAAGGAAGAGGTGTCCACCAGACGGAGATGCACGTTTGGATTCCCACTGCGCTGCCGAATTTCTTGCATGGCTGCCGTTCCCCTGGCCTCGCTGCGGCAGGCGAGGATCACACGCGCGCCTCTCCGTGCAAAGTCCAGAGCAATGAACTTTCCTATTCCTTTTCGGGTAACAAAAGGAAATAAATAACTGACATAAAAGAACAAAAGGAATGCCCTGCAAATACTACAAAACTATCCAAATACAAAACAAATAAATAAGTTTATGCACTGGGATGAGATAAAAACGTATTATTCCCTTCAAGGGAAAAAAAACTGCAAATAAAGTCACATTTTTCATTCATAAAGAACAAGGCCCAAAGGGAATAATATTAACGTAAAGGAAACATACATAAATAGATTCAACAGCCAGTGCAAGGAATATTTTAAAAAATTGCAGAAAAAAAAGTTCTGCCACTAAACAGCTTTTGAAAAACCTGTATTTGCTCCTGTGACAACGGCCGTCTTCCCCTTAAGTTGCGCCGGACATTTGCGCGGCTCCCACGAGGCTCTCCGCTGCGCTCGGACGATCAGCGCCAAAAAGATCGTGGCAACTGCCCACGCCGGGTGGGAGAAGATCTGAGCCCAGTTCCACTCCATGGAGACTCGTGCGGCAGTGAACCTGAAAGTGAATTATTTCCGTATAAGTCGAGCAAGAGAGGAGAAAAGGGGCGAAAAGGCAAGCGGCGGACTTTAATCGTCAAAGAACACGAAGTGCTCCTAATTTTGAAAAATTGTGCATTCCCGCAAGCTTCCAGCTGCCGCTCCGTCCACTTTTCCGCGGGGTCCTAAAGAGAGACGCAGCTTGACGCATTCCACCTGCGAACGCGTCGACGGTTCTTTGCGGTTCACGCATTGTGGCGTGGACGCGCATTCCGATCCGTTACAAGAAAACAACAAGAAAACACGGAGCTCGGGGTTTATATATATTAAATATATACAATAATATAAATTAATTAGTATTAAACTAATAAAATGTATTTAACGATCTATTAAGCCAGGTTCATATATGCGTGCATAATTGGCTGATAAATATTATTCTTAAATATGATTCTGATGTGTGTATTTACATATCTATGTGCTTGCTGTTTTAGAAACTAGCATTACTTTTACTTTTGCTGTCTCGCACAAACATATTCTGTCATAAGAGTCCAATGTGCCTCAGCGGGGAAAAAATCTTCTGCAAACAAGAATTAAAAGGGGTTAGGGTCACAGTTAGGGATGGAGTTAGAAGATCATGGTTGAGTTAGGGGTTAGGGTTAGAGTTAAGATTACAGATTGGATTTAGAGGGCTACAGTTACAGTTTGGATTGGAGAGTTGTGGTTAGGGTTATGGTTAGAGTTAGGGTTATGTTGTGAACTGTCAAGGTGCTCATTTTGGCCCAGCATATTTTATTTGTCAGACTCTGTAAACTTGTTTGTGGTTACGTCCATCACCTCCTCTGTTATACAACCACATGGTTGTGATAAGGCTGGGATAAAAGGAACCTGGCAGCAAATTTTGCAGTTGCTTTTATTGCAGCTCTGAGAGTTCTAAGACTCCTCTTTTGTGTTATACCAGCTTACAAGCATCGAGTCCCCTCCATTAAAACTGGCACCCTTGGTAAATAAAAGCAAAATGCAATGTGAGAAAAATGTCTTTGCTTTTCCTCTTGATGTTCCATTGAAAATATTAACAAAAAGTTGAACCTTTAATTGAAAGAAAGGAGTTGAAACAAAAAAGAAATTCTTATCATAAAACAAGTATTTTTCTCGAATATACTGTATGTGTGCCACCCCTTTGTTAGTACTTTGTGCCACTGATAGGAGTAAGTCACGCATGTGCAAGTCACAAGTCTCAAGTCAACCTTCAAGTCTCAAGTCAAGTCCCAAGTTAGTGTTTAGAGCCAAGCAAGTTAAGTCGAGTCCCTGCATGGAGTCAAGAAAATCAAATCAAGTCATTGCTTAAGTCAAGCAATTCACAAGTGAAGTCATATTGAATTCTAGCACCCACATTTAATGTAGTAATTTGGCAGGATGCTTATTTTGTGCACCCCTGTTCTATACGTTCAGTAACAAGTTCATTTTAATCTGACATCAGGGCTATTGGATCTCTGACTGTGAAATACAACTGCAGAAACCTATTTTAGTAACATCAACAATATTTTCAATACAAATTAATCAACTCTAGAATAATTTTAATGTCTCTTTCATTCTGTATTAAAGAATCAGAAGAACTTTTTCATTTAATTTACTTAATAACTATGGGAAGTGCCTGTTTAACATTGCAAACTCCAATACATACATACAGTATATTTAGATAAGTAATAACATAGAGTTGTGCCCATAAGTTTACATACACTGGCAGAATTTGTAAGATGTGTACCATACTTTAAAGAAAAGATGATCAAACAGGCAAAACACATTTCATTTACTTTTAATGGAATCCAAATTAAACCCTAAGGCATCACAGAATAGTACAACCATTAAACAAAACATAGTAATAAGGAAAATAATGAGATTGTCCCTGTTAAAAAGTTTACAAACTCTTAGTTCTTAGTACTGTGTATTGCCCCCTTTAGCATAAATGATGGTATGCAGTCTTTTCTGATAGTTGTGGATGAGGCCCTTGATTTTCTCAGGTGGTAGAGTGGCCCATTCTTCTTGGCAAAAAACCTTCAGATCCTGTAAATTCTTGGGTTGTCTTGCATGAACTGCACATTTGAGATCTCCCCAAAGTGCCTCAATGATATTGCGGTTAGAAGACTGTGATGCCCACTCCAGTACCTTCACTTTTTTCTGCTGTAGCCACTGAAGGGTCAACTTGGCCTTGTGTTTTGGATCATTTTCATGTTGGAAGATTCAGGTGCATACCTTGAGCAGCTTCCAGACTGAGGAATGCAAATTGCCTTCCAGTATTTTCCAGCAGGGACAGTGGGTAAATTGGGATGGGGTGGAGAGAAGGAGGCTGAGCTGGAGGGAACTGTGGAAGATGGATGCATATCAAATAAGGTTCCTATTAGGAGCGGTTTATGATGTGCTGCCATCACCTCAGAACCTGAAGCAGTGGGGGGGTGAGGACTCCGCTTGTACTCTGTGCTCAGAGGTTGGGACGCTGAAACACATTTTAGTGGGGTGCAAGATTAGTCTGGCGCTGGGCAGATTTACATGGCGGCATAATCAGGTGCTACAGTGTCTGGCGGCAACCATTGAAGATTGGAGGAGGCAGGTATGTTTAGAGCAGGAGGTTGAAGGTACAGTGGTACAGTTTGTTAGAGAAGGGGGTAGGAGTAGATATAGAGGTAGGAAGGAGTTAGGTGTAGTAGGGGGGGCTAGAGATTGGGAGATGCAGGTGGACCTGGGAGGAAGATTAGTGGTGCCCCAGGAAATAGTCAATACAAGCTTGAGACCAGACATGGTGCTGTGGTCAGCAAGCCAACGGGTGGTGTACTTCATAGAACTCACGGTTCCGTGGGAAGGATCGGTGGACGACGCTCATGAGAGGAAGAAGCTTAGATATAGCGAGTTAGCGGCGGAAGTAGGGGGGCGTGGCTGGAACGCGAAGGTGAGGCCAATTGAAGTCGGTTGCCGTGGGTTTATAGCCCGATCGACGCTTGATTTGCTGCGCGAACTCGGGATTCGGGGGCGGAAGTTGCAACGGGCGGTGAAGGAATTGTCACAGGCTGCGGAGCAAGGAAGTCTCTGGATCTGGAATAAGAGGACCAGTGCGGATGGTAGCGGGGCGGCGAAGCGATGAGCAGGTGGGTGCCGGCGAAGCATTAGCGCGTAGGTGTCATGGCGGCTAGTGTATTGGCGTATAGTTGTTAGCGAATAGGTGTGATGGCGGTTAGCTGTTAGCAGGCGGTATAGTCGAAGTAAAGTAGGTGGCGAGGGGCTTCTTCCTTTTAGTCGGCGGGTAGAAAGAGCGGTGAGGGTGAGGACGCTGAGGTAAAGAGTCCGTAATGTGAGAAGCGGCGGGGTGGCGTAGTGGTGCGTGCGGTAATGGAGGGGAGCAGCTCCGGGACGCCTGAGCCGCGGTTGAGCCTTCTGGAGGTGTCGTGGGCCTAACTCGACGAAACGCCGACGAAGGAAGGTGCCCACTTGATAACCCCGATGAGATGACGCGCCATTGCTGCGCCACACCATGGTTGGCACTATGGTTGGTGGACGCTAGTTAGCTGGTGAGTAGCGGTTGGTAAGCGTGCGGGGGGGGGGTTAGATAGGTGTCAGGATCCCCTTTATAAATCAAGCTCCTGGTATTTAGCACTGTGTGTGTTATATGAACCAGTAACATGCTACATTTATCTTGGCATCAATTTTCACCAAATTACCCGTGCTGCTGTAGCTCACACATGTCCAGAACATCAGAGATCTCCATGCTTAACGGTAGGGATGGTGTACTTTTCCTCATGGGCCTTGTTGCATCCTCTCCAAACATAGCATTTATGGTTGTGACCATAAAGTTCAATTATGGTCTCATCAGTCCAAAGGACTTTGTTCCAGAAGTTTTGAGGCTTGTCTAGATGCTGTTTGGCATACGTAAGCAGGGTGTTTTGGGGCAGTGGCACAGTAAAGGCTTTTTTCTTGCAGCTCGACTGTGCAGCCTGTTTTTGTTCAAGTGCCTCCTTATTGTGCATCTTGAAACAGCAACACCACTTGTTTGCAGAGAAGCCTGTATTTCAGCTGAAGTGGCTTGCGGATTTTTCTTGGTATGTCGACAAATGATCCTGGCAGTTGTGGCTGAAATCTTGGTTGGTCTATCTGACCATGGCTTGGTAACAATAGAACCCCTAACGTTCCACTTTTTTTTTAATCAGAGTTTCAACACTACTGACAGGCATTTTCAGATCTCTGGATATCTTTTTATATCCTTTTCCTGATTTGTACAATTCAACAACCTATTCTCGCAGGTCCTTTGACAGTTCTTTTGCTTTCCCCATGACTTAGTATCCAGCAAGGTCAGTGCAGCTCTGCATGAATTTCAATTGACTATTTATACACAGACACAGACACTACAATCAAAGAAGTTACAAGTGTGTACATTCTCCTTTAGTTACCCTTAATCTGAACCTGTGTGTGTCAACTTGTGTGTATATTATCAGCCCCAATATTCAAGGGTATGTAAACTTTTTATCAGGCCCATTTGGGTGGTTTCAGCTATCATCATAATTTAAAGAGGGTATACACAATTATGTGATGCTAAATTGCTTCGCCGGAGCACACTCCCTCATTAAAACAAAACTTTCTGCATGGTTACTTATATTTTCCAAACAATGGCCAATATTTCACAAATTCTGCCAGGGTGTGTAAACTTATGGTTACAACTATATATAATTTGTCAGTCTATATAGAATTTTTCAATTAACTGAACCTAGTTACAGTTGTGCACTGCATAATGACA
Source organism: Heterotis niloticus (assembly GCA_018136845.1). Lineage (NCBI taxonomy): Eukaryota > Metazoa > Chordata > Actinopteri > Osteoglossiformes > Osteoglossidae > Heterotis > Heterotis niloticus. The sequence goes on from CM030896.1 coordinate 23,310,233, forward strand.
TTTCAGTCACCGATGGACCGCATATATGATGGTGGTTTGTACCTTAGGGGCAATAGGCTACACCATATTATGACTATCATACATATTATTGTGTTACGGTTATTGTTTTTTTTTGGCGGGGAACTGTGGTTGTTCCTGTTCGTGCAGTCTCTCCATAGGGGTTCGGCATTCGACACAGCCAGTATGGGATAAGACCGCCGGTGGATGACGTCACCCGTGCAAGTGTTTATCTGCGCGGACCACCATGGAGGTGGTGGCAGCAGCTTTATCTTGGTCGTGTTTTTTGCGTTCTATGACACTGAAAATATTGGGTATTTTGCTGTTTGCCCTTATTGTAAAGTGTTGGCACCGGGGAGTGTCCAACCCCTTGATGTATCTGGTGCTAACACTCCGCGATCTATTGTACACATACATTACGTTAGAAACACCAGGCGAAGTGACGGTTTTCCACCCCTGTATTGGTTGAAGAAGTCTTTAGTGTTGGTTAGCAGGACTTTCGCTTGTTTTCTGTTTTCTTTTCTTTTCATGGCCCAGGTTGGGATGTCTGTTTTGTTCTGTTTTGGTCTTTGAGTTGGGAACTGCCTATATTATGTCAAACCATCTGGTGCTTGGTTCTTTTGTTTTTTGTGTATGTGTATTCTGCATATGATTCCTTATTCGGTTTCCTCACTCTTCACTATAAACATTTTGTGCAACATTTTGCGTGTATGCAAATGACTTGAGATCTTGATTTTGTAGTCACTGAACCATTCTCCAGTGTTGACTTTTGTGTTCTTTGTTTACTCTCCCGCTGGAAGATCCAACTACCACCCAGTTTCAGCTTCCTAAAAAGAAGTCATTTGCATACACGCAAAATGTTGCACATCAAAGTACAAAAAATGAATTGTGGTGTGCAAAGTTTGAGGCTCCAAAATTAGTGAAACTGCCACAACAATGTCCAACTTGTTGACATTTTAGATGCCATAAAGAAAGACAATGTCGATTTTTCTCTTTCACACACTTGTTAACTAGTTAAGTTAATCTAGAGTTTCTCTGATCATAGACGTCTACAGTCATGCGCTGCATAACATCTGTTTGGGCAACGTCCAGCCGCATAGGCTGATCATTCATGGTCCTATGAGGTTGAGTTGAGAAATCCCGATCAGAGAGGAAGTCAGGTTTTGATTTAATATCATCTGATACTTGATGGAAACCATGACACCAAGCTATCCAGGGCCTTTGGCAGACGATCAGTCCTGCAACATCAAAGATCCACCACCAAACTTCACAGTGTGAATGAGATGCTTTTCTGCATGCCTTTCATTCACTCTGCATCAAACCCACTTCTGGTGTTTGTTGCTAAAAAGCTCTATTTTTGTCTCATCTGAGACAATTTCACAAAACATCTCACCCCTATCAAAAATATCAGAAAGTTAACAAAAAGATTAAACTAACAAACACATGAATAAGTGTTGAAAGCAATTTTACGTAATGAGAAATTTTGTCCTACATACTGTACTTAAGTAATGTACTTATAAACTAATGTGAATCAAGAGCAGCTCTAACCAAAGCATGAGAAAAAGAAAGAAAAAAGAAAATCCACAGCCTAATCATACTAACCTTTGAGCCAGTACAAGGCTATGTGTCTAGACATACAGTATATACTTGAAGACAAGAGTAAACTGTTTAAAAGGTGAAACACATAGGTCAAGGATACGGTAAGTTTAGGCCAGGTCAGATCTTAGTGTGTATGTAATGAAGTAATAACAATAGATAACAACTGAAGTGGAGAAATACTGGTAACACCCGACATGAATAAGTTTATGTTTGCTTGGCTTAAATGTATTATTTCACTAAAGCAGGACTGCAAACAGCATCATCTTCACCTTCAAGAAAGAAGTCCCCTCCTGATGTTAGATGTGTACTGTATCTGTTACACAATAAAGATCTTATTCCTCTTATTTCAAGTGGACCTGGACCTCACACCGAGTGGCGTGCTGACATACAAGACATGTATTTGTTTACCTTTCCATGTGGCGTCCACTTCAAAACCCAGCCAAAATGAACAAAAAAGGCTTTGTTTTTGGAGACCTTGACAATGAAAAATAATCCCCACACAAACACCACCACAGCTTCCGTAGGACTTGCCCTTCCCCTATTCACATCCTGTTGGTGTCAAACATGAACTTCCCGCATAAACCACAGGCTGACATCAGAAGATGGGAGCTAATTTAAACAAGCAGTCCTTCTTAAAACAGTTTTTAAGCCCCCTAACATGAAGGGTTAACATGTTAAAATCAGCCACTGGTCCATGAATTAAAATAATAAAACCATTAAAAAATTAAAACAATAAAATACATCTATTAATTACAAACAGAAACCCCTTCCCTGGAATTATTTGCACCATTTGGCTTGGAATTCAGCACAAATTGTCCTCCTTAATAATTCCAGCATGGCAACATCGAGGTTCCTGCCTACACATTTATTTATTTATTTATTTATTTAGCATCGGATCAGAACGGACATGGCTTGTCAAAATGTGCCAGGCATAACCAACTGTTTAAATAGACAGTTATAATACTGTATCTCCACCCATCCTTTGTCCATCTATTTAGAACCTATTTATTAAAACCCTACAATAAATATTTCAAAAACAGTCAATAAAACCAGCAAAAATGAACTCTGCAGCCTTTAAGGTCCCATACAAACACCGCACCCATTTGAACTCTGACCACATACTTAGAAGGCAGCTGCAAAAGAGATGGTCCTCTCCCCAATTCTGTGTATTGCAGCAAGGGTGAGGGCCATAATTCATGCAGCAGTGTGTTAACGTGAAAAAAAAATATCATCCAGTGAATAACAAACTTGAATTCTGGTCTGGAATGATGAAGTTTGAAGTTTGTGTCCATCCACACCCTGTGGGAAAAACTGATTTGAACCACCCTCACCTTTTTTTCCACCATCAAAAGCAGTCCATGCCTTTTTGCAAGAGTCCAGGCCATATAGTGGTCAACTGGAATAATAAGAAGTGAAGCTTGGAGGATGGATAATTAACCACACATTGTACTGGGCCTCATTGCTGCATCCTGTGTGGGGTGTGGACCATCTCTCTCACAGCTGCCCCCAGCATTGAACCCAGCAATGTAACAGAGACGACAGTGAGGAAAGCCTCAGTGCAGGAGAAGAAGGACGTAGCAGACAGGAGAAAGCAGCAGCAGGAGCCAAGGGTTCCTTAAAATGGTGTGGTTGCTGCAACTTTGACCAGGCGGAATCTGGCTGCCTGGACCTTTAAGGAGTGTGATAATGTGACTAAGAGAAGAAAGGGGCACAGGAAGGGGAGCGATGGAAGCTCTGAGGAAGCCCAGGGAGTGCCACCCTCTTCAGATGCTGTGATAACTCAGGAATGTTCATTGCTTGCTCAGGACAGAACTGAGCTATAATTTGTGGCATTGTTTAAAATCTAATGACTAACGTTATTTTAATTTTTAGTGTTACATTTAGGTTATTTAACCAAATTAGTTTGTTTGTGATGTATTATTGCGAATGATAGATTTCTTCTGATATTTTGCCTTCTGTTATGGTTGGTAGGGTTTATTGCCAATTGTTTGATGGGTTTTGTGTTGAACTGTGTCAGTGTTTGATATGTGTTACTTTGATTTGCTTAAGGTTGTAGGCTTATAATGAGTTTAGCAGTTTTAGGTTTATTAAGAGGGATGCTCGTGTTTTGTGTGAATGATGTGTTTGTGTTTTTGGATGATTGTGTTTTGGCGTAGATCTTTGGAAGTAAATTCGGGTTTAACTGTGTTTATTGTTTATACAGAATGAGTGTGACTTAATTCAACGTAAATGCTTCTGACAGTAAGTAGGCTTGAGTTCACTGAGCTCATGCAAAAAAAAAAAATCAGTATAAAAAACTCATTCAGTTAATGTCTCTATCACATTTTTTGCATTAGCTTTATAGTCTGCTTGGCTATCTTTACTGGAACTTCTCTACGTGGCTATACTGGTGCTGTTGGTGATCGTGTCTTAACAGCTTATCTGAATTTTAGGTACACTTTGATAGCAGTAATGCTTTTTAAACAGAGATATTTACTGTCTACAAGACCTCATCATCTCAGCAAGGCTGACAGGATCCTCCTCCACTGGCTGCTTGCTTGTGCTGTCACCAAGGGTCCATAATCCAAAGCTCATTGTTTTTCTATTCTGGACAAACTCTGTCCCTCTCTGTGTTCAGGCAGGGTCTCAAAATCTCTACCTTTCAGAACCATGTCTTTCCTCATTTCCTGAGCTACTGTAATTTGTACAAAACTGCATCACTCAATTTTGAGAATAATAGGTAGCGTGACAGAGAAAATAGCTGCAAATCTGTTTTCAAACAGATACAGGCATCTATGAGATATTTTTGTCTGTCTTTACCTTGCAGGTGCTGGAGATACCTGTTCATGGCCCTGCTGGACCAGCAGAGTCCCTTCCATTGAAGAGTTTGTGCTACTCACCTGCATCTACCACCTGTTTTGATGACCCAGTGTCACGCCTGCAGGTTGTGCGAGACCACCTCGTGCCCGGTCTCTCTGCCCCGCCCCAGACCGAGTGCCGGCAGCCGGCAGACTTAATTACAGACAGTTTAAAAGAGCCGCTCGGACCCTTACCTGGCGCTCAGTTTTCTGTTGATGCTTGTTCAAGCTTAGTGAGCTCAAACCTGTGTTATCCTGTGCTTTTCAGCTCACCCGCCACGGCGCTTGTTCCTAATTTCAAATACTTGGCTTCTCACGGTTTTCGCCAGTGTCTACAGCTCCGTTGTGTGGCGGCGAAACTTTTGGTTTATTTTGCGAATGTCTCTTTTGCTGCGCACCCCCTTGTTGTTCGCTTGTACTTCTGTTAAACTTGTTATGCCAGTAAAGCACTCTCTGTTTATCTGCCCAGCTGTTTGTGTTGTGCAATTGCTTCCTCCACGCCCTCAGTCCCCAAGCGCCGTGACAGCAAACTGAACCAGCCATGGAGCTGCGCACAACTCCGGCACAGCTCCATCAGCTCCTTACCCAACACCAAGCCCAGTTCACATACCTGTCTGACAGGCTCCAGCAGCTGAGTGCAACCTGTGCCCGACTCGCTTCGTCTTTGGACCGCCTGACCCGCCCCCCAACTGCTCTCCACTTGATCACCCCCCTGCGTTATGCAGGGGAAAAAGGCAAGTGTGAATCTTTCCTACTCCAGTGTGAGAACTTCTTTTCCAACTCCCCCACACAGTTCCACACCGATGCCAGCAAGGTGGCTTTTGTCTTTTCTCTCCTCACGGAGCGGGCCCTGGCATGGATGACACCCCTTCTCAGCAGCAGGCGCCAGTTACTCGCACCTTGGGGGCATTATCGGCCGAGATGCGCTGCGTATTTGACCAACCTGTCTCTGGCCGAGAAGCAGCTGCTCAGCTAGTGCGCCTCAAGCAAGGGCGTCAGTCAGTCTCTGAGTATGCCCTGGAATTCAGAACGCTGGCTTCTGCTTCTGGCTGGAATGAAGAAGCCCTGCTTACCACCTTCCTCCACGGGCTGTCAGATGGTGTCAAGGATGAGCTGGCAGCACGTGATCTCACTGCCAACCTGGAGCAGACCATCTCCCTTGCCATCCGCATCGACAATCGACTACGGGAGCGGCGATGGGATCGTTCTTTTCACTCCTGCCCTCTGCGATCATCAGAGACAACTTCCCGTGTCCTTGAAGAGCCCATGCAGCTCGGGTGCACCCACCTCTCAGTGCAGGAGAGGTCAAGGCGGAGACGCCAGGGTCTGTGCCTCTACTGCGGTGCTGCTGGCCACCAGCTGGACACTTGCCCTGAGCGGCAGGGAAAAGAACTGACCCCTCACCCATCCGGGGAACGATGAGGGGCCAAACCCCAGCGCATCCCCGATCCTCGCAGCTGCAGCTTCCGGTTATCCTTACTGTACAGGGTCACCCTGTCAACCACTTGGCTCTGGTCAACTCTGGTGCTGCTGACTGTTTTATGGACTATGGCTTGGCCAAACGTCTTCGCCTGCCACTGCTCCCCTGTCCCACTCCAATTAAGGTACAGGCCCTAGATGGCCAGCCCTTGGGGTCCGGCACTGTGACGCAGCGCACTCACCCCAACCACCTGAGGGTCCCTCCTGGTCACTTGGAGTTCCTCACCTTCCTGCTCATCTCCTCGCCAGTCACCCTCCTTATCCTTGGTTTCCCTTGGCTCCAACAACACGACCCGATGATTAGCTGGTCAACCTCCTCCATCCTGGGTTGGTCGCCGGGCTGCTATAAGCAGTGTGTGCACCCGCCTCCTGTCCCTACTTCCAGGGACCCAACCCCGATTCCATCCCTGCTTTAGATTGTTTGCCTTGGGAGTACTTTGACCTTAGGGAGGTGAGCAGCAAGAGCCGAGCTTCCAAACTTCCGCCCCACCGTCCCTACGACTGCTCCATCAACCTGCTCCCAGGGGCAACCCGCCCACGGGGACGTCTCTTCGTCCTTTCACCACAGGAGCAGGGAGCTATGGATGCGTACATAGATGAGGCCCTGCGCCTGGGGTTCATTCGCCCATCCTCCTCCCCCGCAGGGGTGGGGTTTTTCTTTGGTAAAAAAAAGGATGGGTCCCTTCGTCCCTGTATAGACTACCGGGACCTGAACAACATAACGGTGAAGAATCGTTATCCTCTGCCACTCCTTTCTACAGCATTTGACCGCCTCAAAGATGCCACAATCTTCACCAAGCTAGATCTCAGGAGCACCTACAACTTGGTGCGGATTCGGGAGGGGGACGAATGGAGGACCGCCTTCAACACGCCCCGGGGTCATTACGAATACCTTGTGATGCCTTTTGGGCTGACCAATGCTCCTGCAGTCTTCCAAGCTCTAGTAAACGACGTCCTACGTCCCTTTGCGGACAAATTTGCCTTTGTATACCTGGACGACATCTTGGTGTTCTCTCGAAGTAAGGGGGAACATGTCCACCATGTCCGGCAGGTCCTCAGGGCTCTCCTGGAGAACCACCTCTACCTCAAGCTTGAGAAATGTGACTTCCACACCTCCACCGTGACATTTTTGGGCTTTGTGGTCTCAGCCTCTGGGGTGGCAATGGACCTGGCAAAGGTGAAGGCAATTCTGGATTGGCCAGTCCCCACAAACCTGAAGCAAGTCCAACAGTTCCAGGGGTTTGCTAACTTCTACAGACGCTTCATCCGGGACTTTGGAAAGGTGGCCGCTCCCCTCCATGCCCTCACCCGCAAGTCTGCCTCACCTTTTCACTGGACCCCCAAAGCAGAGAGGGCCTTCCTACGGCTCAAGACTCTCTTCACCGAGGCTCCCATTCTGCAACACCCGGACCCGAGTCGCCAGTTCCTGGTTGAGGTGGATGCTTCCAATGACGGGGCTGGAGCAATCTTGTCCCAGCGAACTGCAGATGGTGAGATACACCCCTGTGCCTATTTTTCTCGCCGATTCTCCCCCACAGAGCGCAATTACGACGTTGGTGATCGAGAGCTCCTCGCAATGAAGTGGGCCTTGGAGGAGTGGAGACACTGGTTGGAGGGAGCCCAACAGCCCTTCATTGTCTCACCGACCATAAGAACTTAACCTACCTCCAGACAGCCAAACGACTGAATGCCCGACAGGCGTGCTGGTCCCTCTTCTTCTCCAGGTTTGACTTCACTCTCTCCTACCGCCCAGGCTCCAAAAACACCAAACCGGCTGCTCTTTCGCATCAATTTGAGGACTCTGCCACCCTTTCTGAACCACAGACAGTGGTTCCCCACTCATGAATTGTGGTCCCAGTGATCCTGTCCCTTGAGCAGGACATACAACAAGCTCTCCATCAGGAGACTCCACCGCCTGGGATTCCCCCTAATCGCCTCTATGTACCTGAAGCCTTCCGAACCCAGGTTCTTCTGTGGGCTCACTCCTCCCGCCTGGCTGGGCACCCAGGCACCTTGCGATCCCAGGAACTCCTGCACCGTCACTTCTGGTGGCCCACCTCCAAACAGGACATGTGGCAGTTTGTAGAGGCCTGCCCAACTTGTGCTTGCAGCAAGACACCGAACCGACCTCCTCTTGGCCAGCTGCTCCCCTTGCCGGTCCCTCCGCGTCCCTGGGCACACATCGCCCTTGATTTTGTAACCGGGCTGCCTCCTTCAGAAGGGTTCACCTGTGTGATGGTGGTCATGGACCGCTTCAGCCGGATGACCCATTTCATCCCACTGCCCTCCTTACCCTCAGCTAAACAGACGGCCGAAGCTCTCCTCCACCATGTAGTTAGGATACATGGGGTTCCCCAGGAGGTCCTTTCTGACCGCGGGTCTCAATTCACCTCCCACTTCTGGGCTGCCTTTTGCAACCTGGTCGAGATCAAGGTCAAGCTCACGTCCGGTTATCACCCCGAGACTAACGGCCTGGTGGAGCGGACCAACCAGGAGTTGGCAAAATACCTTCGCTGCTTTGCCTCATCCTACCCCAGGTCCTGGAGCACTCACCTGACTTGGGCTGAGCTGGCTCACAATACCCTGCACAACTCATCCCTGGGAATGTCTCCATTCGAGGCCCAGTCCGGTTTCCCCCCTCATCTGCTCCCAGGCCAGCCTGTGGAATCAACTGTTCCTTTGGCCCAGGCCCTTGTCATTCATTGCCAGAGGACCTGGGAGGTGGCTCGGGAAAATCTTCGGAGAGCCTCTCTCTCCATGGAACGTGCAGCCAACTGTAGATGTCAACGCACCCGCCTATTCCACCCTGGTGACAAGGTATGGCTCCGCACCGAGAACCTCCCTCTCAAGGCCTCCTGTAAGAAACTCTCCCCTCGTTTTGTTGGGCTGTTCAAGATCCTCTCCCGTGTCAACCCGGTGACTTACAGGCTCTCCCTTCCCCCAGCATGGCGCGTCTGTCCCACCTTCCACGTGTCCCAGTTGAAGCCCTTTGTCACCTCTCCCCTGCAGCCTCCAGACCCAGGTCCACCGCCTCCTCGGATGGTTGAGGGAGGTCCGGTGTACACAGTCTCCCGCCTCCTTGACTGCCGCTGTCGGGGGCGGGGCCAACAGTACCTGGTGGACTGGGAGGGTTACGGTCTAGAGAACTGTTCCTGGATTCCTGCGTCCTTTGTATTGGACAAGGAGCTCATCCAGAATTTTCATCTGCAGCACCCGGCAGCTGTTGGACCATCTGGAGCCGGTTGCTGTGGGGGGGGCGGTACTGTCACGCCTGCAGGTTCTGCGAGACCGCCTCATGCCCGGTCTCTCTGCCCCACCCCAGACTGAGCGCCGGCAGCCGGCAGATTACAGCTAATTACAGACAGTTTAAAAGAGCCGCTCGGACCCTTACCTGGCGCTCAGTTTTCTGTTGATGCTTGTTGAAGCTTAGTGAGCTCAAACCTGTGTTATCCTGTGCTTTTCAGCTCGCCTGCCACGGCGCTTGTTCCTAATTTCAAGTATTTGGTTTCTCACGGTTTTCGTCAGTGTCCACAGCTCCGTTGTGTGGCGGCGAAACTTTGTTTATTTTGCCATTGTCTCTTTTGCTGCGCACCCCCTTGTTGTTCGCTTGTATTTCTGTTAAACTCTTTATGCCAGTAAAGCACTCTCTGTTTATTTGCCCAGCTGTTTGTGCTGCGAAATTGCTTCCTCCACGCCCTCAGTCCCCGAGCGCCGTGACACCCAGCTGTTTGTGCACCAAAGGCCTTAAGGTACAGGGGGTTGGAGTGACTACTATGGTACTAGTACTATAGTATACATCAATAATACAGCACAAATCTTCATCGGAAAGAGACACAGTGTTAATAATACAGGTAATAGTTTTTGTCAAACTTCTCAGAACCTGAGTTTGTTAGGCTTTTTTATCGAGTTGACACAAAAACTTTGACCACAATCACATCCTTTTGCTTTGTGTCTCACTATCAGCGCAGGGAAAAGCAGATGATTGATGTCAGTCATGGGCTTCTTGGAGCAAAGCATCTTGAGAGGTCCTGATCAACAAAGTATTTGTGAAACTAGGTCATCTGTCCGCAGAACCGAAAGTCCACACACAAAGCTACACATATGGAACTGCTGAAGAATCACAGGCTTGTGTGTGTGTGCATTACGTCTCTGTTACACAATAGAGTTTAAGAACTGGAAAGTGCAAACAGCTTGGAACTATAAAGAGAAGACATATGTACCTGGCCTGCTGCCTTTACATTTTCCACCCCAGAGGGCAACTTTTATGCGTCATAAACTGTACCTGATGTAATGCTACAATGGTGGGGCGGCTCATGTAAGCACAGATTTTGAAAAAGTAATAAAAAGAACAGTCACACGGCTTTCTAATGGTTTAATGAGGACATATGGTTACACTTTCTTATCATTTCTATAGGTAATTCAGATTTTTTCCAGATGTTTTTGTGCTTTGCTTGCATTGTGACTACTATTACCATTACGGTCACAAACAATGTAATGCCCATTGATTTGCATAATTTTTTAGTTATCTTATGTAGCGCTATTGTTAAACTTTTTACAAAAGATTTATATATTTATATTTGTATACGTTTCTTACATCATGATTACAGCCAGTGCACTGCCGCTGTGTTTAATTTATATTAGCGGTCTGTCATCTGTGTCTCCAACAATTACTGTCACTTGTCACACATTCCAGAAACTATATATACTATAAGTATTTGTTGGTGAAAGTATGCATACAAGCTGAAGAATGCATTTAGCCTAAGATTGTATGTGTAGTGCAGAAATTAAATGTTTAAGTTTATAAGTGCTGTGCCCTTTTCTAATTCTAAAAGGACACAGGTTCTGCACATGAAATGTGTTTCTTTACTGATGATCAAATTTGTGTGGAGGCCTGGCAGATTTACTGAATGAGTTGATTTTCTTTTTGTTCAATATCCTAAACAAACTTATTGGCAATAATTATAATTACAATAAACTAAAAATAGTATCAACTTACAGGTTCCAGTTTCATAGAAACAGTCACTTTGGAGAGGTTATGTTAAAAGTAGAAGATTGAAGTCTCTAACTTTTTAGCAGTGTGATCACAGGAAGGGAATCCTTCAACGTTTCATTCCAGTGCGCCTTACAGAGCTCTTCTGGGTTCCTCCGATACCACTACCCCCACTACCCCCTCCGCCCTGAGCAGGGGTCTTCTTCTTTTGCACTTGTTGCTTCATCTTTCCCCAGAAGGCCCTACTAGGATCTAGCTTGTTTAATATGAGGTCTCCAGATGTGCTATTGGGAGTGTTGCACTGAAATGTGAAGGGTTGGTACAGACAGGCCCATTGCTGCAGAGAGAAATACACTGAATTATAGGGAATATTCACTGGAAGTATCAAACTGTATGACATCTCTGCAGATAACATCACAGGCAAACAAACAAAGTAGGTGTATCTTTTCTTTAACGTACATGTTCTTACCTCTGAATTACAGGTAGGATGGTGTTGGAGCCTGACTTCAATAAGAGGTCCCCATTAATTGGCAGCTTATACCATAGTACCTTTAGGGTATATCATGCTGAAACCTGCTGATCTAAAACCTGCCTGGCAAAGCTACACCCAAACATGCTAATTGTTAACTAATATTACATTCTTTCCAAATGAAGAATTTAAGTCATCAGCTGAATAAACAGATGACAAAAATACAGAAACAAAAGACTGCTGTTGAGAAAGATACTTCATTACTTTATGGAAAACCATGGTGATAATTTAAGATGACACCTTTTTGTCATCTACTAGCCCCACAGATGTGTTTTTCCTTACCTTGGCCTGTGGGCTGGGGCCATATGATGTAAAAGTGTACTGCCATTCTGGAAGCCCCAGGTGGCTGATCATGAGCCGGTAGTAGGCTGTGAAGGAAGATGTCATATAATGCCAGTAGAGTGACCGGTCCAGGAACCACAGCTCACTCTCCTCTGCCACAACACCTGTGCATGCGTGAACAAGGATCGGTAAAAGAGAAAATTATGTTAATATCAATCGCGATTTAATGGAAAAATGTGACTGGGAAACCTTGCAGCACTAAATGAACTATCTACACCGATCATGACATTTATACGTTTTAGTGGATTACTTTATGGTAAGTATCGTAGTACTTTAGTAAGTACTTGTATTTTTTACAATCTGTAAAGGATAAAAGATACAGAGATGACAACATACACCGAGTTTAAGTCCTGCTCCAATCACTTTTTTTGTACTTTTATGAACTTAAGCTGCAGTCTGCTAATCTCATATACACCTTTACTTCACCCAATACCTAACTGACCAATACCTGACCCAAGTCTCCATGCAATAACTCCTTCTGCATAGGTGTGCAGTTGCTTCAGCTTGCCATGTGCTATTTTTGACATCCCCACAATTGGAAAAAATCTATTAAGAATCCGAGTTTTAAAATGTAATTTTTAAAAAATATATTATAGAAAAGGATTTCTGTGTATACGTTTCTACACAAAAAGATCATTTACAATAAATGTTATGATTGTACCAAATGATTAAACTTCAATTTTTTTCTTAAATCATATGCCACATGTTCAAAAAGAGTACATCTCAGTTTTATAAAATATCAATTTATAATGAGCCACAGATTTCTTTGATCAACGTCTATTAAGCTGATGAGAGTGCTTTACGATACTATTGACCCTATGATTCTCAAATGTTATGCTGATGTATAAAAATATGCAAGTAAATGTAGTTTAATTCCTAAGAGGAGATTTATGGATGTGGTAAAGGAGGACATGCAGGTGGTGGGTGTGACGGAGAAAGATGCAGAGGACAAGAAGAAGTGGAAACAATTGATCCGCTGTGGTGACCCCTAATGGGAGCAGTCGAAAGATGAAGAAGAAGAAGAAGAAGTAAATGTAGTTTAATTGTTCTGCACTTCCTCTATGACATTAATTTGTATCATGTGTCTTATAAAGTGTGTGAATGCTTGTATGTGGATGGGCCTGTGTGTTAGTTATTTTTTCATTTAGCCAACTTTTTTGTCCTCCAAAGTGACTCAGAATGTTAACTTTGGAAGTACATTTACAACAGGGTCATTTTTTAACAAGTGGCACATTCTGGTAACATTTTGCACATCTAGGTTGAATTTGGATGTGGTTTGCCTGGTGGCAGCCCATGCTTGTGTTTGCACAATTCTTAAAATTCTCCTTTGACCTTGCTCATCTGCAAATTTTTTTCATCCACAGGATTGCTGCTTACTGGAACTTTTTGCATTTCACAACATTCTCTGTTAACTCATAAAACTGCTGTGTAAAAAACCCAGAACAGCAGTTACTTGGGAAATCCTAGAACCTCCACAACTTGCCTCAACTATCATGACGTGTTCAAAGTCACTGAGGTCACTTGCTTTGTTCATTCCATGCTAGAAGAGCTGGTCATGTGACATATGACTTACTGGAACATACAATTTGTGTGAAGGTAGGCGTGTACCTCGTGAACTGGCAACTTTGGAATTAGTTTCATTCGTTTATTAATAATTGTACCTGGACTGCAGTTCTTGTAGACAAGGCAGACCTTCCCATTACCGTTGCATGAATCTAACTCAAAAATGCGGCTACGGGAGTCAAAGTGGGGTAGTGTGGGGTGGTTCTCTGAACCTGTGGAAGCAGGCAAAATACTTATGAACATTTGCTAGCATTTGTTTTTTTTGATAAGAAAGGTTTTATCAGTTACATATTTTTGTATTATTCTATATACAGTGTCTATGTATAAGTACATTATACTGTAGATTTATTTAGACTTTTTTGACACTGATCATCAGTGTCGGTTACTTTCTGTTTAATAGTTTTAAGCGCTTGTTCTGATTAGTGTCAAAAAAGCATAATTTAATCATCTGAAATTCAATGTTGTAAAACAATACAACATTAAAAAGACCAGGGGGTGAATGCACTGTCCAGGTATGACTGGCCAGTGGCTTTCCAGGTAATACAGTTGATTTGTAACTTCAGAGGAAAGTAAAAGGAAGATATTACAGACCCCAACAAAGAAACCAAGCAACATAATCTCCTTCAAATCTTCCCATTTTCTTTTTTAATCACCTTCTGTTTCTTCATCACAATCCAGGTCAGCCAGCGTAGGTGTACATGGAAGTGAGAAGACTGCAGATTCGGTTAGCAAGCAAAGTTTTGCCACGCAGTTGATGACCATGCAGCCAATGGGAATCTCTTCACCTGCAAATGCCACTGGGATGTCAGTTTGCATCAGACCACAGAAACACTGCAAGAAATATAATTTACAATAGCAAGCAGCCATATTGTTTCTTTTAATAACTTTCTCAGCTGAAGTCATTTAAATCAGTTAAGTAAATAATATCATACTTTATGGATATGAGATTAAGGAAAAACCCACTTTCTAGTTTAGAGCTCCAGGAGAGCGTGAAGCCATCCGTAGTGAGATAGAAGTCTCTCATGTCATCAGGTAGAATGCACATATTTTTCTGGAGTATACAAATAAAGAGACAGACATGGAGAAAAGTTTAAATATTCATGTACGTTGAAAAGGATCAGGATACAATGCACAGTCCGTATACAATATATAATGTCGTTCACCTACTTGTTCCCATTGCAGAAGACAACGTTTCTCAGCTGGAGCCCTCTCCACGAACCTTACATCCGTCACACCCGGAAGTCTCTCTGTTTTTCAAGCCATGAAGAACTTTTCTAACATTTTGTTTACTTATCATTTACTCTATTTCTGTAAGCAATGGCAGTTATGACTGGTGTCTCTTGTGATAAATATTGGATCTTCACACGTCAGTACATCTTTTCAAATATCGAAAATGACAGATTAACTGATTTATTGATTAACTGTCAATAAAATCTGTGTCTTTTGCAAATTATTTTTACTGACTGGAATACAGCACTGTGATAAAGACTTGTGGAAGATGAAAAACAGCATGAGAAGGGGTAAAGTAAATATGCTTGGAAAATTTATACATGCAGAAATTTCACTTCAAGTGGCTGCAAGTGGGTTTGATTTTAAGTGGTCAAAATACGAATTGGCTGTGTTTCATCTGACTGCGCTATAGCTGCCCAGGTAGACAGACGCTGACAGCATCTGTACAAAAAAACAATATGATTTCGATTATGACTCACCCAATACCCGTGCAATGCCGAGTGTTAGTCGTTCAACATGCTCTTTCAAGTTTCTTGCATCTGTTAGTTCTTTCATGATTATACGATGAAAAGTAGGATGAGATATTCAACCATCTGATGGTCGTTTCGGTCAATGTTTCATACAGCAACCAAGAGGCGCAAAGGTACCTGGGAACTGTAGTTTACACACTGAACCCCTCCCATTTCCGTGGGTCGAAGAATTTGATAGGTCAGTCATGAGAATTTTCCTCTGGAGAACAAATCAGATGACGCGAGAAAGGCGGGACTATATTTTCCTCGCGGTGTTTGGCTCAGAACGAGTGCGGTTTTTTCAATATGGCGGATGTGGTCGGACTTAGGAGCAACGCGGATGTTTCCTGGATCGAGGATTGTATCCTTTGTCAAAATTAAACTGTTACACTAATAGTTTTTTTTTTTTTATTAACACTACTTCGGAAGATTTTATATCCTTTATGAATAGTGTAACTTAGATATTCCTAACTTATTTTATGACCCTGAACCAAAAGTTAGCTACAACCATTGTCTGTAAACAGTTTACCTGAATATCCGTACAATTAACTTTGTTTTTGGTGACTTTTTGTTTGGTCCTATCTAGGTAAGAAAAGCATATCAATGTTTTTAAGATCGTACATTTGCTCACTAAGGCATAATTCTCAGGAACCAACCTAGTGGAGAACTCTCGATCTCAACTAGGTAACTGTATAGCAGTGATAACTTGGGCATTTTTTCCTTGACAAAACCCACAGCATCAAACCAAGATCAGGCCTTAGTGTTTGTTTCTGGTAAGAGCTGTCAAAATTGTCTACATGTATCATATTGTACATAGCTGCTGTATATGTGAGACTTTTGCAGACCCTCCTCAGCAAAGAAATCAAAGTACATGTTATATAGAAAATAAAGCAGAATGCTGATGAATATTGGTGTTTTAAAAGAATAGAAAATGATAAAGCTCTTATGATGCACTGGTGTCCTATCTACAGTCTTGACCAAAAGTTTGACAGTGGCACAAATGTTGTGTTTAGCAAACTTTGCTGCTTCAGCATTTTTAGATATTTTTTTACATGTTTCTATGGTATACTGAAGAACAATTATAAACATTTGATAAGTTTTAAAGGCTTTTATTGGCAAATACATCACATTTTTGAGAATTGGCCACAGGCTCTAAATGGGATTAAGATCTGGGGAATTTCCTGGGTACGGGTCCAAAATTTCAATGATATGATCTCTGAGCCACTTGTATCACTTTTGCCTTGTGACATGGTGCTCCATCATGCTGGAAAATACACAGATCATCACCAAATTACACCTGGATTGTTGAGAGAAGTTGCTCTTGGAGGATGTTTTGATACCATCTTTATTCATGGCAGTGTTCTTGGGCAGAATTGTGAGTGAGCCCACTCCCTTGGATGAGAAGCAACCCCACGCATAGATTGTCTCAGGATGCTTCACTGTTGGCACGACACAGGACTCATGGTAGCGTTCACCTTTTCTTCTCTGGACAATCGATTTTCCAGATGTCCCAAACAGTTGGAATAACTTTGCACCAGTCTTCTACTGTCCAATCTTTGTACTTCCTGCAGAATTTCAGTCTGTCCTTGATGTCTTTCTCTGAAAGAAGTGGCTTCTTTGCTGCCCTTCTTGACATAAGGCCATTGTCCAAAAGTCTTCGCTTCACTATACATGGAAATGCACTTGCACCCACCTCCTGCCAATATTGAACAAGCTCTGCTGTGGTGGCAGCACGATTCTGTAGCTGACTCCTCAGGAGAAGACGGTCCTGAAACCTTCTTCACCGCAATTGAACCTCTCACCTTGAAGTTCTTGATGATCCGGTAAATGGTTCTTTCAGGTGCAGTATGCATCTGATGACTCTGCACAATAATCTAAAAACAATGTGAATTGCCAGCATAAAAACTGAAGCCGCAAATTTTGCAAAACACAACATTTGTGTCACTGCCAAAACTTTTGGCCACGACCGTACCATTTGCCATGCATCACATTGTATTTTCAGTATAGGCTCTGTCTTATGTAGGGTGGTTACTGATATAATGAAAGACCTGGTCAGTGTATGTTGATGTTTCTAACTGTCCTCTCATGCTCTTTCACCAAGATGTTCAGAAAGACAGTTTCTTTCTTTTCCATCCTGAATCTATTGGTATCCAGGGTTTTATGGAATCAGTTAAAGCCTGTCTCCAGCGCTGCATGATTTATTGTCTAAATTTTTTCCTCCCTATAACAAGATTCGAAACTTTGGGCAGATTTTGGCTAGAGCAGTGCATTGTAGCTTTTTAATCACAACATGAAAAATTAATCCCGGGATCACTGAGACCAAACAGTGTTCTGTTGCACTGCTGGCAGTCTTGGCTGTTGTGAAAGTGAATTGAACTGCAATAGAATAGGGCAATACAATACCAGGAAATGTGTGATGGACTGTATTGAACTCTGTCTCACAGATTATGTAACTTTCAATTGATAATTTATATGAACATATTGTTCACATTATTCACTCCTTTGCTTAACTTTGGCCGGGGTGTTGATGTCACCTTGTCTTGTGCCAGAAAGTCAAAGAACACAGTGCTCAGTCCTGCGTGTACCTAGTAACCAAATTTACCTTGGTGACCAATTTTTTTATTTCTGAGATTTCTTTTTTTAAGGTTCTAACCACAGGGGATGAGTTCTGTGTTGTAAAATATGTCAGTGTAATTGTTCTATGTCCAATTTTTTTCTTTGTATGTAAATGCAGATGTGAACACAGCAGTGAACATGCACATGGGTATGAAAAAGGACTCTAGATGTAGCAGCAAGACCAAAGGAAATTGGAAAGTGGGGCATCGTGTAAAGGGGGAGGCCAAGGCTATAGTTACATCTGAAGGTGGTGCAAGGAAGAAGCTTTATGTGTATCCTATCCACCAGCCCAAGGTTTCCCTTCTCAATATGGACCGTTATTCAATTCCCACCACCACTACAATTGGGGCTCCTGTTGACCAGACAGCTCTCCATACCATTGAGCAGGTAAGTCTGTTATGGATACATTCATCTTTTGGGGAGGTGTTACAACACTGTATACAGTACTAGAAATATGTTTTAACGTGAGTTAAATGCTGGTGTATTATACCTTGTGATCTGGATCATTTTAAATGTTCTTTTTTTTGGCTTTACCAGATAGTTGTTTTTAGTTTTTTGAGACTGAACTCTGTTAATCCATGGAGGAAAATTTAAGTGCAGACACATAACAAAGTGCAAAATAGTGCGAGTGTAACAGAATGTAATTCCCACAGAGAAGTGAAAAGATTCCCTGAAGAGAATGGTGAATGGTCAATGATGAAGTGCCTTTGAGTTGCGTTGTTCTTATTAAGCTGAATTTGAAAGTAAGACATTGAACTTCAGTGTAAGCTCTCATAGCATTTTTGATGTTTTCAATCTAAGTTAAAAAATGTTTTTGTGCAGGCAGTACCCGAGGTAGCCCAAGTCAGGAGCCATGTATCTCTGAAGGACCTTTGCGCTGAGGACAAGCACCGCATTGCCAACCTTATCCAGGAATTGGCTAGGTAAGATCTTACACTTTGAGAAGAAGAGGCAAAAACCGGTGAGCTGAAAAAGCCCCTAAGTTTATTTGTTGTGGGGGGTGCATGGCAGATATATTTTCAATGCTGAATGATACTTTTTAAGTTTGTTGGTGTGAATGCTCACATGCTTGGTGCATGATATTCTCTCTCATGTTAGGGTGAATGAGGAAAAGGATGAGACAGCACAGAGGCTTCAGGAAGAGCAGCAGTCTTTCGAGAAGAAAATCCAGCAGCTAGAGGAGCAGAATCAGCTCATTATTCAGGAACGAGAAAATATCCTTTACTGTCAAACTACAAATTTTCACATCTGCCATAGTATAGGCTTCTGTATAGTTGAACAGCTTCTGCTTAAAAGATCTTTGAAGGCTTTTCAGTGTATTAAAAAATACACTTACAAGTTAGCTTGAAGGTTAAAAACTTTGTCATAGGAGAAACTCTGTTCTTTTAAAACTTTACTGTACTGTGTACTGCGAAATACAAAAAAACTGTTGATAATTTAGTTTAATAATCATCAGAACAGCACTCCAGCATGCAAGGAGACAAGGACACAATAACAGTGGGACTGCACTTCCTTTTATACATAACAAGATAAGATACTGGGGCACATTAGGCCCCAAGCCAAGGTTTCAGGCACAGCTTCTAGGCAAAATAATAAGAAACCAAGGACTGGAGATTACACCCTGGATGGGGGCTAAGACTGGAGTAGGACAACCCAACCCAGACAATAGGTAGCCTCTAGTAGCTTTTAGCAATGATGAGATTAACACTTGAAGTAAACATCAGCACAGCATATTTTTCCGTGTTCCACAGCACTTTTGGCTGAATCATTTCAGCTTCAATTTATTTTTTATAGAGCGCTCTTCATGCATGGTGGCTTAGCACTGAACAAAGAACCAGTGAATGACAACAGGATTGGAGAGGTTGGGTGAGAAGTACTGGCTTGTGGTTAGCATTCTAATTCATCCTGAAGGTATTCAGTGGGGTTGAGATCAGGCATCGTTGTAGGCCATGCAAGTTCTTCCACAAAAATCTTGGCAAACCCTGTGTTTACGGAGGTCGATTTATGCACAGGTGAGGGGACACAGTCACGCTGGAGCAGAACTGTGGCCACAAAGTTGGAAGCACATAATTGTCTACAATGTGTTTGTATGCTGTAAAAGTGCGGGTGAAACAGCTCAGCTAAATCATTAGTGCCCACATATTTGCGGCTATTTAGGGTATTTGGCATTGTACAAAAAGAATGTCATCGGTTGTCCTTTTTCTCAAGTTTACAAATGAGTGTTTTTTTGCATATATAGTTAATGTTTGTTTTAAAAGAGAAATGCACAATCATAGAAATGAAAGTTTGGGTTTCATTCTATTTTCTTGAAGTGGTATGCTTTCAAGAGTATTGTGTTCTTTTTCTTAAAATTCTATATCTTTTTAACTATACCTCATATGTGTAGGTGGAAAGGCTGGAGCTTGTATTTGAAAGGAAAAATTATTTTAATTTCAGTTCATTCAGTTTAGACAAAATTAGTTGTGTACTTTGCCACTGTTAGATTACAATTGGCCACTTCACTCTTATTTGAAAATTGACCTCCTAAATCATTTCAGTAAGTGGGCATTTTCCAAGTAAACCTCCAGAAATTGAAATGTAACTCAAACAACATAAAAGATTATCACGATCAAGCAAGTTTTAGCTCCCAGCATGGATTCATTAGTGGACTGTTTGAACGCTTTGTCTTCTGGCTTTCTTTTCCACTTCATTACCAACTCATGATCAACTGTCATCCTCAATAGCTGGTTCCACATTCTCATAGTTGAATAAATTTGGTTTTTTAGGGGGCATAAGTCATACCATAGTGTGTTAAGTAGAGGTCATCTGATGTTTGTGTGACCTTAACACCATTTTCTAGACCTAAAGCAGCAGTATCACGAATGTCAGGAGTTGCTTGGACTCTACCAGCAGTACCTCACACAACAGCAAGAAAAGCTGAATGAATCCATTACCCAGCTCCAGCACTCCTGTTCTAAACAAAAGGTGGGCCTTTTCCTCCGTGCTATACACTCAAAAATTAAATATAAGTGCAATGTTCCAAATGCAAGGATATTTGTATATATTATTCTAAATTTATAGATATGAGCTCTCATATTTAGATAACTAGTTTTAAGCATCTGAGCTATTATGGATGTGTGGAAGAAAAAATAAAGTAACAGTTTGGGTGTAGAGAGAGTTACACTTTATTTTATATAGAAACACACACTGGTGCGGGAGAGCCCCTTTGGAAAGAGAGTCTCCCCGAACAAAGGATACAGGGATCACTTATACAACAGCTTGCAAAGTATACACCCCTCTCAACTGTTTTCCACTCCTGCTCTTTGTCAGTGTAACTTTAAACATTGTTGTTATAGGGAATCATTATCCCATCCTAAGTGTGGTGGAGTAACTCCTGATTTAGGTGCCTCAGTTGAGGGAGTTTTGGTTTTATTACTCCTTTACATTCCACCAGGGTCTGGCTTGGATCTAAATTGACCATTCCCTTGACCCTTTTAACTTTGCCTTATCTGTACTTTATGTTTCCCTTCCTTAAGTACCCTCTTTTGTTTTTCCAAGGAACCTTCTTAAATACCTAACATTCTAGCAAAGCAGAAGTCCCAATACTTTATAGCAGTAAGCACAATATACTGAATAACATGATCATAAAACATTCACTACACTATTGATTAATACCTTTAACATAACAGAAACATGCATTAAGAGCTTAACTTCAAGAATTTCTCTCACACATGTTATGTTCATATTATGCTATCAAGTGTTCAAGTAGTATGTATGCATTCTTAACTCATTTACTCAGTGATGTTAGCCAAGTAAGTGCCACTGTGGTACAGCACCTGTGATCCAGTCCCTGAACAGCACTCCAGTCCATCACAGACATTCTTAACAAATGCTAAAAATCTTAACATTTTGCATGAGTTTAGGTCAAACAAAGGCTGTGTGTCAAAAGGTGTTGGGTGTCCTGTCTTCCGACGAAGTGGATTTATTCCTGATCTTTGTTCTTTAGCGTCCCCTGCTGGTTAAATTGTTTTGTCATTTTCACAGTGTTTCTCTGCCATTGTGAGAGGACAGGGTCAGGAGCGTAGTGCTCTGATTTAGTTAGTTTCAGCATGGAAGGGGTCGCTTTTCACTCCAGTGTATTTATCAGGTCCTCACGTGTGTGCCTTTGGCAGCCTGTCAGCAGAGTTTATATGTGGCACAGGAACTTGCGCATTTGTTGGTTTTGTAAAACTTATTAGCCATTTTGTATTTGCACAGGATTAGGGGGGAGAGTTTAAACAAAGATTGGTTCGCACTGACCCCCTATGAGTACACAAAAAAAGTACAAGGTGTATGCTGACTGAATCAAGGTAATAGATATTCAGCCCTGGATCCAGGCCTTAGGGTGGTATTTGGTGGCATGCACTCGGTGGCTGGGGATAACCCACGTAGCCTGGACAGGCTTAGCCCGAAACGCAATGTGGAACCGTCTTAGGAACTAACTGCCTCTAAGGTGAATTGTGGGGGATGAGGTGCAATGCCAGCCAAGGATTGAATAGGAGTAGCATGGACCTAGACAATATGGACAATGGCAATGGAAACTGGTTCTGGGAATGTGTGATATCGCCTTCCTGGTGAGGAAGGAGCCTGAGCTGGGTACCAAAGGTTGGCAGGGAGGGTCTGGGCCTGCCTTCTCAGCCTGATCTCACTGCAGCCCTTACCAGGGCAAGTGGAACAGGAAACTAACCGAAACCACAAATACTGCTGCACAGTTGTGAATTCACTATCTAACTAGAAAATGATGTGGTCAGTGTGCTGCTATATGTCTCCTTTGTGCAGTATTGACAAAGACACAATAGACATTATGACTCCATGCATGCAGTCAGTTCCAGATAGGTGATTTCCAACAATAACACTTCCATCTGTGGTTATTAGTTCAGAATAATCATTGAGCACAGCAACAGTCATTGAGCAAAGATTGAGATAATTCAAGTAATTTGTTATCATGGAGATTCTCTTCTATGTGACATCATATTTTGTGTCTCAACCTCTTCTGCAGGTCCGTGGCAATGAAGATGGTTCTTCGAGGCCATGGGGTAGCAAAGTACAGATGCAAGATCTGAGTGGCTCTTGTCAGAGTCTTTCCCCATATAGAGGAACGTGCCCAAGCTTACCAAGCGAGCAACCCTTGGCTAGCGTTCCCATTCAGCTATCATCTGGTAGAGAAAGGACTGAGCCAACTAAGGGGCAATTTGAGAAGAATGGAGGAGGAAGGAGCAAATCCCAGCCAGGATCATCTGCTAAGGAGGGGTGTTTTGTCAGCAGGGTCCCCAGTTGCCATGGAGCATTGGAGCCTTGCAGCTTTCATCACTCTGTTTGTATGAAGAATGGTGAAGATAACATGGCCAAGGGGTTGAAGAATGGAGGTTACTCTTCACTGTTGAGCGAAGATGGCAAACATTTTGACCGCACGCCTGTACCCTGCAGTGCACGGGAAGGATTGGGTCGACGCAAGGTCGTAACCACAGCACCAGCTCTTACCTTGGAGGACTGGGAAAAGAGGAAACACCAACTCATGCTGCAGAAGATGGAGCTTGAGGTACAACGGGAGAGGTTGCAGACTCATGTGATTCAGCAGGAGGAGCGTCTTCTACAAAAGCAGCTTGAGTGCAGCAGGTTTGAGCATTTGTCTATTAAATCAGATTAGACTTCTACATTAAGGTGGTGCTCTGAGCTGCCTGCTGAGATAGTCAACAAGTTGTAATCCAGTAGGTTAAGACTACTGCATATTTTAATAGGATGCTTACACTATCATCTATTTGTGCACCAGGTTCCAAGATGTGGAAGTGCCAGAGCTGGAACGCAGCAGTACCGGTGTTAAATTCAGCAAGCAAGAGGCAAGGAGCACAGGACAGAGGTAAGACTTTCTTGGTTTGCAATTCATGCCATCATCTTATCTTCAAGTTAAGCTCTGTTTTCTTATGCTGCTTGTAGGGTAAGTGAAGCAGTACTAACCAGTTACCTTTTCTTCAGCCATTTTGACTGAAAGAAAGACGTAACCAAAGCTCTTTCGTGGTGTTGGAACTTTATGTCTCTAATGTCTTTTTTTTGGGGTGCAAAATGTTTTTAAGGGTATCTTGTGTGAATATATGTGATTTTGAGGTTTTGGTAATGGTGGGTAATGTGTTACTGCCTCCGTACATGTCCTAAGCCACAGAGGCATGTGGCACTGATGTTTGAGCTCAGTAGTTGGCTGAAATGTCAACTTGTCATTGCTGTGCCATCTTGTAGTTGACTGATGCTTCGCTATGATATAGTTGGTAGATGTTTATAATTTATTTTCAGAAATCCTGACTGATGAAGCACTCTTCAATAATTCAGTTCTGTAGTCTGTGGGTTCTGCTTAGTTCTTTTGACAGGAATATATGTTTATATTTATAGCATATATTATTATTATTATCTTATTTATAGCATATATTATTATCGTCAGACACCAAATAAAAATGGTTTTTGTTCTGATGGACCAGCAGAAGTTTTAACATAATTACCTTTAAATGTATGAGCTTTTTGTTCCCAGTTTATGAATTTTTGCCTTAAGAATGTTTTTGCATGAGCGCATTACGTTTGTAGATCGAGGAATTGCTGTGTATTGCTAAGAAAAGCTGATGGTTTGCTTTGTCTCATGTTAAAGTTCTGGAAAGTTCTTTGTAAAATATGAGTGCTGTCCAGGTGTGAAAGCTGCTGTAACTGGAAAACTTAACCTGGGAGAAGGGAAAGCAGTCAGCCGTTCAAATTATTAAAAATTGTTTATCTGCTGTTTTTCTTTTAAATTTGTGAACATTTTTTGTGCTGTCTTGCTATAGTGTATGTGAGGAGAGATCACATTTGTGTGTATGAACTTCTTTGCTGTAAGGTAACCAAGAACTTCCATGTGTTTGTAGCGTAAATGGACAAGTGAACATCGTACCTGGTGAAGTGGTGAACAGCATAGGACAAGCGGCAACTGAAAAGCTCCAAAATAAATCTGCTGCTGTTGCGTCTTATACTTCCGACAACCTTGTTCTTTTAAGGGGTAAGTAAAGAAAGTGTATTTTGTTATTATTGCCAGAACTAGGGTTGCATTTCAAATTTGACACAGTTGACAATGTAATATTTTGTAAGCTTCTACATGAACATACTTACAAAGTAGTTACAAAAAAAATCCCTAAGTTAAGAACATCTCTGAATCTCTAAATAGTATGGTCATTGTAAAATTATTTGTTCATGTTAAAAGGACGCATGCTAAAACATTTGCTGATGTAAATATCACTCTTGTCTCAGGGCATTGTGATATTTAACAGTAATAAGTACTAGAACTAAATAAACATTGTTTGGGAATTAAGGCCATTTCTGCTCTGAGACCCTGGGCTGAAGAGTGTGGTAAATGGTATGAAGCTTAACTGAACAAAATGAAACGTAATGATGTGTAGGATCTTCGGATGGAGTGACCCTCTCCAGTCAACATGCTGCCCCTTCACCCATGGGATCCCAGGTTGAGCACAGACCTGCTGTTGTCCCAGTCCTGCCCCATGAGCCCAGGATGTCCTGTGCCCAGTGAGTACACATAGCTCCTTCCCAGGGAACTCTTGTTTTTTCCGGTCCACAGCATGAAGGTGATTTGGCATGAGGATCTTCATCTTGCTAACTTGCAGCCTTAACCACTACAATCCTAGCTGCCCCAGCACTGGAGATTCATCTTTATGCAAACTGTGGCATTTTCAGACTGTTAAACTAATGTATATGTTCGATTGATACCGGCTCAAAGAGTAAGTTCTATCTTTAAATAGAACTTCTCACAAATTCTACTGATGCAGTGTAAGCCGTGGAATACTCATTTACAACGAGAATCTATTAGCAGCAAATTTACTCTGAGATTGCTTAATTTTTTTTGCAACGAGTAAGATATACAATAAGCAATATGAGAAACTTCAGGTGTATTGAAAATTAGTGCAGAAGGGACTGTCAAGGGAAATAATGTAAGGATGGGATAGGCTAGGCTATAACTATATTTAGACAAAAATGAAAGAATTTAGAATTGCATCAAGATGCTTAAGAGTCCCAGAAAACAATCTTTGTGAATCCCAGTACCCAGGATTCACAAAGATTGTTTTCTGGGACTCCTAAGCATGCTGACTTTTTATGGATGTGTAAGAAAGTTCAGAATTACCGGAAGTCTGGTACCCCCCACCAAAATATTGTACTTTTTAGGTACGGTTTCAATTTTCCTTTCTTAGTTACTCTGTGGAAGCCTTTTAATGCGTCCAACAATACGTGCATAAATGTTGTTGTTTCAGAGTGCATGGCTGCCAATGTCAGACTTCAGAGAAGTCAAATGCAAATCGGTACAATAAATGAGAGTTATGTCAGCCGCATCAGTGAAGAGTGGTTTGAAGGTCCTGGTTATAAATCAGTTATTCGGCGTTCTTGCTGATGTATTGAGATGCTGCATTGGTGATTTAGATCTTTTTTTTTTGTTTGTTTGTAAATATTTTGTACAGTTTCTCTTGGCATTTCTTCCTTTTCTGGTTCACTTGTTCCTTCCCAGCCAGTGTGCTGAGATTATTTGGGAGGAATTTTGGTCAAATCATCCTTTCCTCCATCTGACCGTTCATCGATTGTCGGTAACTTCTTGACCTGCAGGGCGTTCTGAATGGAGTAGTTGAGTGTAAAAGTGTGGTGCCCAAGGGGGCCACAGCAGCTGGAGGATTAAATCCAGAAGTCCAATAACAATACTATCTCGTGCCTTTCCGATTCATCACCAGGGTCTGATGAATTGAAACATTTTTTTCCAGGCCCCACCACAGCCATGAATGCCGCAGCTTGGACTGCTCATTGGCGGGTCTCCTGGAGGTCCTAAGCCCAGTCTCAGGAACAGGCTGGAACAAGAACAGAAGCTTGACACAGCAGCATCCTACACAGCCCTTCCACAGTGCTCGTAAAGTCCAGAGAAGACCTCTCCAGTCTCAAAACACCTCTTGGGTGCCTTTGCCACCCCAAACGTGCACAATTCAAGACTCAGAGGAGAAGGAGATTCTCGAGGAAATCTTTTTCATCTGTTGACAGATTGACCGTCCCCTTTTCTTCTGCTTAGGCGGCAGCCCAGATGCTAATGAAAATGATGACTTAATAAGCATTATTGCTAATTTTGTTTTACGGTTTTGTAGACATGATAGAGAAAACAATGTCTTGGAAAGCAGTAGCATCAAAGAGGAGAAGCCGTAAGATTTTATTTAACAGCGTTTAAATGAGAACACAGTAATCTCGGCATGTTTTTTTTTTTTTTTTACTTTTTTAAAATAATGTGTCACTTTGTACTTGCTTTCAAAACGGTTTGTGCGATCTTAAATGGACATCTAATAAAGTTTTACCAACAGATGGTGCATATTTTACCCCTTTTCATCTAAATTAAATGATTTTACAGTAACTGCTGATCACCTAAACTAATCTTTCTTTCATACAAATTTGCTGTACTGTAACAAATCGAACAAAAGAAGAGTAAGGAGCTCCGTAAGCTTTAGTAACATCAAGGACTTCTCACCCCACTGCACCACTACACCCCCTTCTTTCTGCTTAGAGGAATCCAAACATACAGTACTTAAGTCAGTGTGACCTCATGACGGTTGTCTTGAAAGAGGACCCTCCTCGTGAGAAAGGAGGAACCACTCTTCTTCACACATCGGGGTGTCAGGATAAGCTCTTCCAGCACATTTTAGAGTTTCCTGGCCCAAGGCATACCAAAGCTTAAAGATGACTTTTTAATTTTTAGCCCCTGCAACACACCCATCCAAGTTCTGCGAATTTGACTTTACGAGGAGTTGTATTTAATACTCTGCTTTGACTTGCGAGGCATTACTGTGATTTCAAAGAACAAATGAGCATTTACATTTATTAATTCGGCAGACTTTCCTCCAAAGTGTCTTAGAATGAGCAGCTAGTATTTAGCTGACATCTATACAGGTTAATGTAATACGCACAGAAGGAAATTTTAAAAAGTGTTTTTGGAGAAACCCCACACAAATGCGGCGCGACTACGAAAACGCCGCACGCAGTGAGCAGGGACGGGGCCCATGCGCTGGGAAACACCATGTCAACTTGTTGGTGAACCCATTTGCACTTTTTTCACATTTTTCTTTCATTTCTGTTCTTCTGTTTTGTTTTTGCCCTAAAGGTTGAAATGCACTATACAGCAATCCCTTGGAATCGCAACTGTATCGCAGTTTCCCCTCTAACCGCTCTTGAAAATTAACATCACTGGGACAACCCCCTATTCTGGCCAAAGTGCTCCGGTATCCCGCTTAACTGCAATCCACTGAGTTGCCAGTATATGAGGTAGACCCCAAAATCGTACAAGTCAGACGTCATGTGCCTGCACGAGTAATGCAGACACCCAACGCACACAGGACAGAACACACGCTCATGAAATGGAGAAATCCCACGTACAGCTTTCATAGGGCAAACAATGGGGTAAGGCAGTTCTCCGTCATGTCGCATTTATTGACATACAGTACAGTTTTATTAATGACAGACATTACCCTCGATGCTGTTCTTTGATGTTGAGGAACATCACCCCCACTACAGACACACACAGTCCTTTCCATGGTTGAACACACGTTTTGCTACCCAACACCGATAAGCAGTCCACGGTTTGCAGTGTAGCCCCTGCCACACCCCTAGGGGTGCCACGATATGTTCACTTTTAAGTATGCTTTTCTTGCTATGTTTGTTTACAATACCTTTCCAGGTTTACCAACACCCATAGCAACCCAAGATTAATTCTTTAGTTTAGTTTAGCGTGCATGCATTGTGCTTGCATGTACAGTACATTAATGTATGTGTTTTCTTATAAACACTTGAAGGTCTTCCCATATGAATGCGATGCCTTTTTTAAAGCTTGAAAAACACAGGCGACAGGAGGAACTCAATGTTCCGGAAAGGCCGAATTTTCCTCCTGACTGGCGGTGGTAAAAGTAAACACTTTGGTTTTAACTAAAATATCTCACGTCGAAATTGCAGCGGCACAGGAGGTCGACAGAAGTAAGAGTCTGAATAAACTCGGCATAAGCGGTGAAGAATATAACAGGCAGACAAGGCGAAGGAAGGCTCGGAGCTGTGAAGGAGCTGCCAAAACAAATTTACAGTCACAAGCAACCCTGCGTTGGGGTAAAACGAGTCAACGCGGCATCACGAAAATACTTTTTTCATGAAGTACTGTTCCAACCCCACAGCAGACACACAGTCCCCTCAATGGTTGAACACACACAAAAAATGCAATATAATATTTTTTTCAACATATTTAACTGCCTTTTCGCCATCCGTGTGACCCTTTTTCAAGTCGTACTGCACACTGTACTTTATAACCTAGCATTTAAAATACTGAATTTTAGCGGGATGTTTTATTGCATATTTTGGTGTTGAAAAATATATTCCATCTCATTGCAAACTGAAATAAATTAACATTAGGCTAACTGGCATTTTTGAGTTCTTTCCAAAATAAACTTTCTACCATGACTTCCCAGGAAAAGCGCAAAAGGTATCTAAAGTGCCAGATTTGCAGTTTCATAGCTCATTTGCTTTTTTATTGCTAATGCAGTTTTAATGCGTTTCCCTCATTTGAGTTTGCCCAGAACTTTTGTCCTGTTTTTATCACACGGATGGTGCAAAGCAGTCCTGCTACTTGTCCATGTGAAGCGCGAGGTTTTGCAGCATTTTTATCATCAAGCACTGAGTTTCTGAAGTGCTGACACTTCAAGGCACACGGTAAAGCATTACAAACGCACACCCTTTGCGTGCGCCATACGTACGGCACGGTGCAAGGTGAATATAGCTCATTGCCACGTTCGTGGCATAGACTTGGCAATGGTAGTGGCTAAATTATGAGGACTTTTCAAATTCAAAGGCAGAACAATACAATTATGGTGAGTCATACACAATTGTTTAAAAAAAATTAAAAATAAGCTCACTTTTGCTTGATAGAACCAGAGTGGTGTGAACAAGCGTTCTGCCCTTCCTGACGTCCCCGATTATTGCACATTTGGCACACTGAATAGTTTCAGACCATTAAATAAAATGTAATGGGAGACAAAGGGAACCTGAGTAAGCACATAACACAGTTATTAAAATATTAATTGATTTAAGGAAAAAGTTATTGAACATGCATATCACCCAAGTGAAAAAGTAATTGCCCCCTGCATGGTTACACCACCTTTAGCAGCAATAATACAACCAAATGCCTCATTTACTCAAATCAACCAACTGACCAAATCTAACTGATGGTTAGACTCAGCTGACTGAGCACAGCCAGGCTGAACAGCAGCAGTCCTGTTGAATCTTGCTGAAAGCCCACTACATAAACCTCCCCAGGAAAGTCATGTAGTCACAACAAGGTTTCTATAAGAACGCTATGCAACAATCAAAGGAAATTCTGAAAGCGATAAGGAAGAAAATCTGTTGAAATATATGAGTGTGGTAAAGGTTACGAAGCCATCTCTAAGGCTCCGGGACTCCACTGAAACATAGTGAGAGCCATTATGTCCAAATGGACAAGGGTTGGAACAGTGGTGACTTTCCCCAGGAGTGGCTGCCAAAATTGCTCCAAAGCTGCAGAAAACACTCATCAAGCAAGTCACAAAAAAATCACAGAACTTGCAAAAGAAAGAAAGGACAAAAGAAAACACAAATGCAAGTTTGCACCTGAATGGCTGAGAGAAGCAAAATTCAAGTCTGAGTGTCCTAGTGAAAGTTCTGACTTGAACCCAACAGAGATGCTGTGGCAGGATATGAAACAAGCAATTTGTGCTCAAAGTCCTAACAATGTGACTGAAAGTAAGCAGTTTTACAGGAATGTGAACTACTGATATCAAATTACAGGAAGCATTTGGTTGCAGTTATCACTGCTAAAGGTGGTCAAAGGTGGTTAAGGGCAAAATTACTTTTTCACTTGGGTGACATGGGTCTTGGATAACTTTGTTATGTAGATTAAGTAATAATTTGGGAACTGTTATGTGTTTACTCAAGTTTCCTTTGTTTAATTTTACATTTTGTTTAAAAATCTGAAATCATTCAGTGCCACAAATGTGCAGTAAGAGTGGAATCCAGCAAAGGGGAAATACTTTTTCACAGCACTGCACCTTATTAGAGTTGGCTGCATGTTAAGTATTTGACTTTTAATTTCCTCAAAGATATGAAGTATCTCAAAAACATTATAGCTGTGTATTTTGTTGTAAAATTTCTAGCGGTCTAATCCTCCAAACAGCCAATTAAACTTCCATCTGACTAAACCCACAAAAAATAAGCAATTTCGTCTAGATCTACAGGATAGTCAGTGAGATGGATAGGATCTTTATTGTCAAACAGTTCACCTTTGTAGCTACGCCATTGGCCAGCTGGGAGGTAGATGTCTCTTTCCTGTTTTCCAGGCTCTAGCACTGGGGCCACCATGAGATCATCCCCGATTAAAAATTGAGAGTCAATCTTATATGCAGTCTCATCACCCATAGCAATCCACCACAGGGGTCGTATAATGGGATCACCAGTGGCGAGCACTTCCCCAGCAAGTTCTAAAACCCGAGGGGCCACCAGTGCCTCATGCAGGGCAGTGAAGCGCTGCGCTATGTGGACTACATCTGCATCATACTCCCAGGGTGGAATGGAGAACTGCATAGAGGGCATGAAGGCAGACAGTTCCAGCCATCGAATGTACAGCTCTCGGTCAGGCAGCTTCCGTGAACCTTCCGTGTGGTTAGGGTAGACATTGCCACCGATCATGTCTGGCAGGATAAACTGGTAGCCAAGAATGCTGATGGTAAGTACAGTCGGTATGAGGGACTTAAGGCCCAATTCGTAGCCCCAGACTGAGTCACGGTCAATGAGGCGGAAAAAACAGGAGATGTTCTGAGACTGGTAGCCCACTCGCAGCTCAGCCCGTTCATTAAAAGGGATGGCCATCTCAGTATAGCGTCGTGTGAAGGTGCTAGGATCGTAAAGGGGTACGTGCGTGTTGAACTGCCAGGGGAGATAGCTGGTCTCTCCAGCATC
Organism: Heterotis niloticus; assembly: GCA_018136845.1. Taxonomy (NCBI): domain Eukaryota; kingdom Metazoa; phylum Chordata; class Actinopteri; order Osteoglossiformes; family Osteoglossidae; genus Heterotis; species Heterotis niloticus. The sequence continues at coordinate 23,341,955 of CM030896.1, forward strand.
AAACTTAAAGGAAGCAACCCCATACTTGGACCTGAGAGCTCGGAGGTTGGACGCAAACCAGTCACGAGCCTCTGGGTTGGTGAAGTCTAAAATGGAACCGACACCATTCCACCAACGTATCAGGGCAGGCAGCTGGCCAGTGGATTCCCGCACAAAAAGCCCCTTTTCCACACCCACGTGGAAGTTGGGCGAGTCATAGTTGACAAAGGGATGTGTCCAAAGGCTGACTAAGAATCCTTCAGCTTTCAGTTTCTGGAACATGGCTGAAGCGTTTGGAAACTTGATGTGGTCAAAATCAAACTCCCCATAGCTGCTGGTGTAACGGTCATCCAGTTCTAGGTGGCTACAGTTGAAGTGATACTTACGGATGTTTGCTGCATAACTTAGCAGCTTCTCTTGGTTTATGTCAGTTTTGTGCAGTGCCCAAGTAGACCAGATGGGATAGCGGAACATGTTTGTAGAGGGAACCTTGTTGGGCTTGTTGAAGTACCGCCGCACCATGTATTTGTGGATAGAAGTGACATCGGAACCCACACAAACACGATAGCTCAGTTCGGCAAAAGGAGCCTGCCCAGGAATCGGTTTGTATGGACTGTCTTGGTACCTAGCTTGGAAGTACATGGTCTTTTCTGTGTCATTCCAGCCCAAGTGGAAAGGCACCGAGTCATTTATCTTGATTGCACTGGCCTTGGATGACAACCAGTAGCGCTCCAGGATACCACCAAAGTCTTGGCGGTTAGAATAGATATCACTTGTAACAAAGGGTTTTGGTACTTGCTGACCTGAGATAGAAATGGGCCAGCGCTGGATGCTGCTCTCGGCACCACCATACCAGTATGAGCCATTGTAGGACATGGCATGCTCCACAGGCCGACCAGCTACGAGCTCTTCCCAGCGCACACGGTAGCACATCACTGTGCCCTTGGGCTTCACCGTCTGAATAAAAAAGTTCAGCGTGCCTGTGTTGGATCGGCTGCAACTCAAAACTTCCCCCTCTTTCGAGCATGAGTCCAGGTCAAGAGTTCCAGATCTGTCAATCAGAGAACAGAAAAAAGTAAGTAAAAGCATAAAACTGTATACACAATATATTCATCATACAAAACATACAATCATACTGAATGTATAAAAGTTAACAAAAACATTAGAATGCAAGGTCTTTTATTATAGCTACAACACTGTGAAAAAGTATTCACCCCATCAGATTTTTCTGTTTTGTAGTTTTTTGACATTTTGTCCCATCTAATGGTAAGTTAGAAAGGAAAATGGCACTGGTACTGCTTTGGTCATTTCCTCAATATGGAAAATAAGCCATCTATTCATACATCCATTAACTTTAACAGCTTGCCTCAGGCAGGGCTGCAGTGTTCCAGAGACTATTCTGGAACCAGTGGGACCAGACTAGGAGAATAAACCCTGGATGGGACACGAGTCCATCACAGACTAACCACTCACGTGCACACACTGAAGGCTAATTATGGTCACCATATGGTTAACCTTAAAACACATGTCACTGGACTGTGAGAAGAAACTGGAAACCCTTGCGGACATGGAGAAAAAATGCAAACTCCACACAGACTGGAGCTAGACTTTAGCACAAGCCTGAAACGTCCAGGTGCTGTGAGGGATCAGTTGTATCTGAGGTGCTAATAGTAAAAGATGAAGAAATGTGCATTCATAGGTGTGAAAATGGTAAATGTTCCCCAACTTAAGGAGGTCAGTAGAGTCAGCGTTGAATACAATCATGCCTGATTACGGACAGACCTGTCCATTAAAACTTTTACCGACTTCAGCCATTACCAGCAAAATGTGGTAAAATGAAGATTCACGAAGACACATTATGCCAAAGCCTATCAATCTGATGGGATGAATGCTGTAACTCTTAGCAGTTGAAGTCCGACTCTCCTTGGTGTCGTCTCTTTATAACATCCACTTGTTCGGCTAACGTCACCCTTGCCCTTATTTGACGGCCTCATATTTTAGCTTTTTATCACAAACTAAACTTTCAACGCCGTGTGTCATCTGCGAGTGTCAAGCAGGCAGGAGATTGGAGACTTTTCTAGAATGAGCGATGTCACTGGCGGTTGACAGTCTATGTGTCACATAAGATCGACGTACTACTGACTACCGAAATCCGTGCTTATGGCCAGAACCGGATAGGCCAGGACCAAAAACGTTTGTGTTTATAAGAAAACCTGGTGCTTATAAACTGAGTTAACTGCCATTAAAATGGCCTGATTTCAAACGGGACCGTACATGCAACGTGCATATAAATGGATCATGCTTACAACCAACATGCTTATAAGCAGAGTGCATTGTACATGAAGTAAAACATAGTAAGAGGTAATTCAGCAATTAACAAAAAACTTGCACAAACACAACCCAAGCTAAGACAGATGAAACCACCAGACCTGAAAGCCATTTGGAAGACAATGGCCCCTGCTTGGTTGCGGATCAGAAAGCCATCCTTGTTGAGGTCCAGCAATTCAGTCTTCAGCAGATCTGCTTTGCGCAGGGAGGCAAAGTAGTAGCACCAAGCGGTCACAGCAGCGATCACAAGGAGCAGTCCCAGCACTCCCACCCCGATCAGAGGGTGCCCGTCACGTGACATCTTCTGTTTAACCGGAGCGCTGTTGCTGGTGTTCATGGGGCCCCCTGGTACCATCTGATACATCGTAACGGCAGTTTCTAACATAGCTACATGCACAGCTAAGAAGGACAGAAACTGTATTTCATTTAAAACATCAGTACATTTTCGCTGTTCCAAAAGACATCAGGTAGCACAGAGCAGCCACTTGTTTTCCTTACACTTCAGTTTCGTGAGCCCAAAGGACAGCCGGAAAGTTCGTCCAGAAGCGGGAGTCTTCTTTGCATCGTTTTCAGCTACTTTTCTTCTTGTAGAATACTTTGGCTGCACGTCTTGAAACTTTGAAAAAGTTAAAAAAACAAATTTTAATTTTTTCCCAACAATGAGTGCTATGACCTTAACTAACTAACTTTGAATTTGTAATAATGAGGGCCTAGAAAAATTTAGTAACAGCTTGTTCAAGTATCAACTGCTTCAAAAGTCATAAAAACTGAAAGCAATAAATATTTCAAAGAAAATAACAAATTTGGTAACTTCTGCATTAGGGCACTAGATGTGTTCTAAATAAATGGAGCTCATAAGTTAATTTAATTCCTGTACATACTTGTATAATATAATTTAATTTATTTTATTTTATTATTTATTGACTATCTTCTTGTCTTTGCACTGAACATGTTGTTGGTATCAGAATTTCCCTTGGGATAGTTTTATCTTATCACAAAACGGCAACGTAAATGGTCATTGTTACAGTACAGTCTTACTCCATTATCTCACCCCTGTTATCTCACCAACTTGGCACCTCTAAGCAGGCTGTGGCAGAACATATTTCCTGCTTTTTCTCCCAAAAAGCTGGCAACCTCACCTCTTGCCTTCCTCATACATGCATACATATCGCACAAAAGTTCAACACTTTAGCCCTACTTTTAATTGTATGGACTATTGTGCTTACACCCTGCAGAAACACACTGTAAGACCAACTTCACCCCTTGCCAAAAATGTATGTTAGTCAGATAAAGGCAAATAATACAGACCCAAGTTGTGAATCTTGCTCAAGTTCTGCTTTTTGAGGAAAATGTGCAATGCGAGCAAAATACGGTGCTGTATCACACTGAAGCCTGAAAACTGTACACGCTCAGCGGAGCACAAAATAGATAACTTTTACCATTAATAATAGTGAATAAACACAGCAAACAGCCCATTTTAATGATTAAAAAAATAAAATTGAAAAAGTTATTCTAACATATTTTATAACTGTTAAATATGGTTTTAAATTATTGTGAAAAATTAGTCAATGGGCTAAAATAAAATAACGCTATTGTAAAACAGCTCTACAGGAGGCAGTGCTAAATGAGTTATTACTGTTACTCTTACCAATTGTACATATTACACCACAAGTGTAAAGAAACAATGCAGGCATTATATTCCACTACAGTTTTAATCAAATTTCTTGGCATCCAGGAGTTTTTTCCACATTATTTCACATCAACAGAAATCTGTACTCTCTGTGGATATTAGGAAATAAAATCATTACTAAGCTTAAAAAGCTTCAAAGCTATAAATCCATTGCTAAAGACCTTGCCTTTCCTATTTCTACATTTAGCATTGGAAGCTCAGAGAGAAACATCTGCGCTTTATTCTCAGAGATCTCGCAGGCCTGGGCAGATCTGGAGAAATAGCGTTGGCCCACATTGCCCACTGGACACTGAACCAAGAAGGGTTGCTTGGCTGGGGGCCCAAGAAAACCCCATTGCAGATGAAAAAAGACACAAGATAAAACTAAACTTTGCAAAAATTTCCATTATCAAGACTTTTTAAGAGAAATTTCTATGGACAAATTGAACAGAGCTACAATTGTCTGAAAGTGCAAACTAGCTGTCACGCTGGGTTTTCTTGCTAACCTCTGTTACTGGCAGCATTGTGAAATTATTAAGGCATTTTGGAGCCTGGATAATGATCCAAAACATAATGTGCATTGCGAAACATTGTGAACATTTCCTGGATTACAATTCATACGTACACATTTTTCCAGTCAAGATTTTTATTACAACCTTGTATACTTCAACACTAAATTATAAAGTTAGCTTGCTGATATTTTAAAGAACACGAAAAAACTAAAGTATACTGCTTGCATAAGTATTCAAACCCCACACATTAATATGTAGGTATTTGAGGGTAAGCATGTACCAGCTTTCCGCACTGTTCCTGAGTTGTTGCTTCCCATTCATCCTGGTAAATTTGCAGCAGGCTGCTTGAGCTGGATGACCCCCACGGACAGCAGTTTTTACACAGTGGCACAGATTCTTGGTGTGGACTGAGGTTGGGACTGCGACTGGGTCCTTGCAGGACACCGTAGATCGCTTTTTTTTCTGAGCCACTCCAATGTCAACAAAAATCAAAAGCACCCAAAAGAAAAAGCCAAACAGTTATAATCTCTACAGACTGTGCAACCTGAATACCGATTCTGATTCTTAAATGCAAACAGTTGGGTCCGAGTCTCTTTGTCCTCTCAAAAAAAAAAAAAAACACCGTCATGCTTTTATTTAATGTTTTAGTTGTACGTTGACAGATGAAATGAGGCATATACTTGCTCTCTGCTTCGACTTTTTTGTCATTTAAAGAGACGTGACCGAAACTGCTTGGATGCTTATAAATTTTCCGACAACTGCATATACGTACAGAACACCGGGTCCTCATTAGCATGACACAGGTGAAGAGCACAGGTGAAGAGCACAGGTGAAGAGCGCACCTTGACGCGCATTTTAATGTGGTCATTTTCATAAGAACACCAAACACGTTCAAAGGTTCTTAGCACGATCCCAGCGTCTGAACCTCTATCTGGAGAGCAAAAAGCGAGAGCTCGGCCTGCTTAAGTTCTCCAACTCGCCTGCTTCAAAAGCCAAATGCCGCCTTTGAACTTAGACCAATTTAACTTGAACTGCACCGCGGTAAAACACAGTTCAAAAATATCACATCAGCGACAAGCAGCATTTGTGTATTTGTTGATGCTGATGTGCATTGACTAAATGTATGGATTTATGTTTACTTTTTGTGAATTTATGTTAATCCTGAGTCTTTTCGGAGGGCTAATGTGACTAAAAAACTGATTTACTGTACGAAATGTACTTATTTTTGAGGACTGCACCATTCTTCTTTCTTTTAAATTTGTTTTATAGCCTGAATGTATAAATGGTTGTTGCAGGTTTACACGGTGTACTATTACAATTTCATTATTAGTAGTAGTAGTATGACTATTATATTATATTATATTATATTATATTATATTACTGGGTTGTTTGGGAGGCACTTCTTGTGTCAACTGTAACTTTTTTAATTTTACGTCATTTTATACAAAGGATGAACGACAAGGTGTCGCGTTCAACATATTTTAGCCTTAGCCTTCGTCGCTTCCCGCTATTAAAGTTACCACAAGAAGCGACGGCGGTGACAAATGCTGCGGGGGAGGACACGGGACGCGAAAAGCTCGTAACTTCTCGGAGGGGAACGTCGACGGATTTTATTCGTCGCACATTTTATTTGCACTAAAAGCACGAAGCTTAGCCGTTTGCATGCAGCGCTGCAAGCACTGCCAGCGACGACGAACGCATAGCCGAGATTGCTGGTGGGTCGCGTCACGTCGCTCCACACTTAAGTTGCGGCCGCCCGTGTCACCCCGCCGCGACCGCGCAGGTCAGCGCTTCGCCGCGGAACCGTGGGAGAAAGCAGCACAAGCAACGTTTAGCGCCTTTAAACGCCATTTTCGGCCCAGCCGTACGCGACTTACCGGCGACAAAGACACCCGAGCGGCGACTGCGGCGTCCCAGGCTGTCCCCTCCTCTCCTCCGCGGGCTTGGGGCCGCCACGTGACGGCGGATCGCGCGCTCGATTGCGCGTGCGGCCTGTCAGTCGCCGCAGTAACGGAACCGATGTTTCCCGCAGCGGCCAGAACCCGAGTCTGAATCGACCCACATCGAACAGTGCGAGGCTTTAAAAAGGCAAAACCGAGACTTTTCTGCGTCTGGACTCGTACGTGCAGCCCAGCAGTTTGAGCAGTCGTCGGCGGTCATTTTATTCACATTTATTTTCATGGACGATTGCCTTCCGACCAACCGAGGGTTCCGTCAAAGGCAGACATTTCGAATTGGAAAAATGTTGTTTTTATTTAACACATCAAATGGAGCTTAAATGTTTATATGAATGCTTACATATTTTAATACAGTTCACAAGGAAGCAAATAAAATTCAGTCAAAAATGGGTTCTGTCGCACTTATTTTAATGCATAGCTGAAGAACATGACATTTATTTGTTATTTATGTACAGTGCGCCCCCCCCCACTAATATTGGGAAAAAATCTGTTTATTCTTTGTCCTCTTGATCTTTCATTAAAAATGAAAATCTAACCTTTACTTGAAGTTAAATGACGGAGAGGAAAAAGAAATTCTTTCCTCATGCCATACCGTACACCAGGCCAACCGACTTCCTTGGGAGTGGCTTGGAAATGTCTTGGCACCCCCCCAAATGTCCTGGAGACACTTGCTTGGGAATAGGAAGGTCTGGGCCTCCTCTCACTTATTTCCAGGGACAAATGGATGAAACCAGGCTGAAATGAACTGATTATTGTCTCTGTTTCGGCTGTATATTTTAAGCTATTGTCTCTCTACTGGTTGTCCAGCTTTTTGAGGTTCACAGTCAGGTTTTGGCTTTTCCCACATAATTCTTTAATAAGACAAAAATGGATTCAAGTTAAATGGAATTCGTCCCTCAAAAGTTTTGTGCTAGTAGACTGTAGGACACTAACCTTATGTAACCTTTTGCATTTGAGGTCCTCCATGTCCTGTGATGGATTCAGAGGTTTACTTCACTTCTCCAGGTTAAGTACAATGAGTAGCCGGCAAGTATAGGTGCAGGGTGGTGGGGTGCAGCGGATGGTGCGAGAGAATGTAGGTTCAACCCCTGCTCAGAAGGTGAGGAGCTTACATGTTCTCAGCATATCTGTGTGGGTCTCCTCCTGGTTCTTTGCTTTCTTCTCACCATCCAAGGAGATGTGTTTCAGGTTAATGCGATACTAAATTGCCCACCCAGGTCATCCATCGTTGGATGTGGGGGTGACAACCCCAACTTTTGAAGCCTTTCAGATCTGGAAAAGATCTTCTGCTCCTTATAGCTCTAACTACTCAAGCAATTCAGTGTTTTTACCTTGCTCCAGGGCAACCTACAATCTCAATATCAAGAGTCACTGATGCGTTACCTGTGGTGGTGGAAAGGTAAAAAGTAATAAACAGATTAAATAATCACCATACTGTTTTTAGCATTTAAGTGGCTGCATTTAGTACATAAGTATTGTTTGTGCCTTGAACAGGTGAATGCCACAGAGAGTGATGTGAGCACCGGTCATAGTGAAGAGGAAAGCAAATATATAACTTTTTAATTTTTACATTTCCATTTGTTCACATATAACTGGCTTGTATGAATGACAGCGAGTGAATAAGAGTGATACCATTTGTGCGTGTGCACGTGTGTAGACTGAGGAAATCCGTGAACGTCACGTATGTCTGTGTGTTTGTGTCTGGAGCAACAAAATCTGTGAGTGTCACGTATTTCTTGCGTGTGACATTACTACGAGCTGCATATGTCGTCACTACTCCCACTTCTTTCTTTTTCCTTGTCAGACTGAATTAAAAAAATTTCAAAGTAGTAAGTTGCCTTCATGGAGTTTAATAAACTTGACAACACAAAACCCTCACTTAATGTGGGAAGTACTTGTGTCCTAAATTTAAAGTTAGTAGCTATAAAAACAAAACTGTGCATAAGGAACAAACAGTCAGAGACCAACCTTTATAGACAGAGACTACACAAATGTAATAAAACCAAAGATATAAACTGATAATTATTTTTAACAAATGACTACAGTACAAGCCTGCATCATCATGTTTGAGTTCAATATATATATATTTTAATATTATTCAGTGCTTTTTACAGCAAAAGGTAGAAAATTTGAGCAGAGCTTCTCCAAACTTGACTCTATTCTCCTGACTGCATTCTTCCACTTCAAGCTGCACTCCGAGCACGAAAAGTGGGTTTCTCACTGCTGCTTAGTCCTCATGGCCAGTCTAGTCAGACTGATGTAGAGAACTTCAAAATGCTTCGGATGAATAATGAAGCACAATGAAAATATTTATAATACAACGGTAAAATGCATATTGGTTTTCCATTCATAAAACAACAGGGGGAATTATGAAATGGGATACCTGAATAGCATAGTAAATTGCTCCTAAGTAGGCAGAAATACATCCTCCAAGAAACAGATCAAATGCTGCAGGCTTCACCCTGTCAAAAAACATTAAAGAAAACAATTTTATTTTTTGCATTTGCATTCTTTAACCATAAACCAAGTAATAAACATAACCAACTGTTGCGAAATGTACTTGTAAACCACCAACCTGTACATCATCACTTGCTGTTTCATTTGGTCAAAAAACATTATTTCTGGATCTCTAGAACAAAACAAAACAAATGACAACATTTTCCCAGCTTCAGATCACAACTAGTAGCAGAAGGTTGGGGAGTAGTGTTGGAGTTGTGGTGCTTCAGTGCTGGATTTCTATTAAAATAATTTTCCAAAATAATAAAATGCAAAAGAGAAGGCCCAGTTTTTTTTTAATTTAGTGTTTATCCTTTATCCTTGTTTTGAAATTACAGTTCTGCTTGAAATTTTCTTTTGAGTTTTAAATTATGAAGTTATAGTTCTTCATGGAATAATAAAGGTGCTGCTGATATGTTGAGCTCCTGTAACATTCTGGTAAGTCTGTATGAATTCTCAGAAATTTTATAATTGTATAATTACACTGTATGGCCAAAAGTGTGTGGACACTTGGGTGTCACCCCCATATGTGCTTGTTCAACCTCCAATTCCAAACCCATGGGCATTAACATGGAGTTGCCCCCCCCATCCCCCCTGCTGCTGTAAGAACCTCACTCTTCTGGGAAGGCTTTCCACCACATTTTGGGGGTGGTGACGTACCCAGTAGATACAGATATACAGTACCTTTGGTCAGGTCGGAATGTATGTCTGTGGACCTGCTGCAGGTACTGACTCAGCTGCTGCTCCAGGGATCTGAGGAGCAGTAGTGGCCCAGGCTCACGGTCCATCAGCTGAGTGGCTCGTGGAACTGAGGAAAGTAAAGACAACACTGCAGACAGATGGTTGTCCTGAATCTCCTGCGGAAACACAAGTTAAAAACATCTGCCTATGTGTGCCCAAACAATAATACATGAGTGGGAGAAACACTTCATCTCCTCTATCTCCTTCATCTCCTCTGAAAAGCTGGGAGTTTCATGTTAGACAGAGGTATGGAGAATAATGGGGAGATCTTGTGACACAAGATAATAGTGGAAAGTCATTTTTTATGTATGAAATGTATAAAATTTTATGAAATTGGGTTTTAATTTGATGGTTCTATCATACTTGTGAGTTTTGGCTTGTTTCCTGTTTTTTTTTGTGCCCCTTTTTCTTCCAACAGCGGAGCTGTTGTTCAATAATTTGTTTTGAAAGAACCCCGGATACTTGGTCATTATCAGAAAAATAAATGATTCCTTAAATTCACACACTATTGTCCTTTGCCTGTTAACATACTTGGCTCAAACTTTATGATCAATGAAATATAAGTTCTTTACAATTCAGTTATACCAACACTTAATTTCAATTATCACAGTTTGCATAAAATATACAATATGCACACTTACAGTATATAAGGCAGATATTTCCATATTTTCACTACTCCAGCAAATACTATGAGTGTACCTGATGCAAAAAGCCGACAGTGAGGGAAATATCTTACCATCTGACCCTTAAAAAGTGGCAGCTCCTTAGGGGAACCCTAAAACAAAACCAAAATGAAGAAAAAAAGATCAGACTGCGGCAAAGTAACTTCTTCCTGCAGAAAACCATCAGCTATTCACTACCACAGCTACTCACTGCACTGCTCAGTAGTACTTACAGTAATACGGCACTTTCCTAACTATTTTTCTTTTTTACAAAAAGTTTATTATCATTATCATTATTATCATTAAGCAGTTCAGTGGTACAACAGGTAGCACTGCTGTGTCACAGTGCCTGGGCTGTTTGGGTGCAGGCTTGAGTCCGGCTCAGTCATTCAGGCCACGTGCTGGTGCATTTAGGGTTAATCAGCGGCACTAAAATGCCTTTGGTGTGTGGATGTGTATGCATGTCTACCCTGGGATGGGCTTTGACCCCAGTCAAGGGTACACCTTGAGCAGCCTTGTGCCCTGTGCTTCTGGAAGAGGCTCCAAATCACTAACAGGCTTATTTGGACAAATGGTAATGAGAGTGAGAATGTATGTATGCACATTTTATTTATTTATTTATTTATTTATTTATTTATTTATTTTTCTATCTATCTATCAATGGGACAACTTACCTATTTAGACAGCTGGATTTTTTTCTGCAGGCATAAGCACTCTCTAAAAGGTGTTACACTACATGTCCTCCTGGGGTATGAACCCAAATATTTCAATAACTTGTTTTTGTCACTGTGTGGTTATGCGTTGCCCTTAACTACCAAACTCATTGTGTATCTCACCGCCGGAGTTTTAGCTGTGATTCACGACACCAACTTTCATCTATGGCCACTATGATCGTGCGCAGTGCAGGCGATAATCTGTTAAAAATATGTTAAACTAATTAATATGATCTAATATGACAACTGTGCTTCGACTACAAAAATTTGTTTTTTCTGCGACAGTCTGTGATAAATAAGATGCTGTGAAACAAATGCCTTGCTGGACAGGTTGAACATGAAGCGGGCCAGGGACTCAGCAATGATGACCGTGTTGCGCTTTAATTTCCTTATGTCCATCTGAGAGCTATGAAGGAGAAAAAAATACATAAAAATATGCTCACACAGAAATAAGCATAGGGTATAATCATAATATATAAACTGAATGAGACAGATAAATTTAAAAATGTCAAAGAATTTCATTTTAGGTGTCCAAACAGGTTTAATTCATTCATTAAAAAAATGGAAAAGATGGAACAGCTAAAAAATTAGTTAAGAATTGTACTTAATTTAAATAAGGAATTTTCTGGAACCAACTCAAAGATTCTGGTTTTGTGTTTGGTACTAATCTGTACAGTGTGAAGTCCCAACATCTTCTTTTTCTTCTTCTTTGTGCTGCTCCCATTAGGGGTCGCCACAGCGGATCAGTTGTTTCCACTTCTTCCTGTCCTCTGCATCTTTCTCCATCACACCCACCATCTGCATGTCCTCCTTCACCACAACCATAAATCTCCTCTTGGGCCTTTCTCTCTTCCTCTTGCCTGGCAGCTCCATCCCTAGCATCCTTATCCCAATATATCCAGAATCTCTCCTCTGCACATGTCCAAGCCAACGCAATCTCGCCTCTCTGACTTTGTCTCCAAACAGTCTAACCTGTTCTGCCCCTCTAATATACTCATGTCTAATCCTGTCCATCCTCGTCACACCCAATGCAAACCTTAACATCTTTAACTCTGCCACCTCCAGCTCTGCCTCCTGTCTTTTGGTTGCCACTGTCTCCAACTCATAAAGCATAGCTGGTCTCACTACCATCTTGTAGACCTTCCCTTTCACTCTTGCTGGTCCCCTCCTATCACAAATCACTCCTGACACTTTTTTCTCCACCCACTCCACCCTGCCTGCACTCTTTTCTTCACCTCTCTTCCACACTCCATTACTCTGGACTGTTGATCCTAAGTATTTAAATTCATTCACCTTCGCCAACTCTACTCACTGCATCCTCACCATTCCTCTGTCCTCCCTCTCATTTATGCACATGTATTCTGTCTTAGTCCTACTGACCTTCATTCCTCTTCTCTCCAGAGCATATCTCCACCTCTCCAGGGTCTCCTCAATCTGCTCCCTACTCTCACTACAGATCACAATATCATCCGCAAACATTATAGTCCACGGTGACGCCTGTCTGATCTCATCTGTCAACCTGTCCATTACCATTGCAAACAAGAAAGGACTCGAAGCTGATCCTTGATGTAATCCTACCTCCACCCTGAAAGCATCTGTCATTCCTACTGCAGACCTCACCACTGTCACACTGTCCTTACATACTCTTACATACTTTTCTGGCACCCCCGACTTCCTCATACAATACCACAGCTCCTCTCTAGGTACCCTGTCATATGCTTTCTCTAAGTCCACGAAGACACAATGCAACTCCTTCTTACCTTCTCGGTACTTCTCCATCAACACCCTCAGAGCAAACATCACATCTGTAGTACCAACATCATTGTACAAATTCAGTTCCCCTCCCTTTATTTCATTTGTGTTTTTAATGGCCTCAATAACCATTTTGCTGATTCCTCGCATTGTGTCTGCTCCCTCAGTCAACCTTGGATTGGAGTTCCATATATCAAGACTCACATGGTATCCAAGATGGAGCCTCTGAGCTCTGCCTGTGGATCTTTTAGATGAGACAAGGTGAAGCCAGGGATTCTGCGCATGCTGTAGCGCTCATGCTCCCAAGCCACCGCAGACTCCCCCAGGTTTATCTTCTTGTGGACCGTTCTCAGTTTCACCCAGGGAAACCGGGAAGCAATTACCTTTCAGACAAAAAAGAGACAGGCACACCTCACATCACCTGAGGTCACCGAGTGTTTTGGGTCTTTCAGTCTCAGAAACCCTCACCCAGGCAAGTCAGTCAAGACTGATTTAGACTCCAGTCTGCATCTAGACAGCAAGTGCCCTCTGTTCATCTCTCCTGATCCACAGTCTACATTACGGTTACAAATCTCTGTCTTCAACTTATAATGCATCTGCTGCCCTGTGAAAACTGAACATTTTTTTCAATGACTGGATAGCGCCATTATATGTTTGGTGTCTTACCTCCTCTAGCTGCTGGATATAGGAGTGCTGCAAGCTGCCAGGCCTGGGTGGGCGAGACACATGCACGAAGAGCCCATCCCCATTGGCAAGGGTGTCTAGACACAGTACAAATGCCACATTGTCTTGGAGAAGACTTGACTCTGTCCAGCAACAGTGCAAGAGATGAAAGGACCAAGAGTTATGGTTAGGTCCATTATTATTGCTCTAAAAAATAATAAGGCAGTTGTAATCGTTTGGGCTTTTGAAATTGGGGAAGGAAGAAAGCTAAGGCAGAAATGCAATTGCAGTAGTTTTTTTTATTATGAATAAAGAACCGTTCAGTTTCTCGAGAACAGCTGCTGACCTCGTTCTTCTCAAAAAAGAAATGCGACAGCAGTTCATGTGTATGCAGTTTACATGTAAACATCAAGCAGTGTCAGTCAGCTGATGCAGAAACAAAAAACTCTGAACTTGTTTATGTGCCAGCTTGGTTGATTTGTTACAACATGACTGACATTCTTGTTTGGTTATTTACTAATATGATAAATTGGTGTAATAGAAGCTTTTATAAATCAGGAGTCCTCCAGTGACTTGGATACAACTCACCAGCATGGTCTATGTTCTCCTCTATCAATCTCTTGGTTCCCAAGAAATTGTATTTCCCCCCACCAGTCAGGGTGAACAGAAGATGGTACCTGGGGAGCAAATACCAAAACAAGAATGGGATGTCTTCCTGTTCCATTTGCACTGTGTTGTGTTTGTGAATCTCATGACATCCATCATGTCACATAAAAACAGTTCATAACAGCAATAACGGATTGCACTTGCAGTAGATACCGTACAACTTTTCTGAAAACACTTTGTATGCAGACTGATCTTTCTTTAAACCCAGATGTGGACCAGAATTCTCACACATCAGGTTTTGAGGATTAGGTTAAAAAAATCATGATTTGTAATGAGATCCATGTTGGAATTTGACCCATACACTAAGGTTATCACTACTATTCACTATGAATTGTTATAAATAAAAATGTAATGAGCACAGTAAGGCAGGACATGCTTTTATATTCAATGCCAGCACCTTTGGCAATTGAGGGTCTTCATTGCATTGCATTGTATGTACTTTGCTCAGAGGGAAGGGTTCCCCCTTCTTCTCAAGCAACCTCATTTCAGGCAAAAGTCTACAAAACTACATTTGCTTCTGCTTGGAGATATTAGGCAATCACAGCCAACTTTCATTTTGCACATGACTACCACAGTGTTAAATCACAGAGACCGTATAGTTTGCATCTTAGTGGTGAAGAATCACTCACGGTGGTTGGCTCCGGGGGCTGCTATACAGCTGATGGAAGAGCCGTGCCAACTCCAGCAGGACCGCCACCCCACTGCCATTAGAGTCGGCTCCAAATGAGAGCCACTGTAAGCGACACAACCACATACAGGTAAGATCACTCACAAATGAAGCTTTTATTCTGCTTTCATCAGAAAAAGCAGAAGAACTTCATCTACATCCTGAGAACAGAGGTGGTGGGTGCAAAATCCAGTTTCATAGAAGACTTTAAAAACAGACTGTGTACATATTGAGGATGAAAAAGTATTTTTATCAACAGAGGAAAAACTCCTGTCAAGAAATATTCATACTCTGCTCAAGTATTTAAATCATACAGAGTTACCGTAACTTCAGATGTGTAGGACAAACCATCTCTAGCTTAAGCTCAATGCCTGTTTGTCCATTTGTTTGTCCTTTATGCATGGCTGTTTTTCAAGCTACAGACTTAGTTTTTTCATACACAAGTTCATTAAACTCCAGCCAAGAGCACTTATTATTTTGAAAACTTCTATTCTGGTCTTTGAAATAAAGCTTGGAAACAGATGTGTAGTTGCATCACATGCAGGACTCAGTAACATCACACTGAGAGCATGCAGTTCATTGAATAAATGGCACGAGCAGGTTTCTATGCAGTTGAACTGCAAAAAAATGAGCACACACAGCCGCTGCACGCGCCATATATATTCCACAGACATACACACACGCTCTGATGCACTTTCTCACATACACAAGCACGACCATTGCACACAATCTACATAGACACAGACGCACGAGCATGGTTGCTATACACGCACCAGCCGACGCACTTTGTCACTCAAATGTGCTATGCGTACGCAGAGCACATGTGAAGATCATAATGCTCAGATATTTTCTTGCACTGAACCAGTTATTACCAAGAAAATCTGTCACAGAATCAGTTTTTCCACATCTTTATGGATCATTGTTTGTCTACATTCTTTCCTCAGACATGTTTGCCAAGGGGAGACCCTACCAGGAGCCCATAGTTCCAGACAAAAGAGCTCCAAGAAACACGAGCCCTACCACCATGCCAAAGGTGATGGTCTGTCGGTGGAGAAATTAGCAAAAACTATCTTTAAAGAATTTAAAATCGTGTAACATCTTGAACTCAAAAACTCAATGAACGTAATAAACATAAAACTGACTGGATAATGCATTTACATCAATTACACCATCATGTTGTTGCAGCTTCCAGGGCATTCGACTTGTTGAAATGTTACAAATAGTAAACTTGGCGAAAATAATCCTTTCTAGTATGTTTTGCTGTGTGGTTGAAAGTCTGATCATTCGCCGCTGGATGCATTCTTATAGACTGAGCAGAGTTGAGTTTTTTTACATTGTTAAGTTTCTGAAGTAGGTTCTGTCCCTCCAGACAATGTGCTTGTTTGACTATTTATTTTAGTGTTTGAGTGCTTGTCTTTATAAAACATACACTGTTTCAGCACACTCCTGTTTACTTAGAAGTTTCACTGAAAAGTGGTGTAAATAAAACTCACATCAATGTGCCCCGCATCTGTGCCATTGTTGTGTTTGTGGTGGAAAAGACCAGAAGTGACAAATCAATGGATTTAGTCATTCTCATGATGTGTGAGGATCAAAAGATGGCTTTAACCATAAAGTTGCCCTGTCCTCCTGTTAAAATTACACAGAAATTCTACAGAACCTTCCGTCTAAATAAATTTTGCTCAACTTAGACTAAACCTGTGTCTATTAGTTTTGCGATACCGAAGCTACTTGCAGGACTGACCGGAGCAAGGCCAAAAGAGTCATAGTGAGCAGTCACCACAATGGTAGGAGGGTCTTCCCCAGCACCAGGAAGGACTCCCTAAAACATAGAGAAGACAATGCAGTTAGCAGGGACGGGGGCAGGAAAAACTCAGCTAAGGTCTTAAAGGAAGTGAGCTGAGCAAAAAGGTATGGATACCTCCAGGGTGATGATTGCTGTGTCAGTAATCGGTTTGATCGGGGAGTTGTTGCTCACGAGGATCTGGTACCCGTTGGTTGTCAGCATGCTGGTGAACACTGTGGAAATGAAACCATGGACGGAGAAACAGACGCAGAAATTGAAAGAGACATGAATGCATTGGATGGCTTGAAGTGTCAACAAAAAATAGACACAAAGCAGCCAATACACCACATATAAAGAATTAATTATCCATCAAATATCCATCAATTAATTATTTCCTTTATATCTTGATTGATCGATCGATCGATCGATCGATTACCCAGAACTTGTCAATTTTCTATTCGCAGTGAGTTGAATATTTACAACTTTGTGATGTAGCTTCAGAACTTCAGAACAGAAAGCCTTATAGATTTAAAAGCCAACTTTCTGTCCAGCTCTTACATGCATGCAGAGCAACAAAACAGTATGACTAATGTAAAAGTCTTATCACCAAACACCAAGTTTGCCATCCAATGAATTAGACAATGGCCCATAAAACAAAGTAAAATAATGAAAATTCAGCTTATGATGCAAGACCATTTAAACATCTTAAGACAATAACCTGAAGATTCATGTCGATTCTCTTAGTGCCGCTTTCACAAGGAAATCTCAACAAATAAGGACTGCCCCTCCCAAAATCACAAGCAGGCCACTGGTGTCTGTCAGCTTTGTTCAAGAACATAAGAATATTCTTCTCTGTTCACATTAGTAGGAAAATTAGTAAAACTACCAGTACATTCTAGGATATATACAACATATATCAGTTCTGGACCACTACAACCCTGACCAAGAAAAAGCAGTTAATGACATGAATGCATGTATGGATGGATAGACGGATGGATTGATGTACGGATGGATAGATGGATGCATGGATAGATGGGTGGATGCTACTACAGAAATGTATGGGAACACATTAAGAAAAAAACTGCTTATCTGAGAATAACTGGCAGGAAGTTCTTTTTTCAGCTATGAAATGAAGCCCTTAAGGTATTTTTGCATTTTATTTGCACTTTTAATAACACTGCATGCCTAAAGATGTCAATCATGAATTACTTCAAGAACTGATGTCTATATAAAATGTAATTTTGGGAGAGAAATATTACACCAAACCCATGGCAGTACATAGCCGCCAGTTGTGCGTATACATAAATAAGTATCCATCCATTTCCACCTGATCATACTACTGTTTCTCAGTGTCTGCATCTATTGGTTTTTGTTTTCTTCTCCAAATCTGAACCACGTTGTTTCATGTTTTCGTTGCCTACCTCCTCTTTATTGTTGCTTGTCTTGGGTGTGTTTGCCTTGCCGCTGTTACACATTCAACATCTTGTAACTTTGCCTCTGTTGGTCCACACCTGAATTGTGCTGCTTTGTAAACGTCTTTCACATCGCAGTTGACTATGTGTGTGGTGTTGGGACACCTTGTCAGGTTCCCTTTCTACAGTTGCATTTCATGGTCCTTTATCCATCTGCACAATCCATTCACGAAGGCTGCTGAGGTTACTGGCCCAGGTTGCCACCATTATGGGCATCCATATGGTTGGCAGTTCTTCCATCGTCTGCCTTGCCAAACCATCTGAGGCACTCCAGTCTCCTTGCTACTTTTCACTGAATACTTCACACTCATCATTGTAGCTGCCTTTCCCTTAAACCTCAATCTGCACAGCCAAGTCTATTATCTGCAATGCCCTCTGTTTTATTTTGGGGTGTCATGCATCAAACTATTTGGATAATTCTCCAGTTCAGCATTCACTACAACTGCTTTGTCTTGACTTAACCTCCAAGGTTCACCTTGGACTCACACAAATGTAAAAGAACAAAATGTGCCAGTCAATACCCACCGCTCAGCACTATGCATCACCCTGCCGGCACTTAAAAACACGTCAAACCAAAGAATCCTGTATTCAGAGTTTCCTTGTGTTTCAAGGCACAATTCCTCTACACAATGTTCACGTCTTAACCTGTGTCTGACAGTTTTGCATCCCACATCACAGTCCCATCAACCATTTTTCAGTGCTCATCCTTCCACGCATCCACGATTCACAAAACACATCATCTTTGTGTAGTTCCATCAGATTGTAATTCATCATAATTTGGGGGCTCAACAGTCTCACTCAACAGCAGACTCAAACCCTCCGGCAGACATTAATTCCCTCTGGACAGCACACCAAGCATCCATCCACATGCATGTCCAGTCTAACATTTTTAACTCATACATTTAAGATGTTTGGATTCCCTTTCCAGTTGAAAAATTTGAAAACTATTGAAAAACTTGAGTATATCACAGATAGGTATGTTTGTATGTGAAAATGACCATACAGCCTTTACATGTTTGCTGTTTTATGTTTTGTGATGTGTTTTTGAACAGCACTGAAGCATAGCTGAAGCAAAAAACTAAATTTTACAAAAAAAAAACAAACTGAAAGGGACAGGGTTATAAATTGGGGTTCTAAATTCAATAAAGTGCATTGTATCAAGTCACCAATGTATTTATTCATTCACTGAGAGTATTCATTGCTTGTTCAATGCACGATGTCTGGATCAGCACAACCATCTTGGTAGCAGAGAGCATGAGGCAGGGCAGTCACACATGCATGTACAAACTATGGGGAATTTAGGGTAAACCAATTCTAGTACAACATGCCTTTGCACCACAGTTGAAAACCAGACCACCCAAAAGAAACCCAGTGGAACATGGAAGAACATGCAAACTCCACAAAGGCTGACCTGGATTCAAACTAGGAAGCCAAGGAGCTTTGAGGCCTCAGGGTGCCTCCCTGCACTACAATGCTGCCTTACTGGGATTATAGCTAATTCCATTAAGCACCCCAGTACACTGAAAATCATGTTCAACACTTACATTCCATTATTTCAATGTTTCTACTGTAAAACTGGTTGAATATGCACACCTTCCTGTAACTTAAATCTGATTTAAGCAAACCATTGGCCTGTAGGACTTCCCAGTTTGTCACTGGAAAAAAGCTTTGTCCACCCTCCTACCTCTAACCAGTTTGGAGGAGCCCCTCGTGTTGGCCTCCATCTTCAGCTGTTCGTACATGAAAAGCAGTGACTTGTCCTCCTGGGCAACATACACTGGTATCAAGGTACTGTTCAGAAGAGCTTTAGCCTCACTGACCATGAAATTCTGTTGAGACAAGAATTCAAATATTACCTAATAAAAGTATTTACACTGAGCAAAATGAGTACAAGCACTACATGATTTTGGAATGTACACATTTTATATACAGACTGGGCCCACAGTTTAAAAACTGACCTTAACAACATTACATTACAGAGCAATAGTTCCAATTTATTACATTCATTCAAAATTAAAGCTCATTTAAAAGGACTGAAAATAAATATATAATCTCTACAACCTGCCTTTGACTAAATCATCATATAAACATTTTCATCTCCTTTTTCTTTATTATCTGTACAATAAATAGAAGCTTAATAAAACAAGTGCGCCTCAATTTATTTGCAGGTAAAGTTATGAGAAAGTCTTATCTTATGTCTTAGTCTTATATAAAAGATTTTACTAGTAAATAATGAACTTTTCATTTTTACATTTTTTGTTGTTTGTTGAGCTGCACAAATATTTATACTTAAAATTAATATTTAATTTTTAAAAATTATTTATTCAAAGTATTTTCAATATTGATATATTTTAATATATCAGTATTTAAAATGAAGTAAAAACACAATCCCCTACTATATGCCAATTAAGAAAATTTTTTTCCTCCTGGTTACCAGCACAAAGACACAAAAGTAAATGTCAGACGGAAGGAAGTCCTACATTCCTACTGTTTGTTGCAGTCACAGTTAACAGCTGGATATGCAAAACATGCGTCTCATCACAAATACATTTGAAAACATAACAGCGACACAAATGCCTTTATACATACTGTTAATAATAAACAACTGTACACAATGGAAAGAAACTTGAAATTACAAGTGATTAGTAGCACTATTGTTCTAATTTTTCATCATTTAATTGAATCCTTTCAAGGTGAGTGATGCAGTTGGTGCTTCTTGAAATGTTAAAGTCATCATTTTAGGTGTAAGGCCTACCTGGATGACATCTTGGGGTACAGCTGTCAGGTTGAAGGGCAGCAGAATGAGGATGGCAGCTGCGTTCTGCTGCAGCGCCTCTCGGTAACTATCCAATGTAAAGTCCAGGATCTTCATGACAACACAGCGCCGAGACAGTACTGGATCTTCAACTGCCCGGGCCTCAGCCACCACAATAGCACCACGACAGCCTACAGAGACAATCGGTGCCCCTTTGACCTCAAGCATACTAACACCACCCATTTATACAATGCACAGGGGGGTAAAGTAGCCAATTAGCAATACAGTGCTCAAAAAAAGTTGCACTATTTTTCCTGATATTATAAAATACAGAATAAAAATATTCCTAATATATGAAACATAGTTAAACTTACATCTTTTCCTTAGAACATTTCCTTTGGCCATGAATGAATTAGGCTGTCAATCAAGACAGGACAAAACTCAACGCTAGCTGTGATTGGTCAGCACTAATCTGTGACTACTCTTACTGCTAGCCAATGAAAAATCAAAAGGAGCAAGATGACAAGAAAGAGATGATTTTATTGGTTCACATGAATACAGCTGTAACCAGTGAAATCCACAGAACGTCATGGTTTGCAAGAATACTGACTTGATTTGTTTAGGAGAAAAAAGGGGGGAAAGATTAATGCAAAGGAGAGAAATTAAAAATATTTTTCTCTTTTTTTACTAATGTACTAATTGTAATAAGTACTGACATCAAAAATTACTCCGAAATGCACAGTTTCTCTAAATAATAGTAAATATAAATTGTTACTACCCACCTCTGATTGTAAGCATTTTCAATGGGTTTATAATTTTACATACAACTAATGTGCAGCTAAAATATCAAATGTGGCAGGTTTAATCTGAAAATAATACATTAGTTAAGTAATAATCCTGCAACATCACAGTTTGGTATTGGTGTAGATTCCTCTTGGCACTTGGATGTTTCCTGCCATGTTTTTATGGGGTAAGATGGTCATAGACACTTAGGTACTCACCATACTTTTCCTGATGCAGATTATACTGCTGCATCCTCCAGGCAGTGAACTCATAGGAGGCAGAAGGCAGTGCAGCGGTATGCAGTAAGACCAGTTGAAGCAGCAGCAGTGTGACCACCAACCCAAAGTCCAAGGCCTTTGTTTCCGCCATCTTGCATATCACAGGAAATGAACGCGTGTGCCAGTGTGGTGGACTGGCATCAGTACGCCAACAATGGTGGAGCGGCAACACTGGACAGAACTCCTCACTGAAAGGATTCTCTAATGGATATCTACTGAAAGCTCTTTGCTTTCTCTTGCCAAGCTAACCTTGAAACATTGCTGCGTTATGAACTCCAGCAGATATTATTGTAAAACATCATCGACATGATAGATCAGGAAACTATTTTGCACTCAGATTGTTTTAAAAAATCTATAGACACATTTTTATTCACACTTCTAACAAAATCATACTATAAAATTATTTTTGTTGCATTTGCCACATTCAAACACCAATTTTCCTACATACAGGTTTCTGGTCTCACAAGGCAACAATCCATAAAGCTACCTTGGACAAGCGATACGTCTGACTTACCAGCAAGCGTCTGTTGTCTCACAACTGAACTTTAGGAGCTGTGCATCAGGTGTGGGCAGATGAATGTGAAGTTCTTTCCTCAGCCTGGGACAATGCAGATGGCAGAGGAGAGATAGCAACAGCCTTGCTGTAAGCCACTTTTCACCATCTGTCCCTAGGGGATGAGGTAAGACTAATCACCCCCATGCCTTTTATAACCCTCCCGCACTGCCCCACTCCTATCCTACATATCCCGTGATTCCTTTGGCTTATTATTTTGGAAGAGCTTTAAAGAATGCTGTACAAGAAGCAGTCTTTGAAGTGCAAACTAAACATTATGGACTTTCTCACTTTTCCTTCTCTTGCCTTACAGGTTGCAAAATCTTTGTGCTGAACAATGTTAATGTACAGACATCTGCAAGCTGAATGCTGTTACTGTAGCAAAAATTTAAAGATGAGAATGCCAGTTAAAAAAATCTGGTATCGCATTCTGAGATGTGAATTTACTCTGCCCAATATTATTTTGATATTTTTCATAAATAACTTTACATGTTAAAGCAATTAAATAGCTAAGCTTCAGGAAATATATTGAAATGTGAGTAAAAGATTTTGTACAAATAAAGATAATTTGGTACCACTGAAGAGCATAATTCTTTAAGGACTTTGGTGCAAATGTTTATTTATGTATGTATGTGTGTGTTTGTTTGTTTGTTTGTTTGTTTGCTTGCTTACTTGCTTGCTTGTTTGTTTATTGGTGGATCTAAATAGACATACAAAGACAGGTGTCTGGTATTTCTAAGTGTCCAATGCAATGCTATAATCTATGAGTTCATCACTTCTGTCTGTAGTTAAAAACTAAAATACTGTGACGAATGCACATCAGGGCTTGGATGGAAAGAATCAGCACAGTGAGATGGTCTCCATAGCACAGCCTTTATTTACACTGGACAGTGGCAGAAGGTGACCATCTGGGAAGGGCAAATGGAAGAGCTGCTTTTTAGCCTCCACCCTGAGGCTGGGTAGAGTTGCTACCATACAGCCTTACAGTAAAATCTATTGAATGAAACAAACAATAAGCATTGTATGGTTGGTTTTTAAATAAAAACCACACCAAATGGCTGTGTGTAAAATACTTTGTCACACACCTTAGCTACCTGTTGGCTGTTAATGTTTCCCAACTAAAACATTATCACAAATATCAAACAAATCTTAGTATGACAATCAATAGATAGATAGATAGACAGATAGATAAATAGATGTGGTGAAAAGTATTGGTACCCTTCTACTTTGCCTCTTTACAACTTTTCTTCTTGGTCTTTTCCAACATTTTTAAAACATTTTTTGGGACCCATTTAAACTAGTAACCACTTCAATCACAGTTAACACAATTTGCATGACACCATACAGACATGTTCAGATAAAGCCAGTGCACGACTGGGAAATGAGCAGAAACAGCCAAAAAGTCACCAGCACACACATACAGTCAGGTCTGTAAGTATTTGGACAATGACACAACTTTCAGTATTTTGCCTCTGTACACCACCATAGTGGATTTGAAACAAAGCAATCGAGATGTAGTTGAAATGTAGACTTTCAGCTTTAACTTGAGGGGTTTAACAAAAGTATCGCATTAACCATTTAGGAATTATGGCCATTCATATAAATTAACAGTAAGCAATACAGTTTATTGTACAGTTTTATAATACAGTTCATTACAATGCCATTGATTGCAGTGCACTGTACAGCACAATGTGTTTGTTTTGTTTAGTTTCTTTTGATTTTTATTCACATTTAAATTTTTTATTATGGGTATGCTTCTGATAAAAAATGTGTTGTATCCATTTGAATACCAATATTTAGATATTGTTAAGTCTTGTTGATTTTCTTGAATTGTTATAATAAAAATTCGGATACAAAGACGTTGGATACCAAGGGATTGCTGCGTAGACACTTGTGTATCTTGTGCCAGGAAAGATGAGGGTATTAGACTGATGATACTCTGAGAATTGCATGTCTGCATCTGTGTCCTTCTGTTGGTGACATCTGTTTACTCTGAGTTGTATGTTGCTTTGGAGAAGCTGAGTGTAAATGTAATGTAAACTTCTGCACCCTAGACAGCTCAGCAGGATGGGCATCCACCCTCCTTCTCTCTGTTTCTCTGTCACTAAGCAGAAGGCTCTTGCATGTTCCTGGATGTTCTGAATCCCCTTGCAGGAATATTTACAATAGCATTCAGAACTAAATAACCAGACGAGGGTGCTGGTGCTCATCTGTGGCTTTTGCATCCCTTTTGTTTATCCCACACATTTTAATAAACTCATAAATACCCAATATATTTGTATTCAGAAATAAAATTGTAAGGCTTAACAAAACCACACAATCCCCTTGAAGCACAGAGAGAAACTGGGCATCGGCATAGAGCCAGAAGTTTTACATGGAGGTACAGAACAACAGAGGACAAGGTTTTACTAATGTAAAAGATGTAAAACAAATAGGATTGTTTTCTGTTTTGACCAACTTAAGGCCCTGCTTACCATTTGCAGTTGCTGTCTGGTGGTACATCAGGGAAGCTTATTATTATTATTATTATTATTATTATTATTATTATTATTATTATTATTATTATTATTATTACCAAAAGTCAAGAAAAAAGCCAAAGCAAATAAAAAGCACAAAATGAGTAACAATGACTGCGTCTTGGAATCAGTAAAATGTTTTCCAGCACAACGCCATTGAAACAAGTACGGTTAACGTTACATTACAATATTTGCACGGTTATTATAGCGTAAAAATGCTTTAATGTTTTCAACTGACATTTAATCAAACCACTGATAAAAATGTAGTCTTGCCACACAAAATTTCGAAACCTGAGGAACGTTTTTTTTATAAACGTTTATATTCACAACTAGTTTTTACCAAACGTTAACAATGTGTTTCCTGGTACCCATGATCCTCGTTGCTATGGTAACCGGAGTAAACAGCTGCTGAACGCTGGAGCCGAATGCCTTGCTCTTCCGAGACGACTGTGAAATACGTTTTTTTACTGTTTTACTGTTATTTCAGGGAAGTGTTGGAAATAAGAGGCCGTTTTATGGTTATTTGAAGTGATGTCAGTTCCCCAGAAGACAGGACCTGCTAGAAGCAAACAGGTAATGCAAGCCGGCGGTACCAGCGCAGAGAGCCGTTGTGCAGTGTTTCTGATTTTGTAAAGTTTCGGACTTGCCAAGTCGCAAGAGAAAGAACGAAAGAAAGAACGCAAGAACGAAAGAAAGAAAGAAAGATTTGATACTTAAGATCTGCCTTACTGAACCAAATCAAAACCCATCTGTCTAACATCAGTCGCTGGCAGAAATAGCTAAAGTCTAAAATTGTACACTTGACACACCAGCAAGATAAACTTAAAGAAGAATGGACATTATTTTGTATCATATAATATGAATATATATTATATTTCATATATATCTATTTAGCAAACTTTGATTTTGGATTTTACCGAGTGTCGCAATAATATAAAAAAAAAAACTGAAAAATAATAATAAAAAATTTGAGGCGTTGTACATACGTATCTCAGTTTAGCTTTTATAAAGGACATAATGTCACCAATGCATAAAATGTTTAAACAATTTTGATACTGTTTACCTTTGCAGAAAATTCACTGTACTATGTAGTATATTTCAATTACAGTGGGCTATTTCACATTACAGCGGGCTAAAAAGTTGTTACTGTAGTACAAAGTGCAGTATACAATGCCATAATAAAGATATTATGCTTAAATTATGCTTTCCAGACAACAGCCCCCGTATAGCTTGGAAAATCGAGGCTGAATTGTTTATACCACATTTGATTTATTTACAAGAAATAATTGCACATCAGAATTCCATCTGTTTTACTAAGGATGAAGATGATGGGACCGAGATGGGTGATGGATATGAATGGATGCAAAGAAAGACACTGATAAAGCCACCAGATCAGTTAGATCTTACTGAAGCGGTAGGTATCACGCAAGTGTGTAAATGTTCATAGTTAATGGTTCAGTATGTTCAAGCATGGGGAATGCAAATGAATCTCAAATAACAAATACTAGAATTCAAAATAAGCTAACTGTTCCATTTTAGGAGTTGAAAGAGGAGTTCACAAGGATTCTGACCACAAACAACCCTCATGTTCCACAAAATATTGTCCAATACAACCTTAAGGTGAAGTATCAGAAGTCATTGATCCCTTTTTCACAAAATTGTTTCCCGGTTCCATAATCTTTCATTATGTTAACTTCCTTCATATTACCACAAAATGACAGCAATGATTTTACAGTGGTTTGGGGTAAAATTACATTTTTCAATTTCTTATTCTTG
This sequence comes from Heterotis niloticus, assembly GCA_018136845.1. Taxonomy (NCBI): domain Eukaryota; kingdom Metazoa; phylum Chordata; class Actinopteri; order Osteoglossiformes; family Osteoglossidae; genus Heterotis; species Heterotis niloticus. The sequence continues at coordinate 23,368,680 of CM030896.1, forward strand.
ACCTGAGATTTAGCTTAAGATTATTTTAAAGATATTGTTTTGCTTTGTCTCATTCTTAGCAATGCTCTCTCTTTTCAAGGAGCGTTCATACAAAAGGATTGGCAGTATCGACCAGCTGGCTGTCCATTTCACGCTGGAAGGGAATCTGTTGCACGAGGACTCTGAAGAAGCCTGTCAGCAAAGAGCTAAACAAGGTGTCCCACATGGTAGGTTGACACAGTTATAAAGGAAATCTATTTCAACTGTGATGCTTTACACACTGCATAACCCACCTGCCAAATATTTCTCAATTGTCAGGACTCCAGCCTGCTCAGGAGCTTTTGTTACTGCAAGGGCCTGTGCTCCTGTTTTCCTCTGCGTGCTCTTTACCCTGCCTTCCCTACCTGTTATTATTGCCTCTTGCGTTTCCCCAATAGCCTGCCTTGTTGGTTTATTGTGTGGAGTATTTAAGTCCTGTGTTTCTATGTCTTCTCTGTCAGATTTTGACTGTGTTTTCCTATGCCTGGTCCATGATAGTGGTCTCTGTTTCTCTGGATCTTTGACCCTGTGCTTTTTGACTCATCTTTGCACAACGTTTTTGGATTGTTTGCTGTATCTCTGCAATACATCTCCTGTCTTCTATTAAGTCTGTGATTGAGTCCTGACTTTCAAGACCTGACACTCAACAGGTCTGAGCCACAGTGTCTGCTTTACCTTGGTTTTATGGTCTTAACATACACCTCTGCCTTTACACACCCAACATTTTACCCCAATAACTTTTCTGTCTCACTGTGTTTAGCTTTATACTAAAAATTGTTCTTTTTCCTCAAACTTTCCAGAAATGGTCACCCCAGAGACCACCGTGGTAGAGGCTGAAGAGGAAAAAACTGAGACTTTGGTACAAAAGTTACATATTTTTTACCAAATATATGTATAGCTTACATCCTTTTGCAAACAAAACATCTTTGGATAATTTTAAAGGTGGAAGGGACACAACTAGAGGAGAGTGAGGAATTAAATGTGAAAGAAAATGTTAAAAATTGATATGACACCTTATGATTCTGCATTAAGTATAGAGCAACCAAGAGTGTTCATACAGGAAGATTTTGCTGAATTAATTTTCAATACAGCCACTTATCCAATTCTGGGTTACTGTGATCTGTAGCCAAGCACAAGGTCTGGCATGTTTGCTTAACCTCTTCCTTTTTCCTGTTGTGCGCACCTGGGGGCATTCTGGCACCTCTCTTTCATGCATTTTGCACAAACGTCTCACGCATTTTCTTTCAACCTCAACATTTCAACACCACCTGTATGTGTATGTCTTGTTCCATGGTCACACATGTATTGTAGATTCTGCAGTCAAACACAATCTAAGGATTCCAGCTGAGGAGGATCATTCCCATCATACACTTTTTACTGCATTTTCACTATTTTACTCATGTATCTTCATATTTTTATGGATGTGTACAATACAGTTAACAGGATAAATAAACAACTGTATGTGATTTAAATAAGATTTTCAGTAACACTTTTCTGCTGAATTTGCATTGGTATTTTTGCCTATCTTAATAAAATGTAGGATTGTACTGACCCCCTTCAGGGATGTTTTGGTTACCGCTCCACTTTCTGCAACGCCCCCTGAGCACTAGCGGGTTGTTCTTCTACCAGGAGGTCATGGGAATTTACAAAAATTGTTTACATGAGTTTTGTTAACCCGGATGTAGGATGCAGATCAGCACAGCAAAGGCAGTACCTCTCACAGGGGACAGGATAAAGTCGTCCCTACAGTCATTCAAATAAGTACGGCAATAGAGCAAACAGGAGCGTGCGTGTGTGCGCGCACACATGCTATAACAAGAAACCCACACAAAAATGGGAATGTGTGAGGATGGACTTATTTGTGGCTGCTCTGTACATTTATCCTGTACTGTTGTTTTTATGGTTTATTTTTATATTAACTAATTTCAATACGTTTTAATCACCGTCTTTAGTATTGGCATGATTGCAAGGAGACAGATGAAGGAACTCAAGTGCAAAGTTTGTTTACAAGTGGTAGGGCAAGTTGTGACTGTACATCTGCAGGCAGCATGGATTTGCGGTGGCATGGCTCCGAAGTTGTGGAGACTTGGAAGAACAGACACATGGGGGGCATAGAGGTGCAGGAAGATGGATCCAGAGGAGTCTTGGAGTACAGAGAGGTTGAACACACAGAAAACAGGTCAGTGCAGAGCAAGGACACTAAGGAAGCCATGAGCAAGGGATTAGAAATGAAGGACTATGAGGTAGCAGTGAGGGGGCACAGCTAGCCAAGCAGATAGGACAAGGCCATAGCCCTGAGTAATCAATATAGGAAAACTGCCTTTTTATGTTGTGGGATCTCTTTGTCCATAAAGCTCAGTCTCCATCTGTGTGTGTGTGTGTGTGTGTGTGTGTGTGTGTGTGTGTGTTGTTTATGCACAAACTTGAAATTTGACACAATGGTACTTCTCACGCTAAGTTAAGTTTTAGGGTAATTTAAACACACACACACATATATTACACAGAGTAGTAATATGTGCCCCTAGGCAGTCCTCAGCTAATTTGTTTGAATGAGGACAAATGGCTTACTGAACACACACACACACACACACACCGTAGGGAGAGGTAGTGGAGGGGTGTGCCAGAGGAAGGACCCAACCTGGAAATGGGGAGTCGCAGATGATACACAAAAAAATAGTAGTGAATACTTTACAGTATGTGTGGTGATATACTGTATATTTTTTTATTATTCTTCTCCTTTTCACCCTTCCACTCAGCTACGATTGATAGTCATGTCAGTCTGAAATGTTTTCTTGTTCAACAGTACTAGCAATACTTATGTACTGAATGCAGCCACTTTAATGATAATACACACATTACTCTCGTAGGGCAGGGGAAGACAATTGTTTTTCCTGGCTGAGGGGAGCAGCTAACTTCTGTGGAGGTGTTAAATATGTCTGGGTTTGTTTCACAAATTCTGGCACAGGAGTTTGAAAGATTGTTTAACATCTTGGTGCAGTGCTGAAAAATGCGTTGTATGCAAAATCCTTACAGAGCTTTGGTGGTAAACAGGAGCAAAGCTTAAAGCAAACAGTAAAGCTTAAAGTTATTACTGTTAAGCATTGGTTTCATCCTTACTAAGTTTCATCCCTCATTCCCTCTGCTACATCTACATAAAATTTATGCTGTCATTGTTCCCACTTGGCTTCAGAGAAACACCTGACCATTGCATATCGCATTCTGTTCATCTTGTCATAGTTTATATAAATAAAAAAGGTTGCTCAGATTCTAGTTCTCCAATAGAAATTGATTTCCACATAGTCCACTGGTGCTGTTGCCTAAATTTTCCTAACTTTCACATCACAAGCCAGTCACCTTTCATAACTTTCCTCTGCTACAACAAAAACTGTCTACAAGGCACCATTAAAATTTATCAGAAATTTCATGTTTAAACTAATTAACAGCGATGACTGTCCCGCTTTCCAAAATGGAAAACGTCCACCTTTCCTGAAAGATTTATAGCGCTATAATGCCTATTTGCTTCAATCTACCAAAGAGCAGATTACCACTGAAAGTTCATCTCCTGCCTAGAACTTTCAGGTTGCTTCTTTCCTCACACCCATATGACACTTCAGTGGTCACTGAGGCCTCAGACTAGAAATACTGTTTCTAATGGTCAAGTTAAGGTGGTCCGTAATGTTCCATGGTTACCTCCCATGGAAGGTCTGCCTGGCATGTTGCACTCTGAGGAGGCCTTCAAAAAGGGATGCACATGCTGTCCTCCTCAGTCCGCTTATGTGACCCTCACTTAAGTGGTTTAAGAATGGATGGATATAACTTCTGCATTTTGATTTTTTAAACTGAATAAACATTGCCATGAAGTCTGTTACTGTTAATTTTGTTTCCAAACCAAAGAAATAAAAAGAGCATATTTTCATTTCTACATCAAGATACAGAGTGTTTATAGTGGACTTCACTTTTAAAAGTCGTTCATGTATCAGTGGCCTAAAACAAATGTCAAAAACATTGTCTTCTCATGTTTCCTCACCTCATGCAGTTGAGGAACAACAGTTGCTTCTGTTCCTTGTTCTCCCTCAACAGGCCGAAGTGGAGGAGGTGGCAGAAGTTGGAGGAACCGAGGACAGACCTGAGAGTGTGGAGCAAAAGGCCAAGGGACGAAATCAGAAGCTGACAAACCAGTTCAAGTTCAGCGAGAGGACATCCCAGACTCTCAACAACCCACTGAGGGTAAAATAAAATGCGGGATCAGTCCTAATGTGTCGTAATAGTATTACAGTTGTCCCCCCTTATCTGCAGATTTGCTTTCTGTGATTTCAGTTACCTGCAGTCAACCATGATCAAAAAATATTAAATGGAAAATTCCAGAAATAAACAATTCATAAGTTTTAAATTGGGCACTTTTCTGAGTAGTGTGATGAAATCTCACGCCGTCCCGCTCCATGGTGCCCAGGACATGAATCATCCCTTTGTCCAGTGTGTCCACCCTGTATACGCTATCCACCCATTGGTCACTTAGTAGCCGTCTCAGTTATAATTAAATGTATATATAAATATATATACGTATATAATTATAATTGCTCTATTTTATTATTAGTTATTGTTGTTAATCTCTTACTGTGCCTAATTAATAAATAAAATTTTATCATAGGCATGTATGTATAAGAAAAAACAGTTCATATGGGTTTCAGTACTATCTGCAGGTTCAGGTATCCACTGGGGGTCTTGGAATATATTCCCCGCAAATGGGGGTGGGGGTGTAACTTTATATTCACTCACTCACTCACTCACTCACTTTTATTAACTGTTTTTCCAGCATTATTACTAATATCATGTTTAACTTATATTTTAATGTGTACAGTACAGGCTTCTCTTGCATAAATGATTTTTTTGTACTGAAGGTTTCTTTATAAAATTAATAATCATAAAAAAGCAGTTAACTAGGAGAAATGATGCATTCCCAGCTCAAAATGTTCACTAATGTTTAACAAAGAAACAAAATTCATGCTTTATTGTTTAAACACAGAAACTGTATTTTTAAAATTGAGTCTGTGTTCTCTGAACTGTGTTGTAAACCCATATGTTCACACACTTAGAGGCTCACTTTTTTCTCTCTCCTTTCATTGTCATTTTTTTGTTTTGTTTCGCTGTTTGATTCTGTTGTTTTTGGTGACCACTGTGACTTATTGAGTGGCTCACAGCTCCTGGTGCATGGACTGAAACATGGGACTGATTTTAGCTCAGCCTGTGTGAAGTTTTTATATGGAGTTTTTCCTTCAAGCAGACTCCATCCATTTCCTTCCTCAGTCCAAAAACATGTCGAAGTGAACTGACTACTCTAAGTTGCTTGTAAAATATGGAAGCATGTATGTTTGGTCAAAAATGGCAAATTATTTTTGCAATATTTATTTTTGCCTTTTTTTCTGAAAATTACACCTGTTTTTCAAAGGGAAGCCTGTGTCTGTGTATAATAAGTATGAATTATGTTTTCTGCAGCAAAAGGGATGTCAAACAGAACCCCCTCCTCGATCAAATTTTTCAGCCACAGTCAATCAGGTAAATATTTCAAGAAAAAAGGTCTTCATTACTCAGGCATTATGAAATACAAAATGAATGGAAGGGGATATGTTGCTCTTTCAATTAGAAACTCTGCTAAACATCTGTGTCATGGTATGTGGTAAAGTGCTTGCTAAAAATATATAAAGTTTTGATAATGCTGTATTTCTTAGTGTCCTCATCTGACTGTACAGTAAAAAGAGAGACAAAACCAAACTAGAAGATCAAAAGTGTATCCCTGTAAACTAGGGATACCTCAATTCAGAAGTTTTAATTTAGATGATGCCATAGTCTGAGAAGACTTGCAGTACTTTGCTTTTGAGAGAAAATGGAAGCAAACAAATGGTAACACATTGTATGTTCACTTATCTGACATTCATAAATCAAGAAAGTTGCTTTGGAGAAACATGAGTTACCCAGTCATGTTTCTAGGTAACTTTTAATGGAGCAATTGAGGACAGGTACTTTACTCAAAGGTACGATGGCAGGAAGTATTTGAACCTTGGTCCTTTGAGTGCAAGATAGCAGTTCACTACTACCTCACCAGCTGTTCCCAATAATGGATAAATCATTATGGAGAGACAACGCTAGGGGGAAACAAATAACAGTCAATATCAACTTGAGAGAATGTCAGTCTGTATGGTGTGGTGGCGCAGCACGTAACATTGCCTTACAGCATTTAGGCTGGTCAGGTGTTTTGAATCAAGCTTAGTTTGTATGGATTTTGCATATTTTCTGTTTGTTCACATGGGCTTCCTCTCAGTGCTGAGGTTTCCTCCCTCAGTCCAAAGACATCCATTACAGTTTAATTTTTTTGTCTATTAATTGCCTAGTGTGCGAGAGTGTGGTTATCCTGCAATGAATTGGCAACAGACTCATACACACAAACACTGTAGTGACATGTGCCTCCAGGCAATTCCCAGCTAATTTGTCCAGATGAAGACAGATAGCCCATTGTATATGCACACCAGGGAGGGGTGATGGGGAAGTGTAGTAGAGACGGAACCCAAATTAACTACAGGAAGTAATACATAGTGCGCACACACACACACACACACACACACACAAGAATGAACTGTTTATTGTGTACAGCATTGAGTACTTATGTATTTTTTATATATGTATATATTATTACTATTAACTTTCCACAGCCTGGTCCATGCAGCATCGGGTAACTTAGTTGGTCTATTTATGTACAGAAAACCTTTTTCATTGTTTATAGTAGATTTTTTATTCGAGGCAGTCAGTGAGGAATGTGTGGGCACTCAGTTACCATTGTAAGGTGACCGAATTAATATTATTTAGATTTAATTAACGTTTGTTCTTTTTTCCAGTTCATCTTTCTCAACCTTTGCAGCATTTCCCAGTGCCTTTTGAATTTTCTTTTAAATTTTCAACCTTTATTAACTTTAAGTATCATTGCCATCGTCTTACTGCAAAACACATGGACACGATGCTATTAGAGGTGCTATGTAGCATTTCTAGAAAATTCTGGATGCTAAGCAGTCTTTTTGATGGCTAGATAAAGGCTTTATTTATGTTAGGTCATTATTTCTGGGGTAATTTTTCTATAGCCACAGGTATCTACTTTCTACCACAACACATTGCCATTTGATTGCAGTGGGTTATATACGATGTTTACATGGAGGAGTTACAGAGGCAGAAGAACAAGGAGAAACAGAAGACCTCCACAAAGAAGGAGGATGAAAAAAGCAAGAAGAAAACAATACTGGTGGAGACTGAGGTTAGCTGGCTAAGCTTTGAAGCACTTTGACCAAAACATTGCTTCTACGGCCTCTTCCCACCAATTAAGTGAGAAGTTAAGGGAAAAATGTGTCACCAGTTCAGAAGAATGCTATATAAAAATATATTAAATTGATATTGAGAATGTAGTTTTATGCATATGGGAAAATATTTATATTTAATCTGTCAGTTAATATAACACCATGTGTTGTTGCAAACATCCTAAAATGTTTAAGCCATTTCTGCAGAAAAAATGCCATAAATGCACATGGTGACATCTCTAAATTTTATTAAGCTATTTTTAACCACTTCTTAAATCAAATATATTTGCATAAATGACCATATTTACTTTTTTCATTTCTTTTAGACTGACAGCATCAGCAAAGTTGAGAAGGTGGCTAAAATTGTTGAGAGGATGGTTATTCAAAATACATTTGATGACATTGCACAAGGTATGTGAAATTTGTTATTAGGATGTGGTATTGGTTAATTCTCTACCTGTATGAATTGAAATAACACTAACAATAGTTAAAGGGAAGATAGAGAAAGTTAGCTTTTTGGTGGAGGGTGAGGAGATCCCGTCAGTATTAGAGAAACCGGTAAAGAGTTTAGGGAGGTGGTACACTAGGGAGTTGACTGATGTGGGGCAGGTGGAGCAGCTTAAGGAAAGTGTTGCAGATGGGTTACAGAGGATAGAGAACTCAGGGCTGCCGGGTAAACTGAAGCTCTGGTGCTTGCAGTTTGGCCTATTCCCAAGGGTAATGTGGCCACTGACTATGTACGAGATATCAGTCACAAAGGTGGAGAAGCTGGAGAGGCTGATTAGCTCCTATATCAGAAAGTGGCTGGGGGTTCCTCGGTGTCTAAGCAATGTGGCGCTGTATGGGCAAGGAGTCCTGCAGTTGCCGCTATCAAGCTTAACAGAGGAATATAAATGTGCGAAGGTGCGGTTAGAGTTGCAGCTGTCAGGTAGTAAGGATGACGTTGTAAGAGGCTTGGTTCCTAGGATAGGTACAGGCAGGAAATGGGTTGCGAGGCAGGCGGTAAAGGAAGCGAAAGCGGACTTGAGGCAGCTGGAATTGGTCGGGAAGGTACAGCAGGGACGGGAAGGTCTCGGGTACCGGATAGGAGACCCTATGTGGAGCAAGGCAGGCCCGATAGAGAGAAGGAGGTTGGTGATAGGGCAGGTGCGTCGGCAGGAAGAGAGAAATAGGTGTGTCAGGGCGGTCTCACAGGGGAAGCAGGGACAGTGGGTAAATTGGGATGGGGTGGAGAGAAGGAGGCTGAGCTGGAGGGAACTGTGGAAGATGGATGCATATCAAATAAGGTTCCTATTAGGAGCGGTTTATGATGTGCTGCCATCACCTCAGAACCTGAAGCAGTGGGGGGGTGAGGACTCCGCTTGTACTCTGTGCTCAGAGGTTGGGACGCTGAAACACATTTTAGTGGGGTGCAAGATTAGTCTGGTGCTGGGCAGATTTACATGGCGGCATAATCAGGTGCTACAGTGCCTGGCGGCAACCATTGAAGATTGGAGGAGGCAGGTATGTTTAGAGCAGGAGGTTGAAGGTACAGTGGTACAGTTTGTTAGAGAAGGGGGTAGGAGTAGATATAGAGGTAGGAAGGAGTTAGGTGTAGTAGGGGGGGCTAGAGATTGGGAGATGCAGGTGGACCTGGGAGGAAGATTAGTGGTGCCCCAGGAAATAGTCAATACAAGCTTGAGACCAGACATGGTGCTGTGGTCAGCAAGCCAACGGGTGGTGTACTTCATAGAACTCACGGTTCCGTGGGAAGGATCGGTGGACGACGCTCATGAGAGGAAGAAGCTTAGATATAGCGAGTTAGCGGCGGAAGTAGGGGGGCGTGGCTGGAACGCGAAGGTGAGGCCAATTGAAGTCGGTTGCCGTGGGTTTATAGCCCGATCGACGCTTGATTTGCTGCGCGAACTTGGGATTCGGGGGCGGAAGTTGCAACGGGCGGTGAAGGAATTGTCACAGGCTGCGGAGCAAGGAAGTCTCTGGATCTGGAATAAGAGGACCAGTGCGGATGGTAGCGGGGCGGCGAAGCGATGAGCAGGTGGGTGCCGGCGAAGCATTAGCGCGTAGGTGTCATGGCGGCTAGTGTATTGGCGTATAGTTGTTAGCGAATAGGTGTGATGGCGGTTAGCTGTTAGCAGGCGGTATAGTCGAAGTAAAGTAGGTGGCGAGGGGCTTCTTCCTTTTAGTCGGCGGGTAGAAAGAGCGGTGAGGGTGAGGACGCTGAGGTAAAGAGTCCGTAATGTGAGAAGCGGCGGGGTGGCGTAGTGGTGCGTGCGGTAATGGAGGGGAGCAGCTCCGGGACGCCTGAGCCGCGGTTGAGCCTTCTGGAGGTGTCGTGGGCCTAACTCGACGAAACGCCGACGAAGGAAGGTGCCCACTTGATAACCCCGATGAGATGACGCGCCATTGCTGCGCCACACCATGGTTGGCACTATGGTTGGTGGACGCTAGTTAGCTGGTGAGTAGCGGTTGGTAAGCGTGCGGGGGGGGTTAGATAGGTGTCAGGATCCCCTTTATAAATCAAGCTCCTGGTATTTAGCACTGTGTGTGTTATATGAACCTATTGGTATTTTTATAATAATATTTGTTGTTCAGAGAGTGGTGTTTTTGTGTGTTAACCTTTCTGGACTCTGGTGCGCAAGGCCTCTTTGGGTAGATAATTTTACAACCTTGGCACTGATATTTATTATTTAAGAGTCCTGCTAGAAGACATTATTGTTCCACAAATATGAAAGCCATCTGTGCCCTAGTCTACCCCCTGGCTGCACTAACAGTGTTGTCTTTGTCCTCTAAGATTTCAAATATTTTGAAGATTCCTCTGATGAGTTCCGCGAACAGGAGGGCACGCTGCTGCCGCTCTGGAAATTTCAGTATGATAAAGTCAAAGGGTTGGCTGTGACCGCTCTCTGCTGGTTAGTAGGCTTCTGTTAACACTCACTCAATACCAATAACCTCTAATGCAAGCTTTTGCCAAACATCAGCTTACTTGCAAAGATTATTACTCCAAATTGCAGAAATCGGCAAAAAAATTGAAAAGTTTCATAAACACTGAACTGAAACAAATATGTATTTTCTCATTTTTATGTTGCATAGAAAAATATTGACATATACTGTATATATGAGATTCATGTATGTATTGGTATTCAACTTTGCATGTAGACAAATGTTTTTGATATTTTTTTCACAGGAATCACCGATACAAAGATTTGTTTGCCGCAGGCCTTGGGTCTTGTAAGTAGAAATTTTTTTGAGCGAACCAGTTGTTATTTTTCAGGCTCAAATGACTTTGTCTTTGCTTCAGATGACTTCACCAAGCAAGGGCATGGAATGGTGCTCTTCTACTCATTAAAGAATCCCACTTTCCCTGAATACTCATACATCACAACATCGGGTGTCATGTGCTTGGACATCCATCCAAAACTGTCTCACTTGGTGGCAGTGGGCTTCTACAATGGCTGCATAGCCGTGTATAACCTGAAGGAGAAAAGCCCCGGGCCGATATACAGGAGCACGGCAAAGTCCGGAATGCACACTGACCCTGTGTGGCAGGTACTCTGTCAGTGTTTTTTGAAAGTGGTCTGTGCCATAGCAGCTGTTACAGTGATAAAAGTCAGGATAAAGTTGTGGCATAGCTTTCAGTATCATATGTTGGAGCAAGGTACTTATCCAGAAAAATGCTTAAACATGTCAATCCATTATACTTTTTGTGCCACTGTATGAGAAGAAGAAGAATAGGGTGGTAACAATAGCGGTGGAAGTATTAGGAAAACTAAAGAAAGGTTTCAGTAGCAACATGGAGAAGCTCCCAGGCCAAACAAAGACAACCAAAGATCAAATTACATTAACTGGAAACCCACATAACCTGCCAAACCTGAATTTACCGAGTTGTTTATTGCCAATTTTACACCTTGCTGATGGAAATTTCACTCCTAGGTCAATTTGCTACTCTTGCTTTCTTCACCATCTAAGTACTGTATCTGGCCTCGATTGTGGTTCAGTTAAGATTCAGCGTCTCAGTGTTTGGTTGTGTATACGGGTGAAGGTGCGAATGACACACAAACTGAGCTGCATTTCACACTGCACCCAAACAAGCAGCTCAGGAGTTGTGAGATACCAGCTTTTACGCTGCACCTCCATGCTGCCCGTACGTGCCCCCCGCCTTACTTATGGGTATAAGAGACGTAACCTATTCTAAAATAACATCGCATTTATTTTTAAAATCAGCTCTAACATTTTATTTATGCATTCTTTTTGAGGTGATGGTTTGTCTTTAAAGTAGAAATTTGGTTTTCCAGGTGAAATGGCAGAAGGATGACACGGACAGCAATCATATTTTCTTTTCTGTCTCATCAGATGGTCGTGTGGTGTCCTGGACTCTTGTCAAGGCAAGCAGAAGTCACTTTAAATTATTTTTTTATTACCTTTGTCTGTGAATAATCACATTTAAATGCATTATACTGTTACATTAAGGTATTAAACATATATCATTTTCAAATAACTGGAAGGGTGGCTGGTAGTGTAATGGTTAAGTGTGTTCATCTGGAGGTGGCTGGCTTCCTTCTTGCTGTTGTGCCTGGAGATGTTTTTGCTTGTGTAAATGGGTAAAAGCACACATCACTTTGTATACAGCCGTACACTTTTTAAAATGATTTGGTCAATTTACAGTGCTTTACTGGTTTTGCACGTGGTTGCAGAATGAACTGATCTTCACAGACATTATCAAGCTATCAGCGAGCAGTGCATTCACACAAGGTGTGGAGAGACCGCAGTCTCCCAACCCAGGTACGAGTCCTGCTTTGAAAAGCAGTCTAGCCTGCAGTGTTAGAAGGATCTGTCATGCCCACTTTGCTCTGCCAACTCCTGTGATACTGCAGGTGTTCGGGGTTAAAAGCTGAAGCTACACATTTGTAAGTGTAATTGTTGAAGGCTGCAAGTTAACTCCAGGTGTATGGAATTGTTTATGCTAATATGCTTAAACTTTTAAGATGACTTTACGGTCATGAACTTTGGGGTAGGTGAGGATGGGATGTAGGCTGAACAGTAAACCGAGAGCTTTGTTTTAAAACTCAGCTACTGCTTCACAGTAGGCTTTGTTTGTCTGAGTAGAGGGAGAAGACTGAGAAGAGGCAGCTGAGATGGTTTGGCAAACCCACTGGGAGTTAAACCATTCATATCCCAGTGGAAGGAGACACTGAGGAAGACCCAGAACTGTTGGGAGAGATTAGATTATATCTCTTGACATTGGAAAACCTTGCGATGCTCCAGAAGGAGCCTGAGATCATTACTAGGAACAGGAAGGTCTGGGGCCACCTTCTCAGACTGCTTCCACTGTAGCCCTCCCCAGGACAAACAAACAGAAACTGACTGAATAACAAGGATTTTATAGCCTGTGGGTTGCTTACTCTAATGCTCTGTCAAAGATCTTTGGGTTGCAAAGTTAACAGTTTTTTCTTTCCCTATAGCATGCGGTACATCATTTGATTTCCATAAACAAATTGACTACCTCTTTTTGGTTGGCACAGAAGAAGGGAAGATTTTCAAGGTGAGCAACACTCAGAATCAGATTTATTTAAGTATGCTCACACACACTTGCCTCGGTTTCCAATGAAGTTCTTAGCTTTTTGAGGTTGAATTTTAGTGACATTGAAACAGTACATATGGACAGTTCTCTTCTTTTACTGTGTTCCCTGCATTCTGTTTCCCTGAAAAATATTAAAATCAGCTGAGCGAGTGAAACTAGACCTGGAAAACCTAGAAAATTACAAACTGACCCAAAATGACAAAGTTACAAATTACAACGAAAACCTAAATCACAAATGAATAGTAATTTTTACATTCAATAACTCTCAAATATTTAGAATCCAGTAATGTCTGGGGAACTTAAAAATAATCACTGTCTCTTGTGTATGGTTTTAATAACATCTAATTATTATTAAATGAATTAGTTCTTCAAATCAAATAATTGTTCCTTTGAAATGTTCATTGCTTCGGTATGTATGAATGGGTAAAATATAAGATGTTAAGAGCTCAAATCGATGAAGAAAAGTTTAATGTGGATCTTTTGTTGCTAGCATCCTTAATTTTTTTTAATTTATCGGGAGTTTTTCCTTACCCTTTCCTCCCATGGCCTCCTGTGGCCCCAGTGTTCGAAGTCATACTCAAGCCAGTTCCTCCAGACCTACGATGGACACCGTATGTCCGTGGATGCAGTGCGCTGGAACTACTTCCATCCCAAAGTTTTTATCTCCTGCAGTGCTGACTGGACAGTCAAGATCTGGGACCACACCATTAGGTATGCTCTTGTTTATTTTATGCATTTTGTACATTTTATTGAGTCCCAACCCAAATCTGAACATTTGTTATTGGGCAAGGCCAGAACATGCCAGGTACAGGTAGGGCATAACAGTGGGAAAGTTTAGCACACTTTTTATTACCCATTCCCATTTTACATGCAACAAAAAAATCTATTCATTGGTGTTCTACTGGATTATCCTGGATTGTGGATTACCTAACAGACTCAGGAGCGTGTTCCCCTTCCTAATGCTACACAAGGACCTGTCAATGATGAGGTTGTATTTACTGGGGTTTTTTATTGGTTATTTATTCAGTTTTTTGTCATTGTTATTGTTACTGCTGTTATGTGTTCTGTGTCTTCAGCTGGTGAACACCTGTCCAATCCTCTCCTCTCCTGTCCTGTCCTGTCCTGTGTTGCCCCATTCTTCCCTCTCCTGTCCTGCCCTGTCCTACTGACTGTTGCCTGGGAACTTACAGAACTGTTAATTGGTCCCTAGATGTTGAAGATATCAAATAACCTGAAATGAATGACCAAATTAATCCCAGTGGGAAATTCCACTATGTCAGAACACATGAACAACATTTGTTGTACGGCACTTTTATTTTTTCAATTTTTGCTAAAACTATCGTATTATTAAGAGGCAGCTAGAAGTTTTGCAAGACTTAGTGAACTTTGGATCTTTCTATGATTCTTTTTTCATATCTGCAGCACCCCCATGTTCACCTTTGACCTGAACTCTGCAGTCGGGGATGTGGCATGGTCCCCCTACTCTTCCACGGTGTTTGCTGCTGTCACCACTGACGGCAAGGTGAGGTACCATGAAGGTGACATGCATCACCCTCAAAATGTCCCATTCTTATTTTCTTTTCAAATGTAGCTATGGAGACCATGGAATCATAGCATTCAAAGTACCCAGTGCCTCCTCAGTAAGAACTAGTTAGCAGGCCAGAGATGAACACTTGCTTTTGAGTAGCTGATCAATGAATTAAATTCTTCTTTCAAAGTCTCAGACTGCTATGGTTTAATGCCATTGCATTCATATGTACAGTAAAGTAAATTCAACCATTCCAACAATTTATGTAGGTCTTATTTCCGTAAATATGTCTGCATAACTTGAAATAAAAATGCTTTGTAAGAGTTATTGTTTTTAACATTTTGACCCCTTTGCTATTTTAATTTTCACTCATTTATCATGACTCAAAACAAAAAAGGTTGTAATTTAGGCCCAATTTGTTCCATAAATACAGAGCATTCATGGTCTGGTTGTTGGTGTTTTCTGTGATGGACCAGTATTCAACTCGGCACAGCACCCTGCGTTCCACACAACCAGTTAGTAACAGTGAGCAAGACAGTTATTGACCATCAGACACAAACTGTAAACACTGTGTAAGTGAATTGGATTAGTGCCACCCCACATCTCTGTTCTGTTCAGGTGTTCATTACCAACACCTATCAAATAGTCATGTAATAACATGAAATTAAACTTTTAGAAAAGAGATGGTCAAGGGACATGGATTTGAAAGCAAATACACTGCAAATGTTTTTATCTTCCAAAAATGTGTGCCATTTGTAGCACAAAGAGCTGTCATACAGCATGCATCCATTTCTGTTCATAGTTGAAAAAGAGAATCTTTATCTGTCTTTTCCTTTGTTTGTTTTAGGTGCATGTTTTTGATCTGAGCATCAACAAGTACGAAGCTATCTGCCAGCAGCTTGTGGTCCCAAAGAGGACTCGACTTACGCATATTGAGTTCAACCCAGTTTACCCCATCATCATTGTGGGCGATGACCGCGGCTACGTGACCAGCTTCAAGCTCTCTCCAAACTTGCGCAAGAAACTCAAGGTACAGACATTTCCCTGGCACCACATACAGATCAAAATATTGCCGTCAATCCACGGAGGTGCTCTACCAGAACACCACTGGATGCTGCAACCTGTCAAAAAGAAAGACTTTATTTTGCAAAAATCTCATGTAATTGCTGGTGGGAATGAAGATTATTGACTTGAAAGTATGTAAAAAGTGCAAGGAGCTTACAGGGCTTGGCCACACAAGGTTGCTCCAGAATCAGCAGACTGCTGCCTAGTGTTTGAGGGTTTGTGATTTGATTGTTTAGCTAAAAAAATATTAAAAGTGATGCGTAACGAACTGGGATGTATGCCCAGAGAAACCTGGCAGGGGAGAAGAGTGACTCAAGCTAAAAATAAATATTATGGGAACTAAGGTTTCTATAAACAATGACAGAACAATGAAATGCACAAAATGCCCAGTTTAACAGTTGCCAACAGATGGATGGATCTGCTGGGAGCTGAAACTGTAGCTGCTGGAGAAAAAGAGAAGAAGAGGGAGGGAGAGGCAGTAACAGAACCGTGGCAAGTGTTGTAGGTTGAGAAGAGTAGAAGGCCAAGCACTGAGGCCTGCAGGACCGAAGCTGACAGAGTGACTAGACAGAAAGCCAGGCAACAGAAAGTCGAACCCCCTTCTATCCAATAGGTAAGGCTGAAACCACTGCAGGGGTACAGCTGATTGTATGCTACAGAAGGAAGTAGATTCTAGTAGTTGACAGATCAAATGCTGCAGCTGGCTTCAAATGAATGAACACCTGGGAAAGGCAGGCAGCTGGAGAGATTCTGACACTGCAGCAAGGGTAGTTTTGATGGAGCAGTTATTTGAATCCAATCTTATGACTCCATAACACAGGTATTGGTTGAAAACCCATTAATGAGGTACCATGTCCTGAGCTAGACTAAGAGTCTCCTTCTGGTTACTACAGTACAGGGCACAAATGCCCAGACCACCCATTGGTATCTGGCTCTGTTGCCTTTCAATAACACTATGCACACCTGAAGTTATCCTGTTATTATCTACAATCATTATAACACAAGAATATTTTATTACTCTACAACAGTTCAATTTTCAAGTTGCAGTGTGCCAAGAAATCGCGTCGTATGCCTTTGTTGTATTTTATTGCACAGTACCCTGTCTGAATCAGTGGACTGACTCTGTGGAAAATTGAACTTCCTGGGTCCATTTGGAGTTGTGGTCAGTGCTGCAGAGTGTAATTCAACCCATAGCAGCCACTTATTTACCCTTTATTCATTTAGCATACCTAATCCACATAATTTATCCATGGGAAGTAGTACTATGCTAGTACAGGGATCTTCCACCTGTTTTACACAACACGTCATGTGGACTGAGCTGCAAAAAATCCCTTAACTGCAATGAACAAGTCTCAGGTTTCAAGCGCAAAGGTCAATAGTGTTTTCAGCAGCCACTTTCAACTGTAACAGGAAGCATTACTGCTTTATCATATTTGAACTGCGTGCACGTCATTTTATCATGAGACTGTGATATTTGCACAGTGCTGCGGATAATGCCATTGGTTAAGTTAGTCATAACTACCAGTTTTAACAGGACACACACAGGAGTTTATGGATACGAATGCAAGAGTTCACTGTGTGGTGCACATGCTGGTGGAACACAGTGAGGGATAGGAATTTGCAGGAGGAAACAGAGATGTGTATGAAGATTTGAGTCTTACATTCTCTTAGGTACTTATTCAGAACTGAGCTCACCATTATCCGAGTGTAATAGGTTCCTAGTTGTTCTTCTCTGCTGCAACTTTTACTGTCTTCCTGGCTCCATACATGTTCCTCACATTCCATGTCCCAGCAGTAAAAGTGTCCCTGGTTGAGAGGATGGTACCTTCCAGATACTTTTGCCTGTCACCAGCCGACGTCATAAGTCCTCTTAAAGAGGATCCATTCTCCCCCAGTGTTGTAATGTCCTGTTTTGCACTTGTCAGTGTTTCTGTAGCTAGCACATTTTCACGGGGAAGGGCAGCTAGCCCCTTACCCAACCCTCCTTCTTTCTCATCCAGGCTTGGGATTGGCCATGGTGGAGTTACACAACCTCAATTAATTTCCCCAAAAATCTGCGGTGATGCAAATTTTGTGCATTACCAGGTTGTCCAGTTATGTCAGTGAAAGCTTGAGTAGCAGAATGCAATGGGTTTTGTCAACTTAGCTGTTACATTTAATTCCATTTATATTTAACTACACCGTGTTTAACAGACAAATGCTGTGCACCCATTTTCTGAGAAATAAACTTTCTTCAAGCTTACAGTGCTGTATTTGTTGTACTAAAGTCCCTTAAATTTTTATTTCTCTGTGTACAACCCCCGTGAATATTTAATGTAGGCAATAAGGCACTGCAAAATATTACAGCATTTTCTAAACAGCTGTTCTTAATTGTTTAGGAGAAAAAGAGCCAGGAGCTGCCCAGCGGTCCAGAGATGGAAGTTGCAAAGATGGAGAAGTTGCTGATTTTACAGAGAGAACCAGACCAATTCCTTGGGTTGAATAAGGAGACTGGCAGGAAAAACACCTTTAAAAATCTATGAAAAATGCTTTATTAATGTTTTGTTAGTCAGAAAATAAACATGTTAATGCTATTTCACATAGTACTTAAAATGTTGTCTTCAGACATGTAAAGGATTTTTTTTCCATATTATAACGATAATGCAAAAATCATTAAAATGCTAAGATATAAAAACAAAACCGATGTAATAGAATGAAGGCATTGTGTCAAGCATTTATAGGTGACCATTTGTATTTTTTTTTTTTTTTTAATAAATATGTCTTCTACCAGCAAATGTGTTCTATGACCTGCATGTAATGATGCTGTACTGCACAGAAGACCTTATAAATCTTTATCTGAGCAGCACAGTTAATCTACTAGCATTTGTGGGCCTAGCATTGTATGGAATAAACCAATAGAACAAAGCAAACGTTTCATCTGAAATAAACCAATCCTAATAATTGGCTTCCCTAAAACACACTAAGAGAAGTGAATGAAAACCATATATTTGATTACTAGAAATTGCAATATTTATTTCTAAGTTTTACATTTTAAACTGGCTTGCCCTTTAGCAGCTTTAGTTTGTGTGCCAGTAGCTGGTGAGCTGTACCACACTGAGCTTCAGGTGTGGTCTTATTCAGCATTGTCATCATCTACTCTCACCATGCAATGCAGCAAACACACAAGCATCATGGCACACAGCACACGTGCACACGCATGCACAGTGCATCACACACCTAGCACGGAGCATTGTGCAGCACAGCACACACACCCATGCACATAGGACACCAACCCCTCTGTTCACAGTTGGGACATCTGACCTGTCCAAGACATGAGCTTTTGTAGTCTAATTGTTTTCTCTCCTTACAGGTTTTTTCTATGTTTTGTGGCCTCATTTTGCTGGCTTACACTTTGTAACACGCCTGGGCGTGTCAGGGTGAGTGATTTCACATTTACGTTTATTTAGTCAGAAGTGTTACATAACAGACACCAAATAATGAAGCTCAAATTGTTCTTAATAGTCAACCCTAACCCTAAAACCTAACCCTAATCCTAACCCTGCATCATAAATAAGACAGATGAATTAGGGGCACATAGGATAAACACAACCAAAGTATAAACTTTAACACAAGCAAAATCCCTTCCTGAAATACTGCAACCCTCAGCAGACAATGCTGAAATTCTCAAATGCGTTCTTCTAAAGATCTACACCTCCCTCTTTTTCAAGAACAAACTTTAGTCTTCCTTTTAAAGATGTAATTTTGTCATCATTGGGCTGTACCTGTTTCTTGTTTTGTTGAAATGAACAGCCCAGGTGCAGCTGAAAGTCCTGGCAGGGGCTGGGTGTGGACAAGTTCCGGCCTGCAGCACACAGTCTGCAGATGAATATCTGGCACTTTAATGCGTTGCAGTGGGACGTCTACAGCGCAAACTAGGAGCTGGTATTAAAAGTTTAGCTGCATTACAGTGAAATTGCACATACTGGGGCTGCGCATAGCAGGATTCATTCTACCTTAGGTACAGCCAGCATCAGGCAAGATAAGGGGAAAACCAGGCTGAAATTCTCATTTTGGATTTGAGAAGCTAAGATCTTTTCTAAGATTTTTGACAAAAACAGCAGATAGGTTGATAATTTATTAGTTCATTACAGTCAAGATCCATTTTTTAAACAATGCTTTCTAAATGTTCTAATGACAGCGATTTTACAAGCACTTGGAACACTTACATCCAGCAGTAATAATATTAGCGATTACCTGAGAACAGAAATTGCGGCTTTTATTGATCTTGTTGGGACTGGTCTACGGGACAAGGATTTACAACCTAATTTATGAGATTTTACCATACAAGCTGATTTCCAGGAACAGGGTTACGTATCCTTTTGAGTGTACATCCATTACACTTATAGGTGTGCAACTGTGAAGTGCTGGCTGAAGTTATCCGCAACTGAAATGGGGATGACTATCAAACACTATGTGCTCCTTTACTCATCCATCATGAACTCTGTCTTGCAACAGTGATCTTGATATTTTACAGAGGATAAAGAATGTCTACACACCTTCACTATATATGAATAAATACTACCAAAGGTTTGGGATGGGTTGAGAACGCATTATTATTTTTCCCATTTAAAATAATGGAATGCAGGCTCCCGCTATCTGAAAATTTGCTCTCTGATATCTTTAGGAATGGATTAGATACTCATAATGAAAGTTGCCTGTACTGAAAAACAAGAATTAACTAGAACTGGCAAAAAATGTAAAATTTATCGAAAAGTATTCATTAAGATAGACTGCTAACTGGCTGACTGCAGGTTGTATGCCAGACCAGATTTCACGGGAAACGTAGAGCGCTGCCAAGAATAGAGCCCACTGATCTCAATTTTTGTATCTTTACAAAAACATAACATTTTTTATTCTTTTGCTTTGATTATGCTACCTGCTGTTGGAATTGATCTGGGATTGAAATTTCTTTGGAGTCTTGAGTTTTGTAACTGTTCTGCAGAATTTCACCTGATGTTTTTACTTTGATACGTAAATACTTGCAAAGGACGTACGCCTGTGAGAGAGGCACGTGCCCTTTCCGCAGGCGTGCACATCTCTGTTCCGTCTTTTAATACAACCTAAAGCGCAGTCATCCAGCATGTTCCTAAAACAAAAGCTGGTTAAGGGCTTCTAGCATCAAATCACTGCCCATGAAATTTTAACATTAAGTTACAGACATATTTTCCTTGCCAGAAATCTCCATCTGCAGTTTCACAATAATATACAGTATATAATATATGCAAAGCGCATACACAGCACTATCAAACCCTTTACATACCATGCATATCAAACACCACATCTTGGAAACATTTAGGAACATAATTCTTCCTTATTTTAAATGCGGCTGCAGTTAGAACGGTCACATTTAAATGGATTTGCATGTCAAAAGTACATAGCACATTTTTGTAGACAAAAACTGCCCATATAATGAATGCAAGCCTAATTGTATTGAGCCTAAGGCTCATTTAATTTACCATTACATATAATAGAATGACTGGACACCATGAAAAGGGAGAAAATGTAATGTAAAGGCCATGAGTGTTTTTAATGCTGAAAACGTACACATTTTTGATAATATCGGTCTGTACTTTAAATGCATTACATCCCTAACCAACTTTCTCCATGTATTTTAGCCTAGTACCTGTAAAAAGGAGAGTTGTGAATGTGGTTTATGATGCAGGGTACTCCAATGTCCTTTATAGCAACACATTTGTGACATCTGCATCTTACTGAAGAAACCTGTTGTTAAATTGTTAAAAGAACAGCACTCTTGGATGGCTTCCTCAACAGACACATGAAACACCATGAAACACATATGACATAATACCAGGAAAGTACAAACTCATATAACAGTTTAACAAAAACAGCATTACAGATTTATTACAGTTCAGTTAGGCTAATACAGCATTCCAGAAACAGTGAGAAAAACAAATTGCTAGATGCACAACAGATTACACCAGTGATATTCAAAAAACATTGCTTTTTGATTCACCGTTTCAAAATAGACCAATTTACATTCATTTGGATTTAAAAACAGTGCCTAAAAGAACAAAAACTAACAAAGATCTCATTTGCATAACATAAAAAAACCTACAAAACTGCACTACTTGCAAAACTTTTAAAACATTTTAAATCCAGCATTTCAAGTTCCCATAATTGATTATACTTTTCATCTTGTGTGAAAATACCAATGGGTTTCTGCAGGCCACTAGTTTGTAACATCATGTCTATTTATGTTAACTCAACTGCTCTGATTTACCCTCCTCTTGCACACTACTCCCTAAAATTCCCAGATCCATAGTTGGTTATGTCCTGTACACAATGGTGCTTTATGCACAGGGCAGGACGTTTCCAATCTGAAAGCAATTCTTCTCATAGCCGAGACTTTCCTTCTGCCAAAGTCTCTCCGCTCGGTTTCACCGTAGCACAGGTGTCGTTTAAGTTGTGGACCATTGACAGCAAAAGAAGAAAGGCCATGCAAGTGCTCAGTTCTGTTGGTGGACAGGAACTTTATAAGGCTGAGAGCTGTCATCTTAAAACGCTGGACATGTAAAGAACGAACGGGCGTCTACACGGTTAACACGCCGCATCCTTCCACATCACCGTCGGACTTGGCCATAACATCACTGCATTCTTCATCTACTCCACAACAAGGAGAGCAACGAAACCTTTCGGACGATCCGTTTGTACGGACCACCACGCACATCGAGTTGTGCAGTTCAAAAATTGCTACCAGTCTCAATACATACAAGACACAGGGTGCAGTGTCAGCCTCCAGCAGTGACAGCCGTACATCAGTGTATTTCAATGTGTACCTGAAAAAAACAAAATACATATTAAAATGATGAATAGTCACATAACATTACTCACTGTCATCTCTTAAATCCTGCACTGCATTGTCAGAAAGATTCTCTGGAAAAAAAATCCCACTGTACATAAGAGGATATGGGTCCAGGGGGTTATTTTTGAGGAAGGAAGGAGTGTCAACTCGCAGCTTTTTAAGGGAACAGCCAACTCAGCATTGCTTGTGTTCGTTCAGCTACACCTGGCTGTAAAAGTAAACCACACATCAGACACTGTGAAATGCAACGAGGTTCTGTTTTGAAAGCTGCAATGTCATTCAAACCCATGTATTGCACAAATCCGGTAGGTTTTGTTTACATTTTGTCGGTTGCGCTGCCGTGCAACATACCTGCAGTCGTACATTCAACATCATAGAGGCGATAAGGTAGAGATACGGAAATTTGATTCTCAGTCTCCATGCAAGATCAAAAAATATTAATAACGTCCTCGTTAACCCTTTAGAAAATACTCCGTAAGTCCTACCGGCTGATTCCGAAAACCCGACGACTAAATATGACAGACCCGCCATCTGATGTCTCCTATCAATTGACAGTTTGTACTTAGCTGGCAAGCTAGTCAGTTGTAACAGTGAGAAAACACTTTTTTAAATGCCGTCACTTTTAAACGAGTTAATTTAATCATTTCTTTGTCTTTCGTAAATAACTGCTGCCAAAAACTCCGTATGCTGTGGCGCGTCTGCTTTTAGGAACCCGGACCAACATTGAGGAGACCCGTCGAGTGTCAGCGACTTCCGGTGACGAAAGAGCCAGGGATGTCAGAGCTGCTGGGCAACTGGAGTGCGCCGGAAAAGCACTGCGTCTGTTAGCTTGTTGCGTGATGGACGCAGCGTTTAGTCACGTTAAACATGTACAACTTTTTTTGGACAAATTTGCTTTGGAAAAGGCTGATGCGAGTATGCGACACACATCTACGCACTGCTGGTCGATAAAAACGTTGCGATCTAATATGAAATTGCGCGGCTGCACTTAAAAACGTGCCAGAATGTTTTTGATCACGTGCTTACTTTTGCTTGCGTGAAGCTTTTCTCCAAAAAAAAAAAAACAAAAAAAAGAAAAAAAAAAAAAAGAAATTGCACTTAACAGGAATAAAATTCAACAGCAAACGAGGACAAATATGCAAAAACCGACAAAAGTGCGGTGAAATTCTGTAGAACTGCAGCAGGCATAAAGGGTGTACGTTTGGCTCTGATCTTTGGGGGTCCTCGGGTCATTGTTTCCTGGGCTTGCATCTTTGTGAAATGCGCTTAAGTGGACGCCACTTTGGAGGAATGCTTTTGCTAAATCGAAGTATGGAAAGAGTATAAATGTTTATCACCCCTTGTATCAAGTTTTTTTTACCACATGGGATGGCATGTGATGGTTAAAGGGTTTTGACTTCACTCATTCATTCTTTTGAGTCACCGAAAAGTTGATGTGAAGATCAGCACGTACAATGTGTGTTCACCATTAGCTTAAAATTTAGTAAATGTACAATTCACAAAATACACTGAAATGCCATTTTTTTAGGTACATTCTCTCTCCACCTTCACCAACCGGAATGGGATAAATGAATGACCTTAGAGGCTTTGAACTTGACATGATGCTTGGCGCTAGGCATTTTTTCAAATGTTTTCTTCTTACAATGTTCTCAAAAGCTCATCCTAAAAACATATGTCTACAAAAATTTTCAGGAGAACTGAAATTCATTCATTTATACTGCCGTTTTTACAAGGTGTAGAAATGTACAATCTGCCAACCAGAGAGGTTCTTCGAACTAAATCATATTTCTGTAGCATGGCCTTATTTCCTCTATCTTATTTGCATCTTTTCATTGTTTATTTTACCAACAATTGTAAACTGAGTTTTGGCACCCATACAAAACTGATTTAAAAAAGGTAAAATATTTCATCATTATTTCATTATTTTGGAAAGGTGGTGATTTAGCAGTCTTGTCTTGCAGGTGTTAGAAACAAAATGTGACATTCAAACAGTCCATGTCTACAACTTAATACTTTTATTATACTGTATATATTTTTTAAACTGCATTTAGACGTTTTTACGAGCTCATCCCACCCTTTTCAAGTGCACAGCCCTCAAGTTACAAATACAAGCAGAAGTTTATTCAGAATTGGATTTGTTGTTAACGCCAAACACACTTTTAGCACTACATTGGGATCAATAAAAGTTGAATACATTAATTTCCTCGATTTCGATAACGGGATTTTTACGCAAAAATCCCAGGCAAAGCCGCAATACATAAAAATACTCCAACACTTCCATCAATTCATTTCACGGAACAACAAAGATCTTTTTATCCTCATGCAATAAAAATGCATTTTTTACTGCATCACATGCTCTGAGTTTAAAAATTAAATAAATAATGTCTCACCTACCAATTTAAACACAATTCACTTCTATTTAGAAAATTTTTTTAAAGAAAACGCTTACCAATGCCAAATGCATATATTTATTGAAACTTGCAAAAGGCAGATGACGTCACAAAAGTGCCATCCCATGAAATCATATTTTATACATGTTACGACTCAGATTTAAAAAAAAAAAAGAAAAAACTTTTGTAGAAGCCCATTGTTTGTAACTAAATTTGAGGATTTCTTCCGTGAAACTCCAGCAAGTCAGCTAGCAAGCGCGGGACCATCTTCCTCTGCCGCTTTTCTCCACGGCAGGAACATCCTGGAGGAAACTTTTTCCCACATTCGTGGCTCCCAACAGCCAAGTCTACCGGCTCTTTCCTGGACAGGAAAACAAAGGCAAACAAAGGTGCTTTTTACTGTGCAGCACACAAAAATGTATTTTAAAAAAAACACAACGTCGAATAAATGCATTTAAATAAACTTGCCTTTAAATAAATTCATTTAAATAAATAAAATTAAAAAAAAACTCGACGGATCCTAACTCGAGGAGGTATGCATATAAACTGATTTTTGAGCCATCTGAATTAACAGTTGATATTTTATTGGGCGTTTTGTCCAATGTTGTAGTCTAGAATTTTTGTCGCATGTTTAAAATTCATCGAATTGCTGTGGTTCGGGAATTCTTACCTTATTCAGTGCACAGCTTTAAGAAGTTATGACAGCTCGAAAATAGCCACATATCTAAGTTGAACAGTTTTTTTTCTT
The DNA here is from genome assembly GCA_018136845.1 of Heterotis niloticus. Classification (NCBI taxonomy): domain Eukaryota; kingdom Metazoa; phylum Chordata; class Actinopteri; order Osteoglossiformes; family Osteoglossidae; genus Heterotis; species Heterotis niloticus. Next base: position 23,394,206 of record CM030896.1, read on the forward strand.
CCTATTGTGTGACGCGTTATTAATGACGCCGTGGCATATTAATAACTAATAATGGAGGTCGCCGGGCGCTTCGGAACGCGCGCTCCCGATTCCCTGAAGAAGGAGCGACCGGAAATGAGTCACAGGGAACGACGCGCTGCAGTTTCCGTTGTCTGGATCCGTGTTTTTTAATTCAGAGTTTTAAAGGGTGGTGGCTGTTTGCTCCTCGTTTTCAGATTGTGTTACTTAGCAGCAAACCGCCGCTTTAAAATCCCTCCGTTCGAGGCTCGACTTTACTAAGATAGGGGACAGCTGCTTGTTTAGTACAGCTTCGCCGTAAATTGTGGCTGAAGAAGTTTGACCAAAAGTGTGGTGCACGGATATTCGCGTTTGAGGGAGCGGCGCTTCGGATAACACGCACCCATGCAGGCCATAAAGTGTGTGGTTGTCGGGGACGGGTAAGTTTAATTCGGAAAACAATCCGTTTTCTTGTTCTTTTCCTCATATCATGTGATTTTTTTTTTTTTTTTTTACTTGGGAAAGTGTCGGGCACTGGTTTCTGAGCACAAAAGCTCGCTTGAGGCGTAGTTCAATGTAGCTAAGTTGCTAGCTAGCGCCTCCATGTTCCGCATTCCTGACTTTAACATTCCAGGCCGTGGCCAGGATACTACTTAACACGGCCACAGCCCTGTGTTGTTTAAGTGAACATTTTGGTTTTGTGCGAGTTAATTTCATTGTAGGGAACCAAGGTTTTATCACGATAGTTTTCCACCTAACGCAGTGAGGTTAGGAAGGGAATCCGTGCGCTACAGCTACCGAGAATATGGAAAACGCGAGGTTTTCCCATAACAGATAGTGGTCGCCGGTTGATCACTTTGCAACATAATCCACATTTTTTTTTCATTTATTTTGTTGCCTTATATACAGCGTTTATATAGATTTTCTTATGTTAATATATACGTGAATGTATATAACGGTGTCTTCTGAATGTATTTATTATTGTAAACATCCTGCTTTCGATTACGTGCTGGTCATTTTTCATTCGGTCAGCTTCCGCCTGATTCGTTGTTCGATTCGATTTGTTTAAAACAGAATCAGTGTTAAGACCCAACCAACCGAAAATACAGTTTAACACTATTTTTAAAATAAAAATGTAATCACGTCCGTCAGTTGTTCTCAAATGACACTTTATGGCCACATCTTTGAAATTTAACCCATTTAATGGTGATAGATACATGGACCTGGAATTTCCATCTGAGATCAGTGTCCAGACCAGTAAAGACTGCAATTTAAAAAATAAAATAAAAAAAAGTTTTTTGTTTTGTTCAGATGGCTTCTAGTAAGTAGAGCTGTGCTTCTTCACCACCGTGGCTGGACATCCCTGGGGTCCGACATCCTCAGCTTTTAGTTAGTGACTGTGCCTTTTCTGCTTTAGGCTTTCAGGTGCTTTGCTTATTGTACCACTCAAAGGAAGAAATCCTCAGGTTTGTACACTAAACAAGTACAGGAGCAGAGTACTTGTTTAATAACAGTACTGGTAATTCAGCACACCCGTCCCCAGCAAAGCAGCCTAGTAGGTGTCTTAAGGATATTCACCCGGTGGACTGGAAAGATGCAACTGTGTGTAGTACATTTAATTTAAATAGAATTTCAGAGTGGGGAAACAGAAGCACAAGAACTAACAGGTGTTGTAGTTAATCGATGGTCAGCGAAACAATGTTTGTTTGAATTTCCTAAGTGCTCTGGTTTCCACCTGCTGTCCAAGCATTTGTTTTAGCTAAATTGGATATTATTTAGTTATTTATTGATTTATCTGATGCCTTTCTCCAACACAACTTACTGCATTAAACTACTTACTGTCATTGACACATTTATAGAACTTGAGTAATTTTTACTGAAACAATTTAGGAATATGTTGCTAAAATGTAACATATGATTTGAACCCAGGTCCCTTAAGTGCATTGCAGCAGCTTTAAGCACTATGCCACCTGCTGACCAAATTACTTTGATGACTAGTGTTTTCCATTTTGTGTGTGTGTGAGAGAGAGAGAGAGAAAGTGTGTGTGTGTGTGTATATACCCTATCAGGGGTGTGCACTGGCTATCTCGAACCCAATAGTTTTGTAAGAGGGTGTGGAACATTGTGATTCTAATGTAGACTGAGCAACACTTGTTCATAAACAAAAACCATATATATTTAAAGCAGCAGAATATATAATGTATACACTTTTTCTCATACAGCAGGCTTTATAGGTCACTACAACAGACTTTGCTGCATGTGTGGTCATTTTACAGCATGTTTGAATTGTTTTGTTCATAAATCTGTTTTCTAAAATTTCTGTTGAAAAAATGCGCAGAGTAACAACACAGTAGAGGTCATTCCGGTGTGTATAGTCTCCCATGAATACAAGGTGTGTGTGTGTGTGTGTGTGTGTGTGTGTGTGTGTGTGTGTGTGTGTAAATCTGATGAGAACTATATAAAATAAGTTGCTTATTGTAATGCACCAGGTGATTCAGAGAAAAGACAGGCTTGGACACAGGTGGAGGAAGGTTCACAGAGTAAAATGGCTTACTTGGGTATTGGGGTTGTGTTTTTGAGCCATTGTTAATTAAGTTCAAGGCGATAGGAAGGGGACGGTTACTGGCTCTCTCCTTCCTGTAGGGTAGCTTAAAAAAGTAACTATGCCTGAAGAAGTGGGTGGCACATTGGCAAGGTGGTGCAATAAAAATTATGGGTGCTTTATGCTGTCTTTGTCTGTGCAGTTGGGCATAGGTTCACTCTCCTTTCTTTCTGCCTGCATTCACATGGATTTCCTCACAAAGTTTGAAAACATTTCTTGTGCATTGGCAACTGTAAATTGCCTGCTGTGCGAACATGTGTGGGCCCCCTGTTATGGACTGGTTATTCTCTCTGGGGTTTACCCTGCCTAGCACCCTGTGGTTCCAGATTTTGCTCCAGACTGCTGTGGCACCGCCGAGCACAAGGGATTATTGATGATGTGTGTGAGACTCATTATGGTGGTTTGAATTGGTGGCATCAGTCATAAGTTCCCTCCAATCTATGTTGCAGCAGCTGATGTAAGCAACACTTATTTGTGTGCATGATAAATGTATCAGTTGGCACAGTACAGCACTTAATGCAGTTTCTATTCATAAAATATAAGTTAATGCTTAATGTGCAGCTTGCCAATAAGATCGCAAACATGTGGGTCCAAGACCAGTTGCTAAAATATTAAGTTTTCTTGAGTTTAATTATTGCATGTTTTAAAATTTTTATTGTCTGTTAATTAGTCAATACAGGTAAATTCCATTTTATGCACCTTGATTTTTTGCAAAAAAATTGTTTGCTGGGGTTCTATTTTACATTATTTTAAATGGGACAAATTATAATGTGTCCTCAGCTCATCTGAAAATCCAAAACCAATATTCCCAAATATCAATAAAACACCTTGTAGCACACACAGAATCACTCTTTGTAACACACCCAGGCAACATGCACAGCACTGCACACACAGGGGGCACCACCGCCTCTGTTCACAATAGGGAGATCAGACCTGTCCGGATATGTGAGCTTTTCTAGCCTTACTACCTTTCTTTTCAGGTTTTTTTATTTTATTTTTTTTTAAACCTCCCACAAACATTTCTATGCTCTTCATCCTGTTTTACTGGATTACACTTTGAGATTAGCATGGAGACACTACACAAATGTGCAACAAGGAACTGTAAGGTTATTATCAAATTTTGTTCCTTATATCCTGTTGTACTCCAGAGTATTTCGTCACAAGGCAGTGTGGCACAGGGACAAGCTAGTCGTGTGACACGAACTTGAAGTTTATTGGCTTCCTGCAGAATATCTGGTGCTGGGTTATACTTCTGCATCTGTTACACAAACTGGGAGCTGCTATTAAAATTATACCTGCATTATAGCTCAATTTTGTATACTGTGGTTTAACTGCAGTAAACTCGTATCTGACAAAGATGTATATTTTGCCTTTTGTAGTGAAATGCTTTATGGTTCCTGAACTGTATCTTAGAAGATGAATATTTTATACAGTGCTCTTCTCAATATGCTTCTGAGCACCAAACATGTATAAGCCAAATAAAGCTATAGATATTTTGTTTATGAACTGTTAATGAAAATGTTTTAAAGCCAACTGAAGAAAGGAAATCAACAAAAAAAAAATCCCATGCCAAGGAAATAGAAGAAAATGTGAGTGCCAGTTGCTGCCCTTCGTTTGTGGCCCTTCAGCAGGTATGTAGAGTGCCTCTGGTACTAAAATGTGCAGTGTAGTTGACTGAAGAAGTCAAGTTATCACTGACTGAATCCATGAGCCACCGATATGTAGCAAATCAGTCCAGTATGCATCAGATTTCAGTTTGGGATGGTGCTGTGGCACCCCAGGAAGATGGAAAGAGACAAGCCAGTTTGACTATTAAAAGTGAAAGAGTCCGAATAGAAGAAAGGATGTTAAGCTAAGCAGCACTGGCCGGAAGTACAGAGCAGGTCACTCTGTCTACCTGAAGAGCTAATGTACAGTAGTGGCACTTCAGTCTGGGTTTAAAAGTCAGCTGAGGGACAGCTTTCACGTTATTTGGTAAGTCAGTATGCAGCTTTTAAGGGTTCTGCCACATACATATGTAGTGTGCTGAGAGCATGGCTTTGTGCATATGTGGTAATGAGGTGTGCTTCGGGGTTTTGGATGACTGGGGAGTGCGTGCGTGTACATCTTTAAAAAAAATAAATAAATAAAAAAAACTGCATTGCAGTAGTGAAGCCTCCTGGAGACAAAGGTGCTATAACTGCTATGTCACATGGCAGTTGATAACTGATAAACAGCACCTTAGTAGTGTTATCTTAGTCCATATGCTTCAAGTAAAAAAAAAAAAAAAGTAATGATTCACTGAGTTCAAGGACTGTTTAGAAAAACTTTATTCAGCATATCAAAGTCAAAAGCATATAATATCTCAGGGGGTGTACTCCTAAGTTATTCAGTTCTACTGGTACATTACGTGAGTGTGAATGCACTGTGTTGTTGGGAAAGCAAGACAAACGTTAACAATAGGGGCAGGGACCGTGGGATATACATGATATGTGATAGTCCGTAACTGTGTGACAATAGATATTGTAACGGTTAGAAAAGGTGGGCTTAGCTGAAGGCTGCTGGTTGGAGTCCCACTGCTGTGCACCTGAGCAAGGCAATTGCCTTGACTTTATTCAGGACGAATACCCTGCAATATAAATGGCAAATGGTTGATATGAAGACCATTAGGCCCAAAGCTCAGCAGACAAATTTATATGATAAATAATAACAAGGTGTTAAAAGTAGAGCATTGCTGAAAATGTTTGGAGTGCTATTTCCTTAAGTTGAAAGTAAATTCTACCTGCTGTTCAGTAAGTCCATGTCATGGCCCTTTAGCACCTTAGGGTTCCCAGCTACCCTGGATGGACTTTTTTGAGTTTAGTTTTATTTTTTTTTTTTTAATAACATACCAGGTTCTGGATGCCAATGGTGTGGCCCTTTAGTATGGTTCAGGAAATGTAAAAATTGCCACATCCCCACACGACACTCCACTGTTACTTCTTACAAATGAAGATCATGTAAACATGCCATGAAACCTGTTCAGGACCTTCATGCTGGGCGATGTGTGGCTGAGATTGCAGGACCTTCGTACAAGCAAACCAGCTGACAATTCAGAAATGTCCAGCCTGTTTCACACAGTGAAAGTGTAGTCGGACTCAAAATTCAATGAAATGGTAAATGCAAAAATTCAAACATAAGTCTTCACGATTTTAAAATTAAAGGTTCGGTGTTTCCAAAAAAAAAATTGAGTGCAATTCATGAATTAAATCAAATTTACCACCCACTTCAGAATGATAAATTCTCCACAGTTTGAGACCGTGTTATAATCCACCACATTTATTATAATTTGGAAGTGTCAAATGAGGCTTAAACTGCATGAACCAAGAATGTTTCACAGAACATAAAGATTAAAAAATGGTGGAATAGTGGAAATATATTTTTCACCTTTCATTTTAAGTTCTCTATAGTATTTTAATGCTACAGATGCTACATACAAATCATAATAAATGCACTTGTCAGATGTTGATTTTACTGTAGGATGAAGTCCAGCAAATGGGACTATGCAAAAATTAAATTACAGTATGCAGTGTTTGAGCAAACATAATGGTTAAGGAAGTAAAAAGCATTTCCTCAAGCATGACTGTAAGTGTCTGCTAAATCTACAGGCAGAGTCCTCAGCTCGTGACGCTTGGAAAAAAAAAAAACTTGTGTGGGAGGGTTGGCTGACTAACCTGCTTGTAGGTTTCCTCCGAGTGAATCTTGTCGAACCGTAATCCAGCACATTCCTCTTTGGCCCTGCAGATTTGCCCACGAGTGTGTGTCAGTTGCTAATAATGGCCACTGTCTGACATGGTGGTGACCATGGGCCCTGTTTTAGGTGCTGTCAGCAGCTGTCCGTGTGCTATTACTGGCAGTGCTCAGATGAGATCCAAGGCTTTACCAATATGTGGTGCTTGGCAGGTCTGGGCTGATGTTCACCTCTTAGCTGACTCCAGCTTTTGCCCTTTGTTTGAATCTGAAGACCCTATAGTCAGATAACTGTTGGCAAGATGGGTAACTTCTCATTACCAGCTGGGGATGAGGTGATTGAGACTGGAAGTCCCCAATGGTTCCACATCTTGGGTGTCTGCTGGTGATGGTAGGTAAGGCCTGGTTTTGAATAGTTTTACCCTCTTCTTCCAGGGCTGTGGGGAAAACATGCCTGCTCATCAGCTATACCACCAATGCCTTCCCAGGAGAGTACATTCCCACTGTGTGAGTACTGGTACACCCATACGCACAAGACGTTGCACACGAAAAGCATTAAACTGTTTGAATTTAATTGATTATTCTCCATTGATGGAATCGGAATGAATAAAAGTTGCTATGTAACTTCCATTTGTCTGTGTGCCTCAGATTTGATAACTATTCTGCCAATGTGATGGTGGATGGCAAGCCTGTCAATCTGGGATTGTGGGACACAGCTGGGCAGGAAGACTATGACAGGCTCCGCCCCCTATCCTATCCCCAGACTGTAAGTGTTGATGCCAGCAGTAGGCCAGTTATTTACATTAGATTACCTCCTTAAAGCTCACTTGTACTGTGTTAAATTTGTATATTTGGGTTTTGAGCCACAGGTGAAAAGTCAAATTAAAATTATTGTATAAATTGTTTGGACACTTACAAACAAGATCATAGACTCGATTATGAATCTGTAATTCTGTCGTGTTTTCCTAGGATGTGTTTTTGATCTGCTTTTCCCTTGTGAGTCCTGCCTCGTTTGAGAACGTGCGAGCCAAGGTGAGCTTTATCCTGAAACTGTAATGTCAAGACGACGGGTGTTGATTCCTGTTCATTTTGCTGAGTACTACTGACCTACCCTTGTCTCCGTAGTGGTACCCAGAAGTCAGACATCACTGTCCTAATACTCCCATAATTCTTGTGGGCACGAAGCTTGATCTGAGGGATGATAAGGACACCATCGAGAAGCTGAAGGAGAAGAAGCTGACACCTATTACCTACCCTCAAGGCTTGGCCATGGCTAAAGAAATTGGTTTGTGACTCATGACATGGAGACACTTAACTGCATGGTACAGTCATCCCTTTGATTTATGCGGCCGAGTGGTTCCTGCAAAATCCACATCGTGTGAAAACATGTAAACTGATACGGTTATTTTCATTATGGGGAAAATGTGTTCCCAGCCCAACCAAAGTCGTGCTGCTCCTTTATTCATGGTTACAACAAACCAAGTTTAATGAGGATCACCAGTAGGTGGAAAGTTATAAAGAGATGCGCTCAGGAGTCAGTAGTGGAAGACTGCAGATCAAGTTAACTTTTATTAAGTAATGCAGAATGTTATTAACGTTCAGCCACTTGGCAGCAGCGCATGAGTAACCTCAACTTTCTGGAACATTCTCTTTTCGTGTACATAGTGACCACAATTACTGACCAACCATGGCCAAGATATTTACATGTATATTTCCTCTTAAAGCGACAACAGCGGGAGGGCATTTTAACTTTAGTTTTAATTGCATCAGCCACCGCCTACATGAATGTCACATCTGCCTTTTTACGGAATTCAACACTTTCTTAAAGGTGTATACGCTCTATACATAATGCCCGTTGCATAACACACACACACACCCAGTTTTGTGGGGTTTGAGGAGCGTGTGTAAATCAAGGGATGACTGTATAAGTTGAGAAAATGATGCACACCTTTTTGTTGCTATAGCTGCTTAAAGGCAGCAATCCGGGCTTAATGCTGCTGTTTGTTGTAGTGCTGGCTTATGCTGTAACAATTTTCATTTTGCTGCTTTATTAATACTTACTGTATACAGTTGTCATTCTTGTGTTTCTCCAGTGCTTGTGCTGCCAGCTCTGGCCCCACTTCCATGGGGGAAAAGCGTTCTTTTTTTTTTTGTGCACTGCCCTCAATTTTCAGACAGTTGAGCCATATGTGTTTGTGGCAACAAAATGCACAGCCAGAATGCCAACCAGCTGGAGACACATTTTTATTGGTGTACAATTCAGTAGTAAAGATTAGGAAGTAACTCTTGATTCTGGTGACATTTTCATCAGAAGTTCTTTAGTGTGCTGGACTACATTTGTGTCTTTTCCTAACTAATGAACCGTAATGCTAAAATGGTTATGTTTCCCGCTATTTTGATGAGCATTAACAATGTGATTGTTGTGTCCGTTGGTCGGGGAGCTGAGAGAGAACGCTGCCTGCCGGTGTGTAAACTATCTTTTTATGAAATGTTTCTCGGAAGCGGGATGCAGGCACGAGTCGTCCGCGCATCCTCCGTGACCGCTTGCCTTCCCTGTGTTGTGTAGGAGCAGTGAAATACCTGGAGTGCTCTGCCCTGACACAGCGGGGGCTGAAAACCGTGTTTGACGAGGCCATCCGTGCTGTGCTCTGCCCACCCCCAGTGAAGAAGAGAAAGAGGAAGTGTTTGCTGCTCTAGGTATTTGCAGACATTGCAGCACTGAGCAGATCTTCAGGAGGATGGAAGACACACAGCATTGACATCCAGACAGACCTTTTTTTTTATTGTAACAACTTACAATAAACTGATTTTACTGTATGCATAAAATTGTAACTAGACTGTTAGCTTTAGTAATAGGTGAGATCAAAGGCCCAACCCTACACATTACCCAACCTAAAGACTAAAGAAATTCCAGCGGCCTTCTAAACGTACACTATTATTCTCTAACTTTTATGAAAAGGTAAACATAAAAGGTTTTGAACCTCATTTTCTTTCCTGGTGAAGAATCTATTTTGTTTACAGTCTTCAGCTGTATTGAATAGAGGTTTTGCCAAAATACAGATGTGAGGTGGTTACCAGAGTTAAAACCTGTACTTTGAACAATTGTCTATTTTGGTTTACATCTCTAAAATCCAGTTAAATGTGTATTTTGAAGGAAATTATAGCCTAGAAGGGAATATAGAAGTAATTTACGATGTAGAGAACTGGTCCATGGCAAAGTGACAAATCCATTTCTTTTTTGTAGATTAACAGGACTCTTAGACTTATACAAAAGGCGTTGTGTGCAGGAATGTAGCTTTCCTGTGTATCTTAACCTGAACAACTGGGACGGGTGACTCTGTTCACGCACCATCACCGCGGCACAACTCGCTCCGGTCTCCCGGAGTCCGTTGTGCCGTGTCCAAGCTGCGTAGCGGCGCGTGGAGACGCACCTTCCCATGCAAAACAAGTTGAAATGATGTAGAAGTGCATTGCAGCTGAGGATGGGCCTTTCCTGTGTATTATGGGGACTGCTGTGCGGCGGGCGTGGAGCTTTACGTGGGCAACAAGCAGTCTTGGGCATTTACAATGAAACCTTCATCCAAGTCATTCCTTTGTCTACTTTCCAAGCAGAATGCTGATTTTGAGTATTTCTCTGTTGGAAACCCATTTTTGTCCGATGTCTCAAACTGTCACCCCCGCTTCGACTACAGCGTGGATGCCTGATATCTACAGAATCTGCATTCAAGGCTTTCTGTTGCCATATGAATTGGCTTTTTTATGACTTGTTTGTATTAATGGGAACTACATATCACTGTATTTTAACTAACACTACAAATTGTAATTACCTCTTAATGAAAATAATTTCCTTACATCTGTATAGTGTTTATGGTATACAATATACTTTTTACGAACTGGTGAAATTTGTACAAAGCCAGATGTTTTTCCATCTGTGAACCAATTGCGGCTGAAAATGCAGGATGGACAAAGGCCACATTTACATTCATATCAATATTCAGATTTTATCTGAAATACTGTAGTACTGCTCACGTTGAAATCTTTCTTTGAAAAGCTGAGTCTAGAATAAGCCCCAATACGATTGGCGGACATGTTATACCTGTAATCTAAAATAAAAACATTTAAACGTTTCACTCGACAGCGATTGTGGGAGCTGAAGCTAATTTAATCTCCATGCATAAGCTATCCAGACACTAAGAAACAGCAGCGCAACAGACAGCAGGAGCCAAGCGATGGGTTTTATTCTGTATCTGCTTTCCATTTGTCTACCAGTTTCACTTCTTTCAGCACTACTTTGACGTTCATAACAGAATTTGACGCTTAAAGCATGCATACAGGAACATTTAAGCAGCCAGAAGATTGACTTGGCAGGCATGGGCCAGTGTTTGTCAAAATGATGTGCATGTAAACGTGGGCCAGCAATTTGGTTTCCTTCTGTTCAGGCATTCAGCAGTGCATTATTTCAATTTCACAATTTCTAGGCAAAAGTATCCTCTTTCCCGACTTTTTTGAATTTAAAAAAGCCAATAAACATGATTGAAACTTAAAAACACATTGCATTCAAATGTCTTCCTTATTTTGTAGAACCATTGTTAGCACAGACCCAAAATAAGCATGTAATTATATACAGCACGTGTACACAGATGTATTTATACAAGGACATTCTGGATATCAACTGTGTGTGTGTATATTATATTATTTTTATATATATATCCTTGTTTTTGCTTACAGATTAACATTTAATGTCTTGGTTTGGCTCAGTATGTTACCATGTGGTCAGCAGCAACTTACGGGAGCAGCCACTTCAGCCTTCTTGCCATGACTTGATAACCGGGCTCCAGTTCCATTAATGCCAAGAGCAGCGCGTCAGATCCTCGCTGTTCCACCTTCCCACGTCAAGAACAAAGCCATGTTTTCTGGGCTCCTTGCCACAGTCTGCTGACATGGGCTTAAGGGCCATCGGCTAAGTCGGTACAGGCTTTTCCCTCTCTGAAGGCACAAGCTCAGATGAAAGGAATACACGACAGTGGAATCACAGCAAAACCGAACCTCCACACAATATGTGACAAACCTGATGACATCTAATGGCACGAGGCTCACGTTTTCAATCGTGAAGAACGTTACCTCCGCAGCCACGGGAGAAATGTACAAATCAGTGAACTGGACCGGGAAATCAGTCGTACGCATTTATTTTGGTCATCAGTAACAGCAGTTTTTCCTCATATCTGTTCACTAAAAACACTTTCGCTCTGGTGTTACCCTGGAGTGCTTGAATGACCGTCCAGCAGACTGATCAAGAGTTCACAGACCGTAGTAACACTCCTGAAGGGGTCTGTACGCTAAAAAACGGGGGGGAAAATTGTACGTTTGTTAAAATTGTGTGGTTTATGGTAGTTAGGGTACGCAATTCCCATTCGGGGTTGAAATCAATATAAGCCATTCTTACCAGTCTACTAACTCTGCCCCAACGATGTCATGGATGTGATATTTGATATGGAACTTAACTTGAGATGTAGTCTGTCTCTCTTCCAGGTCTGACTGCAGCACTTCGTGGTATTTCGATTTTCTGATTATACCGAGTACAGCTTTACGTCCTGCAAAACCCAGAGAGGCGTGTGAAACAAGAAGCGTCCGCCCATTTTCACACACGCAGCATATAAACTAGCGCCCACCTCGGAGGAAATACTTGGTGAATCGCCCGGAGTTTGGGATGGACAGCCACCAGCTCCCAGCATCTTTCACCGTGAGGACGCCGCACTTCACAAGCTGCCTGCGCGTACGGGAAAAGTCCGGTTATAGCATCTGCGGCAACTGAAGCGGCGAGGGCGGCGAATCAAGGCGGCGCTTCTTACGTTATTTCCGAGTCCGTAAAGAGAAACTCCTTGAGCATTTTATTTTTGTCCACGCTGATATCGCAGCAGGGCAAGACGGTTTTTAAAAACTTATCCGTAAGTCCTGCCGTTTCCCTTCCCGCTTCTGATGCGAGCACCTTCGTCGCGAAGTCCGCGGCGAACACCACTCCGATGGACTCGGCGTCAAAGCCCAGCTGGAACATCAGCACTTCGCCCTTTTCCCTCAGCTCATTCTGGCATCAGAGGAGAAAAGAACTGCTCATTTTCCCTTTTAATTTCATAACAACAACCACCAAACAATCCTCTCGCACGCATTTGGCCAGAACTGTGCCGCAAAGGTGTCTGTTAGTCCAACGGCAAGGAACTCACCAGGTGCCGGTCCACTGAAGTCTTGTCGCTGTGCAAACTGTACAGCTGATGCTTCAGAACAACTGGCGGCAGAGCGTCGTTGAACAGCTTGCGAGGGAAGAAGGACATCAAATGCTGCAAGGAAGTCTTGATATCCAGTGGTCCTTCTGTCATCGAAGCATAAAATCAAAAACATAATCTGCGTAAGAAGCTAAGAAGAGCAAACTCAAGGCCTGCAAATAAACAACCAGTTTGTCCAAGGTTAATCCTTGGAGTTTAAAGGCCTTTCTGGCGACCCACTTACGTGCACTCTTTTTTGTTCCATACGAAACTACGCTTAGAGGCTTTTCAAAGCTACCCTTAAACGCGTACGATTATTATTATCAGAATTAGCTGTATGGATCTGTATACGTGCTAAGCAGAATGAGAAGTAAACATTAATCGATACCGTGTGCCGTGAAAACTCCAGTTTCTTGGACTCCAGACAGGTTCGCCGAACCACTTTTCCGTTTTTTCGTTTTGAACGCATCTGCCGTCAGCGCCCTTTTCCTGTTCATTGCTGTAAAATGAACCATTTACATTGTATGTCCAAAATGTAATGGGCAGGCCGTGCACATTTCAACCTTTTATCTACCTGCCATAATGTCTTAGTAATATATATATATTTTTTTTTACAATTTAGTCGCTCATAAAACTAACAAACACAGACGAGCTTCGAGAAGCGCCATTACCCGCCGGAAGTCGCCTTGACTACGCGGTCACTTCCTGAAACATCGAGCGCCTTCGATCGAAGCGACCGTAAGCGCAAAGCTCATACTGCCCCCTGCTGGCTGGAGTGTTTATCACGTTCATGCGCTGAAACCGATGCAGAGATAAACCAGTGTACCCACCACTCCCAAGGATCATTGCTAGGTAGGGTAATATTTCTGCATTTTCACAACATTGAAGCATTAAAATGCTTCTATTATGACAACACAAAACTATGATGAAGAATGAGCGATCATTACAAGCTTTCACTTTTCGAGAAAACATTATTCTGAGCTTTCCGAAATGGATGCTTTCCATTAAAGCTTACTTATTTGGCTGCTTCCATGCTTTTAAACACAGAATACAAAGAGGCAGCCCCAACCGTTGAACTCAGTCAGAAATATTTCAGTGTGTGATCACTGATCGACAGCAGAAATGAGATGTACTCTGCATTAAATATTTCACACCTCTTTCATTCAGCATTCAAGGATTTTACTAGCATATACAGTATATTATAATACAAACATAATACAAAATAGTATAATACAAAATATTAATAAGTCCTCATGTAAGAGTTTGATTCAAAATTACTAATTTGAGAAATTATGAGCTTTCTATTGATTTGCAGATTTATTGTCAGAATAATCCCACAAATGGCAGCAAGTGCACAACAAAAGTGGCAGAACTGGCCAAAAGATTTCCAGAAGGACCTTGGATCCCCACTTATAAAAGACGGGATGGAGTTTAGGCGAAGGAATAACCAACTGAAAGGTTTTTTTTTTTTTTTTTTTTTTTTACATAAAGTTAAGGCATCGTGATTTGACTGACAGTTTATGAAAAAGCTCTCTTTGCATAGACAAGCCATGTGTTACAGAGCTACTTCCTCTTCGACTTGTAAAAAGTATCAGCCAATCCTCCTCTGAATGTTATTAACAGGAGTGTGTGTCTTTTGCTTTATTTCACATTTCGATTTGCCAGAACATGAACAACTGTTATGTGTTTTGTGTTAAAATGGTACAATTTAGTAGGCCACATTTATTATAATATATCAAACATACCACAGTATTTACTAAGTCATGGTATCTGGCAGGAAATGGACTACCAGCTGTTAACCATAAATCTGTTCATGATATTTTTTCTGGCAGCTGATAGCTTTTTAGCAATATATGATAGCTGCAGTTCAGTGGATTTCTGCATCCGGTTAGATACTGTAAGTGTAAAAAAACAGTATTGCACTGAACGCCAATTTACAGCAACTTGCTAACCTGAAACATGTCCTTGGATTGTGGGAGGAAACCCATACAGACACAGAGAGAACATGCAAACTCCACACAACCTGAGCTGGATTTGAACTGTACCACTGTGCTCCCCTGAAATCTTTCTGGCCAGAACATATTTTGTTTAAATTTTTTGATCATAAATCTGAGGATCATATAAATCAATCGGACAAACATTTATCAAACAGTACTGACTATATAAAACAATGATATAGAAATAAGCTGAAATAATGAGGACTTAATACCTGATTGGCCTAAACTGCTTAGAGCTAAAATGTTATCACATTTTACACAAAAACACTAAAGTGCAAACACAATGGGAAACTGACTGGCTGTCAATTTCCCTCAACACTCACTTAAGCGAAGGGAAATGAACTTGAAAACATTTTCTCGCCAGCTCTTTCCCTTAAAATAAATTTTTGGCCCAAGTGCAGCTTTTTCTCTGACTCCACATCACAGGAAAATACATTAAAACTTGTAGTTGTCTCTAAACAAAAAAATAAATTAAAAAAATGGAATCCAAAAATTTACTGGTGTTGAAATGTAAGTAAACGTGTAATTTTTCTTGCTGCTCCTGCTTCTTGCTGAAGGGGGACATTTAATTTTTTGCATTCGTGCAGTAAAGCCATGCGTCTCAGTACAATTCTAAAGGCTACGTTACTATAATATAAAAGTTTGTATAAGGGCATGGTGAAAATGAAGTGATTCTTAAACCCTTACCTGAATTTTTTTTAGTAGCCACTGAGGAAAAGACTTTATCTGACAAGACAACTGATGTATTTGATAGGTATGGACCCTTTCCTTGTTGATTTTCAGTTTTCTCCTCAAAGAATTCAACAATACAGCAATCCCTTGGTATCCAAACTCTATTTCCGATTTTTCGCTGTAACGGTTCTTCAAAATTAATACCTAAATACTAACATATGCACAGAAACTTTTGCTATAAATTTTTATCAGATGCTTACCCTTGAAAAAAAAAAAACTAAAACCCAAAATAAAAATCTACAGATACCCTACAAAGTACTGTAATAAATACTGTATTGCTTACTGGTAGGAATTTACCACAATGGAAACATGCACGCTGGTGTCCTATCAGCTGTTTACTCTCATTTCCTCACCTGTCTTGCTTTGTCTGACCAGCTGGATGCCTGTTGGTCCTCTGAGGAAGAGCAGGAGGACAGATTTTGGCACAGTCTAAAATCCTTCCTATGTTGGGCAAGAAAACTTATCTGCAATGTTAACTAATTTTCATTTTTTTAAATAAACATGTAAATGTTGGTAGCTGCACTAACATGCAAATTGTCCTGTACTGTACATACTGTACCATGCATCATAAACATGCAAATTAATGACATTGAGTGCTTTCTAATTGGATAACTGATATTAATCATGCTGAAGTCATCAGTTGTTTTTGAATGGCATGGGAGCATATCATTATTTTTACTTTATTATTATTACTCCCCCCCCCATTTAAAGTAATGGGAAATAGGCATTTTGTATCTGAAATTTCAGTATTTTACCTGTTTTTGGGGGCAAATTAGATTTGGATACTGAGGGATTACTGTGTTTCCATTGGTTGATTTAAGTATTTTAGTTGGCAAGCTTACCTCTTGCTGTGATTTTCTGTCTTTGGTAAGAATTAATTTCCACAATTTCCAGCTGCCTCACACTCAGACTTTGGTTTTGATTCATAAGAACAAAGTGAAAGTTAAATAGTCACTACCAGTCATGCGAATTAGTTGACTTTACTCTAACTGAAATAAAGGCAGCATCAGTATTTAACAATACTTGCACCCATATGAGTTTGTGTAAAATTTAGGGGGAGAATAATTAAAAACAACTTTCTTTTCCCTTTTCTTTAGAATTTGACAAAATGTCAAACGGAACGTTAATTTTTACATTTAGCTGACACTTTTGTCCAAAGTGATGTACAACATTAAGCTACTTCCAACAATTTCACCCACTTACACAGCCATTTCTAGTGGAGCAATTTGGGATACATACTTTCTGCAAGGGCACAAAACAAGTTTGACAAAAGTAAGAACAGGAATGCAGTTTCATGTGTCATTTTGTAAAAGCACATGTCCTGCATCAGAGCATGCACCTTTAAAACAATAGTTTTATTGTTTTACCTTTTAGAAAAATACAGTATATAATGGTAACATTACACCAAAAACATTTCCTTCTCTCTGTGACACTGCAACATAAAAAAGTACACGATAAGTACATGATAAAGTTAACGGTAATGTTCATTTACAGTCCGGCACACATGTGGACTGGGATGAGGCTTTATAGCCAGGGGTGCCAGGCCGGGTCCATGCGGCACAGATTATCAAGGCTGTTAGCTGCCGCCACAAGCGTGTTGACCTTGCTCTCTCCTCCTTCAAACTGGGCCAGGTTGTGCAGCCGGGACATGATGGCAGTGACTGCTTTCTGAACCAGGGACACCAGCTGCTGACTGTCCATGTTCTCAGGTTGTCCTGCAGGGGAGAGCGGCATAGAAGTGTCCTCTTGTGTCTTTTTGTGCCAGGCAATGATCTCATCCCTCAGGACCGCCTTCAGAATTCCATCCACCTAGGAAATGAACAAATGTTAATTTTGTTGAACTGACTTGTAGCAAAATTTATTGCTTCCATATGATGCAGTGTCATTTTTTTCCCCATCTTTAAATAAGATGAACTAATAACTACAGGTATTAGCAGAGATTTATCGGGAAGACAACCCACCTTGAAGCTGGGTTGAGCAAAACAACGAGCCACTGCAATCATTGAGGCAGTGAGGGGACCACAGACCCCGATAGGTGTCAGGAACTCGGATATATTTGGGGTCAGTCGAAACGGAACCGGTCGATTAGCATCCAGGTCGCCGGTGGCATCATTTATGTCAAAGCGAAAATAAGCAACGTTCAGCTTCCCGGTGTCCTACAAAAAAAGAATAAGAGTTGCATTCGATAAATACATGTGCTGCATAGAAAGGCTGGTTAAAAATATTACAGCATGTTAGCAGGAAAATACTTTTCATACTGCAAGAGGATCAAAGGTCATCCAGATACCCAAAGTGTAAGCATGTAAAAGACAGAGCGCTACCTGACCAATCTGAAGCATCTCTGGGTTGAGCCGGTTGAGGTGCAGCACAAACTCAGCCAGACCAATGAGGGCCAGCTGGATTGTGAACATCTTGCGGAAGGTCCAGTAGTCCGTAGCGTTGGGGAACATATGCAAGGTCCATTCCCGGAGCATACTGCGTGGAACCATGTTCCCCTGGACTTCTTTGAGAATGTCCCGGAGTACCTGAGGTGCACGCACATTGAAACGTAAACATGCACAAATGTGTGAACTAAAACAAACAAACAAAAAAAAACCTTCATAATGATTCAAACACTCAAATGCAGTGGAAGTAGTAGTAGGAAGTTTACATGCACATGTAAACTACTGTACACACAAACGTTCAAACATAGGAACATGAAACAAATGTTTGAAACAAAAGCGACCTGTGCTTCAAAGTGAGCCAAAGACTCGTATCACAGAAGCATACCTGGTGGCTGGCCTGGGTGCCGCGGGCTTGTACAGTAGCCAGCCGGTCATAGTAGCGGGACACAGGGTTGTCGTGCTCAATGCCTTTCTTGGCACAGCGCTGCTTGTAGATCTCCAGCAGAGACAGTGATGAAGGATTGTCCTCCACCAGTCGCATCTGAGGGGACACAGCTACCACCCTTGGCACTGTGAGGAGATAGGAAAAACACTTAAAAGGGGCTGGGATGTGGAAGTTTTCCAAAATAACCTTTCCTGAAGACCAGCATTGCTCTTAATATCATTTTCTCCAAAGTTGACCACTAAAATTCAACTGGATTTGCAGGTATGATGAATACTTTATTTTCCCTGTAGTTACTGCCACAAGCACAGCCCAATATTTACAAAGTTCAAAGATATGAAGACTAATTTTGTCTCTCCAGTCTTCAACTTTTACTTCTGAAGGAAAGCAGGTAAAGTTGGCCTTTTACATGACAGACTATTTTACAAAAACAGAGGTGAGTGGAACCCTGAATGTTTACCCGAGAAGAAGAGGTGGCGCTTGGTTGTTTCTTTCCTCTTCTCCAGACAGGGGTTAAGCAGTCGCAGGAGCTGTAATACCCGCTCCTCCCGACGGGACTCTGTCAGGCAGGCATCGTTCATCACCAGATATGGGTACATCTTTCCATTGTGGCCGCGTATGTATAGACGCCGGGCTGCGGTGTTGTGCTTCTGTACGATCTCTACCCGCGGCATGAACCTACCAAACCAAAGTACCAAGCATCAACATTGTTCTCTTCAATCAATACAGGGTGACTGCATAAGCACTTTTTTGCCTTATATTAATCCTACAAGTCCCCTTGGACAAAAGTATAACCAAATAAATAATATATTAAATGTATAAAGAAGAATTTTATGACAGGAATGTTTAAAATAACACACAGGATTAATAGCATAATGGAGCGCAATGTACATTCTTTGCAGTCAGCGTTCAAACTGTGCGTTCAGGCATTACCTTGCAATCCTGATGTAGTAATGGGTGGGTTTAGGCATGAGAAACTCCCCTGGAATCTCAACCTCTGCGGTTTGGGCTGAGAAGTTGCTGAGGAAGCGGCACTTCTCCTCAATCAGGAAGAACTTTGGCAGCTGTTTGGTTTTAGCCTCCAGGATCTTGATCCATTTCTTCAGTTTGGAAATCAGATTATGAAGTTTCATAGACCCTGGCACACTGAAGTCAAAATCTAAAGAAAGAAAATTCATGGCATTAAAATAATATGGCCAGAATATTTGGATCCATCTCCCAATAAATACAGAACCATGATAGCGGTGAAATAAATAAATAAATAAATAAATAAATACCTGTGGTGAACTGGCCCTTCATCTTCTGAAACACTGGGTCTTGGGCTGTTGCTTGAGCCCGTCGGGCAAGTGACTCAGATGCGGCACTGGAGAACATCGTGGACACGTTGGACACGTTCTCAAGACCCACCCCAAAGGTGCTGACTAACTTCTTCACAAAATTGAGAGTGTGGGGCGTGATCTTGGCATCGGACACTGCTCCACTTTTCTCAAAAGCCACGGAGTAGCACTTGGCCAACCCCTGCTGCAGCTGTCTTAAAACCTGCCAGGGAAATAATATTTCAGGTCAAGGATGGCTCAAGCATCATTTCTGTTTCACCAGAAAAGTTGAAATGCATTCATAGCTTTTACATGGACAAACAAAATTATTTGCTATACATTTTAAAGCAGGTAACTTGGAAGGAGTCTGCAAATTTAAACAACCAATGTTAACATTCTTTTGAAAAATTATTTGAAGGGTACAAAGTAGCACAGAGGTTGGTTCCTGCTGTCATATCTTTATGCAAAATACACTGATTTAATAAGATACACCCTTTCTAGTTATGAGAATTTGATGTTATGAAGTTGCATTTAATACCCCTATGGGCTGAATCTGGATGACCATCAGTAAAGATTTACATGTATTCACTTTGCAGTTGACTTTATCCAAAGCAACATGCAATGATCACTATGTAATATTCAAGGGACATCTACACCCAAGGTGATTTATGGTATTAGATACATTACAAGTTCCCTATAGTCATTTACAGTTAATCTATCCATCCAGAACCATTGTTCTGATGTAAAAATCCTTTTTTTAAAATATTGTTCCTGGCAATTCCCCCCCCCCGGATGCCATCCGCCTAAAGCTGAAACCATGCAAGTTAAACACACACGTTTGCTCCCCATTATCCACCACTGCCCAGCCTCCAGAGGCTTAATGAGGGCCAGCTGAAACCATTTTCCATTATTTAAGTCAGCTGGCTTGAGGACTGAAAGCCTCTCACTGGGAGAAACAGGGAGGGATTGTGTTTATGGATTGGTTTCTTTTGCTTTTTTTTTTTGGAAAGCTGCTGTGCAAACCCGGACACCTTTTGTCCTGCATCTGTGGCTGCCTCCACTCCACAATCAGCCATAGTTTTATCCATTAAAAATTGTGAACTGGAACCAATATCTCTGCACTGGTCCCAAGGGTGACTGCTTCATTGTCCTAAGCTACTGAGTAGACAGAAGCCAGTGGCCACACTTGCCTCTTCATGCCAGTTTTCCCTGAACCACACCATCTGGTCCACAATACCCTCGAGAGATGACAGCAGCGTGGGGTGAAGCTCCCTTTGCATATGCATGATGCGGCTGCAGCGCCACATGGGTGCTGTTGCACGGATGGGCCCTGGGTCTGAGGCTGCATGAGGCGGGGCACCCACTGAAGGCGGCTGCTGCTGCCCAGAGTCTGGAGGAGAGTCAACAACACAGTCAGGATCACTGTATTAGTCTGTAAAGACTGACATGGTACCATTTTTCCCAGAAAAACAAAATTACATGAATTATGTTCACATTAACATCACTAGTTTTTTTTGGCAGTTGTCTCAATGGTAGTTACATTTATCCAAGGAAAGAAAGACCGCTTGAGCAAAGTTTTCCAGGCTTACCACTTTTGTAGCGCTCTCTCTGCTCAATTTTGAGTGTCAGGTACAGGGTGCGAATGGGGAAGTAGACCGCTTGAGGGTACATTCGCCCTACCTGAAAAAACAGCCTTGATGGTAACTTGGGACGGATACATCTTTTATCTAAATTTGCTAAGGCAGCTCTCAGCACCAACTCACAATACAAACCTTTAATACTCAGGATGCAAAAATAAACTTGGGTGATGGAACAAATACACAAAGACGCTCACATCCTGCCTACCTGGCTGATGAGGTTGAGCAGTGGCTTGCCTTCAGAGCCCACTAGACAGGTGAGCAGTTGCGGGATCCAGGCCAGCCACTGGATTGGTGGCATACCAATACAATATTTCTCCACTGCATCTGCCAATGTGTTCTTATCGTCAAAGCTCAGCAGCCACAGAACCTACAACATAGTGTGGAAGGTTAATCTGGGAGAAGTCTTGTGTTGGGTGTTATGAGATACAACCTTCAAGCTATGAAGGGTGGGGTGCATTCCAGGTATACTGCCAAGACTGTGGATTTCTGTCTGTCTTACCAAAGTGGATAAATAAGCACAAACATTCACAATATTTAAAAAATAATCTTCACTTGACTTGAAAACATATAATGCAATACTAAGTTATTCTGTAGTACTGATGAAGCGTTACACCTCTCTGATTCAAAGCCTGTTCAACATTTGGCTTTTTTATTACTTTTTTTTAATAAAAGTTATTAAAATTAATTTTATGAAAAGCAAAAAAAAAAAAAAAAAAAAAAACCAGAGATTGAGAAAAAGTCAGCTCACCTTGGCCAGGTACTTGCGAGATTTGCTCTCATTCTGGTGTCTGCAAGCATGCAAGTAACAAGTGATGGCTGATACACCCAGGTGCAGCTGTCGGTCCTTGACAAAGATGTTTTCCAGGTAGTCGCCCCACATTGCCCAAGCCTTCACAAGCACGTCGTGCATTTGCACAGCAGCTGAAAATGCTTTGTTTGCCTCTTCAGACCTGCAACAGCAACACCAGAACACTAGTATTTAACTCTGTGGCTCCCATGTGATCTAACAACAAAACATTCTGTAACTACCCCTGAAGAACATTTATGGTAATGCTGAAGAAGTCCAGAAATAGCACCAATAACATTTTGAAATGGAAAATGTATACTTTTACATTATAAATATTGGAGTAGTAGGATGATGGACCCTTCCCATGGCCACACAGTATGCTATTTAGTTATGTTTAAGTGTTTGGTGTACTGTGTAAAGTTTAGATGATGTTAACTGTGGTTCAGTAACTGAGGTGGGTTATTGTATTTGTGCATTTGTAAAATTTGGTTACCTCACTGGGGGATGTATTGGGGGAGAGGGTGCCAAAGAAAGCATCTGACCTGGGTGCCTTCCATACACCCATAGTAATGCCTATTTTCTTACTTAGATGTGTAAACAGAGGGTACAGCCCCTACTCTATTGGTGACAGACATACATAAACTCTATATTCACCTGTTTTGCAATGATGTAATTCTGGAAGCCTCCTTAACTGACTGAAAACTGAATACCAATTACAAATGTGCCAGCTATAAAAAGGACTGCCTGTCAGTACTGTAGTATTTTTTTAGAGGTAATTACATGAAATTAAAAGAGGACAGAGCCAGTGCCTATAAAGCGTACAAGCAAAGTCATAGAGACTGGAAAATGATACCACACAGCACAAAATGTTACTGCAATATAAAAATATGCAATATTTACAGAATTGGAGATTCTTATTGCAAAATTGCATTTTTGTTGTCACCTAAAGCTTTGTTGTAAGACAATCTTCTGAAGTTGAAATGGTTACTCTGGTTGTGGTTGTTAGGGTTGAAAATTACTGTGAACATGTTGAACATACAAATGCTTAAATAATATAAAGATATGAAATGTAATATTTCTCTTCCAAGATTTTTTTTTTAATTTTATGGAACAATGCACAAAATACAGCCGAGAACACTTGAGACAGAATTCTGATGAGGACTTCAAAGGCAAACAGTGATCCTTCTTAAAATATACAGTGCCTTTCAAAAGTATTTAGACTCATGACAAAAATCACATTTTACTGGACAACAAAGTGATGCTTTAATATTTCTGTCATCCTTACTCCAGGTCAAAAGTAGACATAAAAGGAAAATGAGGAGTTTCTGTACATACTTGTTGACCTGAGCAAGGAACATGCCCTTAAGAGCATAGAACTCAGCTGTCATCTCCTTGGTGAAGTACTTAAGGTTTGTTGACTCAATCACCTCTAGGCCCTTGTGAAGAAACAGACAGTCCATTAGTTAATGTTCAAGTGAAGACAAAGTTCAAAAGGTCTACTCCTACGCAGCTGAACTTGCAAAATGAATAAACATAATTATGGCTTTATCTGCAGACAAAGATCTTTTTCAATCACGAAAAAGTGCATTGCTAATGAAAATTTACCATTTACCGTATTGGCCCGAATACAAGACACTCAACTGTAAGAGGATCCCTTTTTTCAACACTTTTTATAAATAAATAAATAAATAAATAAATAAATAAAAATTAAAGTTTGTGGAATGTTAAATCTTATGTTTAGAAAGAAAATTATATTTACTGTATTTGTGTGTTTAAGACAGTCTTTTTGGGTTTGCCATCTTCAAACATGAAATTCTGTAACTTGATATTTCTTGGCTGCTTGAGGGTTGTTTGACATCTCTGCCTCATTGATCTCCATCATCTTACAATTGACACCATAATTCCTCCACAGTTCTTGGTTATTTTGGCCTAACTTTGAGCCACTTTTTCCTACATCATCTTGAGCTTTTGCCATCTTCCTTACTTGCTAGCTCGAGTTCATCATTTCTGAGAATAACTGACACCACCTGCTGGTGTTATACATGACCTTTTTAACTCCAGTCCGCAAATGTAAGACGCCATCATTTTTTAGATTTAATTCCCATAAAAATACTCTTATATTCAATAAGGTAACTACTTTCTTTCTCATGGGAATACAACTTAGTTATTATCCATCCTCGAGTCCTAACATTCCTTAACTTTCAGCTGCTGTCTTTAGTACACATTCAATAAGTGAAAAGATTTAATTTTGCTTTCATTTATTTGTGAGCAATCATAGCAGGAACATTACAATAAAAGTGATTGTATTAACCCCTACCTGCATGCATTCATTCTTTCCCATGATGCCAGCTAGTTGGAGGTAGCACTTGACCTGCTGGCGGATCTTTTGGAAGCAGTCAACGATGGGCACAGTGGGAATAGTGTGAATGCGGCTGAGAATGTCAAGAGCCACATTTACCAGTCCTTGCTTGCGTGCAATTTTCCCATACTGGATGATAGCAGATGCAGAAGCGTGCACACCCAGCATCGCATTATTGGAGCTGGGGTCATGTTGTGTGCTGCTCTCATAGGCAGTCACAATAGCTGATCAAAAGAGAAACGTATGAGAATATATACAAGGCAAATTGGTTCAATGGGGTACAACTGAGAAATTTTTCACTACATGGGACTTTAAAAACTGAATGCCCTAACAAAATAAGTTGTTCATGGAGACAATGATTTTATTATTATTGTTATTACCCTGGTAGTGGTGCTGCCTCCACATAAAGATGCTACTCCAGTGTGACAGGTCATCAGACACAATAGGCAGGCGGTTCCTCCATGTCTTCACCACTGTTTTCATGTCATGCAGGCTGGTGTTGCGGCCTAGGCTGGTTGGTTGTAGGCCCGCATTGATTTGAGCTGCTTCCTGTAGCTCAATGATTTGCTGGGCAGCCTAGGGGCATATATGAAAGCAAAATTAGGATACAGCTCCTTCTTACTGTTAATCTAATGATTGGCTGGAGAACTCATCTGGATTAAAGGCACGTAAATGGCAGGGGATAGTAATTGGAGGGACCCACTTACCTGCAGCAGGGGTGTATGTACATGGGACACAATGTGGGGAAGCCGCCTCCACTCGCGGATGGCCAGGCTACTAGCCATCTCCACCAGACGTTCAATGAAATTGAGCTGCTGTTCTTCTGGGTGACAGATAGCCAGGTATCCACGATGCATATTCACCTTCCAAGCCATCTCCTTGGGGCAACTAAGCTCCACCTAGGAAAAGCATGGAGCACCTTATTATATACTGTATGTGTAACCTACTGCATCTGAACCATTCTTATGCACAACTTTAAATTTTGACTAGATGCCCTAGACGAACTATCTACTTCAAAAAAATTGAATGAAGACAGAAGATGGCTCAGGTCAAAGACCAGATTACTAGTATTAGTGAACACAATCTGCTTTCACAAAGCTTCAGTGCAACGACACATACCAGGGTTACAAATAAGACGCTGGCTTACAACTGTGGAAATCAAAGTAAAAGTAAACAAACAGTCTGATACCAATGGCCTGATGAGTTTCGATAAGTTTCCTCTCCTTTCTTTGTGGTTGGGTATGAAGTAAGAATGTGGTTAACAGGGGGTCTTGGGAATGGATGTGTCTCCTGTCAGGGTATCTCATGTATACTGTAGATATCAGGTGGTTCTCAGTCATTATGTTAATTTAACATCAAAACCTGGACTACTTATCAGAGTGGTACTGTGTTTTACCATGCTGAGATAGGTGGCTTGAGCTCCAATATAACATGATCTAAACATGGCTATGGTGTGAGAGCTCTTTTGGAGTATTCCGTAAAACTGTTGGTGTTAAAATTTTTGTTAAAGCATACAGCTTTGTCTTTGTGTTTCATGACAGAGCCTTGGTGCTTCGTGAAGTATGGGTGTACCTGCACCATGGCCTCCTTCATGGCTCCCCAGTTAGATACCCTCCATGCACACTCCAGCACCAGAAATGGGTTACTGTGTCCCTTGGTCTGACCATACTCTGTCAGGGCTTCCCACTGGTTGAGTTCCTTGGAACATCTGGAGAACACACACATACAAGAATTTAGAGACTGGCATGATCAGGGCAAGAAGTCAAACTCTCAGGAGTCACTCTCACCGAATCCAGTGGTCCTCCCACAGCTGGTATTCAGGTATGACAGCAGGAGGGGCATTGTTTCTCTCATGCTCCTTGCGTGCTTTTTCCATCGCCTTCTCATAGGTCTCCTGGGCCTGGAAAAAGAGGCCAGAAGAGTCAGACACTGAGGTTGCTACATTAGCAGAGAACATAAATACTCTGTCCTGTACTATTTTACTACACACCAAACACGAAAAAGAGGTTGACTCAACAACTCAAGTTACATTTAATGCATGTAGAAATATGGCCCCTGACATTCCTGCCTCCCAATACCTGTTCAAAAAAGCCATGTTGTTCAAAAGCAATGGCTGTGCTGGTCTCAGGGAACTTGCAGCGCTTCTGCCAGAGCCCTGCCCACATATCTTCCTCCTGTAGCAATGAGTACAGCTCTGCAAGGGAATCCAGGATTTCCTGCAAAAACCAAGACACATGCTCAAGCACACTAAAATTGTCAATGAGAGCAAATTACATTTGTAGGCAATGTAACCCTCCAAAGACATGGAGGCAAACAGAGGCATCGGGAGGCAAAGTTCACCTGTTGGGGTGGCGTGATACTCTCCTGCTCATAGAATTCACTGCTCTGCCTGGGCTTAAGATGCAGGCTGAGCCCCTTCTCAAAAGCCTGCTGCTCTAAGAGAAGCGTGGACCGAAACCATAGATTGTGAGTTTTGCCCAAGTACTTGAGCACACAAGGCCGTATGGGTATGGGCGGCACACACTGGGACATGGCCTCCACAAAGCAGCTCAGTGCACTGGGCTGACAGTCACGTTGGGCCTGGTGGCTACCACTGCAGAGGAAAGGGCTGATCTCTCCCGCAAGGGCCTGCCAGGGGAAAATGTAATTTACCATGTTAATGTTTTGGTTCAGAGGACTGTACTCTGAAATGTTGTACTGAAAACAGCTGAGCACTTCATGCAAGCAGGAGTCCATGCATTACTAGTAAAAGAGAAACATTAAAGAGGTGGAAGAAGTTATTAATTAAACCTTCTCCATATAAAAGAAAAACATCAATCTATGTTGACTTAAGATTTTCAAGTTTCATTTAAACTTATTCATGAACAGAACATTGGACTTATTGCTACTATATGAACTAAAATGCTGGTGAGATTGTCACATATATACACTCCATGAAAGTGAGAACCCAACAGACTTATTATAGGGTCCTGGGTTAATGAACTTTGGAGAAGTTTGAGAATTCATTATAGTATATTGTGCATATCATAGTACACTTACAACCCTTTATTATATTCATATGCATTTACACAATATGTTTTGATGAGGAAAATTAGATAAGGAAAAGAGAATTTATTATAATTCAAGCCAAACCAAATTCCCTGCCAGGACTAATTTTGAGGTTATTGATACTCACATGCTGCTGCCGGTCTGACAGGATCTTCCATAGCCGTGGAAACAGCTGTACCCAGGTCTTTTCAGCCAAGGGGGTGGAAATGTGACACAGCTGCACAAGGGCATTTAGAAGGGCTCCAGTCTGTTGCACATGTCAAAAGAAGGCATTAAAACACAATCTGTGATTTTGATACAATATCTGAGGCTTGCATTACTGTAACACCAAACTCTTCCAGCTTTTATAAGATCACAAACTTTCTTCTACACCCATGGAACTGTAACATTTGATGGAGTAACAAGAAGAAAATTAAATAAGCTTGGCTTGATCTGTCCATCGGTATTGTAGCTTATCTCTCAGGAAGGTTCTGAGCCGTTATATAGATCAAGTTTCAGGAATGTGCATTCAGGATTAGAGCAGCTCACCTTCACTTCCCTGAGTGAATCCAGGAATTTGTCATGTCTGTTGGTCAGCATGTGGAGTTGGTTGCCAGCATCACGCTCAGCCTGCTCCTTGGTTTTGGGGGTGCTGCTCTGATCCCCAGGCGCCAGCTCAATGTCAATCTCTACATCCTGGGATAAAGAGACAACAGTGTGACACAAAGAGAAGGATAATGATGACGTGTGTAAAATTTCACCCCACAATGACACCTACAACTGCCTTGTAACTTGAAGAGCAAGGATTAATGAAGAATCCAGGTATTTTATGCCACAATGGTGTAGAAGGCATGAAAAACCTTAATTTTTAATTGTGTGTGGGTTAAAAGTTAACTTTTCAAACAATGCAAACTTAATGATATGCCTTCTATTCCACAGGCAGGGCACTGTGTTAAATGCTTTACACAAAGCAGATGAGATACAGCAAATGTTCACCGGAAAGCTACGAACCAACTTGCTGCAAAAAGAAAAAGCAAAGCAGATGCATAAGTATCAGACCCGATTCAAGATTATTTTGATGCTTTTCCTAGGGTCACCTATAAGGATGAAAGGCTGTGGTTGTAATTGGTAACTGCTCAGTACGATAGACCTTACCTCCTCCTTGGTTTCACTGTTCTCTCTCTCACGGGGCTCTTGTTTGATGTGCGTTGCCATGGCAAAAGCAGCACGGTCGTGGCTGTCAGCAAGGTTGATTACATTGGTAATTGATGGAAGCATGGCACCCTGGCAGCTGGTGCCTATGGTGCCATTATGTTCACATACCGCCAGCAGCAGCTATGGGAACAGCAAGTCATCATACAGATTACACAAAAATACACGGCAAGCACGAAGGCAGGGCCAGGCATGAAGTCAGTTCATGAAGTGAAATGCATCTACGGACAACTTGCAAATTAGTGTGTCATCATAACATAGACATCCGAATCCCAATAGGATTCGTGTAAGAAATGCCTAGAAGTTTAATGTAATGAAATTCATTGCCCTGAATAAATTATTTCTGCAATGTGAAACTGTCAGGTTACACAATTCTGAAAAGGAAGATGGTGTCTCCTGCCAACAAATTAGGTAGAACACAAAGATTATGGGACTACAGCAGTTTCGACAGCTTTAAATTGCCATATATTGCCACTGAGTAAATGCAGCATGCAGACATGCATTATAATGGGTCATTTTACCTCAATACACTGCTTGATCCAAAAGTGGTTGCCCATGGCCTCCCAGTTCTGTGAGCAGCAGATATAGAGAAGCCTCTCGTAGACACGTCTCTTCATGGAGTTATCAAATACATCAAAGAACTTGGCCCGGATGAGTGGCTGAGCACAGCGCAAACCGGACAGGAAGGCTGGTTCTAGCTTGGATGTAATGTCGCTTCCTGAGAGGTTTTCATCTCTTAAAGGTTAAAAAAAAAAAAAAAAAAAAAAAAAAACCCATCATATTTGGTCGTATATTATTGTGCTCCCTCTTCTTTGTAATGACTGGCAGTGCTGAAAAAGCCAGTATGGGAGCCGTTCATGACATTCATAATCCTTTAAACAGCACAGCAATGGTTAGTCGTGAAATGCCAAGGGCCGAAATCTGTCCAGGTTAGGTGGCAACAAAAGACAACACCACTTCTGAAAGTTTTTTGTTTTGTTGTTTGTTATAGTCATGGATTTTCTAAAATAGTAGATGTAAAGCTGATCAATATTTGCAATTTCACACACCAGACAGTCTGCCCCCTCTTTATGGAGGTAGTGGTTTTGTGAGAAACCATAACACAACCTTTCACAACTTAAAGACATAATTACCATTTGCTTCAATGATAGTTTTTATGCATTCCTGAGCCCAAAAAGTGAAACCCATTTATGCTAACACAATCAAATGCCACTATTAGTTCACTAAAATATCAAATGTCACAATTATTTCAGTTGCTAACAACAGTTAAATAAAAATATTACAAGACAGTTTGCTTTTATAAATTACTCTATAATATTGTATGGCTGTCTACTTGGGTTCAGCTTTCCTTGTGATTATGAACCACATAAGTGTGGGTTTCCTTCAAGGCACCTCAATTTTCTACCACAGTCCAAAGATGTGTTTCAGAGGGACTGAAACAAACTGCCTGTAATTTATATGTGTTTGTTACACTGTTTGCTGTATAAATGCATGAAAAATTGTAGGTAGCATAGTGCTGTGTGTTCATCACATTAAGTCACCTTTATCCAAATAACAGTGTCAGCAAAATAATCATTAATAATCATTATATTTCACTTTGTAGACAAGTCTGCAAAATAAATAAATGCAGAAACAAATGTGTTCCAGTGTTCAGGTGTTGGGAGGCACATGAAATCAAAATCCAGTCCTAGTAAATGCAAAGAAATCCTCTGCAAGTTGAAGTAGGGGCATTAAAGTCCTTGAGAGTCAATTTCTTGTATCTTAGAAATGATGGTTCACTGTATTCAGATAAATAAGACAATTGCTCACCACTTCTGTAGAACAAAGTAATAACTTTGGTTTAAGATAATAAGATATTAAAATAAATTGACCATTTAAGCAGCACATGTCTTATACCAACCAATAATATCATAATATTAAGATATTATCTGTTGGTATAAAAGAAATTAAATAAAGTCAATTACGAGAACATAACATATTCTACTACAACCTGGAAAAACTAAAAGAAATAAATCCATTTATTCACTTTCATTTTTGAAAAATATTGCCAACTCAAACAGAAGCGTTGCAAATTTCATTTTACACCATGTTAACACAGTCATGTCACACACAACATATTAATGGCTGTAGTTACCTGTACACGTAGTTAACAAGGTCCAAGAACTGCGCATTCAATTCAAGATCTTCTGAAAAGCGTTTCTCAATATAGGTCATCATTTTCACCAGTAAAATAGACTTTTCCCTGAGATTAGGCACCTGAGTGCAGAGACAGAAACCATGAGATATGAAGAGCTGAAGGTGTCAGAGCAGAAGTGAGTCAAAGAATTCCTGTGCCCATTGCTGCCCCTGACCAGAACCCCCAAACTAAAATGCAGAACAAAAGACACACAATTATGGTCAATGATGTGCAGTTCCAGTCCTGTTTCAACAGTAGTGCCCAAAAAATATTGTTTGAATATTTATTTTCTAATTTAAAAAAAAATCCTTTTTTGGTGACAACATAAGGCCATCTACTCTCTGTTGTTTATCTTATATTGCTTTTGTTCAGCTTTACCACAATGTTAATAATTTTAGAGGCCCGTGTTTATAATATCCATCTAGCTATACTGTTTGAACTCACCTGGTTGGCCATGGAAGAGCTGTTCTTCACCCACTCCTCAACAATCTTCACAACAGCACGGAGGATCTTTGCATCAGTTGACTTCTCAATGAGAGAGGTGAGAATGACTTGAATAAAGTTCTTCCTCATTTCCAGACTCATAACCGACAGCCGAGTCTTTACCAGGTCTAGACTCAAGATCACCAGCTCACTGGTCACTGAGGAGGAAGACAACCAAATGTAAATAGGTCATCCATACATTCTTCCATGTGATAGACTGCTCCAGGGTTATCACAAACAGGGCAGCAGTAACTTGCCTGTGTTGGTCTCCACAGCTCCAGCATTGGTTTGAGGGTTCAGATGCTCTCTGACCATCTTCTGAAGTGAGCGCATGAACACAGAGATTAGCCGATCAATGTAACTGGGGTTGTAACTGCACGCTGACTTCAGGATCATCAAGGTACCTTGAGCAAAAATGTAGACAAGACATGGACTGAGCACCATGTGGAAAACTGATTCCAAAATACTAAAACACTTGAAACTGGGAAGCAAGAGTCATCTGTAATATAAACCCAGATGCAAAATATAAAACTGTATATAGAAGAACACACACGCACAAACACCTTACGTGCAATCCTCATCAATATACTCACTGCCTGAAATTAAACATTCAAAAACTGAAATACAAAAATCAGCTGCCTGTGTTCTGTTAAAACTACCTGCCATGGACACAGGCAAAATCTCACAAAACTCTAGCATTTCAAGTTGCCTCATTTTTTTTTGCCAGTTTAGTGTCAGTTAAGCTTCTGCTTTCTTTGCAGTGATAACACATAAATATTTAAAGGACCTATTGGCAATTTTGAATTATGTTTAAAAAAAATGACACATCGTTGTCAGATGACAAAGGCATTAACTCTCCTAAATAACCATTTTAAGTAGGTGTAGTAGTGATGGAACATAACATTCTGGCATTGTACAGAAGGATGTCTGTAAAGTGGTGTCTGTTGTAGCTCTGGATGCTTGGGTTCGTTTTAAGTGCCAAGCTATACATTTTTGGGGTTTATCTCCCAATTGTAATAGTCTTTGATTAATCTGGATGAGTAATTTGGTGATATTTTGTTGAAAGAATTGAGTTATAAGTCACATTTGAGTGCCACATTTTTCTTAAGAATATTTGGCAAATTTTTAGCCGGTATTTTGTTCCAATTCTGCTATTAGGCTCTCAATTTTATTAATTCTTGCTAGAACACATTTATTTTTCCCTGTTTAGCATGAGACTGCATCTCTGCTGACAACTTTCACTGATTCTCATAGTACAGTCTGTCACATCCCCATTAACATTGCTGCCAAAAACAATATTTTCTCTCACACATATTTGAATAATGAATTATCAAAACAATCTTTTGTGGCTAAAAACAAATTTGCTGTAAATAGAGAGAAAAGACAGCTAATGCACTCCAATAACTGAGCAGGACAACACAAACTTCTCAACATGCAAGACAGCAGGGGTACTTCAGCTATGTGTTTTTTCCTCTATCCTTTGGTATAACAAGAAATTAGATGACACAGAAGAGCAATTGAATTAATAATAATAATAATAATAATAATAATAATAATAATAGTGCAAGGAATTAAAGACCAAGGACACCTTTACAGTGTGTTAGGCAGTGGGTCTTACCAAAAAGCTGGGTAGGGTTGGCATTGGTGGCCTTCTCGTAGTTGGTGAGCCCCTCATAAATGACCTTCCCCACTGCTGCATACAAACATTCCAGCTCCTCATATTTGGAAGCAACAGTGGATGAGCCTTCAGAAAGATAGAGCACAGCAAGTAGTTAACCACATCATCTTCTTCAACACACACTAGCATGTAACTGACTGCTTTCTGCTCACACAGCTGTCATCCAACACTGAGACAAACTGACAGAAAATGGGCAGTACAGCAATCCTTCAGTATCTAAATTCTATCTAGATTTTCACTCTTACAGCTCTGGAAAATTAATTCTGATACATTAGTATCCAAACTGAACCTTTTACTGTAACAAATTTTAATTCAGAGTCTATCCATAAAAACATTCAAAAGGCAAATAATCAAAATCAAATACTGTACAGTACTTTAGAGTGCACTGTAATAAAAAATACTGCATACTGAATTTATCTGTCTCATCAGCCGTTTCCACCAGTTATGTTTGAATGCCTTTACGGTGCTTACGATGTTTTACTTTTGTTTTACTTTTTAAATAAACCTCTTCAAATGCCGGTTGTGTCATACAAAGATGTGGCGGTTACTTTGACACAAGTGTACTTTGACACAAGTATCCCTTTATTCAAGATCTCATAACACCGAACTCCCGCTCCAAACCCTGCGCATGCAGAAATCATGAGGTGATAGTTATACGTGTTTTCTGATGAGCTGGGAGCACATTATTATTATTTTTACTGTATTTAAAATAATGGGAAACAGGAACTCCTCATAAGGAATATTTGAACCCAAGATAAATTAGATTTGGGTTCCAAGGGATTAATGTACTGCTTGCAGATGTCAGTTTTATTAAGAGGCCTGCATAAACAGTGAGGCGATATGAGCTGCACATGAACCCTTGCACAATATGTTCATCCAGCCATAGCTTCCAGAGGGGCACCACTCACTAGGCTCAGTGGGAAAGATGCTCATGAGACGAGACAGCAGAGTATGCACTGCACGCAGCACTTTGGTGTTGCCACAAGTCATGCAAGCAGCGATACCACGCTGCAGGGGCTTAAAGTGGGCCAGGATGGCTGGAGATTGCAGCACTGTCAATAGGAAACTCAAAATCTCCAGCCCTGTACAGATGTTGGCAAAGTTGGCCTGGGCTGGCTGTTCCTGGAAGACAAATAAGATGGAGCACATAATGACACCAGAAGCTCAGACGCAAAGCTTTTTGGAAGCTCAGGTGCTGACACAGCATTGTGCTGATGCTTAATGGTAGCAAAGTCAATTAGACTGCCTTGGGACCTCCCCTGAACATGAAATACTGTTGTAGATTTTCAAAGACAAGAATTTGTATAATTACAATAAATTATAAAATAATTATAAAATTATAATTAAATCCCTTAAAAATAAACACAAAAACGATGCCCATTCTGAGACCATAATGGGTTGTCTTTTTATATGAAAACAATCAAAGAATTTCAGTCAAAATAAAACTAATTTAGCAACGTGCACCTTGATACTTTGTAGAAGCACTACACCACCTCCCACTCACCACAGACATCAGCAGTTTGTCAAACCATTGCAGTTTCAGCTCTGCTCGAGGCCACATGTCAGGACGGAGGGCTGTTTTCATCAGGTTAACACAACGTCGGGACAGGAGCTCTCCAGGTGACCCTGGTGCACCCGTGCTGTCATTCACCTGCATAAAAATACCTCTGTTGTTCTAATCCAAATAAATAATATTCATCCAGCAACGCAAGACATTTTACCCCAAATACTCCCCCTAACCAGCCAAGTAAAGGGTTCTTGGCCAAATAATTCTGCCCCCTGTGCAGTAGCCAAATAACCCTTGAGAATTAAAATCAAAACCCTTCAGTACTAACATATTCAATGACTGTAAAACACAGTAAATACACTCCTTGTATTGCAGACATTTAATTTTTGGCTAGTTTATTTTTGCACCATTTTCTAAAATTCATCTGTAGTGCAAACACAATCTACGTTTACCCATTGTGCCAAAACAAATAGTTTTGTTTAGGCAGAGAGCATATTTTTATTGTGTGCATTGTGAAGAATGCTCAGTACTTATCAATTAGTATTCATTTTAATGCAGCTTTGCATTATTAAAATTTCAAAATGATAAGGTTTGACATTTTAAGCAGCATCTCAGGTTTATGAAGAGCTTTATCAGTTAAATCAACTTTTTTGTCTTGGAGTCATAAGAAAAACAAATTATATATGGTCTCATCTCAACTGTTTTCTTAAGGAGTTGCTGCACGGCACAGGTGCACATGACAAAAGAGCTGTTAGTGATGCACGCTACCTGGCAGGCAATGCGAATGAGGAAGCTGACTACAGTGTCTGTGTGCTGCTTCTCCAAAGGCTTGGCGAGTAGAGACTCAGCCCCTGTCCCAGACTGACTCCTCCCAAAAACCTAGAAGGAAAAAGATGTTGCTTTTACTCAAACCTCACAAAACAGATGAATAACATGCTGCTTGCAGACTGGGAATAAAAATGTGGTACAGGAATGAACATTACCAGTTTCATTATGTATTACACAACGATCAAA
This sequence comes from Heterotis niloticus, assembly GCA_018136845.1. Lineage (NCBI taxonomy): Eukaryota > Metazoa > Chordata > Actinopteri > Osteoglossiformes > Osteoglossidae > Heterotis > Heterotis niloticus. Next base: position 23,429,524 of record CM030896.1, read on the forward strand.
AATTCAGCAATGTACTGTATAACACTAATGCTCCAGATGGTTCAAAGAGCCCCCCCAAGATTGGAATGGCATTAGACAGGGTGCAGTCAAAGGTACACTTACACAAGTAATTAAATATTTAAGGTGTGAAATGTAAGAGATAAATAAAAATCCCATCAGAAACATTAATAAATATAAGTGAGCAAGTTGTCTGGTTAAGAGGAGGTGTTACCGTGCTGACTGCAGCCCCAGTAGCAGTACGGAACCTCTTCAGATCTTGACTTGAATCCAAAGAAAGACCACGCTTGACTCCCCCAGACGATGTTTCGCTCCCCTCTCCACTGCTTCCTGGCTCACCATCCAAATCCGACTGCCAGACAGAGTCCACTTTTTACCCAGTATCACTGAGGAACCAACAGGATGCCTAACCACCCAAAGCGAACCATTACCTTGCTCCTCTGCATTTTATTTTTATTAGAACTGCATTTAGGCATGCAGTCCACCTGATGAAATACCTTGTTTTAAACACCATGCACTCAATTACTGATCATACCTGTTGATCCTTGATCCTCTGCAGTTCCCATTTGATGACTACTTCAGCCAAATCGACTGCCAGTTTCCTCTGCTCAATTGTCACGCTGGGAGTAAATCCAAGACGCTGCATGGCACTGATCATATGCTGCACCAGGTGGTGTCTGACAGGATAGTACACCTGCACAGATCAACAAACTTTTCCTCTCAGAGGACAGTACAAATACAGAGGAAAAATCTGAAGGATAACTACTATATAGGCACTGAGTGAATATTGCATGCTGGTCCACCTACTCTGAAGTGCTGCACAATGAGATGCAAGATGTGCACCAGTTGTGGCACAGTGTGGCCCTCCTCAACAATAATCTTGCGGGTCCAGTGTGTTAGCATCTGGTGGCCATCCTCCATGCGTGCCGGCACAGCTGGTGTAAGGATGGCCATGGCCTGTCGCACCACCACTCGCGCCTCCATGGTGTGTGCCTTCAGCAGGCTGTGAAAGACCTAGAGAGCCCACAGAATTATCATGAGAACCTGTATAGTCTCACCCACAAATAGAAACCATGTACACAAATACAGACAGAGACCTGTAGCACAATTTTCTTGTGGATGGCAAACTTGGCGATGATGTGAGCTAGCAGCAAGTGGCCACTGTACTTGCACGCAGGATCCACACACGCCTTTGACAACAAACAAGGCCAGGCAAACGTCATCAGGCGGCGCAACTTGCTGTTGCGACTCTTGTTGTTGTCGTGAATGTGATGTGGTGCGTGCTCCACCAGGAGGGTGGCAAACTGAAGCAGGTAGATGCGCAGTGAATCCAGCAGGTCAGCCTGCTTCTCAGGGTCCAGCACCTGCGTAGCGATAAGACAGTAGTGAAGCGATGACCTTTGAAAATGTTTGCTGTAAACTTCAGCTTCAGATCTTTACAACATATGTGCTTGAGATTTTATATCAGAATTTTATAGATTATTTTTATAACCTTAAAATTCAACAATAAGAAGTGCATAAACATTAACTTATGATAATCGGCCTATTATTAGTGCCGTACTGCAATGTCTGCAGCCTCTCCCAGAAACCGGACACGATACAACCACTGATGCGATAGCACTACATCGCAGTGTAAGACTTTCTTTGTTTGTTTAACTTTAAACTGATTCGTCTATTAATTAATTTACTTAAAATAAAAAAGCATCAACTTCACAAGGTCCTGTTCAATGCTGTTTACCAATTCATTACATAAACATGTCCAACGTTAATCAGCTACAGGCTATTAAAAATTTTTAGATCTACAAAATCAATAACAATCATATTCAAAGTTATGAGTAAGTTTCTGTAAACATCTTGAACATATAGTTCATAATATGTTGAAATGTTTCATTTTCACATTTCTATTAACTTTCAAACTAAAAAGCTAATTTAAAAATCAATTGTTTTCTACTGTTGACTACTGTTAGAAAACAGAATTCCAAAGAGATAAAAATACAAAAACAAAATTAAAAATAAACTATATTCAACAATGTGAAACTCAGACCCTTGTAAAACAAGTTACAAGAATTGTGCTAAAACAGGAGTCTATGAATATGACTTTATTTGTGTGGAAACAGGTTACCTTGGTGATGAAGACACTAGTGATGCTTTCTGGATTATCTCCCTCAGGATTAGGGGGACCAAGTAACTGCTCCCCTTCACCCTTCTCAAAACTATACAAGAAGGCAGGGTTGAGGATGTGCTGTAGAACCTGACAGGAAAAAATAAGGACACTCAGGTGAAAATACATTTTGCCTTTACTTCCTTAATTCTGTCAGTACCTTCACATGACTGAAATAGTGAACAGACAAAAATGAATGACTGCATTTAATCTCACCTTTGCTTTCAGTTCATCCCCAAAATGGGGGTCATTGAATTCTACAAAGCGGAAAAAGAGGGCCCTCTTCTGGGCAATGCTGTAGTTCTTAGGGATTTCTTCTTCCATGTAGTCTTTCAAAAAGGTCATGTTACATAGAAAACGTCCTGTGAATGCCCGCAGCAGCTGAAACAGCAGCTCAATCTCAGAGTAGTTGCGTCTGACAAAAGGACAAAGTACAAAAACACACAACCCTCATTACTCTATCAATTTATCAAAAACACTGCATTTCACATTGTCTTAGAATACGTAATTCTTCTAGTTGAGAATTAAAGGCCAAAAGATCGGTACCAATTCTTTAGCAGACTTAAAGCACTTAAGAATAAAGAAGAGACAGAAATAACCTTACTTGCAGTAACTCAGAAGGCAGTAGGCCAGTAGCTTGGGCTCTTTCCAGTTGGTAGCAGACATGTTGTCCTTATGGTGACGTTCTTGGAAAGCATCACTGACCCAGACACGGCGCAGCTGACTAACCAGTGAGTGCTGCCCTGCCAGCCAGCCCTCATCGTGCTTCACAATGATGCTAATGATCTGTAAAAGCACAGGGTATAGGATAAGCATAGAATAGTTCTAACCTGTTCCTCACACAACAGCTACACAAATTTATACATGTAAATTATAAAGACAGTACATGAAAAATGGCCTGTGCACATATTTTTGTGGATGTTTCTTCAAATGCTACCTTGATAGCCTGGAACTGCAGGTCCAGGCGTGTGGTGTTGGTGGAGGGAGAGCTAGGACGAACTGTGGCTGCTGGCCCTGGAGCAACCAGCAGTGGGACAAATCGGCTTGGGTTTGAGGCTAAGACATCCCGTAAAGGCTTAGCATCCTTATGTTTCAGGAAACTCTGATGAAAAGACAGGTGAAGGAGAGAATTATTTATGGGATGACAAAAACTTCAAAGGATTGCATGGTGATAGAGCTAATAATACAAGGCAATAACACCGTAACGCAGCAAAAATTTTAAAATAAGGAACAAACAGTGACAAAGTAGTACCACAATTAAAAAGAGCAAATATGCAATGATGAAGTAGGAACATGCAGTCATATGAAACAAATCTGATTATAGTAACCATGAACATGCGACTCCACTGAGGGTCATTGAGGGTGGCTTCCATCATGAATAGCTCCACTGTCTGGGAGGGGTGGCGTGTAAGAAATCTGATCAGAGGCTCTCTGAAGGGGCTGCCGGCCTAAGGAATGGTGAGTAGAAACAAGGGTGAGTAGCATCAGACCTGATCATACTTATTAACTAAAATTCTCAAAAGTCACAATCATTTCTCCAAGCTCCCACCAAAAAAAAAAATTTAAATCAAAAATAAAAGTATCCATGACTATAACTGATCTCACACACATTTGCCACATAGTTAACAAACAATCTAAAATTTTAATTCAGTAAAAAAAATAATAATAATAATTCAATCTCCAGAGGTGAGACAGGTACCTCAATGAGCATAGCACGCTCAGTCTTCATTACAACCTCCAGCAGAGGCTTCACCAGTGTCTGCGGTGCAGCTGGGATCAGATGGAAAAGATTGATGATGGCTGAGCAGATCTTCATCTCCTGTAAACAAGCCAGGTAGACACATGTGACTCAACTAGTCAGTTTAGCCACTTACCAATGGTTCTCAAAGATATGGTGTGTTGACCAGTGACAACCTAAGAAATATCTCTTATGTTCCACAAGGCTTATTTTTACATAAAGGCCACCATGAGATGAGATGCATAAAAAGACAAAACGCAACATAACAAAGAAACCTTAGCATATACATTCCTCACTACGTGTAAATTCCATCTACTCAATTTCTTTTATCTGATTGCTTTCAATATCAACTATTTTATTTCACACTAGGTTATGTGAGACAGTAGCACAGTTTCCATTTTTTTCAAATTCTGTGGTCCTATTTTCCCCCTCATCAATCAGAAGTTCACTGTATGTAGTCAAGTCACCGAGAGGACAAACAAAGCGGTATTGCATCAAGTGTCACAAAATACAGTGCTGACAGTGCTTTTAGGACTGAGCGACACAGTGAAAACATTTGTGGTAAAAATAAAAAAAATTTATTGTGTATTTAAACACCAAAGGTATCAGTAAATCATTCCCTTCTAAACTGGATTGTATTCCCTAGAACTTCACTCAGCAGTCAGTGTTGTCCTGGTTGGAAGACCATGCTCTGCTCACACACTTGCCTTCATTATCTGCATGTCAGAGTAAATAGGACAGGATACAATTTTATAAATCCTTGCAAGAAAATTCACCCAAATAATATACCATTTACATATTTTTAAAATCTCTATCATTATTACTTTATTTGATGTTAAGATTTGCATTGGGTGTGACGAGGATGGACAGGATTAGAAATGAGTATATTAGAGGGTCAGCCCAGGTTAGACGGTTTGGAGACAAAGTCAGAGAGGCGAGATTGCGTTGGTTTGGACATGTGCAGAGGAGAGATTCTGGATATATCGGGAGAAGGATGCTAGGGATGGAGCTGCCAGGCAAGAGGAAGAAAGGAAGGCACAAGAGGAGATTTATGGATGTGGTGAAGGAGGACATGCAGGTGGTGGGTGCGACGGAGAAAGATGCAAAGGACAGAAAGAAGTGGAAACAATTGATCCGCTGTGGCGACCCCTAACAGGAGCAGCCGAAAGAAGAAGATCATTATTACTTTATTTCTGATTATTATACATAAACTGGGTATTAGTGAGAACTCTCCTCCATCTTTTTCACTCTTGTCAATACACCTGGCAATACTTTAAAGTTCATTTTTGGGTCAGTTACTGTTCTCAGAATATATGCTCCCATTTAGGGATGAAATCCTAAAACGCAATCATCTGTTACTTCAGTTCTTTATTCTATACACTAGTTGCCCATTATTTAACTATTAAACACAGAACATATTGTGGTTTTTGTTTTCAGCACACCAACAAATTCAGTTATAAAAAAACTGGTGGTTACAGAGTTTTCAGCTATATAGCCTGGAAATTGCAGAATGAATCATCAAATCATCTGGGGTAGGAGGAGGTCTGCATTGTGTGATGAAGATGTCTTAGTTCATCTACAGGACATCACTGCCCACCTCACAGGGCATCTATAACAAGTGGTGGGTCAAAGACTCCTCTCACCCTCCTCACAATCTATTCACACATATACCACCTGGAAGATGGTGATGCAGCTTACACGCCAACTCCATCAGACTTAGCAACGGCTGTTGTCCACATCCTCTCAAACTACTGAATTCCAGACTGCACACAGCCCGTCATCAGCCACTGACCACCCACCCGCTATTGCATCATCACCACTATCACACTGAGTGTCTGGTTTTGCAGGGTCTTGTAATGTCTGCTCTATTGCGTCTATGTCTTACTCTATTGTACGGACTTGTCTTCTGCCACCCCACCATGTCTTGGGTCATTCGTAATGCTTATTCCACATCATTCCCTGCTTTAGCTACTGTAAATATCTATGTATTTACCTGCTTATTATAATGTTCTTATTTATACAAACATTAATTTAATTTTTGACATCAGCTGCCCAGGGATGGCCACTAAGCCCTTGTTATTTCGTAACATAAGGCTGGCAGTCAAATGTATTTTTGCACCACGGCCAAGGAAGAACTTCATTTTACCATATCTTTTACTTTCATACAGACATAGCATAACAATAATGGAAACCATGAACTTTGAAGTCCAGCCCACTATGTCACAATCAATAAAAAATTCAATAATACAGCCTAATCCCTTGATTTAGTACTTGTGCTCCACCAAAAACAGATCTATAATGAATTAACATTCAATTTGTATTCACTGGATTTTAATTAACAGTTCAGTCTCAGTGTTCCACTATCTTGAAAACTGTGAAACAAAATTAAAGAATTTATTTTAAAATCCTGACTGTATATTTGATATATAAACATGATTTGTTATATAAACATGTTTATCAGTATTTGGTCACTTTCTTTTTGAAAAAAGCAATAGACTAATAGACACTTATTTGCTGGGGATTTTCGGTTTTAAAATAAATAAATAAAATAAATAAATAAATAAATCTTGGATGTACTATAGTGATAATAAATAAGCTGAATAAAATCTGTCCAAGATGACACAATCCAACAGGCTCTGATCGGGTTCAGTCCCTTCCAGTTTTGTACAGTCTGGGTGCTCCTGGGCAGCCACCATGTGACAGACTAGCATGCAATCCTTAGTGTGTTCTGCTTATCCTAGCAGCCTTTGTTTCTGGGACAGAGACTGGATCATTACAACCATGCTGGTTTTAAAAATAACCCTTCATTACCCTTCAGAACACTCATCACTAAATCACAAATATTTTGCACATACTGTAAGTGAACACTGGTAATAATCTTGTTAAAAGTTGACAAAAACCCCAAAGGTAAACACAAGTAATACAACACAAAAGCTAACAGGCATCCAGGTTTGGGCAGAAGCACATTCGTGAACACACATACAAATGCAGCTACAACACAAAGGGTGATGAAGAGCAGGCCTAAAGGGCTTTGGCTCACCTCGAGGCTGTCCGCGGCAGGCTGCGCCAGAACAGGAGACAAAAGAATCAAAGCAGGATAGCATGCTCACAGTGAGCAGGAAAACATACAACCACTTAAGGACACAGCACACACTCGCACACTCCAATCCAGTGAGGAAGGGAGACCACAAACTGGATTGGTGAACAATGCTGCCTACAGCAGAGAGACTCTGTTCCTATTCCATTACGTCTAGTAAGAGCTCAAAACTCTCAGCTGTTCACCTTTCATTTAGTAATGCAAAACCTCCCAGCATTTTGTCTTCTTGGCTACCTAGAAATCATCCTGACAGCAATAAGAGTAAAATTCTATAAGTGAACTTCAATACTGAATGTGTGCTTATGATGAGGAAAGGGCATTAACACCTCTGCTACTAGATAAGGCATAAATCCTTTCCATTCCTTGAAGAATCTTCAGCAAGATTCATCTACCATTATGATAGCACTGAGCTCACATTGCTGACTCATTACAAAATGTCCTTAATCATATGCAACCCATCCCATCACACTGTCTCCATTATGCAAGACTTGATGCACCTGCACAATTATAGCAGTGTGTGGTATCCAAGGTGGATATATCACATTTCTCTCTATAATGCCTCTACCTCAGAGTACTTAAAATATTCATAATTCTATCTGTATGATGGACTGCCAGTGCTTGCAAATGTGCTTTGAGTACCCTAATCCCTTTCTAAAATGAGCAACTTAGACTTACGCTGCCATCACTGCGCTGGCCACCCTTGTGAGTAATCACCACCACCTCCATCCACTTCCGTAGGTGTTGCTAAAAGAGCAAAAAAAGTCACTCACAAACTGCCTTCAATTCATGAATTACAGAGCTGCCATCTATTCTACTTCAATTACTGTCAGCCGGCAGTGACTCACCATCATTTGGTCACAAAACTTGTCATTGAAGGAGTTGGGGAAAAGGCGAGTTACAGATGTGAGGCGGTTGACAACATTGAGAGTCAAGCTGCGGTAGTCTCCCAGCATCATCAACAGGGGTCGCATGTGAGTGTGGATTTGGTCTACTTCAATGGTGGCACCCTCCAGGAACTGACAAAAAATACACAGATAGTTAGGCTTTTGAAGAGTAAATTATTTATTCAAAATAGCTGACTATAAAATATATCTGAAATTTAAAAAAAAAAAAAAACAGCCACTACAACTGGTATAGCATAGAAAAGCTGATGAAATCATTTTCTTCAGGGTATACAGTGGGTCTCCAACTTACAAACTTTAGGGCAGCAAATTTTTTGCTGGTATGTACTTTTTGAGAAGTATTTAGTACAGTAATACCCCAGTTAGTGCATCTTATTAGTTACATAAAAATATAAATGCAATACAACAATAATATTGATAATCTTCTGATTAGCAAAAAAATGAGATTCTTACTCAACTTTGTAATTGTATTGTACATGTCCACAACAACAAGTATGGAGATGCTTGAAAAACAGTGATAATGACAGATGCCAAGCATTCTCCATACACACGCCAAATTATGACAAGTGGGTGCATTTTCTCACTCCATGCACACAACTTACGAGACGTGGAAATATTCTGAAACAATTTTCTAACTCTCTCTCACACACACACACACACACACACACACACACACACAGACACACACACACAGACACACACACAGACACAGCTCATTGCCACCCACATGACAGCTGCAACATGAACAAGTCCGTAGTAATGGGTAAAAATGAAAGAAAAATGCAAAGGTTATAATAAAATCTCATGCAATTGTCTGACATCTTTGCGATTAAAAGAAAACGTAATGCACGTGTGAAATGGGTGAAAGAAAGGCTCTGGAACATGCTCCCAGTTTTGTGTGAAAGGGATATGCGTCTGACAGCATGTACAGAGGGCATGGCAAGAACAGATGTCTCGTGCTATGTGCAGTAGAACCGCCAACATGGGGGACGGTGCACAAAAAAAGCACAGAGATCATCTGCTCCCATGGGAAAAGGGGATGGCAATATTAATAAGAAAGAAAGGAGATGTGCAATGCCAAGTGAGCTAAATGCATGTGCATTTCATACCAAATCAAATCAAAGTGTCACCTGATGTGTCAACTCGTGAACTGTATGCGTAAGCTTAAGTTTTTCAAGAAAAAGTGGAAATAAAAGAGAAGAGAAAGTGAACAAACTGTACATGATCTATTGCTTCTACATCTACCAGTTTTGAGCCCATCAGTGAGGTGTCAACTCTATCACCCCACACATTCATTTAAACATGAGAAAGAAAGAGGGGCTGTCTGCCTGTCTGCAAAGTGCTCGGTAAGATAGACAGATTCTGCTCTCATCTCATCTAAAAAGCCCTGCTACAGCCTTCTAACTCACCAGTTTATTGCTTTACATTACATTTAATCAGCAGATGCTTTTTTTCAAAGCCACATACAACAAAACAATTGTATTTCAACAACAGACAGAAACACAGTCACTTGGTTCACAGTACAGTACAGTGACCATCTAAAACCAGTGCTTTTACCAGCATACCTTACATTAGTAGCAGCGTATAGAATTGATAGTGAGCCTTTGGCCTTCTCTAACTCACACTCAACTAAGAACCCTGAGTAACAAAACAACTCAAAACTGTTAGAATTAAGTTTGTATGTAGGGGACCCACTGTACTAAAGGGCTAGCAGGACCAGGCAGCACTCACTACAAAACTAACCTTGCGCATACAGGCCTCTCCAGCCTCCTGTAGCTCTGCATTGGTGGAGTTCAGTGCCTTGAAGAGGGCTGCAATGATCTTCTCCCTGGATTGTGGCAGGTAGTTGCAGGCAGCCAGGGCATCTGCAAGACAGAACAAGCAGAGAACAGGATGCTGGTTTGCTAGCGCCTTGCCATGTCCAAGTCCACAAAATACCTCACTTATGCAGGTTACTCACTGAGAGCCGCAATGCGCAACGGCACCAGAGATGGAAGACTCTTGTAGCAGGCGAGTTTCATCAGTGCGGCATCATCAGCCTCGCACAAATTTAACAGCTTTAAAAGATACAAAACAGATCATTTTACTCTTGCATACATCTATGACTGCTGGAGAGCAGATACTATTACCATCTACTCTATAGAAATCCATTGCATACATAGCAAGAAGGTCACCTACCTCTGTGTAAAAAACCTTGTGCTCCATGACATTGAGGTCCATGGTGAAGAGACGCGGCTGCAGGGTCGTGCAAAAAGTGTTGCCTTCCATCAGGCCAATCTGGGCATTGGCTGGCTGGTGGCGAAGCAAATGTTTTTTTGGAGGGACCATGTCCTGTAGCACCTGTGGAAAGAAAGTTTGAATTTTTTTCCCTACCCAAGCACAGAAACAGGTGCCAAACACAGCCCGGAGCATAACATACCTCCTTGTGTGGCTCCATGATAACAGTCACACTTTTTCCAGTGACCTGCGCTAGCACTTGAAGTGAGTGCATAGCCTGCTTCCTCACTGTAGAGTTGGGAGAGGTCACCTCCCGCACCAAGTCATGCACCACCATATGGAAAGACTTGTCCTGGGCAGACAAGAGCTCCTCACTTCTCTCCTCATCCTTCAGAGGTGTAGCACACCGAACCAGAAGCTGCTCCAAGGTGGTCTTTGCCATAGCCACTGCACCATTTGAGACCTGTAGGGCATCAAACACAAGCCTCAGTGGTATACCTGCTAAGCCTGCACTGCTAACATGCAGCTAATATCAGCAGCCACATTGACCTACCTCTCCAGTGAGATCCATCATGACAAACAGGAGCGCTTTGAGGAAAGTAAGCTGGTTCTGCAGCACCCAGATGAGTGGCAATCTCTCCATCAGAAACTTGATAGACACAACACCACCCAACTTTGCGTACCAGGCCTGTTCATAACAGCAGGCACAGAGACGCTCCACAATGTAAGAGAACAGTGGCAGCTGGCAGGCCTGTGAACAAAGAATGATAATGAGACAGATGCAGAAAAAGGAAAACAAGGGTAACTGAAGATAGCAACACAACCCAGCGCCTCACCCTCTCCTTGGATCCCAGAATAATGCTTGCTACATCAAAGATAACCGCAAGGGCTACCTCACCAATCTTGCAGAGTTCTTTCTCCTCATAGGCCATGCAGATAGCAATAGCATCAATGAGTACCAGTGGGTCCATACCCTTGGAGCCATTCTCTTCACTATGGAACATGGCTGTGCTAGGCTGGCTGCCTGACTGGTAACATGGCAGCAAGAATGGACCTGAGGAGGACAGAAATGCATTATTAAAATAAAACAAAAAAAAAAAAAAAACCACACAAACAAAGACAGCTGGAGAGGTAGATCCTCACCACACTGCTGGGCTACCGCCACCATGGTGTAGTGGCGGATGAGGCTGGCCACAAAGGGCAGAGCACTGGGCCTAAGGTCTTTGATAACAGCTGACATGAAGGCACCCGTCAGAGCCTGCTCAAAGGTGTGGCGTGCTGGAGTATCCTGGGTCTTGTAGCGGTGTGAGATTATTACATTCGGTATCCATTTCTCTGTGAAGCTTAGGGGAGGGTAAGGGCAAGTGTTACATGGCTATAATTCTGGCAAAAAAGTATAATGCCACTACTACCCTCATGCACAAGCTCATAATTTACAGCACAAGCTAGCAGGCTCTACTCTGCTCCAACAACCGCCTTAATGGAAAAAGCAAGAGTTTTCCATATGTTTCAGTAGCAGCTAGTAGCTGCAGAACTGGAAGTGCCTTACTTGGGGTGAGCAAGCAGCTGGTACAGTGCATGCTTGTTGTCCTCTAGACTGGTCATGGCCACAAGAAAGCATTTGATGACCTCCCAGGCCTGCCGTCTGTAGTAGGGTTCCGTGTTGGCACTCTTTAGGCAATCGAGGGCTGTTTCAATTGCCTGCAAACAACATATTAAGTTTACCTTCCTGACTTCATAAAGAAAGCATTAATAGTTTTAATACATGAGCTTGCATTTTACTCATTTCTCCTACAATTTAAGTTGCAACCCTTTATCCAGGTTTCCTATGTCTCCCTTGAAGCACAAAACCACACAGGTAGACACACACAGCTACTAGTTTCCTTTCCATACAATGTCTAGAATTTTCATTAGGTAATAAGTGGGGAATAAGAGTGACAAAACACACTGAATTTTTAGGACTTGAATCTGGATCCTCACTGTAGAATATAGGCCTGGGAATGTTGACCATTTAATCCGTTATACAGCTTGTTCATGTGCAAGCAAGTACCTTTTCCATGGGGAGCTGAATGGAGGCCTTACAATCCAAAAATTCTGCAGTAATGCTGGGACCCTGCACCTCAGTTACAATATACTGTAGTCGTTGTGATTCCTTCAACATCTTGCGATTGCTGCCACCAAATTTGCCAAGCACACGGTAGGCCACGTGTGAAATGGTCTCTGCTGGATTCCTCAAAGTGCGCCACAGTGCCTGAGCAAGATACAGAAATTAATAGACACTTGAAAAAGACTACTTACATCAAGGGCAATAAAGCAGCTGGAGAAATACTTTCCAAAGCTTCCAAATAAACTGGAAATGGGCTTTATTAGCCATGAAGGGCAACATACTTGTTCTACCTCAATATGTGGTATCTTTTGTATCTTTTCATTAGATGTGAGTTTCCGTGGGGAAGAAAAAGGGACTAAAGACTGAACTGTGCAATTCATATTTGCAATCATTTCATATACACTTTTCTTCAAAGACACGTGTAAGTCATGGTATTCAAAACTGCATATCGCAACAACGGATATTTCTGAACCACAGAGCTCTGCATATTTCTAATATGGTGCTGCTGCAGTTACTAGGGAGCAATTTTGTACTTGGTGCCATCAAGTCAAATCTGAGGGAACAGAAGCAGTCTGTCATGGCCTTCTTCCATGCAGATCTGAGTGATGCAAACATACCCACACCCTAAGCTGGAATCAAACCACATATACCAAAAACAGCCTATGAGATGTGAGGTGCTAGGAACTCTGTAATGGTTACATTAAAATAAATAAATAAATAAAAAATACTGACAGGCCGTGCTGTACATCAGTGGTTCCCAATCTTTTTTCCCCCCAAAGGATCCATATTTTAAAACGTGGTAAACTTCACAGCCCCCTCCACTCATCAGAACAGCAAAATTTAAACAAACACATGCATTTACAAATGTCATATAACAATTAAACAGAACAATTTATAACAAAGGTGGAAATCTGGCTGACACTTGGGGACATTCTTCATACAATACGACACATTTATACCTACAGTAGAAACTTTGACCTGTTTTTGTTTGTTTTTATGCTCAGCTTTTTTTAAATTTAAGAGACAGGTTTGAAATTTGGCATGTGCAAGTGAGGTTTCTGCATAGTAAAACAGACCAGGGAGTGTGCTGAAGAAAGGATCACCACTGATGACAGGGAGTTACACCTAACATACACGTGGCACCGGACCCTTTACTAATGTAAGGGTATTAAAGTTTGGGGGCATTCATCTTATTCCTTTACTTTGTACCTGACTGGTGCATTACACTCTGCAGCATCTGCTTATTCAACAGCACGTACTTATGCACTAAATGCAACCACTTTAAAGGTAATACAGTTTAGAGAAATATAGCATTTTATTACTGTTTACTTTTTAACTTGCTACCCTAGGAAGCACTGGGTATCTCAACTAGTAAGAACTAATTTGAAATGGCTGAAAATAGGCTCCAGACCACCATGACCCTGTCTAGGACAACCAATTAAAAAAATGGATGGATGAATGAAAATAAGACAAATTTTTGAAGAAGTAAACTTGAGCGTTCATAAGACAAAGGCATAATTTAGTTTGAGTGAATACAGGTGCACACGTATTACACTGCGTCTGGTAGTAAGGCGTTCAGAAAATGCATACAGGTAGGCTGCACAGAGCTACATACCTGCATGAGCTCAGCACGAACAGGCTGAATGTGATCATATAGAAAATCTGGCTGCAGGTTGTCAACACACAACTCCAGTGTGCGCAGGCCCTGGCTGACCAGGGTCTGTGAACCATTGAGTGCTGACACAAGTGGGTCCATTAGCATGGGTAGGTAGGGCAGCAGCGAGCTGAGACGCACAGGGACTGTCAGGCACAGCTCCACAAAGAGATCTTTCATGTGCTGTTTGTGTAGTCCACTCTGCAGCATGTTTAGGCCTGAGGGGAATATGGAAACAAGTCATATACACATAGGATAAGTTGGTGGCAATACAGTGGTTAGAGAAATGCTTACCCTGTAGCAAGTTAGGGAGCAATGGTAGGAACTCCTGGTAGAGAAGGTCATGACTACCTCCCCCAATGGAGCGGAAGAGGGCACGAAGAAGCAGGAAGTAGTTGTATGGCTCCTTGGCCGACTGGGCCAGCTCCATTGAGCTGTTGACAATCTTGTGCAGGTGGGGCTAAAAGACAGCACATGGCAGGAAACAGATACGTAGCACAGATTAAGAGCAACATAAAAGTTTCATTTCAAACATAACCAAAAAAAAAAATCACAGGTCAAGTATGTAAAGTATAAACCTGTATGCCAGTGTTTACATTTTATAATTTTCTTTTACGTGCCCAGTTATGTCCTGCTGCAAAGTTTAATGCATCAAGGATCAGAATTGTAGGGGGCATAGATAGTCTCTCTGCAACATATGACCTCTCTAAATCTGTTACCAAAGTTAAAATGTGCTGCCTTTTGCACCCAGACAGTTAAAAGTATAGCAGAGAAGTTCTTTCTCTACAGTCCACAATATTTGGTAAGATCACAGAACAGCAGCAAGCCCATCCTGGGAAGATCTTGAGACTAAAAATCTGTAAAATTTCACGTATAACTTCATTTTACCAATTAACCAATCAAATTAGCAAATGAAGCTGTTTACTGAATTCTGTAACAAAACAACAGAATCTGCCTTTAGAATGTTACCAAATTTTAAGCAATGCGTTATAGTGACTATAAGCAAACTTTTTGCTTTGAAAGTAGCTGCAATATGGTGGAACACACTGCACATAGCAGGAGAAGAAAAACAAGTGAGGGGTGGGGAAAAAAAAAAAAAAAAGATTCCAACTCTTTACAGTCCTGACCTTGAGCATCTGCTCATTCTCAGCTGCAAACAGGGACACTGAGCCAAAGACCAACTTGAAAAGTTTAAGGTAGAGGTTAGACAGCTCCACGTTGGACCCCATCTCTGGCAGTCGCTCCAAAAGGTACTCAACCAGGATGGTGGCAAACAGCGCAGATGTTGAAAGATTGGCCAAAAAGGAATTTGCCACAATCTGGACACAGAAGGGACATACAGCAGGCAAACCAAAGACAAAACCATTAACACGGTGCTATGCCCACAAATTAATTTCGGCATTAAACCATAATTTTTACGTTATATAGAAAATTACAGCTCAAACCCTAATGAACATAACATAAAACAGTAAAAAGTCATTACAGATAAAAACACTGATGATCGAACTGAAACCCTAATCCTTTTACAATAAATTATTGCATCTTCAGTATCTTACATGTAGGAAAAACAAATTACCTGCAGAGCATAGTTCTTAGAAATGCGTTCGACCATGTAAGGCACCGTAGTTTGAAAGATCTCCTTGAAGGTAAGAGGATTCATCATGGTGAACACACCAGCAAAGTGTTCCAGAACTTCTTTCTCCTCTTTCATCCGCACCGTCTGACAATTGGCCACGCGGATGTACGTCTGCCCATTGCCTGCTATCTGTACCTGCCAAGGGACAGGGGTTCCCATTAGCCAGTACTGCTCCTTTGGTACCAGAAGAACCACTTGACTCTGAAACCAGTCCTACCTGGTATATGTCCAGAGCCTGCATGGCATACTTGACCAGTTTGATATAGATCTGGGTCTCTTTTGGTTGCAATTGCTTGTTAGGGATGAACTGGGCCTCTGCAAATGAGACAAATACAGCTGGGGTCACACCTCAGGAGCAGAAAGACAGGAAATAAGTAACTGTGTGCATATCATGCTACCCACCTCCAGGAGCTTTACAGGAAGTGATACCCCAAGTGATGGTCTTCACTCCACACACCAGTGTCTTTACCAGGCTACGGCAGTCGGAAACCTGGAATGTCTGCTTGTCCTCTTTCTCTTTATCCCCCGGCCGGTCAAAAGAAGCAGCAGTAGTAGGGGCTGGCATGACGGGGGTGAGGGGTGTGGTAGGGGGCAGCGCAGGAGTGGCAGAAGTGGGTGTTGCACTAACACCTGTCAGCACCCCTGAGTCCATGACTCCCATCTCTGACTGGGGCTTACACTTCTTAAAAATGGTGATCAGCTGGTAGCGAGCAATGGTGTGGAACTTCAATACAAACACCTAAGGGAAACAGGACAGTTGTTAGACTCAATGCTGACCCGCATATTGCATCATCCCCCAACTAAAGACTCCTGTACCTCCAGCATCCGCATGAGGATGTCTCTGCCATTGCCATTCTCCTGTTCACTCTTAGACCGGATGCAGTCAACCAGATTGAGCAGCAGCTTGCACGACATTGTCTGAATATTACTGGGCAGCGATTCATCGTCAATATTTTTGGCGAAAAGCTGGACGGCAAGGGAGAGGTCGGTGAGAGGGAGATTCTGTCGAACGTGGTGCACAAGATCGGCCAGTGTGCTGTAAGCCAGCGGTCTGTCAGGGTAGGGGAATGAAAAATCAGTTAAGATCAGCTGATACCAAAGAACAGAGTAACAACTGTCCATCATTTCACAGGTCCATTGCTCACCCTGACATTTACTCTGCATAGGGACGCAAGATTCATTTTTGCTTCAATGCTTTTAACCACAAAAATGGGATGGGATATCAGTATTTAACTAGCACCTAAGTCACTGCTGCATCACAGACAATTTTACTTTTTATAAAACAAACTAACAAGAAAAATCTAAGCATAGCGCAAACTCTCTTTACCTTAGAGTCTCCCTTGCGGTATAGCCTGAGCCAATCAGTATGGACTCGTCAAACAACTTGTCCATAAAGGGGATGAATTCTGCAATAAATAATTAAATACAAAAATAGTAAATCACTGCTATAGTTCCCAGATGTCTATCCTAGTCATTTCATATATGCGTCTGAGCTAATGGGCGTGATGAATATAAGAATAACTGAATTAGTTGTGACAACATGCTGGCACTCAAACTATTCAATTGCAGCATCCCCACACAGAAGAGTCCAGCTCAAGTTGCTTCACTGGTTTGTGTGAGTGCTTCAGGAGATATACAGCATGTCTGAGCTATTAAGTGGTTGGAATTTGCTTTATCCCTGCGCAAGCATGTCAGGCTTAGATACGTACGGCTGCGCAAATCGGTGGTCAGAATGTGTTTGGCCGCGATCAGCAGCTCCTTGCGCAGGTGGGCGGTTTCTGAAGGACAGTTCGAGAGCAGCTGCAGCATGCCTTTCACCATCTGCTGGGAGTATTTCCCCACCAGGTCCTACAGGGAAATGAACACCTTTAGCACTGAACATAAAGAGGCTATAGGAGAAGCACATGGGCATGGAAGGAACTGGACATTGCACAGGACCAGAAGCTACCTGATATATTCGGATAATATAGGCCAGGAAAGAGAGTGTCTTGATCTGAGCTGCAATGAAATCCGCATACAGCTCCTTGTTGTACAGCTTGTGTTGCCTGCAATAACATTCAATGACAACAAGTGAGATTCTTGCACATTCAAGATCATTAAACTCCAAAAAAAGGCTATTTACTGTTTTGAAAAATTAAAATTCACTCTGAATCCACAAACACACAAATTGGAAGATAAAGTATGGCGATATGTAACTTATTACCATTTGCATGTTAGTCTGCACACACTCTACACAAACAGTGACACACATTCTTTCTCATTTAGACTCTCTCTCACACTCACACACACACACACTACATTTAGCTTTAAGTTTAAAAGTAATAAAGTTTGGTGATATAATTTGTGATTACTTTCTGCACATTGCCACAGCACGCTGTTGTCAGTGCCATTCATGTGTTCAAGCGCAGGAGCCAGTTGCTGTTATATGTGAGCAAATGAAAATGTGAAAATTAATTTTAAAAAATTGTACCTGACACACACACACACACACACACAGTGCCATGCACTTTAGTGATGTAAGCATAATGAAGTTTGGCTATACATCTTTTTTTTTTCTCTTTTCCTACAACTGGCACACGTATGACTCTCCACGACATTCGGCTGTTAGACAGCACAAACACTAATTACTAAATACAACCACTTAAATAGCAAAAGAGTTTTGGCAATTATATGATCTCTCATTACTTTTTGCCTTTCCACTGCTACATCTTTTTGACCCAGACTGTATTTTGACAGTCATGTGCATGCATCTGTAACTCTTTGTTCATCAAATGCACTGTTTACACAGTTATAAAGTCACTTTGAAGAAAGTGATATATATAAAAAAAAAATCAATAATTATAATGCAGGTCAACAACCAGGGGATAGGAGTCAGCAACAGGGCTTTCTAGGCATGAAGAGAATAGAACAGCGCACTCTCTCCCACTGAGCAGCTACTGGCGGCCAGGCCACCAGTCAGCACCTCTTCCCCATCCATCAGGATGTTTGCATATGGCTGCACATTCTGAGCGACCCAGTAAAGCCCTAGCAACTTGCTACACTTGACTGCATGTGTTCACCTCTGCTTTTTGAAATTCACTAACACTCAACGCAAGCATAATTTTAAAAAGTGCAAGCCATAGGATAATGTACAGCTCGCTCTCCTTGTGTACTTCTTTTCCACTCTTTTGAAAAACTGAGGACAGCATTGTTCATGATCACCACCTGTCAACACACTGGGTGACACTTTGGTGTGTAGTATAAATTGATGTTTTGGGCACCAAAAAAAAAAAAAAAAACTTCAATCAATCGATTGATCGATAAAGGATTGTATCATCAAAAAGTTTGTTGCTTAGAAGTTCATAAGATAGGGACCCCGCTGTATTACTTACTGCATAAGATTATTGATGCATATTGCATCATCAGGTACCATTATTCTGTGATGTGCTTTACAAATAACTACTGATATCACTTATTTAGGGAGAGAAAACAGACAAAAGCGCAATTTATTGAAAAGTATGAAGAAGAATTTCAGAAACTTACTTGGCCTGCGCAGAAACCTGAAGCATGATGGTATGCATAATCAGAGGGACAAACTCTGACACTACATTGTGGATGTTGAGCTTATACAGCTGAAGAAGAAAAACTATGGTCAAGGCTTTCAGAAGAGACATTTAACAACACAGTAATTACTCAACTTTTATATTATTAGAACCCAATTTATTGAACCTGAAATCAGTGCAGTTGTGACAACGTACTCACCTGGTACATGAGCACCACAATGATGGGCAACTCTGCTAGCACTTTTAGGGACAGGGATCCTCGAGGGATGATGGTGTGCTGAAAGGGCAGACAAGGTCAGGTTAATGTTACCCTCATCCTACGTTGAGCATCATATGAACGCATCCGACGGCATTCACAGGGATGTGGACTCACAGTGCGGGTCTCACTGTCCTCCCTCTCAGGTGCTGTCTTCACCACCACAGACGTGATCATGCCCACCATCTCAGGAGAAGGCACTGTGTTCTCAGGAATCACTTGGGGGGTTTCAAAGTAACGTGCCTGCATACAAAAAAAAAAAAAAAAACATCATTCGTGGGCTGACCTATCACTCACACCCTCAGATTTCTTACTAACCATTACAGCCTTCATCCTCACTCTGGCCCTAACTTACCACCACTTTTGGCAGCTCTTTATAAATCTGCTTCACAAAGTCCAGGAAGTGGTGAATCTAAAGGAAATAAAGAAAAAAAAATCAAATTAAAAAAATAAAATAGTGCTGGTGCGGCCATTAGCTGTAGAAAATTACACAAGTCCATGTTTGTTATAATTGTAATAATATTATTAAAATCGTAACAATATCACTATAGAGAAGTAAAAAAATAAATGTATTCACAATAAAATGAAAGATACAAAGTCTCAGGAAAATAAAGGAAATTATTACTTCTTGAGTGATCGGGGGCCGAAACTGTTTGTGCAATTCGATGATGATCCGTAAACATATGAGGACGTTCTCTTCATTCTCAATCTGAAATGACAGGTTTACACTGAGACAGCTTGCGGAGGTTCACATCCCACGAGCCCCATGGAAACGGCAGTGTAGCTGGGCTGACCTCCAGGAAGCGAAACATGACTGACAGGATGTTTTTCGTATGAGGCCGCAAGTGCTCGTTGGTGGGGATGCGGTGGATGATTTCGAGGACGAGTTTTCTCAATTGCTGCAACACAAAAAAATTATGTATTCATTTGACACAGCAAAACAGCGCACACAACTATTTTGTGCATATTTTTATACAGAAAGTAATGATACAGTAGAGAATCATTCAAACTTAAGAAAACTGTCAAGTGAGTTCTAAATGTTAAAGCAAGCCTCTTGACTTGTTTGTGCTCTTCAGTTCACACCTGAGTAAAACACTATTCACACACCTGTGCAGGCTTCTCCTGCAGGAACTGAACCTCTCCACCCTGAAGGAAGGTGAGGAAACGAGGGATGATGTGCTCTAGAAAAGTGGAGTACTGGGGCGAGGAAGTCACATTCTGGGACAAAAACAAACAAACAAACAGGGATTACACGAGTACGCTCTCTTTTTAATGCTCGCTGAAAAAAAAAAGGTGTTATTTACCTCAAAGTTCTCGCTGACCTCCTGCATCATCTTCAGCTTGGTTTCATCAGCTGTGTGCAGAGGAGCAGTAGAGCGGTCGAGTAAATAAATGTGCGATCTGAATTAGAAGCCCTTCACAGCGAGCTGTTATTTCCACAGAAGCCCTCAGATCTTATCAGTTGTACTTTCATAGTCCAGATGCTTAGGTACAGTCTCTCTTTCTCACACACACACACACACACACACACACACACACACACACAGAGAGAGAGAGTACCTTTAACTGGACTAAAGCATTTTGTTTTCATCACTTTGCTTCTGCAGCACTTATTCACGTTATAATAAACAAAATATTTTCAGACCTATACTGCAACAATGGTGGAGGCCAGAAATTGGTGATTTTCGTGTGCAGCTACAATTGAAACATAAGGCAATTGTTTTTCCCCCTGAAACACAATCGATTTACACAAAGAGGGGTGCGAGAACGCAGGAACGCAGTCTCACGTGTGTTGTTGTCTGTAAGAGCCGCCACGAACTGCAGGTACTTCTTCATGAGAGTGGTCTGGTCCACCACCGTGGGGTTGGAAGCGGGGGGAGCGAAGGCCATGACTCCGGCTGGGGCGTTCAAGCTGACACCGCGTATGACTCGGCGGCCTCACGGGGACCTCGGCCACTGCAGGACATCAACGCGGGCTTTTATTCCATCTGCAGCCACTCCTTCACACCATGCATCCAAAACTGTCACCTTCCATTACTGTGGCACCACAAGGTAGTGGGGTTGCATGCTGAGAAAATGTGCCAAGCCTGCTTGATGTTTCAACCATCAGAAGGACCCACTTTGAAATTACGCTTATTATTTGCACATTCCTCTACATTTAACTTTTTTTTTTATTTTATTTTAAATGACAAGATCGCTGGGTTGGAGATCCACCCGTGCTAATGCCATAGCTACTTTGTGGATGCTTATAAATCATAAACCTCTGCCAAAATAAAGTAACTGCAACCGCTGGCACTGTGGGTAAACACTGCAACGAGCTTTTAATGTTAAAACGCAGTCGGATCGGTGTTGATACCGTGCATATAAATGCACAAAAATAATAATAATAAACACCTAAAAGTTGAGGCAATAACAAGACTGTGCGGCGTCAGATCCTGGTGGCGCGAAACAAAGACGGGAACGCGCCTGAGCCCGGCTGCACTTCACGGTCACGTCTCAAGCATGCAAGCAAGCAAACACAGCGAAAGCTGCACAAAGTGTTCGCGTGACAGGTTTAAACCCTGCACTTGCAGTCATACTCGCATAAAAATAAGTCGCCTTCCAAAATATAACGTTATTGCTAAAGCCCACCGCATTTTCACACGCACGGCTTGGCTCTCAGGAAAACGGTCAGTTAACATTAGCGTAGCAGCCTTATATATTGCGAACCCAAATTAGGCGCTTTCGCAAGATACATTAAGAAAAATAACATAAACTGAGACGAAAAATGAACATGCACACTAGTTAATTTAAAATAAGAACCACTGCATGACTGACCAACCTACATGAAGGCGCTCCACACCAACTTCCGCTTGAAGGCCTAGCGGACCGGTTATTACATATTCATTATATCAAATCGCTCTCGCACTTTTTTCAAATTTAATACAAATTTACATGCTTATAAATTGCAGAGTTAATAGTATGTGATTATTGGTACATTTTTCCAGACATTTTTACAAATATAAATCACTATAGTACATTTTCCATAACATAATTTTAAAAGGTTATCATACAGGCGGAAGGATATTTGCTTTTATGTGCAGTAGTTAGACCATCAAAAACGATGGTGTTCAAACGCTGTCGTCATAAGCAGGCGACCAGAGTCGATCAATGATGTTTTTTATGAATGCAAAATACAGGATAACAATACAGGCAATAAGAATGCAAAATGCATAAGAATAGAATATTTACATAAAGAAAAGTATAACTATATATTTATAAAAAAAGGTAAGCGGGATACTTGGCCAATGATGATGGGCGCCACACACTGCGGCGTTCAACGTATTTCCTGTCATATCTCAGCCAGTCTGTAAATTTCCTGTCTCGAATGCATCCCACAGTTGTGCACTTAAAGATCAATCATGGTAAGTACTTTTCCCTTTACTTTTGTTATTCAGTGCTAACGTTATGAGTTTAAATAGCGCGTTTTTTTTTTTTTTGTTTAAATTTCCAAAAAACTGGGATGCGCTGTAAGGGGGCGTTGTTGTGTCCCACAGTGTAAAGATGGAGAAACAAGGCTTTGCGAAGCAGTGAGGTTTGCACACAACTGTGTTACAAAATTGTTCGTTACTCGATAGTTAAAGCTGCTCATGGCAGTTTAACCCGTAGCAGAAGACACGTCGTCTCTCAGTAAATAAAGTTAAAGCAAATAGGAGCCCAGTCATCTCCTGCCTATTGGCATAAACGCCTGGAAAGGCGAAGAATAATGTATGACACTTTTTCCCACTTTATAAAATGTGCAACTCAAATAAACTTCTTGTCACTATAAATTGTCTTTCTGTGTTTTTCCAGAAGCAGGATGAAATAGAGAAATTTGCTGTTCTTGTTACGGGGGTGCTCGTGCAACATCTGATCATGACATACATATGTTAGGAATAATATTAAACAATAATCACTGCTCCGCTCTCCATTTCATAAGATTCCATAGTTTTGCAATTAATATCAACATTGCAACAACCATAACTTTCACCAGTTATGTGCTCATGAGATCACCAGCCCAAACCATATTATATAACTGATACCCATCATGAGCCAAATGTACACTGCCCGGCCAAAAAAAGTCACCACCTGGATTTAACTTAGTGTTATGATCTGGGGTTGCTTCAGTTGCTCAGGTCTAGGTTCAGCAAGGTTATGTGCACAAAAAATGAGGTGAGCTAACTACCTGAATATACTGAATGACCAGGTTTTTCCATCAGTGGATTTTTATTCCAAGATGACAATGCCAGGATTCATGGGGCTCAAATTGTGAAAGAGTGCTTCAGGGAGCATGAGAGAGGCATCATTTTTACACATGGCTTGGCCACCACAGAGTCCAGATCTTAACCCCATGCGCCGGAAAAGACTTTACGCGGCGGTCCGACTCTCCCATCGTCAATACAAGATCTTGGCGAAAAGTTAATGCAACTCTGGATGGAAGTAAATGTTGTGACACTGCATAAGCTTATCGAAATGATGCCACGGCGAATGCTTGCCAGAATCAAAGCTAAAGGGGCACCAACAAAATATTAGAGTGCGTGACCTTTTTTTTGGCCCGCCAGTGTAATTCATCTACTCATTAATCACAAACACTTACTGTTGTGCATCGAAAATCCCCTACAAACATCCAGCAGTTATACCAAGTGTACACCAAAACATTGCATCAAACCACACCAGTCATCCAAAACACACCTTAACACATTAAACATTAACATCCACCAATAGTCTGTTAACAGGCACCCCAAAAGCAAAAAACTCATGAAAATCCTCATAAAAGTTACAAAAGGCTTTTACTAACCAAATCAAACACCCACCACATCAAAAAAAAAAAAATCAGACTCAAACATTTACACATTAACACAAAAAAAACACCCCATCTGACATAAAGTGGAACATATGGCCACAATAGATAACTGCTATTCACAACAAGGGATTAAATTATATTTCAGATTAAAACCCATTTATTAGTGCCTTTCATTTTATGTCTATGATATTGAATCTCTGTCTGTTTGTCCTTTATGCACACCTTTATTTTTCAAGACTCAGAAACGTGGAAAATGATGCACAGCTGGTAAGTAAAATTTCAGTGTTTTTTCATATAGAAAGTAGTTTATTCTTATATTGAGTATACTTGAACATAAATAAAAGTATTATGTTGGACAAAGTTTTCAGCTAAACAAAGGACAATGCTATCGTCTAGATAAGCACCAGAAAGTGATTCACACAAATTATACATATTTCTTTTTTCCCTAGGAATCCCATCACATTTATCTGCTTGTGAGAGTTGAAAATCCTACTTTTTGGTCTGTTTCACACGGACAAGAATCTGCAAAAACCAATGCCAAGGCTCAACAAGACTGTCATCTTGGCCCTTCTCATTGCCTCTAGCACCGTGTTCCTTTTGTTTCAGTTGTATTACTACAGACACTACATATCAAAGGTGAGAGATCAACCGTTGTTTTTCCACTAAAACGTCTTAATGTGTTGTAATCTTGTTTACACTTTTCATTTATTTTCATTAAATTCTTTCTAGTGGAGATTGGGAAGGGGTTGCGATCACAGTTAAACCTCACAGCTTTATTGTAAATGTATTTTTTTAGCATGGAATATATCCCTCCAACAATAAGTACAGGCAACTGGAAAATGATGCGCAGCTGGTAAGTACAATGTCAGTATTTATGTTTATATGATTTTACAGTAACTGGGGGAGGGGCTATCCTCAAATTCATATTTCCTTTTGCAAGAAATGCAACACAATGCCTCTTAAATTCAGTTCAGTTCAGTGCTACTCTTTGAATTGTTTTATGCTTTTCATTTACCTGCGTTTTACTGTCTTGTGGGACGCATGGTAGCAGGTAGTGAAGAAGTTCCTCGGGCTGGTGTCCAGGTACAACCTGCCCGTCTTCTTGATCGACACCACCGTACTGGGCAACCTTTCTCAGCACACAGCAAGTTCCAAGGAGCACCATTCTGGACAGTCCCGCTGCACGTTCCTCTGCACTCGCAGGGAGTTCACCACCTTTGCAGTATTTGCAAAGTTATGGAAATATGATGTAAGAAATTATTCTGCTCTTTTTTTAGACAATCAAAACATTTTTTTCTTTCAACTTTTCTTTCCTGTGTACAGTGTTTATTTGGTGTTACCCACAGTGTGTACAAATTTTCCGCAATGGTCTATTCACATTTATGCAAAATACAGTTTCTAAAATATTATACTAAATTAGAAAAGTATCAAATTGTTGGCTACCAAATTAAGAATACTTTAACAAGTTTGTCTCATGCAATGCTAAATATAGTGTAAATACTGTATATAAATCCCATGTAATGGCGTTTTCTAGACAAGCCTTGCTCAGGTTGCTGCAGAACATGGGCTGGAGCTGCTCGAGGTACGAGGCAAAGACCCTCGCTTAATGGGCTTGGACAATCTTTCTGGGACAATGATTCCTCTGCACTTACTATTCCACTCGAAAAGCCACGTTGTCCACCTGGTGGTCTTCTATGAGCGCAGTGGGAATTACCTATGGCATGGCCCACTGCGCCTGAAGGCCAGCACAGACAGAAAACTTATTCCCTTCCAGAAGCTTGAGTTTGGACGTCAGTCTGGAGCTTTTGACCGGTGAGCTTATGCTGGACTTTTGTGTTTCATCAACCATAGCAAGATGTTTCTGTTTATTCACTCAAGCCTTTATTTAAGAATATTTTTTCAATTATGAAAAGATTTGCAGAAAACACGATATATAACGTGCACTTCATCTTTTTCCTAGACCAGAGCTAATACTGAGTTCAGTGGATGGACTGAACGTCTGGATCCCCAAGAACATTTCCCGTTTCCTTAGCGAATGCAGCCATGCTCGCTTTTTGGAGTGCCGATACAGGGATGCGCGCACTTTCTATCAGGTTCGTGCCTGTATTTGTAAACTTGTTTGTCTTTATCATCTGTTCAGCTTTTAACCAAAACAGAAATCTGTAATTCATGAACCTTGTAGGTACCTTAATACAAACTTTACAAATGTAAAACTAAAATTAAGTGTATTAACCATTGCCATAACGTCCTACATTTAAGTTAACTTAGTTTATTCAGTTTTGCCAATTTTAAGACGGAAGAACAGTTTTATGGGTGGCACAGTAGCGCTGCAGGTAAAACTGCCGAGGCTTCTCTGGAGCAGGAATGTAGCTCGGTCTGGGTGAAGGTTCCATGTTCTCCCAGTGTCTGTGGGAGTTTCCTCCCACAGTCCAAAGACAAGTTTCAGGTGAATTGGTCACTCTGAACTGCCAGTGTTGTGTGCCATGTGTGGCCATCCTGCGATAAACTGGTTTCCCATCCAAGGTGTAAACGTCTAGCCACGCACCCACTGATGCTCCAGAGCACTGACAAGCACAAGCTCTAAAGAAAAGTCATTGAAAATTATTACAACAAATACTCTTAAATCTCTTAAAATTGGATACAAAGGTTGGAGAAACATTTTTTCTTGTTTTAAGGGTTTCCCCCTTGATCCCCCAGCTATACCCAGATGATACTTCCCCAGAGGCCATGGACTTTAGAATGAAGGCCAAGAGTCTGCTCGCTCTAGTAGCACAAACCCTCACCGGCCTTGGGATTCCCTTTTGGCTGAGCAGTGGCACCTGTTTAGGTGATGGGGGTAGGGGGGGATACCTTAACATTAATACTGTACTGTAGAGGCAATGGGATGCGAGTAACTTCCCCCAAACTTTTACAAACAGTTTAATTGTATTTTCTGCTGTTATTCTTTAACTTTGAATACTAATTTTTTTGTTCATTTCATTTTCTGAGTTGAGTTTAATTTAGAAGCTGATGCTATTTATCAAAGTGTCTTTTTATTCCTTATCCCTTACTTTTATGCATTTAAAATGTCTGTGTTTTAGTTGCCTTTTTCTGTAGGTTTTTGATTTGATTTTGATTATTTGATATTGTCTCGGTGTGAAATTGCAGATTTTATTCTTCTTGATTTAATTAAACTTGCATTTGTTTCTTGTAGGCTGGTTTCGGCAGTGCAGCTTAATATCGTACAGCAAAGATGTTGATCTGGGTATCTGGATTAAGGACTACAAGCCTGACATCATCCCAGCTTTCCAGAAGGCGGGTTTGCCTCTGAAGCATAAATTTGGGAAAGTATGTCTCACATCACAAAATAATTTTCGAGTAGCTGACTGAAAATATTACAGGGAATCCGATGGAATTTGTTATAGAATTGAACATTTTAGTGATAGTTAGCTCATGTCAGTTACACTGTGCATGTATTAACAAGTCTGTCTGCAGTATTTACAGTTAGTGGGAATTATGATGGTGTAGAATGAGAAAAAGATAATTGGCATTGTGTAAATTGAGGAATGGAGATGCAAGATGGAATGGAACCTCACTTCCTCACCCGAATGAATGTTTCTCCTCAAGTGTTTTGTAATTACGGTTCTTAAATTCAGATTTTATTTTAAAATATATCTCTGCCTCAGTAAAGGTGATGGTACTGGCACGGCTGTGCAGAGGTTTACAGAAGTTGCTTACGGTCACAGGATCTGGCTTAACATCCTTAACATAAATGATTAAATGGGTCAATAGGATCCTCTTGTGGCTCCAGAGCAGCGTGAATTCAGCCACACCCGTGCTGGAGACGATTCCACGGGGTTCTTTCTTCGTGGTGGCTTGTCAGCTCCAACCTTTTCGCACTGCATTCCAGTTCCAGTTCATCTCAAAGCTGCTCTGTTGGCTGTGGAGATGGGACACTACAGGTTATTGTAGAAAAGTGAGGGCGCTGTCACATTTGCGGGACTGTAGCGTGCAAAAGGCTGGCCATGCTTATTATCATATGAAAAGGTACTCGAACCATTTTGAAGTCACCCTTCATTTTTTAATTTACCACTGAAAGGTTTTTGGCTGTTTTGCCTTAGTAACTTAGCTACTGATTTTTCAAAGTGTTCAGTTCATTTTCAATCATCCTGCATAAATGGCCAAGTTAGAGAAAAAAAGGCTGGTGAGAGTACATTGCAGAGTGTGTAAATATTCTTTAGGAATTATTCTTTATTTTGCCTTTTTGCAAATCAACGTAGTGTCAGTTTTGCACTTTAAATGGGTTCTTAAACTATTTATCCCCTAAATTATTAGTACTGGAGCAATTTCAGTTGTGCAGTTTATCCAAGGGTACTGCAGCAACACATAGGACATGAGCTGCTCCTGGTGCTTAGTTCAGAATTTCAAAATAAATTCCAGTTATATTGCCTGACTTGATCATGGAAGTTTAAAATGTTTGTTTTTTGTGTTATTACGTCAGGTTGACAACATTACTCTTGAACTGTGTTAATATAGCCAAGGAATTATGTGGATAGAGGTGCTCACCGTGTTAAATGCCAGA
Organism: Heterotis niloticus; assembly: GCA_018136845.1. Classification (NCBI taxonomy): domain Eukaryota; kingdom Metazoa; phylum Chordata; class Actinopteri; order Osteoglossiformes; family Osteoglossidae; genus Heterotis; species Heterotis niloticus. The sequence continues at coordinate 23,458,214 of CM030896.1, forward strand.
TTTTCTCAGCTGTCACACAGAGTGCTGGACTAATGTTGGACTGTCTGCCTATAGGTGGAAGACAGCCTTGAGCTCTCCTTCCAAGGCCTGGATGTGAAGGTGGACTTATTCTTCTTCTATGAGGAGGGTGACATTGTATGGAATGGAGGGACACAGGCTAAGAGTGGCAAGAAATTCAAGTGCGTAATAAATATATTTCTGTATTCAAAATGGTGTTGGACATATTGTGGCGTACTGTGCCTTTAAGAAGATTTTTCCTTTGGTGCCAGTAATGGTCCTTGCTCCCGGCAGGTATGTATTTCCAAGGTTCAGCCTGTGCTGGACGGAACTGATGGAACTCAAGGTCCGGGTTCCTTGTGAGACACTGGACTACATAGAGGCCAACTACGGTCAGAACTGGAATATTCCAGTGAAATCGTGGGACTGGAAGAGCTCACCTTCTAACGTGCAGGAGAATGGGGCATGGCCAGTGAGAGAATGGAGTGAGGTCATCCGGGTATACTAAACCATAAAGGAGCATCAGACAGAATGTTGTCAGAATCTCTCAAATACTGTACTGCAAGTATGAATTAATATTAACCTCAAAATATTCATAGATCAACATGTCTGGACACTTTTTTTGTTGTATTGCAAAGGTATTTATATAATTCACTGTATGTATTGTGTCTTAAGTCAAATGTTCCTTAACATTATTTTACATATAGAACTGTGATCATTTTCAGACTGGAAAATATGTGAGCATGTTTTTGGGATTTCTGGTAATCTGCTTAAACTTCCACATGATATCACAGATAAGCGGGACAGTAACTGCATTATTGTTAGGGAGCAGGTGCCAGTCAGCTGTGTGGCACAGTTCTCAGTTTCAAACCTTGTGCAGGCTTTAAGTTCTCTTGCCGGTTTTGAAGGTTAAACAGCAGCCAAACAAGACACTGGCATTTTAGTTGAACCAGTAGTCAAGCAGACTGGAGCCAATTGCCAGTTGCATCATTTCCAAATTTGTGTTATTGCAGGGTTTGCCACTGTGGGGATTCACTGTAGTTACTGTGCTGGGAACCTGGTGATGCATTTGATCATAAGTTTTGAACTGAAAAACAGCAAAATACAACTGTGTTGATATTTAACAACATGTTGCAACAGTAGTTTTGTACAAGCTTTATTTACAACTTGATTACTGTACATTTTTGGAGCAAGGAAGCACATTGTATCAAACGTTGAAGTACAAACAGACCACCTACTCATTTTTATGAAACTTCACTTCTTGTTCACGCATACAGTATGTACATATTGTACGCAAGCAATACAAAACTTGGAGAGCAAATGGAGAGTATAGCTTGCAACTTCAAAAAAAAAAACAAAAAAAACTTGGATATCAGAAATGCTCCTACTGCTTCACAACATTTTAATGGACGGCCATTTTATACTCTGGCTATTTGATCTTAAAAGGGATGGTTGAAGGGGGGGGGTGACCTTTTTTGAAATCTGCATCTGACTTTTGTGCCAAGTCACACCATTCTAACAAACTAACTACTCGTAACTGTAAGCAACAATGCGTCATAATTTAACGTTTTCCTGTAGTTATATGCAATGTGTGCCAGTTGCTTATCATTTAAGAGGAAAACTATTTGCTCTAACAGAGTTCACAGGCAGCAGCGATGGCATTGTCTCTTAAGAATTTGATGCGGTTTCTTTCAGTGCTTCAGAATCAGTAATGATGAACTGTGCTTCAGCACGTCAGACTTTAAATACTTTAAATGCTTTGAATACACAATGCATCCTAAAATCATAATTCTCTAACCCTTCTCCTAACCCTTCTCTCACTGACTGACATGTTAAGATAGACAGTACGCCTACACTGACTCTTGCACAAACAAGGAAACTCAAGGTGATCCTGACAAAGACTCTGACACAACATGATCTTAGTTATAATGCTTCTCTCTCCTTTTGCAAGATAGCCAGCAGTTAGTAAATGTGTTACAAAAATAGAATGTACAGTATGTGGACTCTTAATACAGCTTGATTAATAAAAAATAAAAGGCATGCCTTTACAAAAGTCATAAACAATGACAATTTGTCAATTTCAAAAGAAGGTATTGCTTATAAAGTTTAACACGCAAAAAATGTGTAAATAGAGCATACAGAATGCTTGGACTGATCTAAATTCAAAACATTCGTGAGGAATTAGGAGGGGGGGGAAAAAATACAAGTCAAATGTTTTCTGGTAGGCAGCAAACGCAAGCTTAAAAATCCACATCACTAAACTCCTTTCACCTTTCTGGCAAGACCAAAACCAAAAAATAAAGAAATAAATGAGAATATAGTTACATGCATGTAAGGACAGTTATAAATTGTCATTTCCTTAAAGCACCGCAAGTCCCTAAGAATAACATTTACCATGAAGTTTATGTTACTTGTAATCCAATTACTGCTGCATTTGAATTTACCATTTTTATTTCAATGAACACAGCTAATCAAAACTTGGTAAAAAAAAAAAAAAAAAAAAAAAAAAAGGACACAAAAATAAAAAATGACCTTTGCACTGCAAGTGGCTGTATTGTGTGAAAACAATGCGCAAGTTGTGAAAAGTAAGCAAGCACATCGATGAAGGGCGTTGCCTTGGTACGGTCTCCTCTCCCCGAGACCTCTGCCTACTTGGGACACTGATTCTAGCGAGCCTTTTCGATTTTATTTTCAGCTTCAACCCAAAAAGTCATGCAAGTGGCATGTCATGCTACCACCGACCCTGCCAGGTATCATGCAATCACATCGCTGCAGAGGAGAGGAGAAAAGACAAGAGACTCCATTAAAGAAAGCACCATAAGTTGGAAATAGCTGCTTAGCTCAGCACTGTAGTGTTAACTGTAAAGCACAACCTGAACCATCTGCATATCATTAAAATGTGGGCAAAATAAGCGATTCATCAAGCAGTTAAAGTTTGTAGGAAAAGGGAAAGACAGAGGAGATCCAAGACGGGGGAAGTGAAACAAAGGTGCTCTTTAAAAATAAAGGAAGAAGCATAACTATGGATGTGAATAACAAGAACCAAAGATCACATGTAAGTAGCTGAATGAACACCAAAACGTAGCACAAACAGCAACCAGTGTTTTTCCTGATTTAAATTGTAGTGTATATTTCATCCGTGAGTTTGCTCCTCTCAAAGTGACCAAGAGCGGTGAACAAGCAAGTGCAGTTGACACAAGTGACAATGAAAAGAAAGCAAATCAAAAAGCACGAAAGGCAGCTTGTTCATACCCATCTGAAATAAGTTATTTGGCAAGACAGGAAAAGAAAACTTACAGACGAATCAACTGGGAAAAATTTAAAAATAAAAAAAAAAGCCATTCATCTGCTGTCCCCTCGTGGATTTCTGTAGTAGTACAAAGGGCCTGTGTGGGATGCCTCTCTAGCTAAGGGCTTTGGTTGCTCAACGTAGCGCTGGCATCCATAATGACAAAAGCCAGAACTAAGACCAGCAATGCCAGAAATACTTTAAAATGTCAAAACAGGAAACTTATTAGCTTTCTACAGACACCTATTTATCAGTGTGAGGCAAACGTTTGAATAAATATTATACCAGGAGGAATGTTTTTGAAAAGCACTAGGGTAACGTTTAAGGCTATTTTGAGACATTCGGATTCCACAGCGTAGGTACAGAAAATGTTTCAGGATAAATCGTTTAATTATGCATTTAAAAAGACCTCCAGCTTCTGTTATGCTAGCACTGTTTATAAGACAATCTGCCTTCAAACTACTCTCTGGTAGTTATAGCAGCATGCTTCACACAAATAAATATGCTACTGAAGTCATCTAAAGCAAAATATGCCAGTATATTTCTACAATGCCTTACAGGCTATTTTAGTTTTTGACCTTGGGATTTTAAGCAAAGATATTCAACATAATAAATAATCCTGATAATGGAAGCACTTGAAATTTTTACAAAACATGTATAAAATAAACCTGGTGATAAAATTTTAACTGAGAAATTCTTATTTTGCAATTTGAACTAAAAAGGCACAGACATTCCTTTGTAGAATAATACTTCCTATTTAAACATAATGGAAACAAGAGGACAACATGTGTTCAAAGCTGTCCATAAATACCAATTACAATACTTTTTTCATCTTTATACATCACAAGCAATCATCTAGAAATTCTCTATTCTGTACTTTAAGCAGCCACAAAAACCTTAAATGTGAGTTAAAATAAACCTTTAAAACACTTCAGGGCCCGAAAATGCACATATTTTTAAAATTTGCAGTTTGTATGCCCATTAGGTATGTACTGTAATACTTCCTTGACATATAAGCTTCTATCTTGTGTAACAAATGCATAACTAAAGGATTTTAGAAAGTAAAAGTGACCTATGTTCAAACTGTAATTTTTCACAGCAACTTATGTAACCAAATAAAATAACTGACGGCTGGCACCTCTACTTATATCTCCTTTGGTAAGCAAAAAAAAAAAAAAAAAAAAACCCAAACGAAAAAAATCCATAAAATAAGTAAAAAGTAAGCATTTAGTGTTAGTAAAATTAAGATAAACCTAAAATAATACAAGGTTTTTGTTCTGAAATACTGCACTATCACATAAGGTCTGAACTGCTGGTATAACACCTTTCAAATGCCTGGTAGGCGTCCATGTCTCTACCTTGCTGTAGCAGGCTGGACATGTCCTGGGTACGAGCGCCTTGTACTTGTGGCTTGTCGCTGCCGAGCCAGAAAAGACTGGCCTGAGCCAGTACCGGCAAGCCTGTCTTCCGCTGCCTTCTTCTGTAAAGTCATACCCTGGAGAAACAGATATCATCCACCATCATATGGCTTACATCTCCATCTTAACTATGCCAACAGTTTAACATTTAATAATCTGTCCAAATTGACAAAAGCTATAATCAACATGAACTACTGAAAAAATATTTTACAGATATAAAAATCAAAAACTTAAGAATTTTCATTTTCCACAGTAAATAGCAACATAAATATGTATAGAATTTTTTCCAGTGACAGCTTCAAGAGTTTACTCACCATGTTGTACCAAGCAGAAACAATCAACCTCTCTTCATGATCTCGCTGAGTTTTTGTCTTTTCATAGTCTTTCTGTGTAGAAGAAGTACAGCAACAGGTCTTTTTACAAACAGTGATGTTCAACCAACCAATTCAACTCAGTTACTTTCTCTACAGCACCTTTCTTAAAAGGGTGTACTATGTGCAGTACAGGTTTCCAAAAGAACCCTTTATGTCCCAGACACTACAAAGTCTCTGCTAGTGGACCTGGTGGAGCCTTGATTATGGTGTCCTGAATTCCTTAAAGTAACTTGCCACCATTTGCTCTTTTGTGCATTTTTACAAACACACAAAGTATGTAAATTATGCAAAACACACTGCTACTACACCAGTGAAAATTACAGTATGCACTGCATATGAAATTCCAGAAGTTACTTTCTTGTCTTAATCCAGAGAGCAGTATTATACAGACGGTCCTCGAGTTACGATGGTCCGACTTACGATTTTTTAACTTTACGATTGTGCAATAGTGATACACATTCAGGAGAAACCGTACTTTGAACTTTGATTTCCCCCCCGGGCAAGCAATATGCGTTAGGATAGTCGCATGATGCTGGGCAACAGCAGCAATCCGCATCTCCCAGTCTGCCACGTGGTCACTAATGTATACAACCGACACTCTACGGTGTTCTGTGTTGTCACCTTTTTTTTTGGATACCCCCTGTATCTACGTTGTGTTTTGTGCATCCATCATGCCCATCTGTGTCTCTGTGCTACTGATGAGAAGAAGAAGAGGAAGGCAATTACTCGAGGATAAACTCGAGATAACTGCCCAGCATGTAGGCAGCAAGCCCCTAATGGTCGTAATGATGTTTAAGGTAGGCCAGGCTAAGCTATGATTTTCAGTAGGTTAGGTGTATTAAATGCATTTTCAACAATATTTTCAACCTAAGATGGGTTTATCAGAATGTAACCCCATCATAAGTTGGGGAACGTCTGTAAAACCAATACGTCTTATAACTTAAAAATATACTTTGAACATTGTACTCCATTTTATATTTAGCTTTTACAATTGTACCAAGATTGCCCTTATCTTTACCTCCAAAGAATGCAGCATTCGTTCTCTCTCTTGTAACTGATTCTTCAAAGCTTGAACCTCTGGTGCAGACCCCTGATTTTGTTTAGGATCAAGAGTTCGGATTACCTAAAAAAAAAAAAATAATAATAAATAAAAACAGATAAATTTGAAAAACTTTGGAAAGAAAACTACCCTGCTACTCTGTTATATAAATGTATTCAAATATTTTTAAGTTAATTTTTGAAACTTCCACAAAACCTGTCAGTGTTCAGAGCTCCTCCGACCTCTCTTTAATCCAATGGAAGATCAACTTAGTAGTTGAACAAATCTGCCTGTCATCATCCTTGGAAAAGTATGTGCTGTTAAGCATCCAAAAGTAACTATACTTGCTGAAATTTAAGCAATTACCCTGAATAAATCTATTCTACATTAGCACCACAATTTAAAGGAAGCCAAACTTGTTTGTGTTATGTGTTCATGTTATTGGACAAGGGAATTCGGGGGAACTACAATGCTGCTCACTGTACAGGACAAGGGGTGAGCAGCAGGGTGTCAAGAGTCACTGATAAGACCATTTTTAACTTGATGTAGGAAACACTGGAACATCATGTAATGTTGAAGTTTAATCCCGGAGAGGACAGTTAGTGAATACTGTAAATCCAGATTTTAGTGTAAATTGGAAAAACCACCGTTCCTAGTAATAATGCACTTAAAAAAAGTCCTCCCCCAGCATAGAATCACCAGTTTCTTACATTTAAAACAAAGCTATCACCAATATGAGAGATGGATGTTAAGGAAATCTGACACCAAACACACAGTTCCATCAGAAATTGGACACAAATTCTATCTTCTTGTTTCTAACAAAAAGATCTTTTACGTGACGCCATCCCCTTCTGAAACATGACCCCTGCATGTGTACAGGCTGTGTATTCAAAGCATAGTCTGTCTCACTACTGTTACACAGAGAATTTTCCGCAGTGGTTAACCTTAGGTGTTAAAAATAATAAAACTGTTAAATGAAATTTACAAACCAAGTTTAAATTTAATTAGATATGACATTTACATTCAATTATGTTAAACATACATATATTTAAATATGAATTAAAATTAGGACAGTGCTGGACAAAGTTATTCAAATCAGTAATGCAAAATTATTACTTTATACAACTAACTGAGAATTACAAGTGCTTCTGTTTAACAATCTATTTCTCTTCATATTGACATTCATACAGAATATGAACATTTTACTTACACTTTTGGCCTTCTCCAGGTACTTCTTGTATCGTTCTTCCATGAGTTTCATATCTTCATCTTTCTTTTTTAAGGCTTCCTCCAGCTCCTCAGCTTTAAGGGCTACAAAGAAAAGTAAAACTCTTTTCAACTAATTTCACAAATGTGGGGGTCATATTTCATACATGCATCCATCCATTCAGTTTTAGAAATCAGTACACTTGCCAGTGAACTTAGAAAGGGGTCTATTTAACTGGTCTGGTTGTAACTTAATTTATTTGTAATATACCACTACAGAAGACATTCACTTATGAACATTTCAGATAGAGACAAGTACCTTTGGACTGTGGGAGAAGACCATAGCATCTGAAAGAAACCAATACTCACATGTTGTCTGGTATTTAGCTTCCAAATCTTCTACTTGTGCATTTTTTTTCTGAAGCTCGGTGCTAACTTCCTGTAACTTCTCTCTGTTTCACAGAAAACAAAGCCTCATTAACTGGTACATATGCCGGTATTTTAACAGTTTTACTGTTAAAAGGCATATAAAATCTTATAAAAACAAACCAGTTACTCACAGATTTTCCTCACATTTCTTCTTCAGGATTATAAACTGCAAAAGATAAACATATATCTGTAACTCATAGTAAAATGCTAAAACAATGCTGACGTTTCACTCCTCTTGAGCATGCTTACAGTGGAAGGATAGCATAGGGAGACACTGGGTCATTTGTCAAACAGAAAATTTTCAATATAGGTTGAATAATGTTTCAATCTAGAGATTGAGCAGGGAAATGAAGTCAAAGGACTTAATCTTTTCATTCATGAAACGACTATGGAATGCGTTCATTAGTGTGTATCTGGTACTACTATGAGTATTGTAGAGTGTTACAGATAATCTACAATAGTTTCATACTATGTTTTGGCCTTTTAGGATCATGCAGCCAGCAGTATTGCTTTCTTCTATATACATGCACACATGCATGTACAGATGGATGCTTATTTACTGGAAAAATATGCACCCCATTTGTGACTGTGACAAGACAAGTGTAAGACATATACTGTCATATGCATTATTTTAAAGTGGATGACAGTGAGTTTGTGAATAAAAAAAAAAATTAAAAAAAATCACATTTGACACTTAAGAGGAATACATAATAATATAATGATGTCAACCTTAAAAACATAAATAGCATATTGTATCATTTTACCAGCTAGTAAAGAAAATGACCTTATAAATCCAGTTGTGTTCATTTATATCAGCTACAGATATACAGAAGGCCAATCCCTTTAGATTCAAGTAACAAAAATGTGTTCAGTGGCTTTCAAGCACAGGATTAGGCTAGGATTCTTGCTGTGAGCATACATACATCATCAGCCCTTGATCCTTGCTCCTGTAGTGTTTTCTGCAGCTCTTCTACCTGAGACTGTCCCTCAATTAGTCTCTGGTTGACAAGTCTGCAAATGTGAGAAATAATCAATGATCATAATGCAATGTGCTCAGAAAAACCTTTAACTCTCAACTACTTTATACTGTCAGCAGCATTTCCTGCACAAAAATGTGAGCAATCTCAGTCATGTGCCAGTCCTAATTATGTATCGGGTTCAAATTTTCCAGGGTCTTTCCCATAGTTAAAAGAAAATAATTTGCTAGTACTAGGTACTTATCATTTCTCAGGTACTGGGAATCAAAAAAAATTAATAGTACAGATAGCCCTTGACTTACAACTGGGTTAGGAACCAGCAACCACTTATTTGTGGCTGTACTATTATTGTTATACTGTCATCCTGGGTTAGAATATACTGCGTTATGGGACAGGAGACAAAAGAAGCACTTGCACAGGGTTATTGGTATCATTTCAGTTCTGTGAGATGTACAGTAAAGGGTGTTATAAATTAATCTGCTACATCTGGATGTTGCATGTCTGTCTGTCTGTGTGTACTCTCCCAAGAAGGTCAAACTTGCAGATGCCATGGAGAGCAACATGCGGACTGGTCGTAGTGATATACAAACAGTAGTAACATATAACATGTCACTAAAGTTTGTAATGCAGTGTGCGCGAGTGAGAAAGTGTCAGTGTCATGCTCAGGCAACTTCATCAGCATCACGTATGCTCTGCATGCGATGCAACTATGTCCTGTGTGTGATGCATCTACATGAGTGTTTCCACACCTTATTATAAACACTTAAGTGGAATTTGTTTCCAGTGAAAAATTTAGAGAAGTCAAAACAATCCATTATACTCAGTTCTACCGAAGAATTCATCGGTGTTGATGTAAACAGTAAAAATAACTATTGTGTTTAAAATTCTGGTAACAGGGAGTACTACTGTGCTACCTATAGTGGACCCTGCAATATCTTAATTTACATACACTGTAAAACACAACTGTATTTTATGATACAATATATATGTAAACGTTGAAAAGCAGACATGTACAGTGAAAATGAAGTAAAACAGTGTCGTCTTCCCATACCTGTTTTCTGTCTCCAGCTCATTCTTCCTACTGTTAGCATCCTCTAGCAGACTCTGAAGAAGGGCTATTTTCTCATTATCTGAACCCTCCTGGTTCAGCTTTAGCATCTTATTCTCAAGCTGTAGTCTGATTAGCCTCTCACTTTGTGGGGAAACAAAATGGACTTGAGCATACTTTTTTAACTTTGTAAGGCAGAGTGTGTCAAAATTTATAAAGTGTCTTTGAAGAATAGTGCATTTGTATTATACACTTATACCACCACCTTAAGTTAGTTCATGTTAGTTTAGTTAGATTCCGTAAAAAACAAGGATTAAATTTATTTTAAAAATCCAGCGTAAAACTCAAACAATGCAGTTACAATGGCATTCTATACCATAAACACACAATTTCATGCAGGGATACCCATATCCAAACAGGATACCCATTTATTTTATTATCCTTTAAAGTTAAGCAACATTCATGTCATTTAAAAATAGGTTGGAAAAAGTTATTACATACTATTTGAATAATGCAAGATTTTTGGGGCTTCCCAACTCTTACCGAATTTCAGGTGTGACAATTTCTGCTGCCAGAGAATCAGGTGCTTCACTGCATACTAATGGGACCAGACCTTCAAAAAACAGATAAAGACAGTTAAACCATTAGAATTTAAAGAAACTAATACCCAATTGGTATATAGGTTAAATCTACCAAAAAAGACTATTTGTATTCATTATTAATTTCCTGATAATAAACCACAAAGACTATTCTCAGAAAGAATTAACAACAGATTAAAGTCAGAAAACCATCTGTTTGACATAGTCATCTCAGAACTGAGCTGTGTGAAACCTGCAGTAAGCTGTCCCTCCTGTGCCTGGACACAGTGCAGTTCATCAATAGTCTCCTTCAGGGAGTCTCGCTCTGTTCGCAAACGCTGTAAAGAACACAATATCTTTGTTGTAATTCAGAAAGCAGAGAAAGTCTAACTGTATCCGCACAGACCAGAAAAACCTTACACCCCAGATTCATGGCAGTCATATCCTCTTTAAGGTTTCTTAAAGATATTTAAAGGGCTCTGTAAATACAACAATTAAATAAACAAACAAATGTTGATCAAAAAAGCAATTACAGCACAAGGAGGGTATTAAACTGTTGTTTTTTTAAAACTGTAACTACCGGGTAAGTACAAAATTGTCAAATTGTTTTCTAACAGAAAATTTGGAAGAATCATACATAAAATATAAAAAATAGCCATTACATCTTTTTCTTTTTGGAGTGAATCCACTTTTTCCTTGAGGCGCTTGTATTCAAACTCCATTTTGTCAGCCTTTTTGGACTCTTCAGACAGTCTATTTTGAAGCTCCACCACCTGTATAAACAGACAAAGATAAATCATATGCACAGCTCTTAAACAGACTGGAATTGTGATGTATTTGATAATGCTCACAGATCCTGCTCTCTGAAAATTATTGGTTTCTAAAAAGCTGTCCTTCAGATGGGTGTCCAGATAAAGAACATTAACCCTACTTTCTCAAAGTGAAAAAGTAAAAACCCATCCCTGAGTCACACAAACATAAGAATCACAATATTAAGATATGTACAGCAAAATTTATATTCAATCAATAAAATTGTGATGCATCAGTTGCCAAAATGTGATTGCTTGTGTTTTTTCCCCCATCACCTGTCTCTTATAAGTCTCCAGCTGTCCACGCACTGCATTGGCTTTCTTTAACTCTTCTTCTAAGCTGACTGTGTTTTTCATGTAAAGAGTGTTTTTCTCCTCCAGAAGCTTCACTTGTCTCCTTAAATCCCCCAAATCTTCTAGCTTCTTCTTGTAGGAATCCACCATACCCTCAAGTTTAGATACTTTATCAGAAGAGTGTCTGTTAAAAAAAAAAAAAAAAATCAACAGGTATACACAATGACATTGGAATCATACTGATATTGGCTGCAAACTGTTTAAATTATTTTTACTGGCATATTGTCGATGCTTAGATTTGACCAATAATTCAAACCAACATTCAATAACACAATCATTGCATTCCAGATGAACAGAACATTTATGCAATGTTTAGTAAAAGAGAATAAGACAGTTCTTGTACAGGAAAAATATGCACCTTGGCCAAAAAAGAATGATACACAGAAAGTTACTGTTACTAAGTGGTGTTATTTCTTTATTATTGTATCATTTTACCCTTTTCCAATTTCCATTATTTCAAGCAATGTTAATTTTTTTCGATTTATAAGAAAGCACAATGTGTTATGTAACATTTAAGGCTACAGCTTTTACAAACCCTTCTTTATTTCAGGGTTGGGTAGCCATTCAAAGTATTTCAGCAGATGCTGTTTATTTTAACAATTAAACATGGTGTACAAAACTGAAATGTTACATTTGTCTGCAGTTCTCATCTAGCCAGATCTAGTCTCTATTTGATCAAAAGTTAACTGTAAATACTAATACAGCTTCAAACCGATCAGGTTAGGGAGGCCCTCTTTGAAGACAGATGTAGGAGTAACAAAATTAATTTCCTGTTGGGTCTCACAGCGATCCTTACAATGTCCATTTTTGTAACTAATAAAATGTCTCACCGGAGGATGTCAATTTCATCTTTTAATGACTGTGCTTCATCTGCCAGAGAAGTAAGCTCCTCATTCTGTCCTCGCAGCTCAAGGATCTCCTTTTCCAATTCCTCACAGCGTATCCTATAATCGTCCTTTGCTGCTTCTAACCTGAAAAGCAGAAAAATTTGTCTGATTAAAAAAAATTAAGCATACAATATTAGTGATACAACAGACACTCCAATACAGAGTAGATAGTAGAACAAAATCACAGAGTGCAGTCCGTTCATTGTGGAAATCAAAGACAATGGATACAAATGCAAGAAGGGAGGAATTTTCCCACTGAGAAGACACAAGAAAGCCTGCACCTTGCTGACAGCCTCACCCTACAGAAAATATCTTTTACAGTAAGTCACGTGTATCGACTGTTGCTGTACGGTTGCAGTATACAAGTTTAATTAGGTTAATCAACTTATTACCCAGCTCAAACTTCCACAAGAGTTTATAACAAGAAATGTCATACTCTCCTATCAAATTCAACATTGAGAGAAGTAAACAGTACAAATCTGGGGGTTGTTTCATAGCCTAAGGCCCAGAGATTGTAGGACAGACTCTGGACTGCCATGAGTCTGACCACGATTCAGCAGTTAATGACAATGGATGGACTGATGGAAAAATAAATAGGGCAAGTTTAACAGAAAAATGATAATACCTAAGACACAACTAATACAACTTTAACAAATCCTAAAAACATGAATGCTTGATGTGTTCTTCTGAGGCGATATTGGTGCAGTCTTCAGAATACTTTCAGAATAATGGCTCTCTTGCTGATGGCACTCTAGATCTAGAGAGTATGCAATTATATCACCTTTGTAGACAAGTATGGTAAGCAATGCTTCAGTCGCTTGCTAGAACACTGTCACTGGATTGTAGCCTGACTAAAGTCTAACAAAACATAGACAGTAGCACCTTGGAAGTACTCTAAAGGATTAAGCACAAGGGATAAGTGTCAAATTTTGTCTTGGCATTAAGATGATTGTAATCCAGACAAAATCTCTATGATTCACCAAGCTTATTCACGAAAAGTAAAGGAGCTCCCCAGACTGAAGCAGACAATTCAGTGACATATTCAGTCATCACTTGGACACAGGTACTTGCTAGTTTTTGGAAGGTAATGGCTACTATTTTGTGACAACTGATATTGTTGTGTTCAATCCTTGTTCAGTCAGACCCCTTATGTATGCTGGGTTACCTGCTACAGTCAAACTCTTAAACTGCTTTTATAGCTGCTGACATAATGAATTATACACTTCCAACCTTGTGACACCGTATGCAAAGGTCTTAAAAGTACAAAACTCGGGTACTGTTCTATGAGAGCTGAGAGCACTAATGCAACTTACATTAATTTTAATCTGCAATGAAGCAAAACAAAGTTAGTACTGAACATAACATTTACATTTTTTTAAACGCTAAAAACCATTACGTATTACAAGTAATCATAGTGAAATGGCTGTTTAATGGAAGTAATGACCAACGCTAACCAAGAAACAACTTTGCAGATGTTTTTTTGAAGCTTGAAGCTTTTAAAAGACTTGTACTGATGCATTGTTTATACCTGAACGTTTCCTCCTGGAGTTGGTCTAGCTGTGCCTGGAGCTGCAGGTGCCTTCTCCCTGCAGGGCTATTGAGGTCTTCAATTGAATCAGACTGATTTAGCCGTTCCACGAGGACCTGATTTTCTGCAAGCAGACTGCCTTTCTCCTCTTGCAGTGCTGCCACCTGTGGGAAAAGGACACAACGCAGTTGGGCTGGTGATAAAATGTTTAGAAAAACTTCACAGAAACCTAGTCACAAGGTATACAAAGAGTACAAGCTACATTTGAAAAAAGAAGAGCCATGAAAAATAGTGCACATAAAACATGAGTTTCAATGTAATCATGAGTGTGTTCCTTAAACTGAAATGATAGTCAATATGGCCTTAAAATGGTATGTGTCGTGAAAGTGCATCATCCTTAATTGTGTATGGTGTTAACTAGGCAATGACTGTATACATAAGTTCTATATTAAATCAATGCAAACATGAAACAAACTGGGGGGGGGGAGAGAATAATAATTTTTTACCAACCTGCATGTCCAACTCATGGCATCGCTGGGCAATTTCTTCTTTAGCGGCCATAGCATCATTAAGCTCTTCAACAGCTTTTTTCAGCTATAAATGAATTTTTAGAAATACATAGATTTTTACCTGGCAATTTAAAACCATATTTTACAAACAATAATTTTACAAACACTGTTTTTGAGCAGATTGCAAAAAATTAGCTCAATTACCTGTCGGTCAAGGTCTACATATGAGTCATTTCCTGTCATGACTGGCGTTTCTTTGCTCATAAGCTTTTAAAAAAAAAATAATAATAATAATAATACATATAGACACACATTACAAATATAGCATAAAACATACCATAAAATTGTATAATGAATTACTTTTTCTAATAATTAAAAAACTCACCTCTTGAATAGCTGTCATGACAACATGTTGCACAGACTCTTCCATCATCATTATAGTTTGAATGTGTTCTGTAATAAGTATACAAAATAGCTGCATTTCTACATGTTGATTTTCAGTTACAAAAATTGACCACAACCTGTTAGTACAAATTGTGCAAGCCACAACAAATGTAAAACAATGAATATACAAATCAAAATGCATCAGATCCATCTTGCTCTGAGTATTACAGATATGACACAGTATATTCTATGTTCACCATCTGTAGAATTTAAACACACCTTCTAATAAGGATCAAATAATTCCATGCAACTAGACCAAGACAGAAACCCATCAGACCTATAGGTGTAAAAATTTGTTGTGGCTTTGATAGGTGAAGTGCTAAATAGTAATTATATCCTGAGGGTTGAACATGACAAAACAAACACACCTTGTTTCTGCTCACAGTTAACTGCACATCCAAGAATAAGCTGCAACATTCTGCCCAGCTCAGCAGCATCTGAATGTTCTCCAACCAAGTTAACATCTGGTAGGGTGAAATCATTGATTTGCTGGCCTAGGACCTAGTTAAAAATGCAATGTACAAAAGGGTAAAGGAAGGATAGCTTTTAGAACATGACGATAAGCCCCCCAAAGTTACTGTGAACACTCTGAATTTAATAAACACTCTCTGTCCTTGAGTAGTTATTTGATTCATTACCTGAAATACTTCACTACATTCAATTATTCAAGAAAAATTACTGACACTGAAATGCAATAACCCAGTCCTGATGCTAGAAAAAAGCAGCACAGAAATACCAAGAACACAAGCTTTCATCAGCAGAAGTCCTAAAGAAAAACTCTCATTCACTGGACAGGACATTTGGATATATCATCTTCAAGGTAAACATACACATGGTGTAGGTATGTACAGTTTTATCCATCTAGCCATCCCTTATGATTAACCCCTTAATTCTTGTCTGAGAGGGTTGTGGCAGTATGGAGCCTATACTAAAAGCATAATATAAATATAGTAAACTAAATATAATTTAAACATAAATTACATCTATCTACTTTCCTCCTGAATAGTCTTAAATTGTTATAGTAACAGTAGCATTATTATAGTAACAAAAGCTCCAATTTTAATTACATACATACAAACTTTCAGGCAATCTAGCTTTTCAACAGTAACTGACTTACCTCATGATTATAATCCAAAATCCCTTTTAAAATTTTCTTTAAATTGCTGATCTAAAACATAAAAAATAAAAAAAATCAGTGAATTAAAAACCTGCAACCACAACTATAAAAAACTACATTAACAAAATATCTTGTAAAGAGAACCTTAATCATAATAATACAATAAATTGTAAAAATAAATCATTTTTTTTTAAGTTTCCATTTACACTTGGGTTACTCCTCCATGTATTTTAACAAAGTTTTTTTAACTAATTTGCAGCATGTTGCAGCTTTAATATCACCTCGGTAAAGAAGAACAAGATAATGATAATTTGTACCACAAAGGTTAGTTACAAAAACAACAAAGCAAAGTAAACCTTTACACAATGTACTGAAATTTTCTGCTGTACAGAGAGTCCTACTATACAGTGGGGTGCTACTGTGAACCAAAAAACTCATGTCACAGTGAAACAATGTACTGTATTTTAGAGGACCTGCATTATCCCTCTCTCTGGTTTAGCAACAGGTATTGGCATTAGCCAGTGCATCATCTCAGCATTTACCACGGAAATACTGAAACTTTTGGTTCTGAGTTGAACTGTTACTGTAGATTTCAGAAATCAGTAAAAATTGATAGTAGGATGCCCTGCAAAAAACACAGCATTACTGTACACATTACATAACACAGACCTCCCCAACACATTTTGTTGTACTTCTGTAATCTTCTGTAAGTTTATTCCTGTGTTTTTTTGTTTATGCAGATAAATAAAAAATAAATACATGAAGTGGTGACTATTAACTACCTGTATTGTGTAAGATTGCTCTGGTATATAGATGAATGAATCTATAGGTACTGTATGGTAAGTCACATTGGATATAGTGTCCGCTAAACAATATTCATTGAAAGCTATTTGCTGAAAGTCAACATCTGCTAAATGAATAAATGTAAATGCGTGTTTTAATAAATGCAATTATTTTTTCTATCTTGCCAATAAATATTCAGAAATTATTAAAACTTGAGCAATTGCATGTCATCTCTCATTACTATCATTATTTAACTGATGCTTTTATTCATGGCAGCCAAAAAGAAAAGGTTACTAAAAAGACACCAGGCAATCAGCTTATAGGTTTCGATGAGATACTGTGTTATAACTCACCTACATTCTCAGAGGGTGGTTATTTTCTGGTTGCATAGGAAATAAATGCAAATCTCTGGAAGTAGTACAGAAAGAAAAATATACCACCACCCAAGTCTGACATGTAGTTCTAACAAAATACCTTACCTTTAATCTCCAGTTATCACCGACATCTGTTTTTATCCGGCTTATCCAATTGTCATTGAAATACGAAATGTCTCTGGAGGAAAAAAAAAATTCAAATGGCTTCAAATGGTCAAAACTTTCAAATGATGAAACAGCTGCACTTACACTGTGCAATTCAAAAAAAAAAAAAACACATCCTCCAAGTTCTATGCACAGCTCGCCAGCAGAAAGGTTGCAAAAAAAATCTGCAGATAGTGGCAGTTACCCCAAATCTAGGAAACTTTTTTTTTTTAAAAATCTGCTGTTATAAAAAAAAAATCTAATTTTTTCAATTTACAAAAAAAACTAAAGGACAGAATGAGGAGCTTACTTCTCTGGCAGATGAAGCACAGTCATTAAAAGATGAAATTGACATCCTCCGGTGAGACATTTTATTAGTTACAAAAATGGACATTGTAAGGATCGCTGTGAGACCCAACAGGAAATTAATTTTGTTACTCCTACATCTGTCTTGAAAGAGGGCCTCCCTAACCTGATCAGTTTGAAGCTGTATTAGTATTTACAGTTAATAAAATATAAAGCAAAACTGAGGTATATCAATGGGGAAATTCATACATAAACCTTTGTTTGCTTCTACAGTTGCTCCTCAACTTACAAAGTGACCTGAAACTGAGGGTTGGTCTGTCATTCAAAAAATTTGTAACAAGAATTTGAAAAGGAGTGGTCAAGAAACATCATCAATTCTATATGCAGCTATGCATGTAATGCATGAAAAAGGTTGCATCGTAAATGTGTGTGGTAGAAATGCTCTTTTGTTTCTTAAGCTGTAACCTGGTGTCTGCAAATTAATAAATGTAAGGTAAATGTCAGCAACTATGACAGCTCAACTGGATGAGAAGCAACAGTGGGGGACAGAGCAGCACAGCTGACCGTTTCGCTATATTTCTGAGAAATAAATACTGAATACTTGCCATAAAAATTCATATTATTGAAAAATTTGTTACTGAAAAATTGGGGAACAGTTGTACATTAAAAAAAAGCTTTGTAGAAGTTTTGACTCCTAACAAAAAAAAAAAAAATCCCACAAGGCGCAAAACCTATATACACACAGTCATGGCCGAAATTGTTGGCACCCCAGAAATTTTTCCAGAAAATGAAGTATTTCTCACAGAAAAGTATTGCAGTAACACATGTTTTGCTATACACGTTTATTCCCTTTGTGTGTATTGGAACAAAACAAAAAAAGGGAGGAAAAAAAGCAAATTGGACATAATGTCACACAAAACTCCAAAAATGGCCTGGACAAAATTGTTGGCACCCTTAACTTAATATTTGGTTGCACACCCTTTGGAAAAAATAACTGAAATCAGTCGCTTCCTATAACCATCAATAAGCTTCTTACACCTCTCACCCGGAATTTTGGACCACTCTTCCTTTGCAAACTGCTCCAGGTCTCTCTTATTGGAAGGGCGCCTTTTCCCAACAGCAATTTTAAGATCTCTCCACAGGTGTTCAATGGGATTTAGATCTGGACTCATTGCTGGCCACTTCAGAACTCTCCAGCGCTTTGTTGCCATCCATTTCTGGGTGCTTTTTGATGTATGTTTGGGGTCATTGTCCTGCTGGAAGACCCAAGATCTCGGACGCAAACCCAACTTTCTGACACCGGGCTTTTCATTGCGACCCAAAATCCTTAGGTAATCCTCAGATTTCATGATGCCTTGCACACATTCAAGGCACCCAGTGCCAGAGGCAGCCAAACAACCCCAAAACATCATTGAACCTCCACCATATTTTACTGTAGGTACTGTGTTCTTTTCTTTGTAGGCCTCATTCCATTTTCGGTAAACAGTAGAATGATGTGCTTTACCAAAAAGCTGTATCTTGGTCTCATCTGTCCACAAGATGTTTTCCCAGAAGGATTTTGGCTTATTCAAGTACATTTTGGCAAACTGTAGTCTTGCGTTTTTATGTCTCTGTGTCAGCAGTGGGGTCCTCCTGGATCTCCTGCCATAGCGTTTCATTTCATTTAAATGTCGACGGATAGTTCGTGCTGACACTGATGCTCCCTGAGCCTGCAGGACAGCTTGAATTTCTTTGGAACTTGTTTGGGGCTGCTTATCCACCATCCGGACTATCCTGCGTTGCAACCTTTCATCAATTTTTGTCTTCCGTCCACGCCCAGGGAGATTAGCTACAGTGCCATGGGTTGCAAACTTCTTGATAGTGTTGCGCACTGTGGACAAAGACAAATGTAGATCTCTGGAGATGGACTTGTAACCTTGAGATTGTTGATATTTTTCTACAATTTTGGTTCTCAAGTCCTCAGACAGTTCTCTTCTCCTCTTTCTGTTGTCCATGCTTAGTGTGGCACACACAGACACACAATGCAAAGACTAAGTGAACTTCTCTCCTTTTTATCTGCTTTCAGGTATGATTTTTATATTGCCCACACCTGTTACTTGCCCCAGGTGAGTTTAAAGGAGCATCACATGCTTGAAACAATCTTATTATCTTATTTATCCACAATTTTGAAAGGGTGCCAACAATTTTGTCCAGGCCATTTTTGGAGTTTTGTGTGACATTATGTCCAATTTGCTTTTTTTCCTCCCTTTTTTTGTTTTGTTCCAATACACACAAAGGGAATAAACATGTGTATAGCAAAACATGTATTACTGCAATACTTTTCTGTGAGAAATACTTGATTTTGTGGAAAAATTTCTGGGGTGCCAACAATTTTGGCCATAGCTATATATATATATACACACACACACACACACACACACACACACACACACACACACACACACACACACACACACACACACAGTGTATATAAAAAAAATACACAAACATGATTGGGTTGGGTATGCATTCATTCGACAGGGAACTCATGTAGCCAATTTAAGGGATCAAAACATGATCTCACACAGAGCTGCTTGACTGCCGGTAACCATGTTGTTTATCATCAAGTATGATGCGCACCTCTGTCTCACATGATGATTTATTTGCAGTATCCCATAGTGGAACATATTTTGAAGGAATGCCTTCAAAATATTCAAGTTTAACATTTCTGAATGCTCAAAGATGCAAATGAGCAGAAAAAAAAAGACTGAGATTACTAAACTGAGACAGAAATAATACATTGCAAATCTGTACAGCGCACATGTCTGCATCCATGGCAGAGAAGATGTTAGCAATAAACAGAAATAGAAAAATCTTTCATCTTTTCATGAAAAAAAGGATCAGCTTAATTCACTGCCAAGAAGTAAGGCAAATGGAACAGATGGGATTGTGACAGATGTCCTGTTAGCAACAGAGGAAGGATCTGTCAAGGTACTTTTCAATTTATGCCAACAAATGTGGAAAACCATACAGTAAGAAACAGATTTTACATTTCAGTACAAAAAAAAGAGAGGCATCAGAGTGTGCAACTCACTGATGACCCAGACAGTCTCGAACACATTCCAAGCATGGGAGGAGTGCAGCACACAGAAGAGAGAGCCACACCCACCTCCTGAATTACAATCTTCACTTAAATATTTCAGTGGACTGACAAAGGGTGGGAGTTGTTTAAGGACTCTTAAGCTGTTATATACGTTATAAATTCTCTAAAGAACTACTTATTTAAATATTTGTCGACTTGTGTTATTTTCACAACAATGATATATTACATTTGTTTGTTACTTTACTACCTCACACTGAATACATGATGCTTTACTGGGGTAAATTCATAAAATGTATTGCTAATTTATTGTTATTTTTATAAGACTGTGCTTGTATTTATTATCTGTTCTGCCATTTGGTATAAATCATGTTTTAGGACTTATAAACATATGGTCTCAAACTGGAAAAATCCTAATTCCATAAAAACAACAATGGAAAGTTATAATAAAAAAAAAAAAACAATTTAATAAGAATTTGATAAATGAAAAATTATCAGTAATTAAGCCCAACGTTTGCTAAAAATATATTTAAAGTGAAAAGTGAACAAATCACACACGTCAAATTATCAGATATGCTGAATGCAAGCAATAATAAACAATATAGGAAAACACTTACATTTTCTGAAGTACTTGAGCCATTACTACACCACTTGTAAGGTCCTCTACTGTTCTACATGGTGTTTCCACTCCAAATGTCTGAATCTACAACAAAAAAATTATGTTGTTATAAAATCATGTTAATACAAAGTTGCACTGAAATGTTAACAGGTAAACCAAGTACAGTAACCCTTGGTACCTGAATTTAATTTGCACTTTAAAATGCATTGAATAGCAAAATTTTCAGATAACTAGAGCCCATTTTCCATTATTTTAAACCAAAAAAAAAAAGTTAATAATGCGCTCCCAGCCCACCCATGACTAAAACAAAAGTTACCTAATTTGAAAACACTTAATGTTGTTATTAATTTGCTTGCTTATAAAGCATGGCACAGTATGTACAGTAAAGGACATTTTGCATGTTGGTGTCACCACAGGCATTTATACATGTATTTAAAAAAAATAAAACTTTTAAACACATGGCAGATATTTTAATAAAACAATGTAAACAGCTTTTGCTGGCTACTCATGGAAAAAAGTGAAGAAGAGAGATTTATGGGGTTTGCAGTGCATTAGAGGGAGGCGACTGCATCTGTTTTCTCAGTCAGAGGTGTGGAGGCGGTGTGGATGCTGAGCAGAAATCAGTACGGAACTTTTCCTTCCTGCAATTTTCTTACGTATGTTTCTATGTAGACCTCCATGTAACCTCCGACAGCATCTTCAACTGTGTTGTTGAAAGCACGGTTCCTGTTCAAGTGACTATCAAGTTCCAAAATAACTGAAATCATTGCATTGTTGCTCTAAAACTTCTCTTAATCGTTTTCTTCACAGGTGCACACGCTTCCAACCAGATAAATTTGTAACAGTATACAATACAGCTTAGTACCATAGAAATTTTCCCCCTTATAAACCAACTGCTTAATTTTTCATAAACTTTAATTATAGCCACTTCACTACTTTCACCAAAGTTATTTAAGGCATTAGTGTCATTTTGGACAGGCAATACTTGAACTGCCCCCCCAACAAAAATCATTTAATATTGAATTTTATTGTTAGAAATTAATCAATTCAACATAGACTATGAGATTAAAAAAATTCTGACTTCCTAGGATAACACTTTCAAAAAACAATGTTGTATGTAAAGCTCAGAAAAATGACTATTATAAGCATCCTTAATCCATTCTGCCAACCAGGTACAAACAGCTTTCGACAGAATACACGATCGCTGTTACGTCAAAATGTGTATTACTGATAAAGGTTTAAAATCAATAATTTCGCACAACTATTTTACAGTACTGTGCCCCTCAGTTTAATAGTTCTGTCAGTGTATTTGGGACTCGGGCGTGGTTTTCTAAATAATTTGGCCTTAAATGGTTTCGGTCTAATCTAGGATCATGTTTTGCTTGTGTTGCACTCTTAAAAAAAACAGAGGGGGAAAAAAGCTACATTAAACAAATAAACGACCATTTTCAGCATTTTTATCACTTCATAAGCAACAAGAGCACCGCTCCTGTGCCCGACACTTTAATATATCAAAACAGGCGCTGCAGAGAAATATTTTTGCGTTACGACGGCTACAAAAGTAACTGGAAAACACGGAACTGTAGCGGTCACTTGAGTCACGTGACACATTGTACTTCCTGTTCAGCGTTTGGAGGCGATGAACGCAGGCCGGTTCTCTAAAATACACAAGTTAGTAAACCAGTCCTTCAAATCCTGTGCAACACGGGAAATACTTACATTTCAATAAAACTATCTTTTAAATAGGCTGCTTTTAAAGAAACACTGATTCTGGCCACGAATCTCGATCAGTATAATTCGAACCCGGCACAATTGACACGTTTCTCTATATTGCGTAATAATGAAACGGGGAAAAGACAGTTGAAGGAACGATGAAACAAACTGATACCATTATTGATAACTGAATGTACATTTTTGCGACACGGTGTCATTCACAAGCCTCTCGGCCCATCTAATTGTTGTGTGGTAATGAAAATTAGGGGCAGCCCAGCGTTGTTAAGTTATTCCGTTTGAATATTCTTCAAAAGTGCCGCTAAAAGGCTAATGGTGACAAGTTAAAATAAGCAAGGCTTTTATCTGACACTGTTGAAAGAAAAAAATGTGCTCATTTTTAAGGTAAGAGCCCCTGAAACTGTACTTGCTGTATTTGGTCTTCTACATCCATACATACAATATAATTAATAGTGGTTCATTTGCTTATTTTCTTGTACATGGACGTTACTACTTATCTATAACCAGTCAATAATCTTGAATTTTCATAAAAGACTTGTAGGCACGTTAAATTCTCCTCCACAGTTTATGGTTTATAGACCAAAAAAAAAAAAATCTTGATAACCAAGTGAACGGAGCGTCAGGCTGTATCATCCAGCCGAGCTGTTAGCGGGGAAACTGGCGATGTTTGGTTGACAAAGCAGAACTGTTTGCGCGCAACCTGTACGTACATTTTTAGAGGACTTATTAAACAAGAAAGATCAAATTGCGTATAATGCTGAAAAGGGAGATGAGTATTTACCCATGTCAAAAGGCTTTCGCACAGTTCAACTCGATCCACAGATTCCAATGTACTCATGGCAGATGAATGTCGGCAGGATGTAGCTCGCGGAGAACGATGTCCTGAGGTAAAACAGGATAAGACGAAAAGCCCGTCTGGTTCGTAACGCTGGACTTCGCCACCAATGTTTCAGTCCACCTACTCTTCTGACACGTTTCCCACAACTTACTGCTTCAGATTTAAAAACTATATATGAAAACGAATTAACTAAATTGCTTAAAACAAAAAGATAACAGCTATCCGACGGTTTATTCCTCTCTTGTTCTTCCCAATGTATTTGGGTCCTACGGCTGCCACCGAGTCGATTCTGGACTACCTCAGCCTGTTTAAAAACAGATAACACATTTTGTAAGTATACGTACACGTTCCTATTATATTTTGCCTATTAATTTAATTCGCATTATATATTCAACCATTTGGTTTTTACGGCATAAATCAATATATCTCAGGCAACGACTGAGACAGACGCTCCATGGAGGTCCTAAATGGGAAGAGTTGTGTTGTGTGAATACGGAAGCTATGGGATGATTTATTTTAATGGTTAGAGGAAGAATAAATGTTTTTTTTTCTTGCGACATCCGATGTACTTTTTTTTAAAGTTGAAATATTGAACTTACTTATTCTTATTTTATGTTTTTTTTTTTATTATGCCTATAATACAATATACCTGTGTACAATGCCCAGGCGACTAGCTGCTGCTAGCTGGTTATCCAAATAGCTTGCTAACTAGAAGGCGGTTACCGTCATAAAATAATACTTAAATGCTTTCATGGCAGATATTGTATTAATAAACAGAAACAATGTTTTTAGATGTTTCACGTATATGTGAACCCAGGCTCATTAATAAGTTGATTTAGGTGGCTTTGCTATACAGAACTGGTAAAGCTATTTTTGACTAAATGGTCACTTAAATTTTTCCCAGTAGTGTGCGTATGGAAATGTGTGTGTGTGTGTGTGTGTGTGTGTGTGTGTATATGTGTATATATATATATATATTTTTTTATTATATATAATAAAATATTTTCGTTGCAATTTGCTTAGTATATTGGTATGACTGATGAATGTAATATAACAACTAGTTTGCACTTTATAAAATGATCTATTTTATGTATATGTAGTTTTGTATAAGTATCAGTTTATATTTTCTTTGCGTAGATTGTTTTCCTTATGTGCTACTTTCTTGATTCAATTGTAGCATAATAAAGCATATATAGAAATGGACCAGTTACACAATAGTGTTAAATGCTTTTCTAATTGTATTTATCACTTGAAATTTCCGGTTTTGCAGGGTATGAGCAACCAGAATGGACGAGAACCAGTGGGTCACGAATTCCATAGAAGATGAGGATTCACTCATAGAAGGGATTAGTAACGCAGTTCTTGTGGTGGTAATCTTAAGCATCACATTTCTGGTGGGGGTTTTAACTCTCCTCTGCAGGTAAATATTCCAGCAGAACGCCATACTGTTCAAACCCAGTGCCGCGTGCAGTTGTGCAAGCCAAGTTAAACTTGTACTTTGGTCTGTCATCAGTTAGGCCTGCTACATTTATGCTTGCACTCTTGGTTTTATACGAATTATATTTAAACTACAAATGAAAGTCAGTACTGAGAGAGAGGGAGAGCAAAAACTAAACAAATGAAGCAAGTGTTTAAATGGACAAGTAGAATTAAAAACTACATACTCCGGACCTATAGAACCAGGAGTGAGGAGTCTAAAACTGTGAGACAGGTCCTTGTGCGCTGCAACATAGAAGGACATAATAATGCAGGTATCACTGAATACATTACTACTGATTTTCTTGTGGAACATCAAGTGAGGTGACATACTATTCAAATAATTATTTCAGAGAATATATGCGGCATACATTATAACCCTCAGTATTAAGGGGATCGCTGCTGATCTCATCTCTCTCCGTGTAGGTCATGTTGTTTTATTTCTGTATTTTTTTTTTATTGCTCGTGAAAATATTTTATATGTAATATCTTAGTATATTCAGCTATATTGAGATAGATACTTTTTTAAAATACAGTTTTCAGACTTGGTTGTGACAAATCTATATGTGTACTTTTTAATTTTATACATCTGACCTTGTGATTATTCTTTTTCTCGATGATCAGTGAACTGACAGCTCAGTCCACATCATTTTAAATTTAAAGTGAAAGCTGGATGTAAACTAAAATATATATTTGTAAATACCTTCAGTGGTGTAAAGAAAAATATGCCCATTATATATGAAGCTTTGTATTCATTTTATGAGCATGCAAATTATTAGCATTTATTAAATATTCAGCAGTAATTCATTGCAAATAAGGTCTCAAAAAATAATATATACATTTTTTAATCGTACACAAATCCCTACAACAAAACATCATTATAATGAAGGGGTTAACCCAATATACAGATCCACGTTACTATTACATACCATCACTGTGTGTGTGTGTGTGCGCGCGCTTTTATTTTTTAGAAATGACCAGCACATCCACCCAGAAAACCAAGAACATGTACAAGTGGTCCGTCAGCATCTTCAGTCAGAACAGGTACGATCAACATGGATCTTTCGTAGTTTTAAGTCATTGTTCTAGAATTTTATATGACAGTTCACATTATAAAAAAATTACCTTGGGGACAATTCCAAGATAGTCCACCATAATGCTTTTGAAATGTTTGAAATTCTAAAAATTTTGAACATCTATTAAAAACCTGTTTAAAACCCATTTAAACCTTATTCCTACCTTCTGCATTTCCCTGTCTGCCACCTTTTCCCACAGGATATACCTTCAGAGCCCAGGCACCAGTTCTACTCAGACATGGGGTGTCCCATCTGCTTACAGCAGGCCTTGATGCCTGTAGAAACAAATTGCGGTCACCTTTTTTGCGGTTAGTAAAAGACTTATCCAAGGTTGTGTAAGTGCTGTTTTTACTTCAACAAACACTGCACACAAGCTTAGTGGAATTATTGGTGTAAAATGGTATCATAGGTAATGTGCCAATTTATTCTAAGCAATGCCTGACTTTCATTTATGTTTTGAGGTATATGGCTGAAGTGTATCACTTGTAGTGTTGACTTTAGCTTTGTGCCAAGCTGTCAGAGGGCAGTACTATTGAACATATAGACTTCTTGTAATAAAAAATCAAATCTTGCGCAAAAAAAAAACAGTCTTACAATGACATACACCGTAATCCAAAATTTTTCTTAAATACTACAGATAATTTGGTTCACTTAAATAAAGTTAGTTATACATGTTTACTTGTGGCCATTGGCTGTAAGGTGTCAATGTGATTTGATAGCTTGTTAGTTGAATTTTAGGGTAAAAATACATGTGCTAAAGCTCTTGTAATATTTGTTAAGTAACAGTAGATTGTTACTGGCAGTAACTTTTTAAAAATACAATGACCAGATTGTCTATTCATCTGTTTTCTTTAACTGCTTTATCCTGATTAGAGTCACAGTGGTCTGGAGCCTATCCCAGTATCACTGGGTGATGAAATTACAGTACATGCCAAATGGGATAAGAGTTCCTCTAAACATGAATATGCAAGCATATAAATATACCATGGACAGTTTTCAGTTTAAAATTAAATACATGTCTTCATAAATTTACACTTAAATATGTATCTTTGGACTGTAATAGGAAATTGGAGCACAGGGATCAAAGCAGCACAGACATGGCAGATTAATAAATAGAAGTATACAGAAATGCTAAATATTCGTGTTTATCGTAACAGTTCTGGTAAAATATTAAAAAGTAATCAATCAGTCAGCATGTAATTGTTTGTCCTTTATTCTGAAGTTTTATGAAATCTTTTATGTCTACATTTTTAAGAATCACCTGGTATAATCTTTGCCTTTGAAATGTTTTAGTGATCTTTATTAAGTAGTTTGAGTTTCTTTAGGCAGCTGACAATGCTGCAATGGTAACACGTTCTATTCTTAACATCAGTATGTTCACTAACAAACTAACCCACTATATAGTTTAGCAATATTTTAACAGAATTCTTTCATACTTCATGATTAATGTGTTTGTTTGAATTGAATTTTTCAGCTACTTTGGAGAATCACTGCTAGGAAGTTTTTTTTTTTTTTTTTTTTTTTTTTTTTTTTTCTTTAAATACAGAAAGGTATCAAAATATAACGAAGCTGCACCACTGGTGAAATTTCAATGTTGTGATATTTGTAAAAACTTTTTACTATGCATTTGTAATAAACGTGCAGTTTGTGACTTTTTTTTTTTTTTTTTTTTTTTTTTTCTTCAAGGTTCCTGCATTGTTGCTTATTGGAGATATGGGTCATGGCTTGGTGCCATTAATTGCCCCATCTGTAGACAATTGGTGAGATTTCCATTTTAATGGATGTGTAACATAAAATGCACATTCAGAAGTATTTTTGTAGTTTTTAAATGTACTGTATATGCTTAAATATGGAATTGAAATCAATGTAAAATTGCTATATAATTGATAGTCAACATTTGGATACAGGTCACGCTGCTATTTCCCCTTTTTCATGAAGATAGCCAGCTAAATAATATCCCAGAGGGGCAGTCAGAACTCAGACAGATTCTGCAAGATGTCCATGATTATAACCGTAGATTCTCAGGCCAGCCCAGATCTGTAAGTCTGAGACTTCTTACATCACCTTTCAAATAGAGGAAATTAATTGTATGCTACTGCTACAGTCTAATATTTTATCTTTTCTTATGGTCCATAGTTGATGGACCGCCTGCGGGATGTCCCTACTTTGCTGCGTCATGCCTTCAGAGAGATGTTTTCTGTTGGGGGACTTTTTTGGATGTTTCGTGTTCGTATTCTGCTGTGCTTGGTGGGGGCAGTGACGTACCTGGCCTCACCACTGGACTTCATCCCAGAGGCACTCTTTGGTCTCCTGGGCTTCATGGATGATTTGTTTGTTATTTTACTTCTCTTTATTTACATATCCATTATGTACAGGGAGGTGGTGACCCAAAGATTGGTTGGCTGATAGGCTAGAGTGGTAGTCTTCACCATCATCTACTTATATCTGGACTTGTATGTAAGATCCTGTACAGTATGAGAGCGGTCACAGCAGTAATTTACTTTATTCCCCAAATCCTCATGGTATCCATTGTTTCTCATTCATTCAAAATTAAGTTTACATGCATACATACCTTACCACGTATAAAACCTTTTCTAAGTTTTTTTTTTTTTTTTTTTTTTAATTTTTCTTTGCCATTTCTCCATTCTTAGAGCATTGCAACTAGTATAATTTAAAGGTCTGAAAGATTTATTTAATCAAAATAAAAATTTGTCAAAATATTTCTTTGAAAAAATTTACAACATATATTGCACAGGAATACGTTTGTGCATTTGCACACCATACTTCCCATGGATGTACTGACCACATTAAAATCTGTAGCAGAAATAATAAATGAAATGTACAAAATGTTTAAAAAGCTACTAAAGTCACATTTTTTTCTAATGGAAAGAAGCCACTTTACTGGTGTTCCAAAACCATTTTGCCAATGTTTCATCTTATGGTAGCCTGTCTGACAAATAAAATTTGGAACACAGTTACAGCAGGAAGATGCACGCATATATAATATGCATTGCTCATGAGATGTGCATTTCTCTGTTAAATTAAATGTCCAGCTTCAGGCTGTTATGAAATGCAATGTTTTGTAAACCATATAGACAAATAATTTCTGAAAACATACCTATTCCCTGTTCAATTTTCTATGTAATACAATGGTATATGTGTGACTGAAATGCGAAAAACCTCAAGCTTTTGTTCTTGTGGTTTATGGCAGCCATTAAAAATTGTATACTAAGTATGAGATATGATTAAAAAGGAAATGCAAATGATTGAAATGTTTTTGCTTGTTCATTGTATGCCTGTTTATTAAAATTTGACATAACATATTGAGTTTAAATTTTCCCTTTTCGCATGACGCAATTGTTTTGATTTATTCTGGCAGTAGTTTAGTTTTGGAAATGTAAAGTGCATTTGTTTATTACACAAAAGAATATTTTATTTTATTGATAAGCACCCCTTATGATCCTAGAGGAAATAAGGCATGGAGTTCACAGCTTAACATGTCCCTTTATTTAAGGATAAGTTTATAGATATAACTAATAAATAAAAATATGCTGCAAGCCTTCATCTTAATTTTGAGCTACAGTAGACCTAATTTTAAAATAACTGCAAATTCTGTATCTGTATGCTGGTGAAGTGCAATTCTGTCTACTTATTAGGTTCTCTTTCTATTTTTATGATTCAGATGAAGATCTGATGACATTTAGGTCAAATTGATGCATGCATTTAGAAAACTCTAGAGTCACAAACTGGTAGTTCCACTGTAATGTCCACGATCACACTGAGTAATGGGTTGCCTGAAACAACCATTTGCATGTGTAAAGACGCAATTCTCGGATCTAAGAACAAAACTGCACAACAAAATGCGTGCTTCGTACTTAGGTGGAAGAAAACCTTTATGAGGGAATAGCAGAAAGCGACCACACGTGGCTCTGTGTTTGTAGACACAAACGAATCACGTCGGTCAGCAACAATTGCGAAACAATATTTGCAGCACAAATTCTGAAAGTTACGTCAAAGACACATACTTATATTTCTGAAATGTTGTTAAACCTGAAAAAAAGAATGCGACAACACATAGCTCCAGCGCTGTGACGCCACAAAACAAATGGATTAAACTCGACGTTATCGTCTTTATTTATTACTAATCTATTTATTATTATTTATTGTTCTCCTGTCCCGACTATACGTATTTATGTTCATATTTGCACTGAGGATGCCTAGAAACGAAACTTTTCATGGGGACAACACTGCTATGCTGTGTTGTTCACCCATGACAAATAATCCTTGAATCCTTTGCGTTCCTCTTTTCACCGCCATGAACCGGAAGTTGACGGGCTTTTTGGGTCAAACCCGGAAGCACTGCTTTCATACGGCCGTTTATACTTATTATCTAGAGATTTCAACTTATAACAATTATATGTAAATATATCCCCTATTACTGTCTTTGGTTATGTCTAACTGCTTATTATTTCATGTTCTTGTTCTGTGGTTAAATTACTCATTCACTAGTAAAAAAAAGTAAAATACATAAATCGTTTAATGTTGGTGTTATTTTATTACCACCGGGTGCACTGCGACCTTGAGCAAAACCTGAGTATTTTAAAAAAGGGTGACTGGGAAAAAAAAAAGTTTTTTTGTTGATAAATGGGCCACAATAAGTCAGGGAAGACCTGAAACTGTGGAATTCTGTTATGGTCACGTGACCCTTCAAATCTCTACTCGGTCTGAGTTCTGTACCAGCATAATCTAATGTTTCGTCTTCAGATACGTAGTAAATAAACGTTTTGGTCCGTGTTTGCCGAAATGCTGTGAATTTTGCTCGCCCACGCACCAAAAATGCGTATTTAACACTCAAGGCGGCATTTAATTCAGGTTTTCACTTTCTGCACTGCTAGTCTCGCGATACACACTTTGTCTGGCGCCTTGGTAACGAAAACAGACGTGTGTTTCGGAGGAACCGCTGGTAAGTTATCGACATCCTAATAATGTGAAAGTAAATATCGATCATTGGAAAGGATGCATTTGGGTACCTAAATGCACCAAATATATTTTCCATTCTCAACTTGCCTCGTTAGAGCTTTGTGTTTCCGAGAGCTATCGGATCAGCAAGCAGTTATTTACATACAAGCAAATCCGTAAATTGCAGAGCATTTTTTAAATGGCCTGTAAAGTAGTAGTTTTTACTGTAGTTGGCATTGCAATTACGGTTTAGATAGCTGTAAGCTAAAGAAAAAGTATCAGATTTTAAATTCTTTGCCAAAGACTTTGCCAAGGGAAATCAGTTTATTCGGCAGAGGAAGCGGTACACTGGAATGGCAGACAGCACTGCAATGATGTAAAGTAAACTTGGGCCTAGAGGCTAAATATGAACACATTTAACAATGTTATTAATTACAAACATAGCAAGATATACAGAACAGAATTAATTTTTCAACAGCTCCTATGGAGTTGCGTCAGAGATAAGCGGGGAAACACGAGGAAATAAGACAATACAACATAACTGTAATACGATGTCAACAGCAGCACAAATCTGGCAGCTTTGGGGCTTTTTGAGTTCGCGATTGTGCAATAATCCCTTGGTACGCAGATGTTATTTGTTCCCGAAAACACGTCAGATAACGAATTTCTCCGAATTTCTATTTTCCGTTGTTTTAAAATGCAAAAAAAGTCCCAGCCCATCCATAAACACGTAAATAGGTTCCAGCCCATGACTTCAGCACGGAAAAACGCTGTAAACACCAGCTATCCAATTGGGAAACAGTTAATGCTGCCAATTTGCATATTTAGAACACGTGGTACAGAATGGTTCACGTCAGTGCCTACCGTGGCATTTAAATAAATGAATATGTTTATTTGAAAAAATGAAATTTAGTTAATATTCCAGATAACAGTTTAAACAGACAAGGCTAACAGCTTTATCGTGGAATCAGGGTATCATGGAAAAAGTGAAGACAAGAAGCTTGTGAGGTTTCTTGCATTGTGGAGGAGGCATCTGTGTCAGTTTTCTCCATTGGGGGCATGGAGGATGGGGGACGCTGGGTGAAAAAAGCTCAGTATGGAACTTTGTTTGCCTTCATGTCATTTTCTTACATAAATCTCTTTAACCCTAAACAACACGAGCATGAGATTGGAGTGGAAGAGCAGAAACGGAAGATAAAAACACAAGGATGGGTGTGCACTTTTCAAGCAGAATAAATTCTTAACAGAATACAGTATAGTACATTACAATACATACAGTGTTGTTTGTTATTACAGTATGCTATATGGTACTCGAAACAGTTTCTTCCTCTTAGCCATCAGACTGCTAAACCACAAAAAATGACAAACCGATCATTCTAACACCCCCTGCTCTGTTGCTGCTACCATTCTGTAAATTTATACTGCTTATTTGTCACGATAATGTTTATTTATTGCAATTATTTATTTTATTCGTCCTGGAAATTTGCACTTTATTTCTCCTTCTGTATTTGTGTTGTTGTGTTTCACCTTGGTCCTTGAGGAACGCTGTCTTGTTTCGCCATGTACTGTGTAGATGGTCAAAATGACAGTTACACTCCTACTTGACTTGACTTGACTTGCGATGGTATTACATGGTACTTATTGGTTGATTTTTTAAAATTTACATTTTAGTCATTTTTTTATTATGGATAAGTTGGAATAAAAATTTGTTACAGCAGAAGTTTCCGTTTGGATACTAATGTATAGGTATTAATTTGCAAGAGCCATTATGGCAAAAATTCATATACAGAGAGTTTGGATACTGAGATTGCTGTATTCTGTATTGATGCACCTCCTGTTCAACCAGAGGGAAGAAGGATTTTATTACTGAATTTGCATTTGTGTATGAAGTGTTTGTCTAACAAAAACAGATGGTTGGTTATAATTATTTACTAACCACCATTTAAATGAAGTCTTTAGTCTTTAAATAAAGCTTTTGGCAGGGTAAAATCAGTGGATTAATTTGTAGGAAACCTCTCTCTCTTTATTAGTGAGGAGAAACTTAAGAGAAAAAGTCCACACCTTTTCCCAAGGAATACTGTCAACAAAACCATTCCAATATGAGATGGTGTATGAGATTGTGGCAATATTACCCTGAAAAAGCCCTGGCTGCTTTATTATTTTTGCTGGAATTGGGTGAAATGCATAGTTTCCCCACCACAAATGTGCACAGATCCATATCAGAAATAACAGGGGTTCTAGAAGACTAAAGGTATCACATCAAAAACTATAGCAAACTCTTTTGGGGTAATAGCTATTTTGTGTTTTGTCAGAAATTCACCATCATTTTTAAGTTGTGTATTTGCATTTGTGAATTGATATGCCAGTGAAATGTTATTGTTATTGAAAAATATTGACTTGTGTTTGTATATGATGTCCCTATTCTTCCGAATTCCATATTTTTTGCAGATAGATGAAGTTGTGTTTGTGAATTAGAGACCAGGCCATAAGCATCTGCTTCTGAGAAGTGGCCAGTTCGATGGTGTTTTTGCTAATATTATAATTACATAGTAAAATAAATCAAAGACAACCTACGTTCAAGGAAATATTCTTGCATGAGATTACAAATAGATGGGGAGTTTAGAAGGGGAATTAAGAGACTGTTTAAACCAATTAATTTTGAAGGTGTTGTTCAATGTTATAAAAAGTCCAGGAATTTCAAGCCACCACATGCATTTGTGTTCATTATAGCAATTTTTTTTAAACTAACATGTTCTATTCTTCCATGTAAAACTGACAAATATTTTATCAGTCACTTTCATAAATACACTGGTGACATTGAAAGAGTGATGTATGTTCATCTTGTAAAGAATTCTGCCTTTGTCAGTGCAACTCTTCCTCTTAGAGTCAAGTCTCTTTGTAGTGAGGAATTTAGTTTCTTCTGGGTTTTTTCAAAAGATGCGTGTGAATAGTTGTTTATCCATTGTGAGGAGCTGCAAGAGAGATAATGGCCCTGATGATGATCACTGTGTTTGAGAGCTTCAGGGATGGGTGTGTTGTGGTGCTCAGTGGGCGCTGCCTTGTCAAGCATTTCACACATTCCTACAGTCATACCTTCCAGTGGAGATGGGTCAACAAGCATAAGTAAGATAATTAAACTAAATAAACCTGAAAAGTTGAATTTCTGGTACTTCTGAATTGTTTCGGGAGTCATTACTGGGGTTTGAGGACCTTAAAAATGGGATTTTGGCACTGTTAAAGAGAATTACTATTAAATGGTTAAGTTTTCATTGTTAGGATTGGGATTGAATTGTTTTCAATGTCTGAATTTCTGGCTTACAAATGGAAAATAATACATTTGTGAATGGAGGGATTGCTATACAGGATATTATATACATTGATACTTTTATTAAGAGCTTAGCAAAATCATGTTTCATTTCTATCTAACAATTGTACAGTTTTCCACCAAAGTAATGTCAAATCAGAGACCATCGTCAAGCAAGCATGCAAACCGCGGGGCTCTTCTTGGAGCAGGAAGACCTCCAACAGCCATCAGGCCTCCACAGACTGCAACAGCGGTAAATCACTTTTAGTGCAATATTTTTCAGTAGATTATGTAGCCTGTGCAATGTATATATTGTATTGGCCCAAATATAACACAGTATTTTTTATGGGAATTACATCTTTAAAAAGGTGGGGTCATCTTATATTTGAGGACTATGAAACCTCACCTATGGTTATCCACTGCCTTCAGTTGTCCACAGAAATGATCTAGTGAAGCCAGTAAAACTTCGAGATGGTCTGGAAAAAAGTAGCTCAAAGTTATGTTAGAATAACCAAGGACTGAGGAGGAGTTATGATGCCAATTTTAAGATAATGGGGATCAGTGAGGCAGAGGTGTCAAAACAATTCAAGCAACCAAGAAATATAAAGTTACAGAATGTAGTGTTTGAAGATGGCAAGCCCAAAAAGCACAAATGCAGTAAACATGAATAAATATGATTTTTCTTTCTGAAGATAAGATTTAATGTTCCAAAAACCTTCTTCTAAAAAATAAGTGTTGAAAAAGCACGTCTTAAAATCAGGATTGCCTTATGTTCGGGGCAGTACGCTCTGTAACCTTTTACAAAACATGCTCACTGATGACTTGTTGAAATATGTCCAGGCTTTAAGTAAATAAAGTGTTTACTTCCCCTAAACATGTATGTGTCACCTCTTTATGTAAATGTCAGTATACCTGTATATGTTTAATTGAGTTTTTTTTGTGTCCATTTCACCAAACATCAAAATAAACATCTGCACACTGTTTATTCCCTTTTCACAAATACATATTCGTTTAATCGAC
Source organism: Heterotis niloticus (assembly GCA_018136845.1). Classification (NCBI taxonomy): domain Eukaryota; kingdom Metazoa; phylum Chordata; class Actinopteri; order Osteoglossiformes; family Osteoglossidae; genus Heterotis; species Heterotis niloticus. The sequence continues at coordinate 23,493,926 of CM030896.1, forward strand.
ACTTTAAAACCTTAGGGAAATTTCACAGCATCACTTTTGGGAAACAGTGAAAAATAAGTGTGTCAATCACTATAAAAATATTATTTGTCCTTTTTTGGCTGCCAGGCTTTATTAATAAAGCGCAGGTGTTAGTATAGGTGTCCCTTGAGGAATGAGTCTGACTTTCTGCATAAGCTAGTTAAATTATTTAATACTTTTTACTGAGTTGCAACCAAGTATGAAGTTGATTTTTAATGTTTGTGAGTAATAAAACTTGAGCATGCAGCAGTTTTCAAAGTTTGCACTGTAATGGTAACTATATCTCTGATTTATGAGGTTTTACCCTATAGGAAAATTTATAAGAACAAATTACATTTATAAGTAGGTATACAGGGATACCTGTACCTTGTGTTATAAACTAGAAAAGTTCAGGAGAATAAAGCAGGGACTACAAAAAATATTTATAGACCATATTTCAAATTAAATGCATATTTAAATAACACAGTGTAGGTTAATATAAGTTGTTGCACTGGAAATTTTTTTTAAATTCTATGTATTTTTTGAAAGATGGTGCCAAAGACTGGAAGGCCAGGGACAAGAGGAGGACCAATGGTCACCTCAGGCGTTCTCTCTGCTCAGATCACAGTAACCGATCGCCCAGTCACTCAGCAAGGTTTGAGTGGTATGAAAACAGGGATAAAAGGTAATAACACGGATTTGCCCACCTAATCTTCACAGTGGTTAACCTTTCAATATGTATTTGGCACATTTATTGTTTTTCACAATTGCTTTATGATAATGGAGTTTGCATTTCCCCTGTTCTTGCATGGGACTATTCTGATTTTATTCCAGTTTCAAAAAAGTTTGTGAAAGTGTGTGGTTACCATATGAAAGACTGGTTTCCTATCTGGATTGTACCTTGACTGCCTATCACCTTATGCTTTTTGGATCAGCTTTGGACAGCTGCGAACCTGCATTTGGATGAGAAGTAGTAGTGGAAAGTGTACTATTGAGTTCAAAATGCTTTGAAAAAATCTGATATATTTCTGTTACATTTCAGGACCTCAAAGACAAATACTTGACAAATCTTACTACCTTGGATTACTCAGGTAAAATGCATGTCTCAATCTGGATTTAAAAAATTTTAATTTAAGATGTGCTGAGTTAGCCAGCAATTATTGTATTAATTTTAATAACTTACCAGTCCTTGCAAAAGTATTCGGACCCTACAAACCTTTCCATAAGTTCAAATGTCACATTTTCATCTCGGTATAATCTTTACTGCAGACTAACATGTCCACACAGAAATTATTTAAACCCCAAATTATTTCTGTACAGCTGTTGTAAACAAAACCCAAAACTGAAATATGCTGCAGAATCATAGGTGTGGTTTTAAATTGTGTTAAATTTTGGAAGTTAGATTCATATCAAACACGTAGTGCTAACATAAGATATGAATCTAATGTTGGAATGTTGTAGCATTGGAAGTTACATATATACCATTAGCACTACCTTACAAAGCCCTTTTATTTTAGCTCCTTTTGGCATATTTATCATAAAAATGTACTGTATTTTTAAAATATTAAATTGTCAACTTTCTTTTGGAATTTTGTATGTATCCATAAAGCCGTTTTCTTTTCTTTCATTGTCTTTTCTGCTATTATTAAAGATATAACTAATCTTTTTTTGCATTATGTTGCATGTGCAGTCTTAAAGCTCCATTTAGGGAATATACTGGATTATAGACCTTAATCTTAATATTAGAATGCATGTAGAGTTATAACTGATGTATTACTGTATATAAATTCCTTTAGACTTGTTAAAATGATTACTTATTTTATTTTATTTTTACTATATAAATTATTATTATTTTTTATTTCAAATTTTTAGTTCAGTTCAAAAGAATGTTATAATGAATAGTTACATCTCTGTGGTTACCTTGCTTATCTTTCTATAGGACAGTAAAAATCAGCAAAAACTGTGGAAAGCAACATGTTTAAGTGAATACACAGTCCCTCCTTCAATTTTTCTTTATTATATACTGTATGTGCAGGGGGAAATTGAGTATGTGTACCTGCATGTGTTTATTTTGTAACAGGAGTAAAATAAATGAGCTTACAACTGAATCCAGCAAGTTGCAAAAGGAAATTGACACCTTTAACCAAGAGAACTCAGTCTACTTGTCCTATGAGAAAAGGTATGTGGACAGTTACTAATCAGACAAAGTAAGTTAGTAGATCTTACAAGTGTGCCAAGTAACCTTAAAAAAAAGTAGCCACAAAGAAAGTCTAAGCTTAAACAGATCAAAGCTACACAGCTACAAAAAAGAGTTTTTCACTCTGTCTGCAGATTTTTGCCTAGGCATTTTACATATAGTAATTCATGTACACACACTTGTAAAGGACGTAGACTGATGTTAATGCACCCATGTGTCTTTTTTGCATACCTGCACTTCCCTGCTACAACTTTTAGTAAAGCCTAAAACTTTTATTAAAAGACAAAAGGTATTAAAAGACAGGTATTAAAAGACAAAAGATAGTCAAGGTCTCTTGACCTGTATCTAACCTGTATGTCATACATTTACAAAGGTGCTTCATAAGGTAGATGTGTAGTTCACAATGATACATACAGTATAAGATTGAAAAGAAAATAGAAGATATAAATAATGCAGGCATATCCCCATATGCATAAATTCACTATAACACAGCTAATTTTTTTATATCAGCTCATGGTTTGCACAATACCTATCCTGCTGTAATGTAGAGTCATAACACCTCTAAAGAAATTAGTCTGCAAAAAAAAAAAAATCTTGAATTCATGCATCCTGTGAAATGCTTGTTTATGTCTCATACTGCCTTGTAATGTAATACGGCAAGCCATAAGAGACAGACTTTGCCAGTGATAAAATAAGCTATGCATAAAGCATGTTTCATAAGGAAAAATCTGAGTTTGAATGATTTATCTGTTAAATTTCTGTGATTAATGGCCTGTTCAGTTATCATATCACTTACTGTGCAGTTGCAGGACTCAAGTAACCCATCCCATGGCCTAAATGTGTTATTTTGAGATAAAACATTTAAGTCATTAAAGAAAGATTTTAATAATTTGCTCTCCTTCTAGGGCAGAAGGTCTTGCCGGTGAAATAAAAGATCTTCAAGGGGAGCTGGCAGATTATAACATGGTAATAAAATAATCGAGGATCTTATTTAAAGTACCACAAATAGAGTAATAACACCTTAAATAAACCTTAGTACTATAGCCATTTATATAGCTGGGTATTTTTTATACTTATTCACGGTAAGTATTTTGATCAAATGCACACAGCACTGTACACAGTGGCAATTTTAACTTTCCTTTGATTATGAGGCAGCAGTTTTAACCACTAGGCAGTCCACCATCCCAAACAAAAAAATTATTCATTTAACTGACACCTTCATGTAAATCATTGGAGGGAGCAGGATTCAAACCAAAAATATTTAGATAATAACCAATTATCGCAACCTGCTACACTATCAGCTGTCTCATAATAATATAACAGACCAAAGTAACCCAGTCAAAATAACTAACAAATTACAAGTCATTGAAAAAGGCCAGGTTCTGAAAAAGTTTAGGTACTCAAATCCAAAGAAAGTTAAAATGCTCTAGGATTAGCCAAATTATCAGCTTGCTTTCCTTGGGTCAAATTAGCTGATTTGAAAGTTATGTAGCTGAGCAATGATCAGTTCAAGATATTAAAAACGGATATGAACAAGCAGAGTTGAATACAACTTATATAGTTATTATTTTTATTATTATTATTATAAAGTCATAGTTACAGGTAGCTACATACAGTTGAAATGTGCAAAAATGAAACAAACCTTAATGAGAACAGGGTAAAACTAATGCAGTAAAACCGAATCTTTTTCCTTCAAAATAAACTTGAGTCTACGTAAAAAGTTATCAATGCCAAAAACTACTCTGAAAGGTATACTTTTTCCAAAAATGTGCTAAAAGCACTAGTAATGTAATAAATGTAACCCACTTTTGCGCACATAGAAGCTTTTAACTTTTGTCTCTGTTTGAATTTCAGCTTTTGGATAAATTGAACACCAACACTGAAATGGATGAAGTAATACACGACTTCAATATGGTGGGTGCATTCCATTAGCACTAGCAAGTTCTAATAAACAGTATTATTCTAACAACTTTCATCTTTCCTATGTAGCTGAAAGCACAAAATGATAGAGAGGCCCAGAATATGGATGTCATCTTCACAGAGAGACAAGAGTAAGTTCTTGAAGTAATTATTTATCCCAGTTTTGATCGCAATTCTTTAGGTAAGTATTATCCAGCATTGTTGGTGACAATTTTCTGTTCATACTCAAGCAGACTACATTATTTAGACATCTTATTATAATTCTGACAGATATCACATTTAGCAAAGTTTAAAAATTAACATTGGAGCCTCTTGTGGATGTCTTTCAGCCTCATGCCTTCTTCCCCATGTGCGGGAACTAATAAAACATGTAAATAAATAGAGCTTCTTTGCAGCTTCCCGAAAAGACCAAGAGATCTTTAAACACTTCCAGAAGATTGTTCTATGTATGAGTTAACCAAAATTATCTTTTTTTAATGATGTGCGCAGTCACATCTGACAAAATAAGTGCTTGGATTACATGGTTTAGTATTTATGATCACCAGTTTTGAACATATTGTTGTCAACTTCAGCAGATGGGCAAAACATATGGTTTTGAATTGGTAACTGGTGATCTAACTTGGTTCTTAGACCCCAACCGTCACTGTACGGCTGAATTAGTATTGCTGGTTTTGGGCTCTCACTGAGTGTTGTGGTGCCTGGAGGAGCTAAACCTGAATTAATGAAGCCAGATTATGTATCCAAACCAATTCCCGCAATTTTTCAGTTAATCTAATAACTATTAAATGTTTAAAGTAATGTTTAACGTTAACTACGAATTTTACATGTGTGAGGTTATCTACGCTAGCAGGGCTTTCTGTAGTCCTGGTGAAATACAGGGTATTGTTCCATAGTCAATGTTCTTCGTTCATCTTTTTTCAAATGTTTCCCTTTCAGAAAAGAGGAGATGCTCCATGTTATTGAGAATGAAGTCGATGGGGAAAAGCAAGCTGCAGACACCCTTATCAAGAAAATGAACCCACAGAGCCAGGCCAAGTTTGCTGATATGAAAGTAGCAAATGAAGAACTCCTACAGGTGTGACATATAGCTTTTTTACTGTATTTATTTTGAGCAAAAATATGAAATGAAACTGAATGTGATTTCAGACTGATTTTATCACACACGAGTGAAAGAGTTTTGTTGAAAATAATGTGTTTAATTGTATATCAGTGCTGATTGAATTGCACTTGTCAAACGGAGTTAAAATGTTTGGTTGATAATTTTCATTTGCTTTTTTATATCTTCAATAATAATTGACCAGTTGATGGACTCCAGTTGCCCTGTTTTTTATCATCTCAATGTCCTGGTGAAACTTTTCACCATGTCCCTTGCTGACTGCACCACATTTGTAGAGGAAGAAGTCTGAATGTGAATGCATGAATCTTTAGTGACGTTGCACTTCTTGGTTTTGAATGTTTGAAGTATGCTGTCAACCAGCTGCATATAGCCTGGTGCTTTAGTTGCCCAGAAAATTTTTTCAATAACACCCGTGAATGCCTTCCATGCGATTGTCTCTGGCCTCACTTTGAGGTGCCTGTCATCAACTTGTTTGATTTGTGGACCAACAAAAATAACTTTCTTAATAAAATTAATGCTCATAAATTGAGGATGATGATTTTTAAATTACTAAAAATATTTTCTAATAATAAGCTACAATAAAATTCTAACTCAGTCGAAATTACTGACGAGTTTCTTTACTACAACACAGTCAATGTTAATGGCACAGATGTCACTTCATTTATGCATGTAAAAATCTTGGATATAGCTGTAATATATACTATTAACTTTTGGCAGGACATGGAAATTCAAGTAATTTTACCTCTGCAACAGAAATTTTAGAAAATAGAATGGTGAAAAAAATAGAAGAGCAAAATGTTTGTAACCGACTTTCGGCTGCTCCCGTTAGGGGTCGCCACAGCAGATCGGCTGCATATTTGGTTTGGTTTTTACGCCGGATGCCCTTCCTGATGCAACCCTCCATTTTGTCTGGGCTTGGGACCGGCACAGAGGTGCACCCCCTTGTGGCTGGATTTGCATCGATGCCGACTGTGGGGCTTGAACCCACAACCCTGAGATTACAAGTCACATGCTGTACCGACTGAGCTAGCTGGGCAGGAGAGAGCAAAATGTTTGTATTTGTAAAAATTTGAAATGCAGTTCTGTTTCCTGTTCTTATGTTCCCTTTTCTCTGTTTTCAAGGAGCTGGACCGTTATCAGCAAGAACTTGATGCGCTTGTTGCTCACAGAGAGATTTTGGAAACCGTGAGTAGCAGATAGTGCGAATGAATGTGCGTTTTAAATCCTCAAAATGTTGTAGATCTCCTACGAATGCAAAGCAAAAACATAGTTCCAGTAGCATTGCCTTCACAATTCTAAATTAACTGACCAGCACCTGTAATTCATACGTCTTCCTTCCCCGTCCATGAGTGGTCAAGCAGTGTGTTAACTAAAAATATGCTGTTTTACAAGTCATTACTGCAGAAGTCCAGATAATTCTGCAAATTTTTCCCAGAGCTGTGTTTTGCATTCCACTAGGCTGAATGAATGCAGTTCCTTTTATTATTATTCATTATTTATTCACATATAAATGGCATCAGGACAATTGCTTTCACTTCCTGTTTCATGCAGATCTTAGTGTGGGATTTTGACAGGGATGATTTGAATGTTTTTCTTTACCTTTGCTCAGGAAATCACCCACTCACAAGTGAAGCAGGAAGCGTTGCTCCTGCATGAAAAACTGCAGAATCTGGAGCATCACAGGGATTCACTAGCTTCAGAGAATAATATGGACTCCCCAAAGGAGAGGGAGCAGCTGCTTAGACAGGTGAGCATAACCGGCCAGTAATCTCCCCTGCTCCAACTGACAAGAACAGAAATTCCTTACATGAGCTAACTCAAGTTATGTAATAAACTTTAATAACTCCTTGCGGTATAGTGTCACTAATGCCGTAATTGCCTTAAAGGTTATTAAACACATCTTAAAATGGCATCTGTTTCTGAGAAATAGCTTGGGTATAGGATCGACTAACTAGTCAAATTTGGTTTTTATTGCCACTGTGTTTGTTTTACAGGGCATGATGATGTATAGGTATGCAATAAATAAAAACACACCTAATATGAAGCAGGATGCTGAAACCAATACACTAGCTCCTCAGCTTGTGCTCACAACCAAGACTGAACCTTTTTGCAATTAGTTTTTTTTGGAATTGCCATGTTAGCCATGGTCAATAAAAGCCTTACAATAGAGATAAGAACCTCAGATAAAGCTGCAATAAGGAAAATGCTGTAAAAAAATTATGTATTATTGACAGCATTTTATCATGTATTATTTTTATTTATTTTTATATATATTAAAACTGTACAGAATAAAATATCCAAATATTCATATGAAGTTTGTGTTCAGTTATTTTAAATGTGGAATTAAATAAAACTTAAGTAAATAAAGCATCAATTTTCTACAGGCTAGAGGAAATGGTTAATCTTTGGTATCTCAATCATAATTTAAAATAAGGCTTTCATTGTGTCAATTTTATTTTGTACATTGCATTTATTTTACTTTTGATTTTAATTATTTTCATTCCAGGTCAAAGAAGACAATCAGGAGTTGGCAAGCATAGAACGACAGTAAGAACACAATTTTATCTGGATAAAGCATTGTCACACATTACTCGGGAACCTTTTCTTGATTTCGCCAGTAAGGGTAAAATTCTCATCATACATATGGTGCTGATGGTAAAGATTAAAACCATTCTTGTTTTTTTACATCTATTCTAGGTTGACTGACACACAGGTGAAGCTTAGCCAAGTCAATGAGCAAATGCAACAACTCAGCAATGACATTGAAGAGCATCAAGGTACACTTGGGCATTCATACAAAATATGTGTTTCTTTTAGCTATATAGTATTTATTAGTGGATGTGAGCACATTTCTTCGAGACAGCAATTAATGTATTGTGCAACTAGAGAGCGTGTTTTTATTTTTGTGACAGTTCAGCACTTTTCTGCAACTGTGAACCCAAACCATACAGCTAAGCTTGCCAGCACTGTCTGCCACATTTTGTTAGTCTCATTTTGTGTTTGGTTACCCTTTTAATAGAATATTTCAGAATTTATTTAGAATTATTTAGAATTTATTTATAATTTCAAGTTGTTATTTTACAGAGTATAATAAGTGCATGTTATGTAACTTTTTTAAAAGGCATAACTAGAGACACTGAGCTGGGGACCATGGTGTCCTACCTCAACTCTAAATGATCAGATTTTCCACCATTTGCTTACCATGTTCTCAACCAGCTCATCATTCCTTGCCTTCTTGTCTCTCAAAAGTATCTTGGCACCTTTCCTCCAAGGAACTGTCAGTTCTATGATGATTATGGCCCTCCTCTGGGTAGACGACATGGTGCACCTTAATCCCAAGTCAGGGTATAATAAAGCCGACTGACTATGGAGGATCCAGAACGCAAGGCAGCAGCAGTTTCAGGGAGTCGAGGAAAGAGGATAGCGCAACAGTGGCAGAAATGAGGTACATTTCAAGGAGACTGCAAAGAGCAGAGTGGAATAGGACCAGAACATAAGACAGAGCAAAGAAGTAGGCAGCCTTTCTACCACATGCCTTTGGTTCCAAAGATGAATGCTGAGACAAACTCAGTAAGCAGCATATCTGCTATATGGAGAAAATTAACTACAGTGGAAATGTAAGTACACCCCATGGAAATTTTTGCAGCTTTTAAACACAATATGTATAAGACAATCCTGATTATAAGATGTCTTGACCTGTCTTTTTCAACATCACACACATTTTTGGGAAAAAAAGGTTTTTGGAACATTGAATCTTATCTTTAGAAAGAAAAATCAAATTTATTCTTATTTACTGCATTTGCATGTTTAAGGTGGTCTTTTTGGGTTCACCAACTTCTAACACCACATTCTGTAACTTTATATTTCTCATTTGTTCTAACAAATGAACATTTATTAGAATAAAAATTAAAATAAAAATGAGCTATTAAAGCTCATGAAGGACATAGCAGCTCACTAAAGAAATTGGCTTTAATAGTGGCTGCCCCCATGGTATATTGGCATGGCTGTCTGCAGAAATGGCAGCCAGAATCCCTTCTTCATCTTTGATATCTGGTGCATTAATAGTCAAACTTTTCTCTGTGGATTTTTCTACTTTCAACCCTTTCCATTTTTGAGAGCATATTGAGGCAAAAGTCTGCAATTTCTTCTTGACCTTGAAAGGAGACGTTCGTATGAATTGAAGCAATTTTAGATCACAAGAAGGCAATTAAAATGCAAAAGTTGCGGGGGCCTGGAGAGGAGTTTATGAGGCCATCTTGAAAAACAGGATGTGGCTTAGAAGCTGTGTTCGTGTTTTCTTATTCCCCAAGACACGGCATTCTAGCCTTACCTACTAACAGGTGTACAAAGACTTCTGCAACACTGGTGAATGTTTTTGTCTGAAGTACCGAATGGTGTGGAAGCATTTCCAGCTGGCTTGGAAAAGTTATGTATGTGATAGACTGAAATAACCTGACCCCCCTCCAATGTTAACAGGCTGGTCATGTGAGGTAAACTGTAGTCCTTTAAAACTTCACTTTCATTTGCAGGCCAGCCAAAAGAAGAAAGTAAAATTGCTCTCTATTTATAATAGAATTTGTTAGCGCAGCGTGTGAAATGGTGTCTATGTCTGTGATTTTTCCATTGATTTCTACAGTAATTTGAAGGCTTTTTATGTTTTAGTTGCATACATTATGATTTTATAAACTTTATGGAATTGTTTTCAGCCTGATTTTTTTGTGTGTACATTGTTCTAGGGGAGCAAAATCAGAAATACAAAGAGCTGAAAAAAAGAGAGGACAATATAGACAGTAAGTACAAATTTTTTGTGGTATTTTCCTCATTTTCACATATTTGTACTTGAGCAAAATGAGGCCTCATTGGATTCTGATGTAAAGCAGTGGCCCTGTTGTAAAATATTAAGGCAAAGCTGAAGTTGAATTTTAGCGATAGAGAGCTGTTGTATTGATACGCAGTGGTGAGCACATGATAGTCCCTTATTTTAACAGGTTTTCTCAAGTCTTTTGAAGAAACAAAAGCTCAGGAACTGGAATCCAATCTGCAGATGCAGGCTGGAATTGTGACGTTGCTGGAGCAAATAAGCAGGGTGAGGGGCACAGTTGCTTGGCTTTAATTTCAGTCTCAAGGGTTTGGCACAAAAACATCTGATGTAGCCAAAGCAAAATGACATCTATAATATAATATAATGTGTCCTGTGTAAACCATCATTACTATATTGCGTTATTTACATCACATGTATATATTATAAAGATATATGAGAGAACATTTTAGAACCATATTTTTTTAAATAATGTTTGTGTGTTCATATTTATTCATTCTAAGGGTTTGCATGAGAGCAAGGCATTATACTAGTAGAGTCTACTGTAGAAAAATATTATACATTAATTCTTTAGAGCCAACATCAGTCCCCTCACTGACAGGTTCTTGACATCCACCTGCACCATCCATTCTGAGACTCCCTACAAAGCCTCATTCCCTTAAATTCATCTTAATCCATCAAAATGAGGATAAATGAACCAAGTATGGCTGCATAAGATTAATTTTCATTGAACTAAATGTGTGTTTAAAAAGAAAGTTTGTGTTTATTTCCCCAGAACATGAACCGCATCAACCAAATCCCATCTGTCACTGCTAGTGAACTGAAGTCTATGCAGGAGGATCTAATTTTCAAGGAGACAGAAATGCACAAATCACACAATACTGCAGATGGGTTAACTTCAGGTAAGCTGTCATTATTGAACCCAATTGGTTCTGGATGGAGAACGTAAATATTTTCAGTTATCTCAGGTAGCATCGTCACCTTTAGACATAAACAGCGTGAAGATGAGTGAGGTCAAGAGTTTCGCCATCCGTTGCCCCTATGCATGGGTGGGGCAGGGGCAAAGACAGCAAGCGCCTTCCCATACAAAGGAAGGGTTTTGTTAGAAACCAAGTTCAGATTATGGATGCAGTCCCTTTAAGGTAAAACCCAAGTGCAAACTACTGTGATTCAGACACAAAACCAACAGCAGCTACAGGAAGCTATCCTGCTCATTGCCTTGTCTCTCCGTAAGTTCTCAAATCTGCTCTTTTTATCCGTTCAGCTTGACTTTCCCTTAACAATCTGCAGTTTGTCTTCCTAAAATCTTAAACTGCCATTATGTTTTAAACTGGACAACGGTTTCTATCACCTGTCAGCTCTCACTGTTTACACAGCAGATCCTCTGCACAAAGGCCAGATTTAGAGGAGACGGCGCGTTCCTCTGTTCAGATGGAAGTGATTTAAGAGTTTGAGAAATTTATAAGTTGGAGGACGAAAGTGTACAGGAACATTTAATGAGGATAACCTGTATGGCTGCCCCTGAACATTAAAGTGTGCTTACAAATATACAGAAAGTCACCTTTTATTTTTTAAAATTTATTTATTTTTCTACATAATTATGTTTGCATCTCCATCGTTGTTCATTGTTATTTGCATGTATGCTCATGCAAGGAAAATTATTGATAGTTTAGTAGACTTTAAATATTAAAAATTAATCAAATTTACCTTTTATTGTTTGAACGTAACAAATTCATGCTGATACTGATATCCTGGTCGTGCGTCCACAGAGAGCCAAAGGTTGCAGCAAGACCTCCAGAATGTAGAACAGTTAGAAAAAAAAGTGAACCTGGAGCTCCACAGCCTCAAGGAGAAGATCCAGCACATGACTGAAAGCCTTTACACCTACAACAACTTGAATGTCCTTAAGGCAGCTGGAGAGGAGAAGAAAAAGGTAAAAAGAAAGAATAACAGAAAACTGTGGCAGGTTCACATTTATTTACTTTGTTTAACCACTGGTGAGGTTAAGCAAACAAATATATTTATTGTTTTTTTTGTAACTTAAATGCACATTTTAGGGAGTTTGGTATTCTGTCTAAGGAATTATTTAAAAATCCTGACAAATATGTCCAACTTTTTTTTTTATCATTTGTCTTTGGGCACATTGGGTTTAGTTAAGTTTGCTTAAAATTCCACCATAAATTTTGCAAACAAACTCAAAGAATCCCTTTGAGTTGTGTGTGCTGCTCCTAATGAAAAGATATACATTTTCTCAGAAACTTCTGGAAGACAGAGAGTCACTCGTCCAGAGAAGAGAGAGCTTCAGGAAGACCATGGTGAAAGTGAGCGAGGAATACGAGGCGCTTAAGGTCCGACTGCAAGAAAACGAAACTCATGCACAGGTTTGTCTGCTGGCTCCGCTAAAAATGCTGCAGTAAATACAAAGGTTAAATAACTAATAAAACACATTCAGATTATTTAAAACAAAACCGCACTGCGGTGGAGTGGGACCAGAAGGGCCAAACCTCTGGATGACTTAGTGAAAGTGCGATGAGTCAGCATTTTTGCTTGAAATTTAATTTGTTTAACAATACATTTTATCACCATTGTGCACAATACTTATTTTTCTATAAAATACTCTCAACAGTGTTATTTCAATTTTAATTTGTTTTGAGGTCAAACATTTAAGTGTAGGTGTGAGTAGAGTCAGGCTGAGCATGTCTGAGATGACCAATAATTCTGCAAAGTCACGCTGCTGTGGTTAGTGCTCATTTTATTGTTCTGTGTTATTTCTGTGGGATCGAACACTAAAGTATTCTGCCGGTTCTTTCCCATCTCGATTTTAGCTGACCAACTTGGAAAAGAAGTGGCAGCATCATGAACAAAACAACTACGTCATGAAAGAGTGTATCCTTTTCTGCCTTACTCTTGTTGTCGTGTACGATTAATGTTTCTGGGTTAAGGTTCCCAATCATGTTTTCCAGTTTAGGTTAAAAGGGACTTGTTATTTATTGTCAGTGTGTAATTTGTTGTATAAAATATGAAATTGTTTCCATAACCATTTTACGCAGTCATTGCCTCAAAGGGAATGGAGAGTGACTATCATCCTGTGGCCAAGACCGTGATCGCACAACTTGCGGAGTATAATAAGATTCTCATAGACGGAGTTCACGCAGCCAGAAACTGACCGTTTCTTCTTCTTGTTCTTTCCTTTATTTATGTCCCTGCAGCGCTCTGTGTGAAAAGATGCCGTGTTCCAAATACAAATATGTAAGAATAATTGCTGATGGTGTAAACTTTTTGCTTAGTCGTGTTTCAGATATGTGGCCTGGTGCCCAGCGGCTCTAGGATGGGATCCAGACTGTCATGACCTTGTTTGGGGTTAAGCAGGATGGATGGATGTTTCAGATAATTTAAGACAGAGATACTACTTTTAAGTAAATAAAATAAATCTTTTTACACAACCAACAATTTCCATCATATCACTCTAAAGCTCAATCTCTGTCTGTCTGTCTCTGTCTGTTCTTTATGGATGACTTTGTTTTTCAAGCCACAGGCTTAGAATTTGGCCCACAGGAACTTCTTACTGTAAATGAGGTTTTTGCATGATCAATTTTGTTAAACTATAAAAAGGCGACTTCTACGTAGAAAATTATGTATGTCACATGAATATGCTGACAGATTTTCTTGGTATACACACATACAGTTGCACAAACAAATTAAAAACCCAAATGCTAAAGTCTAAAAAAGCAAAAAAAAAACAGAACCTGAGCAAAAATAACAAATCCAGTTTGGAATGCTTATGTGGCTCAGTCTCAGCCTTTCAGAACTGGCAGAGGCTAGGCAGTCAAACAGGCAGATCCGTGTGTGTGTGTGTGTGTGTGTGTGTGTGTGTGTGTGTGTGTATATATATATATATATATATATAGAGAGAGAGAGAGAGAGAGAGTGAGAGAGAGAGAGAGAGAGAGAGAGTCGCTGACCATGTATTTACCTGCCAGTGATATTTAGTCAAATTTTTAACTCAAAAATCTGGGGGTGCAATATGACCCTCCGGAATATTAAACAGGATGAGCCATTTCTTAGTTTGATTTGCCTGGATGGGTTGGCAAACCTCAGATGAATTGCTGATCCTTCAGGCAACTCTTGTCTCCAGGGGGAGGTTCATGCATTCTGCACCCTGACCCTCTAACCAATTCCCTGCCTGGCCCTGTACAGCATGTGTCGAGGAGATCCACGAACTCTAAACCCACAAACCAGTTTGACGCCCTTAACAGCATATCAATCAGCCATGACAAAGTGCTCCTTCTTGGTGGTTCATTTGGTGGTAAAATTTGTAAAACTCCTGAACCAACCTTCTGCTATCAGTGTTAAATGTTTCCATCAAACTTTGATGATACCCAGCCCTGTCCTAGTGGGAGGAGACCCCAAGGCACACTTAGAACACATCTGAGGGATTTTGTCTCTCAGATGGCCTGGGAATGATGGGGAATCTTCCAGGAGGAGCTGGAGACCACTGTGAGGATCAGGAGGGTCTGGGTCCACCTTCTCAGCCTTCCACCATGACCCTCACCAGGACAAGCAGGATGGGGAAAGTGAACTAAAAACAAAGACACAAACAAATCAAATTCACGGACAACCTTTTGGCATCGATCCTTTTCGCTTTCTCAGAATTGTCACATCACTCAAAAGCATGCGCTGATATCAACGGCAAATGAGATCCTATGACAAACGGATGATCAAATATGTAGGAATATTTTGTGCTACACGCCATGTTATTACATGGATTAAACTACGGCAAGAATTAATAAATCAATATTTTTTATTTGAAGGTAATGCGAATGATTTAGCCAACCACTGTGGTTTACACCATGGTTTACACTGTAGTTTACCTCCCTCCACTCAAAATTTTTTTAACCATAATTATATTATACTGTAAAATGTTACTTGGCTATTGAACAGTGCAGTTTCACTATAGCATCTCATGTTTGGCAAACCACTGCTGAAAAACTTTAGAATTGAAAGACGATGCAGTTTCATTGCCCAAATGATATGCTTTAAGATAATGCACAGATCACAAAGGGCGATGTTGTCTAAAAACAACTCGAAAACAGTAAGAGCACTCCACATATTCACAAAAAAATTACAATTTATAAGTATGATGTAGACCAACAGAGTGTAATTCTAAATGACATTCAAATGAAATTACTTACGTGCGCAGAAACAGCTTGAAAACATGAACGATAAAGAAGATTCAACAAACTTTGCGAGTCCAGCAGCATCGAGATGCTTGCTTTCAAGCCTACGAAGGCCATAAGCTTTGCCTCTTAACAAGCGCCGGATGTCGGTCCTGCAGGCGTCTCCCTGTGAGCCGTGGCAACACACACCTCATACACACGAAAGGATGCAAAGGCAGCTGCCAAAATGCAGGATCCTCCGAGGATGAACCACCAGCTGAAGAAACCGAAGGAGACTCCTCGAACAATGCAGTAAAAGCCAAAGCACACCATGACAACCAAGGACAGCACCTGTGCACACACAGGTGGGCTGGACATCTTCTCACCAGGGATGCAAAAAAAAAAAGAATGCAGTCCTCTTGGATCCAGAGAATATCCACTGCAAACCAGGACCACGTCTTTCAGGTGCCCGAATCCAATGCTGCTACCTGAAATGGTCAGCCCAACCCATGGAAGTGCAACACAGTGAGGATAAACCAAGATGTCATTCTATTTTATTAAAATCTTAAAGAAGGGGTGGCTATGCTGATGAAATCAGCTGTGATGGATTAAACTTGTGCCGTTCTTTTGTAACGGTGAGCACTAAGACACATTTTATGGCCACTAAGTAATCCACATTGAAGGCAAGAATAGAAAAGGGAGTAACAATGGTGCAAGGCTTCAGACCAGGTGTTCAGAAACAGAAATTGTTACACTTCTATCATTTGAAATATTTACATTATAAAATCATTTTAATAATATAACAATGGAAAAGGGGTTCATTCTTTCCAGGAAACTTATTCTCATTGCAAAGGAGTCAAATCAGAATTAGAATCAGATTTATTGGCCATGTGTGTTCTCAGGGAATTTGGCCTCGGTTTCCAATGGCTGTCATTGTACATAAGACAACACAACAGATACAAATTGTCATTATTTCTTAGAAAAATGTGCCTCCTAAGTAAATAAGTGTCCTCTTAAATAAAACCCATTGTATTTGTAACAAAATTTTTATTTCGGTTTTGTATTTTAGTGCTGTACGTATTTTCACCCATTCATTCATTATAAATAACTGCTAGTCTAACACAACGCCTCAGAGATCCTATATTCTATCCAAGCAGCCTTGTGTGTGAGGCAGGGCAAACAATGGACACAAACATTTAAATAATTTGTCTCAGATGGTTATAATACAAGGAAATGCAGCTCAGAAGGTCACTGCCTGTGTCCTTCATTCTGAAAAGCACTGACACTGCCTGTATAGTGGTGGCTGAATAAATTGTTGTACAAAATCTGCCTTTTCTATTATTATATTTAGCTTAACTGAAAATTGTGATTGGTTGTGACAGGAAGCAGGGACCACACTGCTGTTTTATAAGAAGTGCGACTGTTAATAAAAAGAAGGAATATCCATCTCCATTCACTGAATACGTGAAAATAATGGAGTCCAACCACCAGCGCCGAGCAGACAACTTGTACCTGGCAGCCACCAGACTTAAACATGGTTATAAGAGCAAAACACCAATTACTTGAGTGCATGCTGGCTGTAGGAATTAGGGTCGACTTAAGAATAAAAATAAAAATACTGGCGCACAGAGCTGCTATATAAGTAATCTCATTGTACTAAGTAGATTTGAAATGACACAAAGTGAACCATGGAAAGTTAGACCTTCACTTGACTGTTATAAACCTGTGAACACACAGAATCAGATGTCCAGACAGAACGTAGATATGTGTACATACGTCCGTTCCCTCTCGTCCAGCCCTAGCACTTAGATGGGAACAAATGAGTAAACCAAGAAAGGATTTAATGAAGGATCTATCATCATACACAATATGGCCAAAAGGATGCGGACACCTGAGCATCACCCCCATATGTGCTTGCTGAACATCCCATTCCAAACCCATGGGCACTCATATGGAGTGCTGTAATAGCCTCCACTCTTCTGAGAAGGCTTTCCACCAGATTTTGGAATGCAGCTGTGGGAATTTGTGCACATTTGGCCACAAGAGCATCAGTGAGGTCGGGCAAGAAAGCTTGGGTCACGGTTGGCATTTCAGTTCATCCCAAAAGTGTTCAGTGGGGTTGAGGTCAGGGCTCTGTGCAGCCACTCACGTTCTTGGACACAAACTGGGCAAACCATGTGTTTATGGAACTCAATTTATGTAGGGGGTCAGAGCAGGAAATGAGCTTCTACAAACTTTTGGAACACGTGTGCCACCTGTAAGGCAATCCTGTGCTCTGTAACTCCTCTTCTTGACATCTCATCAAGCCTGTACTATAGCTTTGATGAGACAACATTAAGGCTTGGAGTTAAATTCTAAGCTGCTTCTGAATAATTAATCTAATATTCTTTGTCCTCACACAAACTGTGACCAATTACCTAGAGAGCTGTAGGTGAGAAATGAAAAAGAAGCTTTTCCTACTCCTGAAGTTGTGTGAGTTTAATTGATATTGGAGGTTTTGCTCATGCAAATTTTTGTGTTTATTGGTTATTAAAAAGGTGTGTTAGTCACAAACACTTCCGCAGTGAACTGAAAACAGTTTACAGGTATTTGACTAACAACAGATCACTGAAAATTCCCCAGACTGACAACCACACAGTGATAAGAACTTATACGCAAATGTGTGATTCATTTCATAGCTTAGACTTCATCATGGACATCATCTTCTCCAGCTTGATGGCAAGGCTCATGTCTCCCTTAATCTTCAGTTTGCCGCTCATGAACGCCATAGTTGGTTTCATGTTGCCTGCAAGGGAACCAAAAAGGGGTACAGCAAAAAATGTAGTAAACTTTTTAAACTAAAACACACTTTTTATAAGACATTTTATAAACAGCTTTAAATATGTTTAAAATATACTGCCTAATTTAACCACAAACCTTGGAACATCTTTACAAAATCTGCACTGTCCATGGTAAACACCACATCAGATTCCGCTGGAGTCCCGCTGCCTGCACTTCCTGCATCGTTTTTCAGGTCAATATACCAGATCCCTGCATGCTCTCCTGTTCGCCATCCAGACACAGAAGAATACATTTGATGATCACCTTCATATTTCACATCTTCATACACTGATATTCACCAGTTTTACAGACAATATTCTAGTTTAAGGTTCAAGCAACAGCTTACCAGTGAGGTCAAACTTGTACACCCCCTGCGTTGTTTTGACAAGTTCAGGGCTGAGAATTCCTTGGATAATTTTGAAGGTTTCCCCAACAGGTCCATGATCTGCACTTGTTTCTCCAGATTTTTTGACAGGAGCTGCACCTGTGTGAACCATGTAGATTGAGAACAGCATCCCTGTTTATTATTCAGAGCATCATTGTCTACTACTCTCACCCTGTTGCTCAATTTGGCTCGCTATGTTCTCTGGCTCTTCATTCAAAAAAAAGTCTGGAAGCAGCGGGTGTCCTACATGAACAGGGAGACAGAAAAAAATGTAATCAATCAATAAATCGATCAATCAATTCATTATTATTATTTTTTAAATTATTCCTTCCACAGAACGGTATCAGGACCTGGAGACAGTTTGTAAATCAGTTTTTTCCAAATAACGAAGGCACTTTTATCAAAATCAATAAAAATTTTAAATACAGATTTCCCACAATTTACAGGTTACATTCAACAAAAATAGCCATATTACTTTATTACTGCCTTATTACTCTTTTCATTTAGCTCATAATTTTAACTAACATATGTGTACATTATACATTATCTATAGTATACTATAT
Organism: Heterotis niloticus; assembly: GCA_018136845.1. Classification (NCBI taxonomy): domain Eukaryota; kingdom Metazoa; phylum Chordata; class Actinopteri; order Osteoglossiformes; family Osteoglossidae; genus Heterotis; species Heterotis niloticus. The sequence continues at coordinate 23,512,900 of CM030896.1, forward strand.
ATGTAGTGTACATATATTGTTCTTGAATGTTGAAACCTTCCAAACTTACAAAAAGATTGCCAAGTCCTAGATTTCATCAGACAAATTGGCCAAAACCCCAAAACAGGTTTTCGCCAGCCAACTTAGGCCGATTGTATAACTAGCTGCACCCCCTGGGAAGAACAGAGTCCAGTAACATATAAATAATGTACATTATTACATTATATATTATATAGCACAAAAAAAAATATTAAGAATTTTTTCAGTTCTCAACCTTCACACGCACACACACTTCAGTATCACAGCTGGCACAGCGAATCACTAACCTGGAGCAACGGCATAAATGTCGAAGTCGCCAATTCCTTCTGTCCTCAGTATGTCCTCATCAATTACAAAGTTCCCCGTGTAGCTGATGGGCTTTTTGAAGATGGAATAGGCTGCATCTGCCATGATATCCACTTTTCTGCACTGTTTACTAATGCCAGGGCCTCCGAGCATATCCATGGCTGCTGTCTGGATGGCTAAGAAAAACATTTCACATCCAGCAATGTTTAAATGTGTGAACTATACTGGGGTTTCAAACTATACATTCACGAGCAGACAAATCATAGATGAACTTCAATCAGAAAATGATAGAAAGCTTCAAAAGTTGTGTGTGCTATATGACAAGACTCACCTGTTTTGGGCCACAGAGCATTAACAGCAATAGATCCTCTGAATTCTTCTGCCATTCCCAGCACGCACATAGACATTCCATATTTCGCTATAGTGTACGCTAAAGAGAAGGAAATATTTAACAAGCTTAATTCGCATCTTCTGAAAACCAGAATGTATATTTTTTACATTTATTTTACATACGCAAATGTAATTTTTTTCAGAAATTCAGTTGAATCAGACTCATTTTACCTGTGTGATTCTTAAACCAAACAGGGTTGAGATTGAGTGGTGGACTTATGTTCAAGATGTGAGGGTTTTTACTCTTCAGAAGGTGTGGGATGCACAACTTTGACCTGAACAACAAAAACACAAAATGCCAAAATGTATAAACTATAACATAACGTAGGTGTTTACACTTAAAATGTAAATGGAAAAATGCTCTGATATATTATAAAAAGTCTTTAAATTATTTTTTAAATTTAAATTGAGAATAAAGAATTTCAGTTCTTTTCAAATTACTATCACGTAATGGAAAAAAGGGGAAATCAAAACAGTGAGACAGAAAGAGAAACAACATTAGCAAAGCAGAACAAAAGAAGCAAAGGTGAGAACTGGAACCCTAACTACCCACTCCCCGCTTCACCCTCAACAAAACCAAGGCCCAAACTGCAAGCTTTGAATGCAGAGTGAAAATAGCTTTGGCCACCATTTCATGTTTTTCAGCCACATCACTGGTACAAAACCCACTGCAAAAAACAAAAGAAAGTAGAACACTGCCTCCATAAATAATAAAGCATCATGAAAGAGAGAATCAGCTCTTTCCAGAATACTTTTATGGACATTTTTAGTTCACCAAGGTGGCCAGGAAGGTATTTGGTGACTTCAAGCTGTCAAATAGGCACTTTTTTTGTGCAGACAGCTTAGCTTGCTACATATGCTGCAAGGCAAAATGGTTGTGGGAATACAAAATCAATATTTTGCATTGATCATCTTGGCCTCCGGTCCTGTGGCTTCAAATGAAGAGGGCAGTCCACAAGTGCAAAAGCTAAGATTCTCTTAAAAGGATCTTCAAATGTTCTGGATAGAGGAGCGTCCCTCATTTTTCTAACTCCTCCTCCACTTCTAGCCATAAGGGGCATCAAGAATTCAAAATGAAAAATCCAAAGGTTCTTGGTTCTGGGTTTGATCTGGTGAAATGAATTTTGTGTCCCTCAGAACTGCTGAATATCTGTGAGCATTCACAAAGGCTCTTAAAACACATCTCTTTCAGAGCCATTTTTCTCCTGACCTCCTATCTGCTCCATAATATTTCACTAAATTATCTGTTTAAACAAGTGTAAAACCTATTAATTCAATACACAGCTGCTTTTCTACCCTTAGGACCTATAGTTACAGATGAGAACCATGAAAACAACAGAGAACACCAACTTGCTATGAGCAATAGAGGACAAGACTAGTTTAGAAGACAGTGAGTAATCGACTCAGCTGATACAAGTGGTCCTTCAAGTCTTTACAACTTCACCTTCTACTTAGCTTTTTCTGGCAAAGCTGGTAAGTTTTCTTCCATATGTGAAAACATACATTGTTCACAAGTTAAAATATGCTTGTTTGCTGAATCCAGACTGCATACTGGAACAATTTGCTATTACTAAGAAATATAACAATGAATTTAAAACATGGTTTTTACAGTAGTTGAGTAATGGTCACAGATACTTTGATTTTCCAACTTACGTTAAGTAAGTTCCTCTGAGGTTGATAGACATCATGAGATCTACTTTCTTCATTTTTGTTTCCAGAGTTCCAGTCAAATTTATGGCACTAGCATTGTTAACCAAGATGTCAATACCTAGGTAATTAAAAACAAACATACACACATAATTCTTTAACTGTACATATATTTAATATGCGTTACATAAATACAAAACAAAACATTATAAAATAACACACCTCCAAATGCCTGTACTGCTTGATTGACGGCTTCAGAAATCTGATTTTCATCTCTGACATCCACAACACAGGGCAGAGCTTTTCCACCAGCTGCTTCAACTGCAATATTGAAACACAGATGAAAACAATACATCTGAGCCATATTTTTGGAAGATTAATATTATGCAGAGCTGATCAGCCAGTAATTGTTGGGAATACACAAATGACGAGACCAATTTAAACTGAATATTGTAGTACAGAATAGATTCGGTAAAATGTACTCTGTCAAGTGTAATTTCATAACAATTCAAGTACAACACTTACTTTCTCCTGCAGTTGTGTAGATGGTCCCAGGGAGTTTGGGATGGGCTTGGGCTGTTTTGGCGGCTACCACCACATTAGCTCCATCTTTCGCAGCTTTCAATGCAATGGCTTTGCCGATGCCCCGGCTGGCTCCTGTGATGAACAGCGTGCATCCTGCCAACTTTCTGAAATCACCAAAATGATTTAAAAGTTAAAAAAAAAAAAAAACAGCAAAGGGTACATGTTACTACCTTTCTGAAATTACCTAAATGAATGTAGAAAACAGACAACATGGAGGGTAACTTAGCCACTGGTACTTGGACCCCCAGAGGATTATTTGTCTCCCATTTTTTTGGCATGGGAGTTTTGAGCTCATCTCAGTCAGTAAATGGTTAAATACAGACCAGTAGACTAGAAAACTGCCTCCTTTGTTTGATTTAAATTCTTTGTCACATTGTTTTAAAAAACAACATTGGTTTGCATATTCAGTTGTGTCACCTTGTTGTAAAGAGCACAGCTTTGAGGGACATGATCACATGGGTATGACATAGACCAAGATTTTCTGACACAAAAAAGACCTTTTTATTAAGAAAATAATAACCAACCCGAATGGGGACATGGCCAACAAAACAGCTGAATGAGCACAGGTAGACAAACACACAGAATCAAATGACTAAGGAAGGTAAGCGGTCTTGTTGTGTGGTCTTACAACTAATTAAACAATTGTGTGGTATTTTTGGTATTTTAACATAAATGGGCTCAGAAATGTATTGTTTAGTGAGATCCTTGTCATGTTTAAAAAAATCATACAAAACAGAAAAACCTGGTAAAAACATATCGATCAAGCAAAAAAATAATCCAAGGGTACCTCAGGTATACCGATCCATCTTCAGCGCAAAGGCCAGGGGAGTTGTTGATAGTTGTATAAATAGCTATACTTTCTTTTCCTTTCTCACCCAATTTTTGACTGTTGGTGATAGCTTTCCTCAGTCTTGGGCCTCCTACTGGAGGCTTGGGAGTTTTGAGGGTACAACACAATACTTAAATGCTTTTAGGACTGTTAACTTCTGGGCTAAGATTGATGTCACCATTATTATTATTTTCAAAACTGTTGGAACCACTCTTCCAGCTAAAGGGGTTATAACCAAAAGTGCTCTGACCACTTCAGAGTGACAAATTAACCTGAAATGTATGTCTTTGGACTGTGGGAGGAAACCACAGCAGCTGGATTAAAGCCAAGCTGACATACGGAGAACATGCAAACTCAACTTAGACTGGATTCAAACTCATGTTCAACCAACAGAGGTACTGTGAGACAACCGCCCTACTCACTGAGCTGCCCTAATTAGAAAACACTTAATATCATTCATTTACATGTCTATAATCCATGATATGTGATAAGTTATCACTATGGTAAAATCTTCAACTGGGTTCAATTAAATTACTTGACAGAGTGAATAAACAAACTTCGATTGCAGACCTATTTGACACCAGTATGGACAGAATTTAAGAAAAAGGTGTACGCTGTTCAATGTCAAATCCTCATACAGGCATTTTGGAAGCCATTAGAAATTGCTGTGATAAACATTAGGTCCACTGTTTCTATTTCTGAGTGACAGAAGCTAAAAGGTAAAAGTGTGAATGTGGAAGTGGGAGCCAATGCTGACGTTTGAAATGTGGGTTATGGAGCACATTGATTTATTACACTTCAGAATTAAGGGCCACAGTACCTTGTTAAAAACATCTGGGACACAAATTTTTGTAGATACAATTTTTCCAAGTTTATTTTATAGCCTTTTCTTCTCTATGTCCTGTTTTCTGCTGCAAAGTGAAAATGGCCTGCATTTCCTTTTCGCGCCGTTAGGGGCAGCAAATCGCATTCAAGGAAGAGGAAGGAGCGTAGTAGAGGGTTGAGTAGCTTTCACAAATGGGTTACATTATTTATTAGAAGTAAATCCAAGACATCTCAGAAACTACCCAGATAATAAAAAAGATGTGCATGTCTATTATTACATTTTTATGATCACGTGTTTATGTAATGGATCGGTCCCAGCCGCGGCAAATGCTTTTCTGCAACTTTCTGCCCTTTCTCTGCATTCTTCTGTGGAACTTCCAAGTGCAAAAGCGTCATGGAGAATAGCAGCACCGTCGTACAGCACTTTATAAATTCATTATAGTTGGATCTGACGTTTCGAACGGAACCCAACCCAATAATAAATCATACGACATAAAAGCCATTGTGTGGCATAACATATCTGTTTGTCCAACTTTAGCTCTCTTAGGTCACTACCTGGAAGACCTTACGCTTCTGTAGGCCAAAATATGGAGTAAAGTTCACTTACTAACCAGACTGGGGATATCCAGAAAACCATCAAACGGCTCTAGAAATTGCCAACAAAATAATATTTTCCTCACTGTGTTAGCAGTATGGCATGTTTAGCAAAGCAACCAACTGGCTGTGGATCCGAGAAATTTGATTCTCGTCGTAGATACCGTGCTGAGATTTATTTGGAAAGTAAAGAAGAAACACGACAGTTATCTCATGGAAAGGAAGGAACGTCTAAAATGTTAGGTTAAAAAAAGTGTACGTTTTTGCAGCTTAGTGCTTACTGGCGCTGACAAGTTGCTTGAAGGCAAAACACTCACCCTGTGTTGTGCAGCATATTCAAGCGTTGCTAAAGTCTCTGAAATGCAAATAAACAAGAACAAAACCTGCACTGGGTTCACCACGAAAGCAGTTTATCGAATATTGTTTTGGACAAAATGTACTACGACCTTTTGGGTTCTTGTTTGTTCATCTGGCAGCGCGCATGTGCTGCGCAACAACTTATGACTCGCACAGCACACGGCTTCGCGCGTTCGACCAACTTAGGCGTTGCGCGATTGCTGCGCAGACTGCGCGGCAGCTCCACAAAGTTCACCTTCGGTCTCTCGTGTTTTGTAAGCGCTGCCTTTGCGCTTTCTGCTGTTTTGCGCAGTATCAGTTTCTAAAGACAAATTGCAAACGCTGTAGTCAGGAGCCCGGAAACCCAGCTCATTCGTCAGTGCTCAATTTGTCACTTTTAACTGCGTAAGAACAGCAGAAAACTGCATGACTATTTATGTGATGTGACGTCATCACGCGACGTGACACGGCTCCGTTACAGAAGTGCTCAGTCGTTTACGTCATTCGTTTAAAATATCACTGCAATTCTTTCTCTTTTCAAAAAATTAATAATTGGTAATAGTAATTTCCACAGTATTTCTGTTAACGTATAATAACAATAACATGCTTATTCCCTTTTTAAAAGTGAATGTGTGGCGGGCTGAGGGTGCATGAGGAGACTTCTTAAGTTGCAACCTTTATTATAAATCAGTAAATTATGAAAACATTTCAGTTACAAGACCATCAAAACAATATCATGTACACAGAACCTCAATACATATATTAAAACTGCAATGCCAAAATAACACTTGTTTACCTCTCCATAATACAACCATACTTAAATAATTTATATTCACTGAGATGATCCATAATAAAACCAGAGGATATAAGTTAATACATATTCAACCAGATAAAAACTCTGGGACTTAAAAACCTTAGAGGACCAGGAGTGCCATGGAAAAAGCAAAAAGTAATGTATTAATTCATAAACAGAAAATACATCAAATAAGAAATGGGAAAACAATAAACAGTACTACAGAAATAACCAGTGTATTGCTAAACAATTTATAAATGTATTGATAAATACATAAATACAAATTAAAACCTTTTACCATTTCTGCTCCAGTTTCCACCTCCAGTCCAAAGATATGATTTAGGTGATCTGGTATCTCAAACTAGCCTACGGCATGAACACCGCTCTGGTGTACACATTTAGTGGATGGTAGTGGACAAGTCAGTATGCTGTACCTGGGACTGTAAGACACCTTTGACAAAGGTATCAGCTAAAATCTAGATTTTAATTATTGTATGCGATTGTGAAGAAAAATGCTATTAAATGGAATGCAAAAATATGGGTTTTAATGCAAGGAGAATGTTTATTTGTGTATATATTTGGAAAAAAGCCCATAAAAAAAACAAGAGTTTATCCAACATTGCACCAACAAAACCATTTTCATATTACTAGAGCAGAAACAATTTTTTTAACCTAGAACACTAAATTATTAATGTTATATGTTCAAAACAGCATTTTATGAATCTGAAATTAGACAAGAAATACACAATGTCCACACACACCAAATTCAATTTTCTTTTTATTTTTTTTTTTTTAGTTTTTATACAAAAAGTATCACTAAAAGATACAACTAGTTCCATTCTGAATCAAAACATCAGGTTTACAACTGAGTCATTCTACCGATTTTGAAAATGCTAAGCGCTACAGCACTGATTAGAACCTTAGTTTGGGTTTCTTACAGATTACCCAAAAGGTTAAGTATCAGTATTGCTTGTCACACAAATGACAGAAAAACACATGACCTGGAACTTAAAAAATGTTAGACATACTTGCTACAACACCAGGTTCAGTACAGACACCATTAACAGCATCCACGCTGAACCATTTGGAATTACAAACAGACACTACAGGAATTTATGGATTACAGTCTGTCCTCTTTTCTGAGACAAATACAAAAGTGGAGAGCAAGATGTGTCTAGAACAATAAAGTGAAAATACTCTGAATAATGTTTTAAACCAGTCTGCAACAATGTAAAGTTGCACATTAAAATAAAAGTTGTGCAGATATATATATATATTTTGTCACTTTAACTACAAACTGATTTTTTGTTTTTTTTCTTTTTACCAGTTATGTCACACTGCATGCATGATACACAGTCTTTAAACTTAAAGTACAATGTAAAAAAAAAAAAAAAAAAGAAAAAAAAAATCACCAACTTTCTCCCTCATCTATCTCCGATACCGTCCCCTCTCCTTCTCCCTTTCTCTAATCCTCTCCCTTTCTCGGTCCCGCTCTCGCCCTCGGTCTCGTTCTCTGTCACGTCGCACGTCTCGGGGGCGGTCTCGTTCCCTCTGCCGGTCACGCTCTCGAGGGCGACTACGTCGTCCACTTACGACTGCCTGGGTTCGTCGGAGGAAGTCATCGACTCGCATGTCGTAGTCATGCTGAAACAAACATTGTTGTTAAAATAACCAACTCAAAATACTTTTATCAATCAGAATTATTTCAAAAGGTAGCACACCTTTTTGGAACAGTATCCAAATTACAAATTTCATAAATGAAAGCTTTTCCCAGTTTATTTTTAATTGCATTTTCGCTGCTACCATATTTCTTCTTTTGCTGTGAAAAACAACCTGCATTTTGATTTTCTGCCACTAAAAAGCAGTAAATTGTGGGCAAAAAGTGGGAAGAAGGACAAAGAAGGAGGGTTGAGGGGTGTGTGAATGTTGTTCTTTGTGTCTCATGGACTTTCCAGATGCAGTTTGCTGTGTGTATTTATTATAGCTACATCCAAAACTTTTGCTGACTACCCAGTAAATACAAGTGACCAAATGCTAACATAAGTTTATATTGTAGTTACTCTATCTTGTGGCTCTCGGCCGGTGAAATGCGGTCTGGATTTAAAGCAAAGCAATTTTTAAAAACACTACCGGTCTCCTTTCTCTGCACACCAGGTTCATTCCCCTCTGGCACCTTTAACACCAACCGTTGCTTCATGCTAATAAAACTTTACACAGCTAATTTTTAAATAATTACAGCATTATCCGATATTTTTAGCAGAACAAAACCCATGAATACGTTGAGGGATTAATGTCCAATTATGATCAGTTTTTACACACCGTATTAATTCTATAAGATACTACAATTCTGGATTAAAGTTTTGATTTAATTAGTAAAACTGGATGGTAAATATTATAGGATTAAAGCTGACAGAACCATTAAATGCAAAAGAAGTTACCAGACTTGATGAAAAGGATCGCACAACTCGCTTCTCTCTGAATCTTGCATCGTGTGGCATTTGGTGGTGACTAGAGTACGGAGGGTGGGCCTGAGGTGGGGGAGGGTGGTGCTGGTAATAAGGATGGTGAGGGGGCTGCTCCATTCCAGTGTAAGGTGTCTGAAAGTCACAAGGCACGTGTACTGTTACCTCTATGCCAAAATAGCCACTTAAGTCAGTGTTATATTAAATCAAGTGACAAGTGCGGTTTCGATACAGAAACATTCTGTAAGTTTCACTGCTCCTTAAATGATAACGAAAAGACGATTATCCAAAGGACTGGCTTAAGTTCTGGGTATCTTGACTTGTGTCTTTTTTTTTTTTTTTTTTAAACGAGAGGCTTTCAGATTTGACCTTGGAACTACTTCTTCCATTCTTTGCTGATCGGCAGCTCAGTGTTGGTATAGTGGTGAATAGCCCCACGGGTTTAAAAAAATCCAAAGTTAACATATTCACACACTTGTATACTATTAATAGTGGATAAAAAGTTATACACCTACACCTTATTTAACAGGGTCTTTTGCATAAAAAAAATAAAAAATAAATTTTTTAAAATTTTTTTATAAAGAAAAATTATTATACAATAGTATTTTTGCCCATTATCTTGGCTTTCGATATTGACATGTATTTTAACCTGTTCAATGGTTTATATCAGATATTTTTGTACAGATACACACTTAATGTCTACATTTTTTTGTCTCTCAGTGGTGGTTTTCAGTTTAATATACCTTTCCTTCACATTGACCTTTTCTGTCAATCACATGCTTCAATTAAGGTAAATACTGATCACAACTGAAACAGAATTTTCAGCACATATACCTTATTGTTCTACTTAGCTCAAGCATTTCTCAAAAGTGACACCATGTTAAGCTTCATACAGCAGGATGATTTTTAATGGACCAATGGACACTACCAACCACTCAAGGATGTGACAACAGCGGGAGTGGGGATTCAAACCTAGATCCTACCTTAATACTGCTTTTTAACATACAACTAATAAGTTAAAATATTACATACTTGCAACAAGAATACCTCAACACTAGCATACATTTTCCACAATGGAATGAATGAACTACTGAACACACAATGCCTTTAACACCGCAGTGTAAGAGTGAGGAATAAATAGGTATTGATTTTGTGAACTTTACTTCTTTATATCACAATCATCCACAAATTGCTATTAAAATATCTTTGTCTAAGTTATACCCTGCCTGACCTCCTATGCTTCTTTGACAGGCTCCGGACCACCATGACCCTGCATTGGACAAGTGATCATTGATAAAATGTATCATTATAATACAAGTTTGAAATAATTTTTACTACAAATGCTGATGTTGGTATAATCTGCTTACTCTTTATGCATATTAAAGAATTTTAGGTGAATTTTTCATGCAGTAATTTTTTCCCCTTACAAGTATTTGCAATTTAATCCCCTCACAACATAAATTAACTTTAGGTGACTACATAAAATAAATTAACTGTTACGCAAGGGACAGATATAACAGTGAGAGTGATCACCATTAGGCAGAGAAATTACCAGCTTGACAAATGCGTGCGCGTACGTGCGTGCATGTGTGTATGTATGTGTGTGTGTTTTTTTCAATTCTGTTTTAGGTTTGTTTAACAATATTTGTTTGGTTCTAAAAGTTTGAATCAAGTTTTTTTGACATGCGTGAACCATAGTTCTAAATAGACATCAGATATTAAAAGAATACATATGCATCCTTTTAACTGTAATATATGCCTCAAATTAGGGTAAACAATATTATCACTTTAGAAACAAGTCAATGGGAGGCTGAGTGTAAGCTCTCAAAACGTATGATGTACATTTAACAATACATGGTCTTACACAGATGAATTCCATGTTAAGCTGAACAAAGACATGTAGTAAACATACTCATAATATTTACACAAAGGGGAAATCAGGGGTAATCTGGAGGTAATACTTTGAAAATTATATAAAAACATATATACGATTATGAAATACCATTTCTGTAACACCAAGGGTGCCAGACTTGGGGAAAAAAATTAGAATCCTCTTTGAAAATGTACAGCATAATGTGCATTATACCTAAGGACATGCAAGTTAATCTTAAAAAGATAAATGCACACATTAATTAAAAAAAAAAAAAAAAACTTACCATTCCTTGCCAGGTAGGTGGCGGTCCAATATTATGATGAAATTCTCTCATGTAATCGTTGTAAGACTGGGGGGGGGGGAGAAATAAATTGAGCGATAAAACCAGATGCCACACCATGATTTTATAAAGACAAACAGTTAAAGAAAATAAGCTGTACTTTGTGGAAAACTATTACATGAACTGTCTCAGTTTAGTAAAATTTCCTTACTACTACCAAAAAGTGCCACTACATTTTGAACTTGGTGCCACAAAATATGTAAAAAAAAAAAAAAAAGCATAATGGTGATTAAATCTCTCTTTGAGGACATGATGCCATTCTGTAATGTTGCTGGTTGCTTTCATTTAAAAAAAAATTTCAAACACTTAACTGACTGACTGAATTGTGCTTTATAAGCATAATTGCTATGTTATTTTCTTATCCAGTCAAATAAGTCCAGTCAGCAATGTATAATAAATCTAAAAACAATAACCTAAATATAATTGACCAATAACACATATGCCACGCAGAAACAGCCGTAGCCCAATGTGTAAGGACATGAAAACTGAAGACTGATGGTTTAAGCCTCAATCTCTGTAGAATGCCTACTATGAATTGCTCCTGTAAAAATACCAGGCTGTATAAACCAGTGAAACACTAAGTTACTATTCCATTGTGTTGGTTAATTCTAGTAATATAACTACTGCTACTATAATAATAATAATAATAATAATAATAATAATAATAATGAGTGGGCCTAAAGCATCGACTCACTGAGGGATGTGATGTATGGGACGATAGTCCGTTTTGGGATAATCTCTCACCACTACACACAGATACCTCTAGCTATAAAGCTCAGTCTCTGCTTGCCCACTTGTTCTTTCTGCATAGCTTTGTTTTTGAAGAACAAATCCATATTTTGAACAAATGTGTTCAGGAAGCTTTACAGAATTCAAATATTCATTTAAAACATCGTAGTTGCACCGCATGTCCAACAGAATCATTAAAATAATTCTTTATCAATTTCATCTTAGTATGAACATTTTTGGTTGTAGAATCTTGTATAAATTTATAGCAATCCAATATTAAGTTTTCTGTGGCAAGATGACAATGATTAACTAGAGGGAAGGTTTTGATGCACAGAATTCATAAACCGTGCACTCTGGTAGTAACAAAAATTACAGGTTTGAGAAATAGGTTCATTTGTGGAACACCATCCCAGATTTATTTTTTGCTATTTTAGTTTTGACAGAATTTTCTTCTTTCTGAGCCACAAATCTGACAAGAGACAGAGAAGACCTTTTAAGCCAGATTTAAGTCAGTACACGCATGCTAACATGATAATTTTTACTGTATTTGCTAAAAATTATTTATACTACACATTAAAAATAAATGGCCATGTTTCTGGAAGTTTGTGGCAATATGTCTAAAAAGAGAAACTAATAGAAGTACAATTTTATGATTATGGGAGGATTATCTGCACCTGACTGATTGGTTTTACATAAATTAATTTGAAATTAAAGCCTCTATCAGAGGTTTTGTTTTACCTGCAGGCAACTTATAAAATACACAGCATATTGACAAAGTGGCTTGTGATACCAAGATTATGGTATATACAATTCTGGTCAACTCTTTTATCACCCTTGCATTTTAAGCATATATACAATATCTTCAGAAATAATTGAAAATTCTAACAAATTGTGACCATCAGAATATTTTGTGGATGTGCAAAGAAAAAGAAAAGATGACCTGCACCGTATTAAAACCACCTCCCCTAATACTTGGTTGCATCACCATTGGCCAAATATTTCTTATAGCACTTATATAACTTTCTTGCACCTTTCTTTTGGTAGTTTCTCCCACTCTTTCATTGCAGTTTATCTACCGTTTAGATATTTTAGTTGTTACCAAGGTTTTCAATTGGATTGAGATCAGGACTCACTGCTGGCCACTTTAACACAGCACATTTTTTTTCTTTTTTATGCTTTTGGATGACTGAGGACCCATGACCCTTGAAGCATACCTAGTTTTCTGATACTGGGCAGCACATTTTGCTCTAAAATTGGTAACCCTCTGAGTTCATGATTTCCTTAATATGTTTAAGGCCTCCAGGACCAGAGGCAGCAAAGCAGCCCCCCAACATTACAGAACCTCCACCATATTTATCTGCAGGTAGGCTGTTCTTTTAATTATAAGCTTTCCTTTACCACCTCAGAATTGAGATAGAGCTCTACCAGCCCACAGACCACTTTCCCAGAAGGATGCTGGTTTCCCTAGGCAGGTTTAGGCAAAGATCAGTTGCACCTTTTCATGTTTGTCATTCAGCAGTGTGGTCCTCCTTGGCCTCCTCACCTTAATGTGCAGAGTACAGTATGAGATGAAACCAGCACTCCAGATCAACTCTAAGTTCTTTGGATGTTTTACATCCAAGGCATTGCGATTTGCAATATCCCAGTTACAATAGGACATTGCTACTGTATAATCACTGACTTAATGTAAGATCATTCATAATTTTTTTTAGGTGTTACAAATGACCAACAAAAAGCAACATTTTCCTGGCAGGCAAAAATATTATAATATATTCACGAAAAGTATTCCTTACATTAAAATCCATTTAGCATGACTGAAAACTAAAGTTCTTAAGAAATGTACTGGATTTCACCTGCTTTATGAATAAAATTAAGAGGTTATGGCATCCACTTATGTGCTCTATTATCACCCTTCTTTATTTTAGCTTTTGAGGGTTTTTTTTAGCTACCATACTCATTGCAGTGCAGCATGATGCCACCAAAAAAACCTCATCACATTCTATCATTATTCAAGTGTAATGACCGACAACCAAGACACAATACGACAGTTCTTTTTAGTAGTTTGGTTGTCAAAGTCATTCACGTATGTCTGCATGATTTCACTGTAGTCTCCTCTCATCCCAGAAATGAGAGAAACAATGAATCTAAAAAAATTTTTAGTTAAAAAAAAAAAGTTTTAGCAATTAAAATGTTTTGCTATTACTCACTGTAATCTGCATGTGGAGAACCCATTCATTACTGCACTCATGCATCTCTTTAAATCAATATGGGTACCCCTTTTCTGAACTATAGCTGTAAGGCCCCATCACATGATCACAAACACTATGAAATTATGAAAGCAGACATATGAAAAGACACTAGCATATCTTATGTAACTGTTTGCAAAATGTTTCATTCCTGGGACCTCCAGCAATATTTCCTTTATGTGAGATTTACATTATTGCAATTTTTAGTTACCTATCCTGAACCTTTAGCTTAATGTATGAATATTATTTCTACTTTCAGTCAAAATGGTTCTGAGGTGTTTCAAATGAAATGAAAATGTTTACAAATTAAATCTGAAATTGCAATTAGAATAAACAATTACTTTTTCCACTCAAGAAATGCAAGACTCACCCCATTGAGGAACACATCTCTCCGTACACCAGAGAATCGCCTGTTGGGAGTAAAGTTATTTATTAAACAGACAACTTGTTTTCAATTGCGTGGATAATACTTAAAAGGACATTTGGAAAAACATACCTGTCTATAGGCTGATTGCGAGGATCTTGCATAAAACCTGTACAGATACCAAGGAATGAACTCAGGTAAAGCACATTCAGTTGTTAGAAGTTGCCAAAAAAGCCTAAAAGGATCGTGTTATAGTTCTTTTTTTTTAACATTAGCATGTAATATTAGCAAAACATCTAGCAATTAAAAATTGCACCTATTAAACAAGCCTGAGGTTCACTAAAGGTATAATACAAAAGTAGTATACATACCCTTCTACCGGTCACCAGTACCATATTCCATACAGCTAGTTTATTTCAGAAGCACTGTGCTGTACTGTGTCAATTGAATCTGTTAGCGTTCAGTTATTTTTTTTTTTTTTAGCAGTTAAAGCAATTTTTGAAACAGATTAAAATGACTATGTCTGCAAAAATATGACTTCCTACAAGTTTGTAAATATTTACTATAACTTTGCTTGTAATTCTCTAAATATATGAATACATCCAGGCATTTATAAAATAGTGTCTATTAACATTATGAATCTATACTGAAAAAAACTTGATTTGCCCTTTGGCTGTCCCTTCCAAAGTGACAAATGTTATAATCATTGAATGTCACAGGTTTACAACAAAACTGTAGAGCCCATAACATACAATTACTGCATTATCGTACTCATCTGACCAGCTGCCTGAAAACTAGATAGCCTTTGCTGACACCCATACACTCACTGAATTAATGTGTCTTTGTGGATGTGAACAGTCCCTACACAGACCCATTGGTATACAGAACGATACCCAGGGGTACAGGAACCTGCACTTACTTGAATCCTGAGAAGTTAACTTTTTTGAGTTTAACTTTTCTCCTCTCCTGAGTTGTCTGTTGACTTACTCATATAAAATACCGACTTTCGGCTGCTCCCATCAGATCAGTTTTGTGTGACGACTGTTCAGTTGTTCAGCACTTTGCATTACTCTTTTGAGAACAGCACTTCTTAAAAATAAACTGAACTTAGATGTATGCAAAAAATGTGCAACTACCTATAAAATAATTATTAGAATTTTAAAATTTAAAAATAATGAAAAACTTGCCGAGCTGGCTGTACTAGCGTGTGCTTATTTTTAATGCATAAATATTTTAAAAATGTAGTCAACTGTGCAATTAAGTAGTTAAACAGAACCAAAAATGAGTAATATGGTAAATTGTAAATAGCTAAAAAGGTATACAGGCTAGTATGACAATTCTGGTTATTGATAAAATATAGCTTGCTATAAATTGAGAACTTTCCCTATAAAAGTAGAACTAAAAAGAAACAAAAAATGAAAACTAAAAAAGTTAAAAATTCCTTGATAGAAATCAAAAGTTACCAGTCAGGAGTTATTAATGTTTTGTGGAATTGCACAATTATAGTAGATATTTAAATAATTGTATTAAAAAAAAAAACCCCAATGACCCACAGAGGATCACACTGTAAAAGCATACTAAAGAGGAAATACTTGCACAGCCATTTTTAGGGCATTTTAAAACTCAAACTTCATAATTAATTTTACATATAGTAAAGTGCTTTCGTTCTGGGTTTTCTTAGATGCAAAACATTTTTAATCTAAGACCTCTGTATATTTTGGCTGTTCAATAATATTGTCATTTGACTAATTTAAAGAAAATTAAGCTACAAGTAAGAAACACTAAGCAATTTCTGAGTCGCACTACAATGGAAACATCTACTGATTCTGCTAATAAACAAGGTAAGGCTGATAAACAATGAAAGCTTACAAATGGCTTAACAGGCTAAATTGTGAGCATCTCAAAATCAGAGTTGCAGTTGGATATATAGGTAGTGTTGTAACAAGCACTAAAAAAAAACATTTTAGAGCAGATAACATTTGTACAAAAAGTAACACTGCTGAGTTGTAATCCTGTGACATTCTGCAAATTAACCAGACTTTTGTCATTTTAAAGTGCAAACATCTCATATTTTTGGAGGGGACAAAAATTCCTGTTGCACACTGCTCAGTTCAAATGTATATTTCCTAATTCCTGTAGTATCCATAGTAATAGACTAAATGCATTCTCAAAGAACTGATTAAACATTAAAAATGCTACCCTTTCGTCCTCTCCTCTATAAGAGGTATTTTAATGTTCTAATACTTCCTTACTTGCTTGCTTTGATGTTGAAGCAACTTATAAATGCATAAAATGAACAATGATGTTCTTTGCACATGAAATATTACATTCTGACCTGTCTTACACTACAATGTGAAAAAGAAATAGACCTATACGGGCAGCTTGCTGATGCTGCAAAACAACGCTTAAAGCCTCAGAATCAAGTGCATGAATATAGCTTGCAATCCTTAATCCTAGAGCGGTAAACCAAATGATGTATTGCTTGAAATATGGAGTTATAGCTATGGTTATAGTTCACTCAACCTGAGGTAACCATACCGTTCTAGCTTTCAGTTTAAGAAGTAATTTTAAATAAGCTGCAGATTTAGGCATCACAGTGAGCCCCAATGACCTGAAAGAAAGCAAACTGCCTATAAAGGCAGTCAAATTCTTGGCAATATATCTATACATACCTAAGGCCACATTATATTAGACACAAAACATATTTGACACAAATATGAAAACAACAAACTTGTAAGTCTTTGGACACAGTTTCCTTAACGTAGACATTTTCTCAACCAACTGAAAAACTTACTTTCCCTTACTGGAAAGCAAACTGTGAAATCTGCACATCCCCCCAAACCCAGAAAAAGAAATTCCTGTATGGAACCTTACAGAAACTGAAATTTCACTGAAATTGGGAGGGTCTGAGAAAATTAATGACCGAATTACCATGTCATTACAACCTAGGAAAAATCAAGGATCATTAAAAACTAACTCAAACTGTAAAACTCTATGAAGATTTTACTTCTTAGGATTTTACAGTAATTCTTTTTGCCAATTTTAAAAAAAAAAAAAATTTTTTTTAAAAATATTTCTGAATTTTTGAACTGGCCAAATCAGATGTATAACCAAACACACAGCATGGATATACAATCTGAATACTGAACAGACCATTTCATTTCATTTCACAGCAGAATGGATAAGTGTGGGAATGTGAACAAATCCTGGAATCACCAAGCTTTTAATATTGACCTGTTCTTTGAGGGAACTCTGGAGGATAGTCAATCCTTGGTCGTTTCCTGTTGTGCATGTCATAATCCTCTGGTCGACGCCTACATAAATTAGGTAAACAATTTAGAAAAACGGCATACACAGTATGACATTACTTATTCCATTTGGTTCCAACAAATTATTATGTTGCACATAGAAACTTATATTAGGTGAAGTTTTAAGTATCAAACTATGACAAACTGTCCAATTATACTGCTTTGGTATATAAAATTCACATACTGCTTTCAAACAGTCATTTATACATTTGGCCTCATCTATGAGTGTCCATTATGAGTGCAAAACCCTGAATTTTGCTGTGACAGAATAATCTTGGTAAGTATTCCTCCTACTGAAACATGATGGTTGGGATTCATTATTCATTATAACATACAGATTCCTACATATAAGAAAGGAAAACAAAAATCTTACCACAATTTTAAGAAACTGACATTTTAAGTAAATTATATAAAATGTGAAAAGCTATTATATTAAGGTCACTGAACTTACTTTGGCTATAGAAAACTAACCTAATAATATTTCATGGAAATAAATGGCAAACAAGACAAATGCAGTAATAAACATCAGCATACTTAAAACCCTACAGATTATCTGAAACCCAACAGAAACAAACACAGTTCAAAAAAGCTGGTTAAAATTGCAACATACCCATTTCTTGTAGTTTTGTGACTGATAACGTTGCCAATATTAAAGACCGTAAAAGTTCATAAACAGTCCAGCTCATTATTGAGGTTCTAAAGCCACAAACATAACAAGGAGGGCCTGGCAAGGCAAAGAAGGGTTGATACTTGCAGTCCATTGCAATCAAACAAAAAACAAGAGCTCCAGCCTTTTTTAAACCAAATGGAGTAACCCCTTCGCTTATAGCTTCTCTTAGGTTCTCAGTCCATTGAAGCCTTAAAAAGAAATGAGAGGGGGGGAGCTCTGCCAGGATTCCTCCTACCTTACTTGTGCAGTCCTTCTGGGCATACATGAAAACACTCCTTGGGATTCTCTTACCTACTTCCAGAAAATTTACAAGGGCTTTAGCGCCACATCAACTTCCAGAGTCTTTGGAGTTTTGGGTAGAGAATGAAAGCCAACACATTTCCCGTTACATTTGCTTGAAAGCGGTCAAAAATGCTTTAAGGAGCACGGGGAATCAGTTCTTTGGGGATTGATCTCCTTTTGTTAGACATCAGATATTTAACTAAAAACATCTGCTTCAAAAATGTATACAGCCAACTTTTCTCCTCTTTACAGAATGGTAAGAAAGTTCAAATAACGCAGTGCTTAAACTGGGTGATCCCTGAAAACACTTGAGTCCAATGGCACTGCAACAGAAAGTGGGAAAGTATAAACACACAACAACAGCCCTTCATTGTTTAGTTGCCAGGTCTCCCAAAGGCCAATGACTCCCTCCTCCAAACTTCCCTATGTTTTCCCACAGCTTGGTAGAATGATGCTGGATCTTTTTTCTCTGTGTGGCTATTTACATACATGACATGTATGTATCTACACAGATATACTACAATGCTCTGCATTGAAATGGGAAGAAAATCACTGAGAAAGTCCCGCAAAAATGCTCCTCTTGAAAGCATTTTTAAATGAGCATTCTCCCCCCCTCAAATCGATGCATCATCTTCTGCTTAATTACGTCTCCTCGTAAAAAAAATCCCATATACGATATGGTTTATCCCCAGGGAAACTCCTGAAAGAAAAGGCTTTGAAAACAAATTTTTAAAAAAACTAGAAATTCAATTAAATAAAACAACCAAATACAATGACTTTGCTACCAATTCCTAAAATCTTAGTCTGCAACAATGCATTGATTACTCCTAAACAAAGATTTCTATTTAAGTTGACTTTCTGACGAATAAAACGACACATTCATCCTCAATTGCTGTAAATCCTCAATAAAGCCACATGAGGTCCGTGCAGCTTGATTTAAGGATTTCGTATTTCTTCGTCGTTGGTGATGAAAATATTTTGGGGATAAGGAATGGGGCATGGCACATGAGCTCCGTCACGTTACTCCGAGAAACGTGCTTACTAGCAGTCCAAAGAACATTTCTAACCTTCCCAGATCGCGGCCTGGCTCTCGATGTGGGGGACGCCCTCGAGAGCGTGGCTCCGACTGCATCCTCCTCTTGTGGCGCATTTTATGAATAACCTGATACAAGTCAATGCTTTCATCAGGGGGAAAAAGCAAGCAGAGCTGTGTTCCACATTCTAGTTCGATTTCCTTCAAAAGGGGGGGGGGGGGGGAGAAAAGGGAGAAAACAAATCAATGATGATTCACAAATTAAATTGTACAAATTTTAGCAGGGAAATTTTGTATTACATCAAAAACACCATTAAAATTTATTTTATAAACACATAAAGTATAACATGCCATTACCTGTCCATCCCGTCCAATTTTCACAGGTTTATGTTCATTCCATGGGTTGGAGAGGTGTGCTGTCTTAGTGAAAGGTAATTCTCGTCTGAAAAAATTTTAATGTATACTGAGTATAATTGTTAAGAGAAGCCTGTAAAATATAAAGAATAAATTGTAGCTATTACCCAACTATCTCATGAAATACTAGAAGAGGAGATACTAGCAGTAAAATAGCTCACTATAGCAAATTAAAAAAAAGACTAAGGACTGGAGAAGTGCACTTCATGCATTAACTTTTACAATAATTTATAGTACCTTGAAGTCAAATGTAGTTTTGATTTAGCTTTTTACTTATCTATAGGAAGTTATACAATCTTTTCTGATAAAGAAAATATGAGGCTGTCCTTGACCGTACACATAACACTATCTTGGAAATTTGTTTTTATTGTCAGAAACCTCCTTTAGCATCAAAGTTAATCAAATTAATTCACATACAATCCCATTTTTTTTTGTGGTTAATATATTCAGGGCTGGTATATATTAACCACAAATAACTGGATTCTACATTTATTAACCCTGTTCTTGACAGAACTTTGGATGTAATTTTTGGCATTTGTTGACCTTTTCTTTATTTAAAAATAAATGTCTTAATCAGTTTTCACTAAAATAATGAAATTAACATGTCCCCTTTTGGGACATCTATATATCCCACCTGATGTAATTTAGTGACTGTAACTATCCAGTAGGGAACAAGATGAAGTAAATACATTCGACCTGCCAGTTTCCAAGCTTCTTGACTTAGGAGTCACGTATCGTAAGTGAGAGCATGACTGCTGTACAGCATAGTATGTTGAGTGAGATGAAAATGTATTTGCTGCTCCGGTATCTGCAGTTTATTATACATATTTACTGTAATACTACCATTCAGTAAGTAATTTTTAACCTTTCAATCAAAAACCTTCCCTTTGTCCCTTCAATCATTTAGGATTGCTAAAATGTTAAATTGTTTGTGCATTTAATTAGTTACCTGCAAATCCAGTCAATTTTAAAGACCCCTCCGAGCATTTTAGCATTCATTCCAGCAGGCAAAACCCAGTGGATTGGAGATCCTCCATGATGTGACTCAGAGGAAAGTCTTGCAAAACCTAAAAAGAAATATATCCACTTAGCAATGAAACATAAAAGGAACTTTTAGTGGGCTTTGTAAAATGTTTATAACCATTTTACCTTGAAATTTCCCACTCTCTCTCACTGAGAAAATGAGTATGACACTCCTTGCTGATCGGAATGCAGCATTTAGCTTTTTCTCATTAACAGGTAGTGTAGACCAAACACCCTGGGAAAGAAGGAGAAAAAAGAGAAATTAAAGAGCAAAGCACTGTTTTACAATATTTAAAAATTCATGCAACTCTTTAGAATTTACTGCTTCACAACTGCTTTACTGACGTTAAAAATGATACCTGTCTGAAATACTTAAAAGTGCTTAAATATTAGAACTCCTAAAAATATGCCTACTAAAATTAATAACAAATATACATATTCATAAAGTCTAGAAAGCAAATAGTTAAATTCAAGTACATATGAACCTGCCTGGTTAACTCTTGTTAAAGGACTTAACAGTACACAAACCTTGGCTTTGGCCAGGGAAACATTTTCATGGTTGTTGCTCTTGATCAGGAAGAATCTGGCATCTCGCAAAATGTATTTCAGCTTGCTTGTCTGGTCTATTTAAAAAATTTAATAAATGTCAGATATCAAAAGAAAAAATTGTTTAAAACAGATCTTATTTAAATCGAAACCTTAATTTAAGTATAACAATTACCTTTGCGAACAGCACGGACAGAAGACGGGAGTTTCTCATGCTTCTTCTCTGACCCTAATAAAACAGATAACGTTTAATTTATGGGTTATACCAAGTTAGGGTAAATAATCAGGTAACACATTATAAGGTAAAACAGCAATGAAGACATTTCTATGTACACCCATCCCTTGCCAAACAAAATGGGTTCCATGAAATCTCCTAGGAAAATTCCTGTTGTGAGTGGACCAAATATCCATTTTTTAACGTTTCCAGACAAAGAATGGGTTGCCTAAAATTTTAACTCATGGCAATAACACAATATATTTCAGAATAACTAACAAAAACATATCCAGTTTTACTGACAAGCTTTCAATCATTCATTATAAATAGCAGCTTGCCCAATGCAGGTTTACGGTGGCCCAGAGTCTACACCACAACCATAGCGTGCACAATTTTCGTAATTTGGTTATCACATGTTTACAATACAAAGAAATGCTTGATACTAGACAATGTTCACTTGATTGCAAGAGCAAGGCTTTGTTTTTTACTAGCGTAAAGATTTTCATATTAAAACTGCTTATACAACACAGGCCTTCCCTGTAAATCCTCATCAGTCACTGCTTCTGTAAACAGCACAGTTGTGTAAAAGTATAACCTTAACATCTATTGTCCTCACTGTGAAAGAAGCCAGTGTGTTGCAAAGATTTAAGTAATTTTAATAGTCCCTTGGTCACAGTTTATTTGTATAAGGACTCAAACAATCTCCTTATATATGTGGAAGGGGAGCACTGATGTGGTGAAAGTCCAAAATAATGAAACTGTAATTAAGTGCAATTTTTTTGGTACAGTGCTGAACAGTATTGCACTATGTACTACAGTAACACTTGCACAACCTGATGAAATGAAAATGATATAAAGTCTATTGTCTTACTGAAACATACAAACAGCATGGGGAATTATATGGAGATAACAGTAAACAAGGTGCTAATATGGCTCAATAAGAGTGCCGCTTTACCACCACGCGTGTTCTTTTTTGACACTGCATCAAAATTGTTTAAACTATTAATTCACACATTAATAAAGAACAATGGTCTTCATCCAGCTGCTTACAGAAACCATCAATCCACTCAGATGTTTAACTGGTTAAAATACTTCTTGTAACAAGTTTTTTCTGATAAATTACTTCTGTACTTTAATATATAGTAACACCTTGTATTATTTTAAAACCCAATATAAAAAACATTAGAAATCACAGTATCACAGGTAGGAAGTCAAACTGCACAAGAACATTTGATAAATCACAATCGCTTAAGGTTCAACAGTACAGACATTCCACTATTTTGCTTATTCGATTGTATAAGTAGCCTGAATACAGCAGTACTTTTCAAAAAAATATTTTGAGCTATGTATTTTAAGTTTAATAAAAATATTTCATTTCCACCAATTCCTATTTAATGCTAAATGTTGAGCGATTCATCCCATAAACAATGTGTGGTGTTGTTATTGTCATCTTGAGATTACCAAGTCACAAACACAAGACAGAAACTATAAACAGTAGAAGTAAGCTGAATTAAGATGGTCCCACACTATTCTCTTTGGATGTGTCTAACCGAGTGTCACTTAACCACAAGTCAGAAATTAAAACTGAAAAATAAGAAAATAGGTTAAAAATTAAACTTAAAAATATTTATGCAATTACCATCAACGCCACAAAGCAAGTAGTAAATAGTTACATTGCACTGAAAATAAACTGTAATCCCCATTCAGTAATAGACCTGCTACATCTACTTAATTTACACGATTTTCACAAAATTTCATATGGGTTGAGCACAACTAATTTTTCAGCTCAACTCAAATAATTCAACTAATAATGTCATTATTGTTCATCTGGCCTACATATAGCTCCTAGAATTACTGTTTAAAGCAATTTTAGAAATTGTTAGGAAAAAAAACATGATTTCAAGTATACCCGTTTATCTTTGGAAATACAAATTTCCTTCTGGTGATATCTTGAATAACACACAGGGATATTTTTTGCATTTTTAAATATTGTATGTTCTTTCAATAATTTTTGTACTTTTTAAGCAAAGGAATTTCCAACTTACAAAATAAAGAACAGAATCCCTGCACATTAAATACATTACTATCTTTATAGGTGGCCCATCTATGTGTAAACATCTCAACAGGTATTTATTTGGCATAAATGGGGAAAAAGATTATTTTGAAGCAGGAAAAATTTAGAAAAAAGTTTTAATTTGGAAATCAGTAAAAATGATATGTTTGGAAGAGGCATTACTATGGCTCAAGAATGCAATTTGACATCATGATTAAGTAAGGAAGAAACCTAAGTTCAAGCAGCAATGTGATACGAGTAAACGCCCTACACACAAACTACATTTTAACATTAATGTAAAGTGTTAAATTTTTTGTCTTGTGCCGTTTTTCGCAACATCTATAATTACGATGATTTTGTTGTATGTAAGACAATTGGTTAATTTGGTTAATCTGTTAAATTTTATTCTGCCTCAAAAATCCAAATAAACATTCATGCCAATATGACATACCCCAAAGTAGTAGTCATAAGAAGCAAAGCATGTTAGTTTACAGCAGTGAAAAACAAATGTTAGATTATACAAATATGTTAATTTGTGCTAAAATGCGTAAAAGTGAAAGTTTAGAATTGTATCATCTTTAATACCTGTAAATGATTCTGAAGCTGAGCTTCCACTTCTATCAAAAATGATTGGAGAAATCCCTCTAGTGTGCTTCTTCTCTTTTCTTTCCTTATCTGAACAGTAAATTGGAAAACATATTCCTCACATTAGTCTCCTTAAAACTTAGGTAAGCTGATCTAAAACTGATCATATAAAATTAAAACAATCATACATTTTCTGTGCTACTTTCCCTCCAAAAAGCTACCCACTGTGGGGGGAAATACATTTTATCATACTTTTGTGATGCGAATGCTATGAATTATATTGACTGCATTTTATCCAGACAACAATGGAGATTTTTAAAGACTGATTTCAAAACACAATGCAAACTTCTGAACTATATAACCTAAAACCTTTGCTCTAAAATAGAACTGAATTAATAGAATTTGTAACACTTTAAAGATAAACTATTTATTGTTACACTAACCACTTGAACTCTGTTCCCAAACGCATCTTAAATAATTAAATAACATGCAAATCGTAGATACATTGGCTTCAATTTCTGCTGAGCCAAAAGATATCAGTAAAGTGCCAAAACCAAACTTAAGTGTGGGACTACCTTAATTCAGCAAAACTGTTTAGCTTTTAAAACTTCTGATGTTTATAGTACTGTTATAAAAATGTATAAACAAAGTTGAGGGTGCAAAAAAGACAGCAAATGATGCCCGCTGGAATAATTACTAACTGGCAAACAATGAGAGGTTGTAAAGAGTTTTTTCCAATCAATTTTAATAATTTGAAATTATCTTCATTTTAATGTGGCTGAAAGTTAACATACAGTAAAATTATTTATTGTATATACTGGTTCTTCTCCCCCCCCCCAAAGTCAACCAGCAAAGTCTTCCTGCACCTACATAGCTAATAAATTTAGAATAGTGTCTACCCTCAATTTCTCACTTTGTTTTTACGTGCCGTGGAGTGAATGTCTTCTATTTGTGCCCTTAAGCTTAAAAGCAGTGCATCCACATGGTTCCATTTATTCATCTGGTCTTTTTTTTCCTTTTCAAAGCATTACATGACCAAAGTAAAACCAAAGCAACCAAAATCTTGTGATTTGCATTTCCCATTTGGCTTTATGTGATCCATTTTTGTGTTCCTGGTTGTGCAATGAATCCTTAAGATTCTTCAACACTACAGTTCAAAGATGTCCGTTTTGCCTATCTTAATTTTTCAATTGTTTTAAATGCACGCAGTGCTATCGAAATTACTACTCACTGATCTGTCACTTCCGTTCTTGTGGAAAACCCACATCTGAGGATCTTTTCCAAACTTTTTCATTTTAGCTCTTCCTAATGTGTACTAAATCTGCATCAGGATGCTCTCAATGTTCTAGTATGCACAATTTTCCTTTAAGATAAGCACTTACAACACAGAATCAATATACATCAAGAAAAAACAAGCACTACAAACAGACAGAAGTAAACAAAACAATTCTGGAAGTCTATATTTACCACATATTTTTAAGTCGCACCAAACTGCAAAAAAGTAAACAAATGTCGCAAAACACACTAAAACAAAGAGGCAGGTTGAATGGTAACTTTTCTACTAAAAGTAAATTAGGCAGTTGAACCAACTACATATTTGTAGACAGGGCTTCTGCCATTAGTCTTAGGAACAGAATTGAGAATTGAGGAAAGAAACAAGACTACTCAAAGTACATTCCTTATCTTTCACAAAAATACCTGGATTGCGATTACCAGCAAATTACGGGTATTCACTTAACACCCCCTAATGTCCAATGCTTCATTGTACAAGAAAATAATCACAATCAACTTAAAATCCCACATCTCGTGACATCTCTCCAAGTTAAACCAGTGCGGAATACAAAACATTTTATTTTGTGTTTACACATTACCTCCCAACATTTTATATGGTTTGTTTACTTAAGTATCTTAAAAGTGAAGAACAAAATGTAAGTTAAAAAGGTCTACATGAGTTTTTATCCTTTATCTCACATCCACATATAAACAATGGTTAAGTATATGAAACTGTCAGACCGCCTACTATCTTACAACTAATTATCGCACTACCTAAAAGGGAGGCAAATAAATTTTAAAAAGGTACAAAATCACAGCTGTAGGTCCTTTTTCAAAATGAAAAACATTTTAAATATCCATTTAAAAATCACTGTATGCTGCATATGTGCCTACTGAACAGGACTTAAAAAGCACAAGTAAATGAAACATTTTGATTTAGAGGACCCCAAAAAAAACCCTGCAGGGTGCTTAAATGGTTTTATGCACTGCACAGTGTTTGTTTTTTTCCTTCCTCAAATTCTTTATGCATCAGCACTTCCCACCCCTGACAAATACATATCATGTGGTGCTGAATGGAAAAGAACTTTGTAAGTCACATGGATTTAATTTATACAGGAGCTTCTTACCCATTTTATTGTACTGTCTCTGTAAAAACATTTCACAACACAACTCTCTCATTCACAGATTTACCACTTGATCTAGACTGGAGCGTACCCCAGGATCATTGGGCACTAGGCAATGAAGGGCACAACATAGATGTCAGTCCACCATAGGGTACAGATTAAAAGTGTGAAATAATGAAAACAATCTGAAACTCTCTGTATGTTTTTTGCCCCACCTCCACCACATGTCCCTTCACCAGTAAAGAGTTTGTATCAGACCACAGGAATACTAATATCGCAAGCAAATTTTTGACACAACTCGTGCCCTTTCATTTCTTCCCTTATATATAGACCACTGACTTTCTTCCTTTCCAAAATAATTACACACAATTTTTACAATCACCGGCATTCCTTGTCCAAAATGAACTCCTCTATGGGTATCAGCCAGGTTCAAAAGGCAGTCAATGCACTCTTCAATCTGCTACAGAAGCAAACTTCTTCCATTATTGGTTCCTGACCTCTATGCAGCATTTGACATTATCAATCAATACACCCCCCTTACCTTGCTAGAGAAGTTTGGTATGAATAATCATCAAGGAAAAGTTTTGAAATGTCAGGTAGCTCTAGCCAAGTGTCATGGTTCCCTCTCTGCACCCAGACTCTGAATAGATGTTCCTTCACAGCTTCTCTTTCCAATAATAAAGATGACACACAGGCCTTACTCTTTTTCCTGCCAAACAAAATACCAGATCCTTACACCCTATTAGAATGGCTAGCTGAGGTGGGCAGCCAATGTCACTTGGAGCTCCAGAGTTTTACACTCATCTGTTTCTTCACAGCTTTTTTTGGATTCTCTACTCAGCTGTTAGCTGGCTTATCTTAATCACAATATGTTACTTGATACTGTTTCATTCCACATAATACCACATCCTGAACCTTTGTTCAGTGCTGTGCCACACTGAGAAGAGTTCTCAACTAGTTTGAAGAGCAACTTTTGTTAGACTGAAATCTTCCATCTCCCTGCTGTTATTTTCCACCCATTAAGAGTTGTGCAAAAAAAACTCACATGACTTTCTCTAAAGAGAAGAACCACAGTGGCATAAACCTTGGAAGGCCAATCAAAAGCAACATTTCTAAGACACCTGCCACTCCTAAGTGACTCAGTGTTTTGTGTAGCTGATGAATTGTGGTTATGGATGAACAAAAAGAAATACACGGAAAGCAGCTTCTTGACAAGCTAGAAACAGTGGGAAAAATCATTTCTAGAAAGAGCTTTTCGGGTGGGCCGTAGCTATAAAATATTTCCTTGTTAAATGCTTAGAGAAATCAACATTTGTACTAGCACACCTATGTAGAAAGGAGAGTTATAGCTTAATTATCTTTCCGGTTCTTATCTTCCACCTCTGAAGTGAGCATCACAAACTGTTTGTATAAGAGCAGGATGATTGTACTGCAGGCTATGCCGTTATCCTTAATCCTGTTTGACAAGGTTTAAATCTTAAATATTAAGCAGAACCTACCAGATTATATATTGCTCTCTTGGTCCCTCTTAAGAGAGTCCCAAAGGAGTCAATCCAAAGTCTTTTCTTCATGTATACATCAACCAGTTTAGTCAACATCTGACATGTTTTTTCTTTTGACGCCAGCAAGCAATGTTTCTTTTGAGACATGCAGAAGACACTGATATTCCTTTATGCATCTCAGTATACAATCTCAAAAATCACTGCTTTGAATGGTCTTTAAAACTAAGATCCTCTATCACCTTATCAGTCCATCATCTTGCTGTGATGGACTCAAGAAATGTCACTTCACTTCCATCTTATGCCAAGAGCCTAGAAATCACCATTTCAGAGCATTCAATGTATCTGCCATTAGAACAGTCAACCCAGGGCATGGTTTATGGTATGCAGACAGCTTGTCTGAACTGTTTCAAGTTATTCCTGACTGGGATTTTGGCATCAATCCTTAACCTACAACTAATATAGAAGGATGCTGCATAAGAGATCCTCAGACTTCTTGTAGTATTACCAGGTTTCTTGCTTCCTCATTTCCTCAGTATACAAGCCAAAATCTACTCTGGTTACGCTCAACAGAGACATGAAATAAATAGTACCATTTCAAAGACATGATGCAGCCTTATAATGTACAAAGCCTGCTATACTGCACCACCACTTCAGGTGATCTGTCCCAAAACAAAACAAACCTTTTTTTTTTTTTTTTTTAAATTTATTAAAAAAAAAAAAAAAATCAAGTCTATTTTTAGCATTAGCTCCAGTGTGATCGAGCAAACTTCCTTGTCCACCAAGACTGTACAATACTTCACAGCTCTCAAAAAGTCACAAAACCCAACCTTTTTAAATAGCAATGGTCCCACATTATAATTCTACTATACAGTACAGTAAAAAGTAATGGATGTTTTAATGCCACAGTTACAGTTTAGAAAATCCTAGAAAACTAGAATTTCAAATCAATGGATATGCAAAATCAGAAAATATTCCCTTTGTTGTCTTGATAATACACCCATTTGAACAAGAAATATCAACTGACATCTGTACTTCAACCTATGTGGCATTTCTTCACATCTATAAGGACTGAGTCTGGGTTTCACATATGTCCCAACAGCTGAGCTGTGCCAGCCATTTATACATTTAGCACACTTTTCCAAAAGCAACTTCCAATGATTAACACCAAAACCTTTATCTAAAATGGAATTTAATGTCAGATACACTGAAGAAAACACAAACACAAACTCATGCACAGGTGCACACACGGTGGGAGGAAAACACAAATTAAAAGCCAAAAAAACCCCCCAAAAATATGAAAAACCACTCCAAGTGAAATCACTACATCTGATTCGGTGTCAAACCAGAGTAATAGGCACCATGGCACAAACTTGCAAAACTGTACATGTTACTTTGTGTGGGCTCATTGTTGGGTTTACAAGGAGCTTACAAATCAAAGTGTGGCAACGCCGCAATTACCTGTGCCAAATAAATGGCAGTGTTTCCAAAAAGTGAAGGAAGTTCTGACTGTTTTCTCCATTTGGTTTTGGTCTTTAAAAATAGTCCAAAAATGAATGGCTACCTTGATAAACCGATGGCCCAAAGTCAACTAAGTTATTGACAGATCATTTATTGATAATTGGTATAATATTTTATCATCAGTATTTTAGGGTGTCATTTGGATGTCAGGTATCATTTTTGGGGGCTCAAGAAGGCTTTTAAACTAAAATGAATACTAGGTCAAAAGTCTTACCTGTCTCCAACTTAAGTGTTTGCCTTACAAAGTTGTTCTCACAAACTTATTACCTTCATATTGCAGGGGAATCTTTTATTTATTTATTCTTATGCTTAGCCCTTTATCATCTCCTGCTTGTCAATTTATTTCAGGTTTAATTTGGGCAGTTTCTGTTCTCCACTAAAGGGCGAGGAAATTTATGTTCTGAGTGAGTTATGCTGTGGATTGCTTCATGTTTTCACCTCAATGCAGTCCTCAGCGGTTTTAATCTTCTAATGTCTATGGTTTCAGTATGTAGGAATACTTTCTACTTTGCATTTTTCAGCATAGCAACCTATAATTTATATGGCATTTCTGCATTTTCGCACAGTACATAGTAAACGTATGGCTCTTTTCTAGATTTACTAGACTAGAGAATTATTAGTCATTTTGTAAAGTTTTGTTAATTCATTTAGACACACTGTTGAAAGCTATCCCCCGCCATCCATAACCTATCTGAAAATTCGCATTTACAACTGTGGAAAATGTGCAAAATTTATTTTTTTAAAAATTTAAAGCATGCCCTAGTGAAAACATTTAATTTGGGTGCAAGTCTAGATGAGAGGATTCAGTTTTAGGGGTTCTGGAGCAAGAACCTGAACTAGTAAACTTCCAAAGTAAGTGGTGCTGGTACAAGGACCCTAACTGGGAACAGGGGAGGAGTGCTGAAGGGGTGTGTTTCAAAGATGGAAAAAACATCATCATCACCACCACGATACTAAGCGGAGACATGAGGCAGTACATACACACACTTGACACTATACACATTAGTGACATAAGAGTAATACAGTTTAGTAATACGTTAATAAATTTTACCTTTAACTTTTTTGACCTGGGCAACACCTGGTAACTAATACTATGAAACTAAGTGAAAACCTGCACAAACTTAGCAATCTAAAATTTGTAGACCCTTCCTACAAAGAGGCTTGAACCAAGCCTTGAAATAAGAATAAAACAACCACGAACTTTATTAAATTCCTTGTTAATTTATGAAACTGTGTTCACCCTGAACATGGTGTTTAAAGCAGTGAAAAAAATTGCAAGATAGTCAGATTTGTAGCTAACAGTTAAATTTATGCAGCACTGCATACATTTAAAGCATTTACTAGAAAACTGTAATTAAGCAAAAATGTAAAAAAGAAAAATACTAAAGATAAACTAAACAGATATTCTCCAGAAATAGGGAGGCACATTAAGATGGTACTCAAAGGCCATTTTTCCAAGCACTCTTTTCTAGGGTTATTTCTAAATTACTTTTGCACCTGGGAATTCAAGTTCAAGTGGTTAAATGCTAAGTTATTTTAAAGTATATATTTAACTGAGGCCATAGTTACAGATAATGTAGCTGCTGGCTTACCTGAGACATCAGATCCAGATCCAGAATGCACAGATTCCCCATCAGAAAAAGACACCGATTCTGACTGCGAGTCGCTAGCCTCGCTACGGGTGTCATAATCGTTTTGGTCATTCCCCTCTCGCGCATCTCCTTCCTCCAGCTCATACTCTTCTTCTTCACCATCGTCTTCTTCATCATCCTCTTCCTCTTCTTCATCTGCACCCTTTTCTCCTTCTTCGCCCTCCATGACCTCCAGGTCAGAGTGGTCTTCATCAGAGGACTCAACTGAACTTCCACTTTCTTGATCAGATGCAAACTCAGAATTTGCTTCTTCCTTGGATGAGTGGCTAACTCTGCCAACACTGTCCTCTCTGGCACATCGCAACTAAAAAAGTAAGCAGATATCCAAATCAAACAGTCTCTGCAACACAAGTCCAAAAAAACCTTTCCTTAGTTGCAAAAACTGTTCTCTCCATGGTACTGAAAGAGGACCGCCATCAGAAAATGAGTACAGCATTCTGTTCCTTGTCATTTCCATATTGTAGAAAATAATGAAATGTGGTGTCATGTGTGGAAATGTAGCTATCCAAAAACTTGAATCAAACCTCCTTGACAGTGGCCTTATCCTGCCCAAAGAAACTTGTGCGCTACAGAAGACTGATGTCAAAGAAAGGTGGCACTACTGATGAGTTAACTGGATGCAAAGTAAAAAACTAGACATTTCAGCTGTGTTTATTAGATAGACTATGACTAATATAAAAAGTAGTAATGAACTACAATGCATCAAGCATCTGTTTTCAGAACACTGAGTTGAAGAGAGACAGATCCCTTTGGGGCTAAGCCACCATGTCTGCATTGCAATAGTATATAATTAATAAACATAAAGCCACTGCTGCAGTGGCACTTGAGTGCCACTTTGCCCAACTACTTGAAGCAGAACAGTCTTACATTTGATCTATTTATTTTAAAAAACAAATGTCTTTTCAAATATCTGACACAGCAGGACCAAGGTGCCCAAGGCAGTGGTTTATATAAAAGCTTCAATGTGCATTATTAATTTGGCAGACACTTCCACAAAGTGAGGTAGGCGACTCAGGACACTGTCTATACTATACTCCCCACAATCATTCATCTATTCATACAGCAATGTAATACTCATAAATGCACACATATACACAAAGAATAATTTAGATTTCTCAGCTGAAAAGTCGAAAAGTGAATGCACAGTACCTCTGATGCTTCAGGCATCAATGGTTTAGCTCTTCGATCCTGTATCCTTCTGCGATTCAGTGATTTGTCACTAGACATCTGGGGAGGGTCCTCCCTAGAGACAGCACCTCTAACCATGTGACTCTTTCGGTCTTCACTTCTGTCATAGTGGTAGCCCACACCTTTATATTCAGAATGTCTGCTTCTAAGGTTTAAAGGGTTTTTATCAGTTCCCAGAGACGTTGTGGACTTTTTGATAATAGTATGGCCCGAAGTCCTCAGCTTCTTGCATTCCAAAGTGTCTCTTCGATCATTCTTCCTCTTGCAACCTGCAGTGAATAATAAAATGTGTAAATATGATTAATTAGAGTAAATGGAATAGCTCCACAATGGAGATGCAATATTTAAAACAGTACTTAGGAAAAATAATTTTAAAACCTTTAAAACATTTTTTGGAAAATAAAAATGACACTGAGTGTAAAAATATGAAAGCCTATATGCTCTACAGTGCTGGCAATATATCTCAGGTACTGCAATTAATATTCAACAATCCAGTTACAGAGACAAGTTAAAATTCTTCACACTTAACTTATCCAGCAAAAATAAAGGTACATCACATTATCCAGTTCATCTTATGGGAGTTTATTTCTGGAGACCAAACAAATTTATACCATTTTAAGCACTCAAGTTTTTTTTCTATACAGACCACTTTCCTTTGCTCAGTGTACTAGTTTTAGGTTAAGTGCAGGAAAACAGATTACCACTGAATGACAAATGACTCCAGAGTTCCTTCTGTCAATTCTTCCTTCTTTGCTACATTTTCATAAAAGCAAATTGTGTAAATAACCTTTTGCTTTTTAACCATTTTTAAATTCATGGTTACATAATGACAATATTAAATGTTTACTGTCAGTCTCATGATTAGATGTGATGTCAGAAGCAATACTGTGAACAATTAAACATATTCACAAAGATTTACATCCAAAAGAATTTTAGTGTCACAGGTAACGTCCAATCAGATTTTTCTTACTACTTTTTAGGTTAACACCAGCTTGAAGTCTTAGAACTCATCTTCACTACAAGGACAAGAGTACACTCATCCCACGATATCCAACCAAGTATCCCAATGCCCAAAATTTCAGGTATCCAGTCTGAAATAACTTACACCAATTTCTGCTAATAAGCCTAGATTTTAATGTATCTAATGGACCACATTCCCTCTGAGAGTGCAATATTTCAGTTAGCATGATAAACAGACTAAAAATAGTTCAAAATGTGTAAAAATTCAAAGTCCATTAAATCAGGGATGCACTATAAATTGATCTCTTATTCAACCATATTGTCAGACACCCAAAAGCACATTACCAATGGAATTAGTACTCAACCGCACTCTCAGCAGGAGCTGTACTAAGGAAGGGATCAGAAGACAAGACCATGTATGTTATTGTGCCTCAGTCATGCTCAGTACAGCTTTCCATAAGAGCCCTACAGCTCATATTTCAACAGTATCATGCATTTCGTTGAAATTATGCTTACACCACCTGTGTTATCAGCACAGTATAAACGTGGCTTTTCAGCAAAGGCAAAAATAAAAAGTGCACAATTTATTCAGTGTACCATCCTTGGAAGATTAAATCAGAATAAGCAAAGAGTGTCTTTTACTTAAAGAGTCTGATCCTGAGCCCTGTGTGAGGTGCTGGCCCACCTCAAACAAGCGCAGGAGAACAAATTACACTGGGCGGACATGTAAAACTGCTATATCAGTGACATTTGCCCAGATTCAAGAGATTCAAAGGTTTATTTGTCATGGGTGAACAACACAGCATAGCAGTGTTGTCCCCATGAAAAGTTTAGTTTTCCAGGCATCCTCAGTGCAAATATGGACATAAATACGTATAGTCGGGACAGGAGAACAATAAATAATAATAGTGTTAATAAATAAAGAGCAGAACAAACGGTTAGTAAATAGGGATAGGTATGTGGGGAGACAGATATACATCAGGGATTGGCGGGGGGGGGGGGGATACAGCAGCCAAACCAAAAGCACACAGCAACCAGACCTACAACTACAGACTAAACCCACAACAACAAAAGTACCAGAGACGGGTGAACCAGACGGGTTTCCACAAGGGGTGGGACAGGCATACAGGTAGACAGACAGACCCCTTCAAAACTCTACCACCAAAACCACAGTCGGGGCAGAATGTTACAGCAGCAAATGTCAGCTCTGACTACAAATTAACACACTCCTGAAGCTTACCACTGCATAGCAGCCTGCTTCAAACTAAGCAATGTCATGCTAGTGACTGGACAAATAAATCACCAACATGTCATGGTGCATATCTTACTGTTCCAAAATTGCTTAATTTTCACTAACAGCAATGCTGGGGAGTCAAACAAACAAACAAACAAGCTAACAAATGTCCAATGCAGAATTTTAATATACAGTACTACGCCAACTGCACACAGCCTCAAAATAAAAAGGGTGTGAAAATACTTACCCTCTCTACTTTACAAATGTAAAGTACTGAACTATTGTATGAACCAAGTCTGAACTAGATACATGTTCACCTTTCACAAAAATGATATTCGGTGAACAACAAGCCATTACTCTTCAGGCCCAGAGAGCCTTCAAAAATACACATTAACTAGCCAGACAGCACCTGACAAGCTTAATCATAACTATTTTCACATGAAGCAACATTTTAAGATTAAAGGATTTACTTAAACAGCACATCTCTTAGTAACCCTCCACATTCTGGCAATAACTTACAACCAGTATACAGGTAAACCCCAATATATGCAATTTTACTATAACGGAACTAAAATTTAATACCATCTCATGGTTTGTGCAAGATGCCTGCTAAAACCTTTTTCCTGTACTACACCACCTTGTCACATAGTACTGTACAGTACAACAGACTGAAAAGGACAAACTTTGCTAATGATAACCTTATAGCTTCACATCTCACGTTTGCTTTGTTTCTACACGTTTGTTCATCTCCCTTTAAACCTTATAAATAAAGCACTTGCGAAAAGCTTGTGAAGAAATTGATTAAGGCTAATAAGTAAAAGCAAGTAAAAGATAGAAGGTCAATTTTATTACTGCATAAACAACTGCAACAGCCCTCAAGTCTGCCTCTATCCGACGTTCACGTCTGGGCAAGTCTGATTTCCCTACTGAATACAGAGGGTGGCACTCCATCTATGTGTTGCACTGCAATGCCCTCTGTGTATACCATGTAAGGTGGATCTGCACAGCAGGCCACCCTGTGTGGCATGATGCCCCAAGTGTGTCGTGTGGCCTGATGCTGCTACAACGTCCTTTACAGCATTTAATGATATTTGACAAAGTTCATTTAGGATTTTCGGATGGCCTGGGAATGCAATATTATTTTGTTCATTTAAAATAATATCAAATTGACTTCTGTTACATGCAATTTTAATTTACAGAGCATTTTCTGAAACAAATTAAGATCATAAAAAGGGGTTTACCTGTATTAGCACAATATTTATTGATAAAACACTACTGTTTTAAAGAGATCTAACAAAGAACAAAGGTTGTATAACAAATACAAGTCTGTTCAAAAATATTGTTGCATATTACTCAAAAACAGTATGATCTTGACATCAAAGCTTTTCAGATAAATATATATAAAAATTCAAGAGCAGTACCTTTTTTCTCATCAACACCATGTTCACTTTCTGGATTATAGAGTTCATCGTCTTGGTCAGGTGCTTCAGTCAAGATGTCATCCAAAACATTAAGCTCTCCATCTAAAACAAAAAAATCAAAATTTTAAACAATGTGTTGCTTTTCATCTATTTGATACTGGAATGTTCAGATAGTGGGTAAACTATCCCTGCCATTTCTTACAAAAAAAAAAAAAAAAAACCAAAGATCACAACTGGAAAAAGTAACACTTGAAACAAACATTTGATGACACTGAAACAGGTATATAATCAACATATGTTTAGCAGATACTAAATTTCAGGAGAATTTTCAGCACAGTGCCAACTTATCAGCTTGCCTGAGGAACCTATGTGCTTGGCATAACTTAAATGGCATCTCAAAGATGAAATTTGAAATACAACAGCATGTACTATGGATAAAATTTTTCAAGAGCTAGAGTCAGGACTTTTGTTACAATATGATGTGGCAGAAAATGAATACATGGCTAGGCTCTATTCACAATGATTACAGTAACCTATCACCAACAAATGAATGACCCAACTTCAGTCAGTTAGTATAGAATATTATGTAACGAATATATGTATTAAATGAAAGTGTGAACACTTGAAGCACTATTTTATAAAGCAACTCCATTATAAGATTAATTTACTACTAAAGGAAATAGGCTGAGGGGTTCTGACGTCACGACATCAGCTGTCCATCATGAAAGGGCACGGTGGAGCAACGGGAAGTGTTGGTGGCCCACAGATCTAGACTAAATTGGAATCGGACTGTGCGGGGAATGCCTATTCTAGTCAGATTCGCATAGATTTCTTCTGAGTGCTGCAGTTTCTAACACATTCCAAAGATGCTTCTCAGAAGAACCTGTGAATCTAAATGGCTTTCAGTGTCCGCCAATATGAGTGCTCTATGATGGACTAGCGTCCTAACCAGCCTATTCGACACCTTACGCCTCGCTCTTCACAGGATAGCCTCTGGGCCACCGACATACTGAAGCATAAAGTTGTTACTGAACAAAAGTACTTAAATAAAATCGCAAAAAGTGCTGACTTGACTATAGTATTTATTCCGTCGAGTTTAAAATAATGCAAATATACTCAGACAAAATGAACGATCGCTGCCTCGACACTCCATAGGAAACCTTACAAGCTAATAATAAATACAAAAAAATCCGAGCACACCCAGGGTGCAAAAATTAAGAAAATTATAGTTTTCATATGATGACTATGTACATGTAGAAAAACCTGCCATGGTTCCAAATCTATAACGTTGGGCTCATGTATTTGTAAAATCACATTTTCAACACCTAGCTCCGCATTGCGCACTATCGTCTATTGAGGCTCCTTACATGTTAACTAAATAAAACTATGTAAATGAGAGACTGCATCGCTAAAGCTTGTGGGATCAACAAGAAAACATTATTAGCTAGCTGAAGCAAAAACAGTGCATTTCTATTTAATACCTTTGTCATCACGCCGGTCGACCGCCATCTTCAGAGCCTTTCTTTCTTCTACGCAGGTTTTCAGAGTATTCGTTTTATCTTGTAAACCCTTAAACTTAAATTTCTGTGTGACATAAAGCTACATGTAAACATGAATAACTCAGCACGATCTCTAGAATGCTGTACAACTCGGCACAATCAAAATGGCGGACAACACTCCTTTGCGTGGTTTCCCATAATGCTTCGCTACGTCCTCCGTCACAAAGAGCGATGTGTACCAATGTTTCTTTTAACTTTATTAACAATAACATCAAATACAAAGTATAACGCAGTAGAACGCATCCAGAAGAGAAACAAATAATTGTACAATTTTCCAAAAAAAAAGCCACACAAAACATAGACAAAGTATTCCCCCCAATAGCCAGAAAACAAATAAATCGATATTGCATAGATGCAGTTAAGACAAGAAACGGATTGCATTGTATTCAAAATTGCTGCACTGGTTTTGTAATTGCTGAAAAACACTGTATAAGCTACAGTAACATTGTTCTGACAGATTTCTTATTAGAAGAAGGTTTCAGAGTTTTAAAATGCTGTTCAGATTCCGTGAGAAAAACAAAAAAGAGGCTTTTTATTAAATTTAGATCTATGAATGTGGACTTTAGCTAGGATCAGCATAACATTTATGATGTGTGCTTGTTTCTCTATATGTTTATCATAATGTAAGAATCCAAACAGAATATAATTATTCAACATAGTAAAATCATTCCATAATTTTTCTCCAATAAAGTTAGACACATCTTGCCAAAACTTTGTAGTATAAAAACAATGCCAAAAAAGTGGGATTTAGTCTCTGGATGATCTCTACAAAAAGAAGAATTAACATCCATATCATTCCTGAATTTACTAATAAAATGTTTAACTGAGTAAATTCTGTGCAAGATTTTGAAAGAAATTTCTCTAACTTTATTTGTCAACAAAAACTTGTGAGATAGCAGCCAAACTTTGTCCAAGGGAATATTAGCTCTAAAGCTAGTCCAATAAGCAGCAACACAAGGTTCTTTGTATGTTCAGTGAATTAGCTTTGCTTAAAGCTTAGAATAAAATTTGAAAATAATTGGAGTGTGACTGGTTCCTAGAAACGGCAAGAATACCTAAAAATCGTACATCAGGAAGCAATTTCCTTTATTTTTTAAGAGGAATATTATTACTTGTTTCATGTTCATCTAAAAATTCCCTTATTCAATCAATTTATGCAAAAAATAAGTGAAAACAATGTAAAATAAAATAAGTATTAAAATGTACATATTGTAAGGGGCTGTTACTGTAATGAATTGGAGGACTTACCGACTGAATAGAAGTGAATAAAATCACAAAAACACGCACTGCGTTTGAACACGGGCCATGTGAGGCACAGCCTGAGAATGCGAATACACTTGTACTCGCACAAATTAGGAATAATTCTCTGATATGATTCAGATTTGCTCAGATAGGACTTACTGTTCCAGGGCTTCTTGATTCAGCTACAGATCCAGGAATTAATACATATTATTCATTATATTGACAATTTGGAAACCGTAAGCCTGAATACCAGGATACAGAGAGATGTTTAGAGAGATGTTTGAGTGAATTTGGATCAGACCAGGAAAACATCATTATTTTTGGCCATTAAAAATAATGACAATAATGTTTTCAGTTTTTGAAATGCAGATTTAAGTGAGGATTTCCTTCTGAAAAACCAGAAAAAGATTATGTCTGCCCATGAATTTACATTAATGTATATGAAACTTTGCAAATATTAAAAGATTAATAAAGAAGTAAATTTGCTTTTGTTGACTAGATTCACAAAAAACAAATCAACATCTCTATAAACTAATGCAAAAATCTCTTAATAAAATGAACAAAAACTTCTCTAAAAGGAAATAGTTTGGGGATATTCCCAAAAAAAGTATGTACAACAGTTTCAATATCAGCATGGCAGAATGAGTAGAATGTGTCAATATCTCTTCTAATTCTACTCAAAACATACTTGGTTGGATAGCTCCTATGGATTCATTTAAAGCCAACTTCTCCAATCTTGTTTGTAATTCAATATTTTAGTGGAATGGTCCAGACATTTTTCCAGTTAATGTTCCCAACCATTTTCACCCAATAGTGAGTTATACAAGGAGTGGTGCTAATACTATTTTAAAACTAAGGACACATTTTTTTATTACGACATGAGGGATTAGAAAGAAAGCATATTTTACAAAATGAGGAGTTACATGAGTTTTAAAACCAAGGGTGATGACATAGTTTATCCTGTACACACAAAACTTATCCGCCCTCCGTCGCTTCCGTCGCCTCCGTCTGCGTGACCGTCCCACCGTTCGAATTTCCGCCTGAGTGGGCGCATGCCATTTTCGCACGGGTTGGCACAAATCTACGTCGAAAATGTGCGACCGAATGAGGTGACAGCGCAGGAGATATTTTAAACAATTCTTTCCTTTGTAAATATGATAAAGTCTGTGTTTCAGCTATTGCAAAATAGGTGGAATTCGTACAAATATAGATTTGTGCCGTGGATGGTCGGAAATCTTGGTAAAAATGAGAGGTAAATTCATAAATGCATAATACAGGGTGGAATATGTAGGTATTCACACATATAACATTTGTTGATGTCTTTTATAGGGTTGACAATTCTGTATCCATTAATAGATTCTGTATTTAAGATAAGTGATAATAAAGATTGCAACATAAATTTTCTGCATCTGTATAAGAAAAATGAGTAGTTTTTTTGTTACAAAACGCACTGTAATAGATTATTCGTCTGTCTCTATCTGTGTTTTTCTGTCATTTTGTCAAGAACTCTGCGACAGGTCAAGCTGCGTTCCCAAGACAAAATGATACCGGACAAAGAAGTGTTAGCTTCTATATTGTGCCTTTTCAAGGCCCTCTTTATAAACAACCTGGAGAAACAGCTTGAAGTGTTACACATCCTTCCATGTTCAACAAAAAGTTATTACCAGAGTCTTGAAAGTAGCACAGAAATACCAAAGAACACAGATGAAAAGCATGATGCTGTGAAAGTCATGCTTGACACAATGGGTTTCAGTATTGAACGAAGGCCTAGTTCTATCCTGTCTGCGGGAATTGGTGTTTTTGTTGTTGCAGGATTAGTGCCAAAAGGAGCGGTGGTCGCAATGTATCCAGGTATACTGCCTTCGGAGAACCGTAAAACTCCTGTGGGATTTTGTACTATTTTGGACAATTTGGTGCTGCAAGGCTCTAGGTTTAGTTTTCTTAGTTTTATAGTAGTTTATGCCAGATGACCTGTTTCTGAGACATGCAACAGGAATGGAGCAAGAACTTTCATTGCATATTTTTTTATGAGGGAAACAGCCTTCAGACATTTTTTTAGTTTCTGTTTTAAAAGCTTACATTTCTTCCTTTCTGTAAATTAACAATTTATTTAGGAACTCCTTTAATTAATATGCCGCAGATAATGCTGTAAAAACAAACTATGAAAAACACAGTCAATGTGCACGAGTTAGTACATTTCACACTGTTGATGGCTAATGTGCTGTTTCATTGCTTCTGCAAGGCCTCATTGCACAGTTTCCTAAGAATATAATCATTTCAGTTTGACTCCAGTTTTGGTTAAGATAATTCATTCATTCTTTTCACAGGCACAGTCTATCAGATGTATGAGCCCATTTTCTTTCAGTCTCTTTGTAATCCATTTGTGTTCCGATGCATAGATGGTATTTTAATTGATGGCAAAGACAAAGGGATTTCCAAAATGGTATACAGGTAAGAATGTATACTGTATGTACATTTATTTTGTGCAGTATTAGAAATACAGACAGCAAAATGTTAAATGCTAATATTCTGCTTCAGGTCATGTAATAGCAGGGATAGACTTGGTCCCTTCACATTCAGTGACACCACATGGCTGACTGCTAAAGCCCTTAACCCACTGGCAGTGGGTCAGTATGTGAA
This sequence comes from Heterotis niloticus, assembly GCA_018136845.1. Classification (NCBI taxonomy): domain Eukaryota; kingdom Metazoa; phylum Chordata; class Actinopteri; order Osteoglossiformes; family Osteoglossidae; genus Heterotis; species Heterotis niloticus. The sequence continues at coordinate 23,554,677 of CM030896.1, forward strand.
CAACTGCTCAAATGGCAAGTGATTCCTTTTCACATTCGCAAATGAGTTTTGTAATTTATCTGTCAATGAGCCACTTTGTTTGTTAGTAATAAAAATATCAGTGATTCTTTCATTGGTTTCCTTTTCAGATAAAGCAGCTAATGTGTGTTATCAGGAGTTTGACGTACCTACAGAATTTCCCCTAGAACTGTGTCAATATCTTCCAAATGTGAATTACAGAAGTGACACAAAAAGGTAAAGATGTTTTTATATTAGTCGTGTACATTTTAATTGTTAAAAAGTGCTTAATTGAATTAAATATTTTAAAGTTGATATACTTTTATAGTTTAGAGGATAAATTCAGTTTGCACAATGGACGAAGGTAGCTAGATTATTACTACTGTATTTGACTAATTGGAAAAATATGTGTAAGTATAATTTGTAATCCAGACAGTGGTGATATCTTGCACAGTCTGAATACTTGCAAGGCACCATCATTTTTTTATTAACTTCAAAACTACATTTAAATTTAAAACTTATTTAAAACTATACATGTTAGCTGCTTAGCCTGGGAGTCCAGAACCAATCTCAAAATCACTGGGCCCTGCGATAGGAAGGGTACAACCTGTATGGGACACCTGTGAACTACAGGGTAGCCATTCACACTAAAGTCAGTTTAGTGTCACCAGTTAACTTGAAATGTGTGTGCTTGTATTGTGTGAGAAAACCAGAGCACCCATAGGAAACTGCAGCAGAAACACAAGTTATACACAGCCATACTCGACCAGCCCAGGTGCTGTGAGTCAGCAGCACTACGTGTTGTACCATCGTGGCACATTTGTTTAAAATAATAGAAAATAAAAATGCCAACTCCACACCCTCCCATTCAGTGCCAGTGATTGATTGATGAAATAAACTTGTCTGATGTTCATTAGCTGCTGGCTACTTTCACCTTTGTCATCTATTTTCATAAAGTATACGTCCTTCAAGTTTTTTACAAGTGAAGTTCTGTAAGCATCTTAAAAAGAGTTAAAGAAAAAAATATTTAGTAAGCCCTTTAAACATTTTTCTATTCAAACTGTTAAAACTAATATTTATAACCAAAATGTTTATAGTACATTGCAGTACATAAAATCTGACATGCAATTGGGGTAGAATTGATAGAGAATTATAATTTATTAATATGTTTTTATATCAATATGTTTTAATCTGTAGCACTCAAAGCTGGCAATTTAAGTTGATTTAATTTATGAAAATGACTGGCTATCACTCATTTCAGTTTAATGTTTTTGTTTTTCATTCTTTTTCAGGCCATTAAGATGTGTTGTTCTTGTGGCACTCAGAGACATAAAATCAGGAGAGGAGCTCTTCTCAAACTATTATACAATTGTACACTAGTTTATTATTTGTTTTTGTATACATTTTCCATTTTGCTTTCACATTAGTGCATTGGCAGTATTGGGAACATTTCTCATTTAAAAAAAGTTAACATGAACTGGAGAAACCCTGTATATATTGTATTATGTCTCTAATGGCAAAAAAGTAACTTCTGTTAAGAGGACTTACATTTTACTGTTTAAGTGTATACTTTTAGTTGTAGACTGGAGCATAAACTTGCAGTCTTGTAATGAAGAATACATGGTTGGTGGTGCAGTACTGCTGCTGCCTCACAGCATCTCAGGTGTTCAGGTATGGGGTTGAATCAAACTCATTTTGTGTGGACTTATTGTGTTTGCTATAAAGAAACGGGTTTCCCCTGGGTTCTGTGTGTTTCTTGCCACAAGCCAAAGACGTGCATTTTGGGTTGATTAGTATCAATTGTGCATAGCATGTGAATGTGCAAGTCTTGGGCCAACTTGCGATGGACTGACATTGCTTCCAGTGTGTAGTTTTACAGCCTGGTGCCCAGTGATTCTGGGATCAGTTCTGCACCACTACAGCCCTGATTAGGATACAGCTGTTATGTATAAAGAATTTATAAATCAGCCATTGACAGCAGAACAAAGCAGCCCAAGTGACAAACAGCAGCCGTAATTCCATGATGACAAATGCAGCTGGTGTATTACAAGGGGTTATACTATGTATTATTTTATTACTCTTGGGCTTTTTCTGTTATTAACATTTGTAGTACGTACTGGAAAAAAGCTTGTTACATTATAAAATCATTAAATCCTTCTATTTTGAGTAGCATTTTAATGCAGTAAATTATTATAGTGAGCACTGCAGTAGGAAAAAATGTTTTATGAAGCAGTGAAAAAAGTGAACCCTTTAGAAAATCTGTAACACATACTCTATGTATAATATTCTAGATGATGTCTGTGTTTGAAGGTTTCCTATAATAGAATCCTTCTGGACTGAATTCCATAACTTATCAAATTCTCAGATGATTTGTTTGATTATTTTCTCCTACTTGTATTTTACAGTACAATAAATGGAAGATTAAAACATTTACAACCCCCAGATACTAAAACATGTAAAAATGTCTTATGACAAAAACCAAGTAAATGTAAATGACTTGCATTGTGAAATAATGGCAACGATTCTATAAACGGATATGAAGGAGGCAGTAAACTGTCCTACAATGGTGTTTATACAGACTGAAAATAAAATTGAAAACTTGCAACAGGGAACATAACAGAAAAGAAACTATTGTGCTATTGTTCTATTTCTGGTCTTTAGTTGCAGTCTGCCTCCCTTTTATGTTTAGAGACATGCAAGCCCTACAATATGCAGAGGACAAAAAAATACTTATTAATATATGTACATTGTGAAATCTATTCAATTGCATTACCAAAAAGGACATTTATTCGCACGGCTGCTATGAAAATACTGGGACTGCATGCAATGAGAGTTGAGCACTTGTTGTAAGGAGTGAAAAAGCGCTTTAGAAGCACAATATTTGCAAAATAACATTTATTACTGCACAAAATTGTGCTGTCTTTGGCCTACGGAGCTTCGTGCCCGTGCGCCCATCCCCCGGGCCATCAGGTCAACGGTGCGGCAACAGCGAATGCTACTTAAAATGGCCGCCAATGCTCGTTTAAGTCGCCGAATTGCCTGCACAGGACGAACTTTTACGAAATGAAACGCAAACAGGGGCCGTGTTTCGCGGAACTTTGCTTAAGACTCCTACCGACATTGAGTTTCCGTTCATTTTATTTAAACGCAAGCCTTCCGTTATTCGTCGCCTTCGGCCACAGCTAGAGAACCGTCGACCACATCCGGGGACTTCGTCCACGACCAGCAGCGCCCCCCCCCTCCCCCTCCCCCTTCATGTTTTACTTCCGGTATTGCGTATTACAAGTCATATGACTACTTTTATGTTTCGGATAATCTGTGCGCTACTGGATAAACTACCAAAAATATATTTATTGTTATCGCAAGCACAAGTGTTCGCAGGAAGTACAGCAGCGTTTTCCGCGGCTTCACATGATGAATGCTGGCAATCCGAACTGGCTAACATCTTCAGGACAGAAGTCCATTCAGGATGTCAGCCATCCCCTTTCTGCAGAGGAGTCAGTTCTTTCCAGCCCAGATGCAGGCAACACCACGATCAGCCTCGGGGAGAAGGTATGGGCTTTCTTCACGCTCATTGAAACTAACTGCTTACAATTTTTCTTGTTAGTGAGACGTTGCAAGGAGCAGGAGAAGCATGCAATACTTTTCAATTCAATTGTGCTGGATGGTCTTCCAGTATTTAGCCATGAACGTAACGCATGCAACTGTTCCTATGTTTGTTCCTTCATAACTTTTGCCGCCAGCAGTAAAATGTACCTCGTAATAAATGTTTGCAGTGCACAGTTGGGGGGATATCTGAAATTTTATTTAGTTTCCAGTTATTATCATCACCTGCACCTGTGCTGAATGGATTGATTCAGGTTCGGGTAATGCCAGCTTTGCTCCCTCCGAGCCAGCCTTTGTCATTGTGGTTCAGTTACTTTAAAGTCAAAATCTTTTTATTTTGTCAGGTATCAGATTTTTCTCCATTTCCAAGAATACACACAGTTAATGTTTTTTGTGCTGTTTTACTTCATTTGTTAAATTATTTGTACATGCTGATCATGAGGTGTAAATCAGTTCATATGAATGAGCAGCACGGTGGTGCAGCGGGTAACCCTGGTGTCTCGCGGTGTCTGAGCTGGGTCATCTGGCTTGGTTCAGTTCCAGTGCCACGTGTTCCAAGTTTGTATCTTCTCCTGGTTTCATGCTCAAAATATGTGTGGAAAGAAGGTAACAGTGAGGCATACAAGTGATCACCTTCAGTGAATCTCCATAGGATGCTTCTTACCACCCAATTCACACATTATGATCTCTGTTTAATGTAAAAAGATGATGAAATCAAATCATTTGTCCAGTTCTGACAAAAATATTTTTGTGGTGTTTGCAGATCTTGAGCTGAAATAGTGTGAAACATTGTGTTTTAATGCTATCAGTTTGTTTGGAAATGGTTTGTGTTTAATGCTAAGAAAAGTTTATTTCTGTCTTAAAGAGGGACAAAAATAATTTTAATATTTTCAACATCTCTCTGCCTGTTTTCCTGTTGCTTTTGAGTTGAGAACAATCATTGGTGTGATTCTGCTTTGGTGTGTATGTTGGCTCTACAAATATCGAGTGACTGATTTTTTCGAAATATTTTACCAGCTTTTAAATATGGAATAAACATAAAACAAATTGTAGTACAGGAGGTGAACAGTGATATTGATCTGTTACACAGCAGAGTTTCTCAGATGCAGGAGTCTTAGTGCTTATAACAGATTCTCTTTGCTTCTTCATGGCTAGAAAGAAGGAAAGAAAGAAAGAAATATGTTACGGAGCCATTGTCACAGTGATCTAATCCTCTGGTTTATTTCAGCATGAGTAGGAGTGGGCAACAAAAGAGAGGCCAAATAAAACAGTAGACAGTGGAAATTGGGGGTACAACAAACTAAAAGAGACAAAAACACATAAGGTAAAATGTAATATCAGTCAAAAGGTTAAAATAGAGCAGTTACTTTTGCTCTATTTTAACCTTTGGTATGTAAGCTGAAGCACAGCTTGGTTGTGGAGCAAGGCAGTGATCCCAAAAATGCAAGCATTACGATGGCTGGAAAATGATCATAGAATGCCGAAGTCTACTGTAGCCATGTAATCTGATGAGTTGGGATGTTATGGAAAGCCCTTCTTGGTTAAAAACCCATGTACTGTATAATACTGAGCTATAACAGTTCAACATGGAGGAGTGGACCAAACAGTTACCAAGGTTCTGGTGAACAGGATGTGTGTAGCTGAAGCCATGAGCAGTTACACCGGCTTCTCGTGCTCAAAAATCAGATTTATGCTCTTTCAAATACAAACATTTTCCTATTTGTTTGTGTATTTCTAGTATTTTTTTCACCTTGATTTAAGGTGTCGTGTTGATGATGAGTAAAAAGATGGAGAACATTGCACATGGGATGAATACGTAGGTCAGCAGTGAGAATTTGTGAAGAAATGTTTTTATCTGTTGAGGATTCCTTTTAATTTTAATGTACCTCCCACTTAATGAAATACAGGTAAATCCTAATGTATAGAGCCCCAATATATGCAGTTTGGCTGTAATACGCTTAATTTTTTTAATATCAGCTCCTGGTTTGCACAACCGATGTCCCACTATTATGCAGAGCCATAAGGTGATTGAAGGAAATTAAAGGTGTTACGATTCCCAGTTTGGGAAGCTCAGATTTAGTTCCTCTCAAGGATATCTTCTGTTTGTTTAGTTCAGAGGTTTATATCAGCATTAACCTAAAACACAGGCACACTGAGCCTCCAGCTGGTGTCACTGCTCCGCTTTACCGCAATTCTTAGGTCATCACGGGCTGGAAAAGCATCTGTAAGGGAGGGAATATGTGTGTTACTGTGTCAGCATTTACAGCATTTGCTGTGAAAAAGGTTTGGTATTTTTTTGGGAAGGAGAATATTTAACTGTCATTTCAGCAATAGATAAATGTGGTCTAATTTTTAAAAACTCATAGTGAAAAATCACATTTTGCACTCACTCATTTATACTATTTAAATCAACAGAAAGTGAAATTTCCATGAACTCAATATTGTGCCACAGAAAGAAAGTGAAACCATTTGTCAAAAGTTGAACTGCAAAGGACATTACAGCAGGACAGTGACCCAAAGGAGTGGCTTAGAGCGGACAGTACATGTGGGAAAGCCCTTAGATGTCACACTGCTGACAGAGGTGCTTGGGACTGATGGACAGTTACCGTCTTTTCTGGACTATAAGTTGTTTTTTTTTTTTTTTTTCTTGCCTCATGTGTTGGTGCAACTTTTAATCCAGTTCCTTTTTTATTTTTAAAAAATTCACGATGTAATATTTGTATAAAGTGTTGAATACACCAGTAGTTTTGTTAGCTGAGTATAGAAGAGTTACAGTAGGCCTGTGTACACTGCCGAGTTTGAGTTGTGCTTTATACGCTTGACAGTCGGAAACAGCTTTCAGGTAGCCAAATGTAAACTTGGCACGAGCAAGAAGATTGGGAGACTTTGGCACAAGGCTGAAGAATCTGTGCATCAAATAAAAAACAAAGTAAGCAAACTGGATGAGCGCATTTGTAATTTTTGACAGCCTGTTTGATGGTGTACACCATATACTGATATTGAAATGTTTACGAGCAGGCTGGGCTTTGAGTTTATGTGGCCCTGTATGTTATTGTTATTTCAACCACTGATATGGCAGTAACATTTTATTTTGTAATAAAATCCTGATAAACTGTCACTGAATGAAGTTGCATATCCATCCGAGCACACGCTGTAACATCCATTTTTAAACAGACTGCAGACAGCCGTTGTGGATAGATGGCCTGGCATAGCCATTCAGCGCATTGTGGTCGTACCCGTGAAACAGCTGCTACGTGCAATTTGCAGTATAAAAATAATTTAAAAATGTATTAAAACAAATAATACGTACAAAAATGGAGCAACACTGGCTGCTGAAACTAGATTGAAGCTAGGGAGTGTGCTTACTTGTTCAACGGCACACAATTGCATTTCTGACCTTTTTGTGTAATAAATGCTTGCCAAACATAATCGTCTTTGTTATGCGTTAAATTATGTCATCTTTATCGCTATTACTGAAGTGGAGACCAAACATCTGTACATGAAAATATGTCGAGAAACACACCTTTTCATTGTGTACTTGTGACATGGGTTTCTGATTTTTCATCCACTCTGAAGGATCTTTTTTCTTTAAATCCTTGCTCATTTTCTTCTACAGTATTTTTATCTCTTAGCAGGTTATTTATTTACTAAAGTGTAGATACAGTAATGGCTATATCTCATTTCAGAAAAAAATACATTTGTATCTGCCATAGATAAATACTGTATCTGTAGGAAAAAAAATTATCGTAGACCTTAGGTTTCTGGTATTTTTTAGAAAACCTCTACCAGTTTGGCTGAAACAGGGATTCTGGATGTTCGCACTCTTTCTGCCTCCCAGAGTAAAGGAGATGAAAGTTCAAGCAAGGATTTTTTGGAGTGCTCCTGTTCCGTGTGTTAAGAACATTCCAAGATCCAAACTCGCACCTCATTGACTGACTCTAAATATCCTTTTATCTGAACGATCCTAGAGGTTCACATACTTTTTCCTGCAGAAACATTTAATGTTGGATCAGTGAATTCAAATAAATTTCTAGAATCACTTCTTCTCCATCTTTTGGCTGCTCCCATTAGGGGTCGCCACAGCGGATCAGTTGTTTCCACTTCTTCCTGTCCTCTGCATCTTTCTCAGTCACACCCACCACCTGCATGTCCTCCTTCACCACATCCATAAACCTCCTCTTAGGCCTTCCTCTCTTCCTCTTGCCTGGCAGTTCCATCCCTAGCATCCTTCTCCCGATATATCCAGAATCTCTCCTCTGCACATGTCCAAACCAACGCAATCTCGCCTCTCTGACTTTGTCTCCAAACCGTCTAACCTGGGCTGACCCTCTAATATACTCATTCCTAATCCTGTCCATCCACGTCACACCCAATGCAGATCTTAACATTTTAAACTCTGCCACCTCCAGCTCTGCCTCCTGTCTTTTGCTCAGTGCCACCGAAATTTCTAGAATCACTGTGTTGTTTAAATACGTTCATGGCGGTGCAACTGGTAGTACTGCTGCCTCATAAAGTCTAAGCTGCGCAGGATTGGGATTGAATCCCATGCTGCGTGGAGCCTGTGTGCATGTTTTTCATGTGTTTGCATGAGTTTCCTCCACATTGCCACTGCCTTTTTATTTCCGTGTTTCCACAACTCAGTTTTGCTTTTGAACAAAAGACGTTGGACGATGGATCTTTGCACTCCTTTGTGTGGCTTGGAAATTTCCCACAACTTCAAAGAGCTGCTGATGTTTAGTCAGTATCGAATACAAGAACTTGGTCACAGAAGTTTCTGAAACCTGTTGCGTCATCATAACATTTGGTAGCCAAGGCTTGCAAGAATCATCCTAGCCTAGACAATTTTTGGTGCTCTGAAGAAATTTCCAGCCTTTTTTTTGGCCAAATAACAGACTGATGCTCCAGTGATCATCTTCATCTGCAAAGACCTTATAGATTTGATAAAGGTAATTTTTTGTACTCTATGAAAACTGTTTTGGCTTTGCAATCTTTGTAAAGAAAAACTTGTCTGTACTGGATGTCTGATGTCCACGTACTTTGTTTAAATAAAGGTTTTCTCTCTTGTCAGTTTTCTCAGGTGTTCTGTCAGAAGAGATGTCCATCATGTTTTTCTCCAGAGAATTTGTCAGTATGGATGTGATTGATCATAAAATGTGGGTCTGTTCGAGTCAATGGATATTAACATGGGTGCAGAATTTCCTCAAGGTGAGACTTATTTTCTAGTAAAATGTAAACATGCAATAAATATTGCGTGCTTCTCCAAAAAATGCTGTAGTTTAATTTATTTCTGCAGCACTTATAATGAATGGCAGAATAAAAGAATGGCTGTAATGATTGTAGAGAGTTGACTGTTTAAATGTTTCCAAACCGAAAGCTTGTGTAGGACAGGTACAACTATGTTATAACCAGCTTTTCTGGGGATTCTTTTGAAGAAAGTTTCTCATAGTTTATATTCCACTATACTCTCCATTTCACATTCTTAGTGAAAACCAGTTCCTACTATTGACAGATCAAGTAATGCTTTTTAAATTCAAATAGCATTTAACATTTTGCAGCTGGTAATGGGACTTTCATAGGTCTTGCTGTTTATTTAAATACTGTTTTTCCACTTACTTGCAGGTGATTTGATTCCCCAGAAATTTAGGAGCTTCTCATTCAAAATGAATCAAAATTTCCATTGCCTGCTGGAAGGCAGTTCCTGGAAATTGATGTTTGTTTGATACGTACCTCTGCACATATTATACTGAGCTGTGTGGAGGTTTTGCCAGATGGTACTGCCATTGTATTTTGAGCACATCTGCAATAATTTCTCCATCAGCAAAGACTTGTTGTTAACTGCCGTCAGCTTGATGTTGACTCATGTTGGATATTTGTTAACAAAGACTTATTAGGCCTGAATTACCAAGGACTGCCTCACACACACACTGTATGGCCAGAAGTATGTGGACCCCCCTCTTCTAATGATTGACCTGAGCTGTTTCAGCTGTACCCATACAACATTTAAACACATTCTAGACAATTGTGTGCTTTCAGCTTTGTCGTCACAGTTGGGGAAGCTCCCTTCCTGCTCCAGCATGACTGTGCCCCCCGTGTCCAAAACGAACTCCATAAACACAGGGTTTTCCCAGGTTGGTGTGGAAGAACTTGAGTGGTTGCACAGAGTCCTGACTTCAACTCCACCGAACACCTTTGAAATTAACTAGAATGCCGATTGTGAGTCGGGCCTTTGTGCCCAATCTCACTGATGCTGGCCAAATGGGCACAAATTCCCACGGCCGCACTCCAAAATCTGGTGGAAACCCTTCTCAGAAGAGTGGGGTTGTTATAGCACCAAAACGGGGAACAGCTTCATATTAATGCTCATGGTTTGGAACGGGATGTTCAGCAAGCACAGATGGGTGTAATGCTCAGGTGTACACATACTTTTAGCCATATAGTATACAACACCTGATTTCAGAACAGGAAGAAGCCCTGCAGAGTTGCTTATGAATAGATAACTTACTACCCTATTTGACCAGTCCCATCCTGGCTGCCAAAATGACAATGACTTGAGAAGCAAGAGGAGCTGGCACGGAGGCATGAAGATAAGTTCAGTCAGTTCAAATACAATTGTTTTCTTTTGTGAATACATTGAGGGTATGTAACTGTGTTCAAACTTTGATCTTAGATTTTTGGCACTGTTACAATTGTTCCCAGTGCCATACCTGCAGAATACTGTCCAGTATTATTATTCAATAAAATGTCTTAACAATATATGTTGTTTTTCAATTTGCCTTTTTGTTGAGAGAACTATTCCACATGCAAGGTACTAAAAAGGCTGTTAAAATATTCTAACATTGTAGAAGTCAGCAAAAGAGTGTTTGTAAACATAATTTCTCCTTTAAAGTGAGCAACCTATTGTTCATATTTTAAATGAGCTATTTTGACTGTATATTTATAGAGATGACCTGATAACTGGAACTGCATCATCAGATCAGTGCAACTCAGTTCAGCTGAAAGCAATTCTTTTTTTCCTGCAAAAAAATGTGCATTTATGCAAAAGTGCAAGCTTTGAAACTTGATTTTGCTTTTGTAAATATGTCTCTGACACACAAAACTTTAATGTTATTTTTGCTGGTATTTTTCTCATTCGTGAATAACTTTAAGCAGAATATACACTTATTGTACAGTGTAATGAATATATTAGCTGGACTACCTGGAGAGGCTTGCTGGCAGATAGTCCAGCTAAGGCCCCGTGCTGTTTTCCTTGCTGGCTGATAGTCCAGGTGGGAGTTGTGTACAGAGTGTTGTAATATGCATCCAAATCCTGTGGATATTGTACAGGAGGCATTTGCAGGATTGGGTTATGACTTCATTGTGATTGTTACTCCCAGGCTATTGACTGATGAAGCATCCAGCTGGGTTACTGGGTTCCTGACATGTTGATGAATTACAGAAATTGCTTGATTTACTATGTTAACCCATCCCTGAAAACAGTACCAATACTGAAATGTTGTAAACTGAAAGCTTATTTCCCAGTATTTTAAATTGGGGAAGAATGGTGTTCCCTATCAAAAGACACTTTTCTGCCTGAAAAATTACTGTTTGACCTACACAGTAATTCAGAAGAATTTCGGAATGTATGGATACCCTGCTGGAGCTTTCTATATGGTCCAGCATGAACATACCTGTAATATACTGTAACCATCTGACCCTTACCCATTGTTATATGTAGTTGGACATGCGGTTTGTCAGTGTGCTGTCTTTGCCTGCCTGTCTGTATGTGTTGCTGCAGCCCAGTACTTCTTATAGTTTAGAAAAACAGTAAAACACAATAAAGAAAATCTATTAGCATGTATTAATAAACTGGCAGATGATACATTCTTAAAAAAAATACTTTTTTAGCAATACACTTTTCTATGCCTCATACCTTCTTTCTTTCCAAATATTTCACAAGCTTTTCTATGTTTTTTGGCCTCATTTTGCACATTAAAATGGAGATTGCACAAACATGTTGAAACAGCAAACAAGAGACAAAAGAACAAGAAAACAACAGCTGATGGTACACTAGCACCAAATACAGTATAGGACACTACTGCACTTCCAGCTTCACCCATTTGACAGGTGGCTTAATTTTTTGTGACACATTTCGGACAAATTTTGTTATACTGATATTTATCCAGGAAATTGAAAATTGGTATCAAAAGCCAAGAGTCATTTCTTTTTTATAAAAAGTGTTCATGAATCAAGGGAAGTCTATATCTCTGTCTTTGGAGAGACTGAATTGTAGATGCTAGTCAGTCATCAGCAAAGATATCTGAGAAGCAAGCTGCAACAGGCAAGCATACATCTGCTAGTGTTGGTGGGGAGAAGTAGAGCTGCATATCATTAGCATAACAGTGGCAGAAAAGTCTGTAAAAGGCAATGCCAGAGCCAGGGGAAGTGTTCTAAATGGAGAAAAGGTACAGGCCCAGAGGGAGACTGAAGGGAATCAAGTCTCGTAGCACCTGTGCTCTGGGTATGGTTGCGTGTTCAGTTTCTTCCATGAGCTCTGGTTTCCTCCCATAGTCCAAAAACATGAGTCCTACAAAACTAACCTCTTCAAATTCCCCTTACGTGAGGAAATGTGTATATATCTGAAACTGCCCTGCAGTGGGCTTGTGTTCCAAACATTGTGCACCCTGCTTCATCCCCTGTTCTTCCTAGAAAGACTCCAAACAACTGTGGCATTGCATTGGAAAGGGTCTTACTGATGGATATAGAATCCTAATGTTGTTTTTACCCTAAATTCTTATTCCTTGTAATTATTATCCATGTTCCTTTCACAGGACCTAAGTCTTCTCAATGGCACTCCAGTGGATCCATCTAGCCCAGCATCTTCCTCCTCACTTGTTAATCGTCTACAATTGGATGATGATCTTAATGGAGAAACCCATGACTTGTTTGTGTCTGTTGATGATCCCAAGAAGCATGTGTCAACCATGGAGACATACATCACTTACAGAGTCACCACAAAGGTAAGAAATTAGCTGTTATTGTGAGTATAGGGTCATGTCTCATCTTAGATGTTACCAAGTGTAGGGTCTTTCAGGAAAAAAATGACCTTTGTCAGATTGAGGATGACTTTATGCATAAGTTGTGTAGAAAATATTTACGTAGACCTCAATTGTAGACTCTTTTCCTGACTTTAGACCACCAGGACAGAGTTTGACCTTCCGGAGTACTCATTGAGGCGCAGATACCAGGATTTTGACTGGCTTAGGAATAAGCTGGAGGAGAGTCAACCCACACATCTTGTTCCTGTATGTAGCCTTCATCTTGCCATTGGATGTGATGGACTTCAAAGAAACATGAGTTGTTTTTAAATCTCATTGTGTGATCTTACAGCCCCTCCCTGAGAAATTCGTGATGAAAGGGGTTGTGGACAGATTTTCCGAAGAGTTTGTAGAGACAAGAAGAAAAGCTCTTGATAAATTTCTGAAGAGAGTAGCACACCATCCTGTCCTATCATTCAATGAGAATTTCAGTGTTTTTCTTACAGCCAAGGTAAGCAGGTATTTTTAACTTTTTTATTTTTACTTACAAACAATACGCACATGCATTCACACACAATACAGACAGCTGTTTGTGTGCTCATCCACGGTCACTGTCTACCAATCTGAAGAGTACAGTCCAATTGGTTTGTATGGCCAGAAATGTTTCACTCCATATTTGACCAGAAAATCTGTAACTAGGGACAAATTTCATATAAAGAGATGAGTGGTAACAAATTCTTGAAATGTAGATAAGAAAATATACATTTAAGGAGTATTTGTTTACAAGTGATGGATGTGCACCTTGGACTGGAATGGCACAGGGCACTGCAACTGATAGACATGCATGGCTGATACATATGTTTTTTTTTACTGTTGGCTATGGGATTCTTGTATTTATGCTAGTGAGGTTCAGTAGAATAAATATGATGATTCTTTACCCATCTCTAGGACCTTAATTCATATAAGAAGCAAGGATTGACCCTGCTGACAAAAATGAGCGAGTCTGTGAAGAATGTCACAGGGGGGTATAAGCTAAGAAGTCGGCCACTGGAATTTGCTGCTATGTTTGATTACCTGGAAGTGTTTACACAAAAGCTGGGAACCATTGACAGAATTGCACAGAGAATTATCAAAGAACAGTCAGGTAAGGCTGTGAATGAGATGCATTTTTGGTTAGTTTGGTCAACATTACCCTTTAGGTATCATCTCCAGTATCTTATGAAAAAAGTGTGCAGTGATACAGTGTTGGTCTGTATACAGAGCAAAGTTGGTAAACTTCCATTTATTTGTGACGATATTGTGTATCGTATACCTAAAATGTAATTGTGCCAGTAACGTTGACCAGAACTGTAATTTTGATTTCTGACTTTTAGTTTGAGTCTTAAGTATGAGTTTCTTGGGCATTATTGCTGCTCACGAGTGAGCATTTAAATATATGATGAAAATATTATCTATTTATTATCAATAGATAATAAATATCTATTGTTCATTTCATTGTATTTTAAACTACAACATAAATATTTGAACACAGAATTACTTTATAACAGCTACTCGTTGCTTTGAAGGGTCCTTTCTGAACAGGAAGTAGTGTCACCAGGCTCACTGACACAGTTTTACATAAAGAATAAAACACAATGCTTGATGCTCACATTTAATGTAATTTTGAACTTTATTTGATATATTTTCCCTGCAATGAGAATTGCATATTCATGTACACTGTACCTATAGTATATTATCCTCACCTCACGATGGTATACATGAGAAATATATCCTGTATATAATCATGACATATGGTCATATGTATGCAGCATAAATATTTCAGTTACCATTGGGATTAGGGACCAAAGCTCTGCCAGTATCCACATCTTGTCCCATCCTCAAATGTGGCCAACTATTAGGTCACATGACTGGCACCATTTTGGTCGGAAAATGGCGATAAAAATTATGTGTATGCTAAAATATCACATTACACATTAAAATAGGTAAAAAGTTGCAAAATTCACTTTAAAAAACTGAAATATTGGTGACATGCAGCAGCATGGCCGTGGCCCCATCTGGGATTCTTGGCTGCCGGTGTAACAAAAATGTTCTGTTGAAGGACAGGAAGTGTTACGCTGTGGAGCTCAGACTGGTTTTTCTTATGTATGTGTTGCACAATTTGTGCAAATTGTTTTGTGTTTTAAGTAAGCAATGCGAACATTAACACAGCGCCTTTCCAAAAAATTGCAGCCATTTTCCTCTTTTGTCCAACTTCTACTTTTTGTACATCAGCTGGTATTCAGACTCACTGTGGTTTGATGGTGTTTCCACTTTAAAATTGAGCTTTTTCCCTGGCACAGAGTACCTAATGGAGCTGCGGGAATATGGACCTGTATACACCAACTGGGCAGCGTTCGAAGAGGAGCTGCAGAAGCCTTTGAAGAGTGTGTCAGAATGTGTGACCAACTGCTCCAGTACCCTGGAGGAACTCACTGATGACATGAGCGAGGACTTCCTTCCAGTGCTGCGAGAATATGTTCTCTACATCGAGTCTATGAAGGTAGAACATTGCCTACACTTTCCACATCCATGGGCAGGATTTCATACTTTAGCCTCAAATAAACTGCGAGGGAACATTAGTCCTCTGGTACATAAGGCGACTTACACACAAAGGGCTGAATATTTACATTTTTGGTAATTGTGAACTAGTTATAAAGTTTTACTTGCATTTTCTTGACATATTATTAGTTCTGACATGAGCCATACAGCTGCTTTAACCTATGGCCAAGCTTTTCTGCTTCAGGGGAATCTTCAGCATGGGCACCAGACAAGCAACATGCTTTACAAGATGATGACCCTAAGTCTGCCAACTACAAACTCCATCTTCCGTAGTCTCTTTTGTTCAGGCCATGTTGCACTTCACCCCATATCTCTTGTATGAGACCTTGTGTAGGCCAAAGCACCTGAAACCCACAGCAGTGTCATCTCATTTACTGGGACACTCTTATCTTATACACTCTTATCTAGAGGTTCACATGTTTTTTTTCCCGTGTATGACATTTAATATTCAAACAATATGTTTAGTATTGATATAACAATGCACAGTTTTTGTGTGCTTTTTATTTATGTTTTCTGTTTTTATATATTCTTTTTTATCTATTGAAAGTTATTTTTTGTTCAAAAGACAATGTCTTTTTCAAAGATATGTATGTCCAAGATATGGCAGAAGAGCATTCATGAGCATTAGCAGATTTTTGATGAAAAATGTGCTTGCAAAGCTACAAAAATCTATTTTATTATTCTTTGTTAATATAATATTGATTTAAACTGTGAAAATGTTGTATGAATAAGTTAATATTTTATGAGGGGTGATTAAAAAATACTAAGAACTTTACTCCCTTCTCAGAACTATTATTTGATCACCTGTATATATAATTTATACTTTCAGAAGAGTTAGACTTTTTAAAACATTACATTGCATTACTAATAAATTGATCTTGTCCATTTAGAATGTTCTGAAGAAGAGGGACCAAGTCCAGGCAGAATATGAAGCAAAGCTGGAAGCGATAGTTTTGCGGAAAGAAGAAAAGTTAGGGGTAAGAGTTGATCTGTGCTAGAGTTCAGACCTTAACCCCATTGAGAATCTTTGGGATGTGTTGAAGACTTTACGCAGCGGTCTGACTCTCCCATCGTCAATACAAGATTTTGGCAAAAAATGAATGTAACTCTGGACGGAAATAAATGTTGTGACATTGCATAAGCTTATTGAAACCATGCCACGGCAAATCAAAGCTAAATGCGGTCCAACAAAATATTAGTGTGTGGCTTTTTTTTTTTTTTTGGGCTGGGCAGTGTATTTAAATTTTTAAAACATTTTAACATTACTGTTGGTAACAGTGTTCCATATTATTCCTCTTATAAAAGACACTTGTTTTGTATCATTACTTTTCATGATTTGCTTCTCAAAGGTGCCCATGGATGTGGAAAAATGCCAAGATCGAATGGAGTGCTTCAACGCTGACCTGAAGGCTGACTGGGAACGCTGGCAAAAAAACAAGAGACAAGATTTCAGACAGCTCCTCACAGGAATGGCTGAGAAGAACATCCAGTACTATGAGAAGGTGGGGCATACTTTGCAGCAAGAAGAGATAAAAACTGCTTTTTTATGGGCAGTGCAGTGGCACACTTTGCAGCTTTTGGGCAGTGAATTTGAATCTGAGTGCATGCAGATCTTTGAATCAAGCATTTTACGCTGTAGTTAATATTATTGGAAATTTATTGTACTGCCTGCTTACTGTATTTCTGCTTTTATTTTTCAGTGCCTTGCTGCCTGGGACTCAGTCATCCCATTATTGCAAAAGAAAGAGGACATTAAAGTGGAAAACTGAAAACTGGGACAACTGCTTCTTCATTCTTCATTTGTGCATCCAGCATATGGGCATGAAATACAGGATCGTCATTTGTGTTGGAAAACTTGTGTTCTTTTGCCTCTGGTCTCAGACTGGTTAAACATAGTAAAGCATTACACATCTTTTTGCATTTACACCAGTAAAACTATGCACCTTCAGCTATGCTGTGTGGTGTACCTGGGTCATTTGTCATTTTTACCTCGATACTTGGAGTACATTTAGACATCTTCTGTACACAGTGTTTGGGTTCAACTAAAACTGATTTAACAGTAAATTCCAAAGGATACAAAAGACCTGCAAACCAAAAGTTGTCTTGTACCAGTCATTTTTTTTAGACTAACACAATTTGGAGTTAACAGATTTAAAGTAGCATTTTATATATATTTCAAGGATTGAAAGAAAAATCTAAAGTAACAGTGGCCATTACTACTTCTCAGTCCAAAAACATGGTTTGGCATGTGCAATATTTTAACCAACTCATGTCTGAAATGCTAATGCTGCACAATACCTTTCCTTTCCTCAGTGCTGTACTAAATTTCCTAAACAAGTATTATTTTTTGATAATGTGAAAAGGACAGATAACAGGCATAACAAGAGGAGGCAGTGGGGGCGCCATACCCCCCCAGTCTCCAACCAGTTCCCTCCATCCGCAGTGGGTAACATGCAAGGTTGTAACCCTTCTTTCAGGGCAAGTCTTTACCTCTGACTAGAAAAAGAGTAAAAACAGTGGAATACACGTGAATAAATAAGATCTCACTACTGTTTTTCCCATTTAAAAGGAAAAAGCGTTACAGTGTGTACATATTTAAATAGGGTACATATATTGACATATATGTACAATGTTTTGCATGTATACTTTTCTTATTACAACTGAGATTTTATTTTGTGCGGTCCTGAAAACAGTGTCGTTCATTCAGAGTTTAAAGATGAATTAATTTGCTTAAAGACAAATTTAGTGAGACGTTTGGGAGACAACTGGTGAATTAATGTTGTTGAATCTTTTCCGTTACTGTTTATCTGCTTTGTTTTTGTAATTTGTATTTGGTTTGATCATCCATGCTACACCATCTATTACAAGCTTTGTACGGTCACATCCATGAGGGTAACTTTGTTATACAGTGTGATGTATTATGGTAAAATATTTTCCCTACTATGAAATTTATTGAAGGAGATTTAATAAAAATCTTAAACCGGACATTAAATTTAATAAATATTTGTCACCAGCAGTTAAATGGTTTTGTTTATAATTAGCTGATGGACTGTTTTAATTCATCATTTTTTTTCTGCTGTCAAAGCTGTTCACTTTGTCTTTTATTATTCACACTGTTTATCTGTCCATCCATTGTCCTGAACTGCTTGTCCTGCTCAAAGTCATAGCAGTTCAGAGTCTGTCAAAGTTGGTGCTTGCTAGGCTAGGAGACAACATCCTGGATCAACCAGGCTTCTCTCCTCCATCGGAGAGGATGAGCATAGCAGTCCTACATGGAAATCTCATTCAGCTGCTTGTACCCATGATCCTGTTTTTTTGGGTAATAGTGGACAAGATGCTCTTTTTTTAAAAGAGCAGAAGAAACTCATGCAGACGCATAGAAAACGTGCACACAAACTCCACGCAACACGGGATTTGATCCCACTCCTGTGCAGCTCGGACTCTATGAGGCAACAGTACTACCAATTGCACCACCATGCATGTATTTAATTCTTTAGCTATCCTAATGGTTTAAATAATAGTGGTTTTAAAAATTTCAGAATTTTTCAGAATTTCATAAATTTGGCCTAAAATGTTATCATATCTTCATCAAGTGTCAAAAAAATACAGAGAACCCAATAAAACAAAACCCACAAAATGTTACACTTTTTGAATTCACTGATCCAACATTAAATGTTTCTGCGGGAAAAAGTATGTGAACCTCTAGGATCGTTCAATTAAAAGGATATTTAGAGTCAGTCAATGAGGTGCGAGTTTGGATCTTGGAATGTTCTTAACACACGGAACAGGAGCACTCCAAAAAATCCTTGCTTGAACTTTCATCTCCTTTACTCTGGGAGGCAGAAAGAGTGCGAACATCCAGAATCCCTGTTTCAGCCAAACTGGTAGAGGTTTTCTAAAAAATACCAGAAACCTAGGTCTACGATAATTTTTTTTCCTACAGATACAGTATTTATCTATGGCAGATACAAATGTATTTTTTTCTGAAATGAGATATAGCCATTACTGTATCTACACTTTAGTAAATAAATAACCTGCTAAGAGATAAAAATACTGTAGAAGAAAATGAGCAAGGATTTAAAGAAAAAAGATCCTTCAGAGTGGATGAAAAATCAGAAACCCATGTCACAAGTACACAATGAAAAGGTGTGTTTCTCGACATATTTTCATGTACAGATGTTTGGTCTCCACTTCAGTAATAGCGATAAAGATGACATAATTTAACGCATAACAAAGACGATTATGTTTGGCAAGCATTTATTACACAAAAAGGTCAGAAATGCAATTGTGTGCCGTTGAACAAGTAAGCACACTCCCTAGCTTCAATCTAGTTTCAGCAGCCAGTGTTGCTCCATTTTTGTACGTATTATTTGTTTTAATACATTTTTAAATTATTTTTATACTGCAAATTGCACGTAGCAGCTGTTTCACGGGTACGACCACAATGCGCTGAACGGCTATCTGCAGTCTGTTTAAAAATGGATGTTACAGCGTGTGCTCGGATGGATATGCAACTTCATTCAGTGACAGTTTATCAGGATTTTATTACAAAATAAAATGTTACTGCCATATCAGTGGTTGAAATAACAATAACATACAGGGCCACATAAACTCAAAGCCCAGCCTGCTCGTAAACATTTCAATATCAGTATATGGTGTACACCATCAAACAGGCTGTCAAAAATTACAAATGCGCTCATCCAGTTTGCTTACTTTGTTTTTTATTTGATGCACAGATTCTTCAGCCTTGTGCCAAAGTCTCCCAATCTTCTTGCTCGTGCCAAGTTTACATTTGGCTACCTGAAAGCTGTTTCCGACTGTCAAGCGTATAAAGCACAACTCAAACTCGGCAGTGTACACAGGCCTACTGTAACTCTTCTATACTCAGCTAACAAAACTACTGGTGTATTCAACACTTTATACAAATATTACATCGTGAATTTTTTAAAAATAAAAAAGGAACTGGATTAAAAGTTGCACCAACACATGAGGCAAGAAAAAAAAAAAAAAAAACAACTTATAGTCCAGAAAAGACGGTAACTGTCCATCAGTCCCAAGCACCTCTGTCAGCAGTGTGACATCTAAGGGCTTTCCCACATGTACTGTCCGCTCTAAGCCACTCCTTTGGGTCACTGTCCTGCTGTAATGTCCTTTGCAGTTCAACTTTTGACAAATGGTTTCACTTTCTTTCTGTGGCACAATATTGAGTTCATGGAAATTTCACTTTCTGTTGATTTAAATAGTATAAATGAGTGAGTGCAAAATGTGATTTTTCACTATGAGTTTTTAAAAATTAGACCACATTTATCTATTGCTGAAATGACAGTTAAATATTCTCCTTCCCAAAAAAATACCAAACCTTTTTCACAGCAAATGCTGTAAATGCTGACACAGTAACACACATATTCCCTCCCTTACAGATGCTTTTCCAGCCCGTGATGACCTAAGAATTGCGGTAAAGCGGAGCAGTGACACCAGCTGGAGGCTCAGTGTGCCTGTGTTTTAGGTTAATGCTGATATAAACCTCTGAACTAAACAAACAGAAGATATCCTTGAGAGGAACTAAATCTGAGCTTCCCAAACTGGGAATCGTAACACCTTTAATTTCCTTCAATCACCTTATGGCTCTGCATAATAGTGGGACATCGGTTGTGCAAACCAGGAGCTGATATTAAAAAAATTAAGCGTATTACAGCCAAACTGCATATATTGGGGCTCTATACATTAGGATTTACCTGTATTTCATTAAGTGGGAGGTACATTAAAATTAAAAGGAATCCTCAACAGATAAAAACATTTCTTCACAAATTCTCACTGCTGACCTACGTATTCATCCCATGTGCAATGTTCTCCATCTTTTTACTCATCATCAACACGACACCTTAAATCAAGGTGAAAAAAATACTAGAAATACACAAACAAATAGGAAAATGTTTGTATTTGAAAGAGCATAAATCTGATTTTTGAGCACGAGAAGCCGGTGTAACTGCTCATGGCTTCAGCTACACACATCCTGTTCACCAGAACCTTGGTAACTGTTTGGTCCACTCCTCCATGTTGAACTGTTATAGCTCAGTATTATACAGTACATGGGTTTTTAACCAAGAAGGGCTTTCCATAACATCCCAACTCATCAGATTACATGGCTACAGTAGACTTCGGCATTCTATGATCATTTTCCAGCCATCGTAATGCTTGCATTTTTGGGATCACTGCCTTGCTCCACAACCAAGCTGTGCTTCAGCTTACATACCAAAGGTTAAAATAGAGCAAAAGTAACTGCTCTATTTTAACCTTTTGACTGATATTACATTTTACCTTATGTGTTTTTGTCTCTTTTAGTTTGTTGTACCCCCAATTTCCACTGTCTACTGTTTTATTTGGCCTCTCTTTTGTTGCCCACTCCTACTCATGCTGAAATAAACCAGAGGATTAGATCACTGTGACAATGGCTCCGTAACATATTTCTTTCTTTCTTTCCTTCTTTCTAGCCATGAAGAAGCAAAGAGAATCTGTTATAAGCACTAAGACTCCTGCATCTGAGAAACTCTGCTGTGTAACAGATCAATATCACTGTTCACCTCCTGTACTACAATTTGTTTTATGTTTATTCCATATTTAAAAGCTGGTAAAATATTTCGAAAAAATCAGTCACTCGATATTTGTAGAGCCAACATACACACCAAAGCAGAATCACACCAATGATTGTTCTCAACTCAAAAGCAACAGGAAAACAGGCAGAGAGATGTTGAAAATATTAAAATTATTTTTGTCCCTCTTTAAGACAGAAATAAACTTTTCTTAGCATTAAACACAAACCATTTCCAAACAAACTGATAGCATTAAAACACAATGTTTCACACTATTTCAGCTCAAGATCTGCAAACACCACAAAAATATTTTTGTCAGAACTGGACAAATGATTTGATTTCATCATCTTTTTACATTAAACAGAGATCATAATGTGTGAATTGGGTGGTAAGAAGCATCCTATGGAGATTCACTGAAGGTGATCACTTGTATGCCTCACTGTTACCTTCTTTCCACACATATTTTGAGCATGAAACCAGGAGAAGATACAAACTTGGAACACGTGGCACTGGAACTGAACCAAGCCAGATGACCCAGCTCAGACACCGCGAGACACCAGGGTTACCCGCTGCACCACCGTGCTGCTCATTCATATGAACTGATTTACACCTCATGATCAGCATGTACAAATAATTTAACAAATGAAGTAAAACAGCACAAAAAACATTAACTGTGTGTATTCTTGGAAATGGAGAAAAATCTGATACCTGACAAAATAAAAAGATTTTGACTTTAAAGTAACTGAACCACAATGACAAAGGCTGGCTCGGAGGGAGCAAAGCTGGCATTACCCGAACCTGAATCAATCCATTCAGCACAGGTGCAGGTGATGATAATAACTGGAAACTAAATAAAATTTCAGATATCCCCCCAACTGTGCACTGCAAACATTTATTACGAGGTACATTTTACTGCTGGCGGCAAAAGTTATGAAGGAACAAACATAGGAACAGTTGCATGCGTTACGTTCATGGCTAAATACTGGAAGACCATCCAGCACAATTGAATTGAAAAGTATTGCATGCTTCTCCTGCTCCTTGCAACGTCTCACTAACAAGAAAAATTGTAAGCAGTTAGTTTCAATGAGCGTGAAGAAAGCCCATACCTTCTCCCCGAGGCTGATCGTGGTGTTGCCTGCATCTGGGCTGGAAAGAACTGACTCCTCTGCAGAAAGGGGATGGCTGACATCCTGAATGGACTTCTGTCCTGAAGATGTTAGCCAGTTCGGATTGCCAGCATTCATCATGTGAAGCCGCGGAAAACGCTGCTGTACTTCCTGCGAACACTTGTGCTTGCGATAACAATAAATATATTTTTGGTAGTTTATCCAGTAGCGCACAGATTATCCGAAACATAAAAGTAGTCATATGACTTGTAATACGCAATACCGGAAGTAAAACATGAAGGGGGAGGGGGAGGGGGGGGCGCTGCTGGTCGTGGACGAAGTCCCCGGATGTGGTCGACGGTTCTCTAGCTGTGGCCGAAGGCGACGAATAACGGAAGGCTTGCGTTTAAATAAAATGAACGGAAACTCAATGTCGGTAGGAGTCTTAAGCAAAGTTCCGCGAAACACGGCCCCTGTTTGCGTTTCATTTCGTAAAAGTTCGTCCTGTGCAGGCAATTCGGCGACTTAAACGAGCATTGGCGGCCATTTTAAGTAGCATTCGCTGTTGCCGCACCGTTGACCTGATGGCCCGGGGGATGGGCGCACGGGCACGAAGCTCCGTAGGCCAAAGACAGCACAATTTTGTGCAGTAATAAATGTTATTTTGCAAATATTGTGCTTCTAAAGCGCTTTTTCACTCCTTACAACAAGTGCTCAACTCTCATTGCATGCAGTCCCAGTATTTTCATAGCAGCCGTGCGAATAAATGGTCCCGCGAATGTTAAAACCAAAGATGGATGCAATACGCTGGGCACCAACACTTAATCTTTTAAAGAGATTACGAAATTAACCATGTTTAGCAGTTAATACATGTGTGATTTATTATAAAACTAATATTTCTTATTAAAGCCGTGGGTATCAGAGAGCCTTTACAGAAAGAGGTTTATCAGGTTAAGACTTTGGGTTCTTTGGTGCCGCGTCACCGTTTTAATTTGGGAAGATAAATTCAATAAATAGTAAAAATATGGATAAATACTGCTTAAAGTGCACACTGCTGTCACCATAATGTAATATTATGGTATTATTGCCATAATAAAGTCATTTTGTCAGCCTTGATATTTATTTTACAGAATTATTCAAAACTTAATTTTCTATTACAAACCTCACATTTATGAGTTATGTATTTACTGACATCCTGTGTGTTATAGTAATGCCAGTGTTAAAAGTTGGCTAGCTTAGATTATATTTATAGCTAAACTCCTATGCAGACCACTCAATATAGATATTTTTCAGTTGTGGGAAACCAAATTTGTTTAGAAATTGTTAGCTGGGCTGAAAAATTATACAGAACAAAAATTATACAGCAATCACTTGGTATTTGAAATCTCTGTCTGAATTTTCACTTTAATGGCTCTTGACAATGAATACCTAAATATTGGTATCCGAAAGGAAATTTTACTGTATTAAATTTCTATATGAAGCTTACCCATAATAAAAAATTAAAATGCGAATTAAAGTCAACAAATGCCCCACAGTGCAACACCGTGTACTGCAATGACAAATAATTACGTATTACAATAAACTTTTATATATTCTTAAAAATTCATCCGGATGAAATTGGGCGCTCCTGTGTGAGCCCACGCTAGTGTCCCATCACTTGTTTCAGTGTTTCCTCAGGAGTCTTGCGCCTACTTGGTGTGAACACATTTGTGCAGCATCACCACATTTGCTGTGATTTAAACTGAATAATTCAGTTGGATGCTCATCGGTCCTCAGAAAAAGAAGGAATAGGACGAAGGTTTTTTTGTGCAACCATGTTGGACCAAAACTTTTAGAGCAGCAAACGCAATTCTGAATAATTATGGGGCATGAAAGTGACAAAGAGGAGCCCTGCTTTCAACAGGTTATAAGGAGATTTGTATAAGAAAATTGGGTGAAGGCCAACAAAATTATACACCGAGTCTTTTTACACCCAGCATCCTTACCTCCTCCACACCTCTGATGGAGAAAACTGATACAGCCGCTGGCCTCAAACACACAGCAAGCCTCACAAGTGTCTCTTCTTCACTTCATTCCAAGATAAGCAGTAAAAGCTGTTATCCTTGTTTGTTAAATTATCTGTAGTGTTTTTAATCCTTTTTTTAAATAAACCGAAAATTCCAGTTATGGCTATAATGTGAAACATCCTGTACTGTATATACTGTACATGCATTATAAACACGGAAATTAATAATATCATTAAGTGTTTTTAATAAGGTAGCTGCTTTTTACAGTGTTTTATCATTCTGAAGTCATGGGTTTGTAGTTGTTTTGGTGTTTTCGGCTGGACTGGCGGAGCATCATTATTGTTCTCCATTTAAAATAATAGGATATAGACACTCAGTATCTGAAAAAATCTGTATCTGATATATTTTTGAGCACAGGTTATATTTGGATATCAAGGGATTACTGTACTGTCTTCGATTTGACTGCTTAATACAACATTTTAATAATACGCGTTGTAAAATGTACTGAATATACTGGAACTGCAGCTAGAAGCAATGAGACAAGAAGTCTCTTTCTAACTTCATTTTGTTTCTTTCTCCAAAGCCACTTGCACCGCTAAGTGGCATTATGAAAAATCTTAATAATATGGATATCACACAATAGTTCTGGAAAATTTTCAGATATTGGTATATTAAAATTTAAAACTAAAGCAAGATTTAACATGTTAATAGTTTTATACATTGTCAAATTCCTGTTTAGTTTTAATTAATTCACCCCATGACCGACTTAATTTCAGGAGCCACTGTATTTTCTAGCAACACCCCAATGCTAACCAAACCAAATTCCATATCAAAGTTCTTAAAAATGTCTGATGTACGCAGTCACTTGGTTAATATTTAAGTTAGGGCCCTCTTGGGTTTGGATTGTGCCCTATTACTTGTCTTTTTTAGGGTTGGGTTGTTCAGAAATGCCAATACTGTACACATTTTTTTATATAAATTTGGTCAATTAAAACATTACACAATAAAAATAAACAGTGGAGTTGATGTACTACAATTTTTTATCTTTTCATTTCCCACCCTGTCCATGATCATATATGATGCAGCCTACAGTGATGATCTTATTTACATTTCATTTAAAATTTGACTAACTGAACAAGATGTGTCCGTTTTACAGATATTTCATAATTTTAATGCAGCCCTCAGTAGTCAAAAACAACAATTTTATGAGCAACAGAATGAAGAATCGGAAAGGTACGTCATAAGAAAAACTCACTAATTTTACAGTTTTCACTCAGGTCCGAGTGTTTAATCTATTTGTCTCCTCACCTGTGTAAAATACACCTGTACCTTGGTGTCTCAGTTTAACAGATTCCTAGAAATTGTTTGAATACCGCAAACGCGGATATTGGGAAGAAATTTCAATTATTTGTCATGAGATCAATTATGATTTCTTATAGGTTCAGTCAAGAAGCTTCATTTAATTTCCCCCAAATACTCCAAACAGTCTAAGGTGCCCATTTCAGGGGTGGAAGTGTTTCACTGAGTGTTTGGAAGGAGGGTTTTTGTGCAGTACTTTGGGGCTTGGGTCCACTTGAAGACTCAGATCTCCTATTAAGCATGGATGTTGAGCCCCCTCTGTATGCAGTTGAAAGCTGAGATAGGTCAGAGAAATTGGCCATGTACTTTTCCCCCAAATTTGTTTTTCACAAAATTCTCAGAGCCAAAGTCTGAGAATGAAGATGCTGAGTGCAGTGCTGCCATGCAGTGTTGCATTTGTCCTCATGTAAATTTTGAATATTTTTCTGATGTACAGTATGTCAGCTTAGCTCAAATATATCGCCTGTTATGCCTGGACCTTTTGACTTGGATATCGAGACAGGTATTAATACAAAGCAGTCCCTGGGTATCCAAATCTCATTTGTCTCTGAAAGCAGGTTGGATTCTGAAATTTTGGGTACCAAATGGCATTTCCCATTATTTTAAATGGGGAAAAATGCACTCCAAACCATTTAAAAATGTCTTTTATAACTATTAACCCAATAAAACACTCTAAACAGCAGTCATCCAACTAGAAAACACTTAAGGTCATTACTCTGCATGTTTATGACGCATGGTACAGTATGTACAGTGCAGAACATTTTGCATGTTAGTGTGGCCACCAGCATTTCAATAGGTTTGTTAAAAACTAAATTTAACTTTAGAAATTTGAGATAATTTAAACTAAGGAGCAACTTAACAACTTTTAGAAGGTACTCATCCCATGAAGGGAAGTGGAGAGCATTGTTGTATGGAAGTAGGAGGCAGCGCAGCGAACGTGGGGATGCTGAGAATGAGGCCCGTTGTCTTAGTTACAGCACGTTGCTCCGTGCACTTCGCCAGTGCTGGCTGTATTCATGCAAAGCGCTCTTTTGAACAAAGTGAGAAGGAATACTCAGGTGCGGACACCTTTGGATAGATCCTCAAGGCCAGCAGGATCAGTTTGAACTCTGAAATTTTTCAAACTTGCTTTGCTTTGGAATTCAGAGCAGCTATAGAAATGCCGATCAAAGCTTTGCTTTGGAAGAAAACAAAGTTGGACGGTAGCTAAACACATGACCGCATATTTGCGTTCTATTTCTAAAATACTGTTTTGTGCTGTAAGCAGTGGGTAAAGACATTTTGCCGAGACGTTTTTGCCGCTTTACGACTGCATAGCTGAAACCTGGAAAGCTTAACAGCGCGTCATCCATTTCCATCTTTTCACTCTCTCCACGCTCAAATTCCTCAGCCTGAAATCACTCACCGTCTAGAAATCTATCTCATGTCAAATGTCTGGTGAGGAAGTGAGAAAGAATTCAAGCTGTCATTCTCAAGTGGTGTGCAGGCAGACAGCCAATGAGAAAATCCTGAGGCCAAACACACAGTGCCTCACACTGGCTAGATTACTGCACAGAACAAGCATTCAGCTGTGTGCCTTCATTTTTTGCTCGCTTTCCTACCCTTGCTCGACTACACGAGGGTCGCGGCTCTCTCCTGACTTTTGTCCTCCTTGGTGATGCAGCTTTGCGCTTCTTAATCTTCAGGATGGCCGAAGCAGAACTTCACAAGGAGAGGCTTCAAGCGCTTGCGGTAAGTCGACTTTTTTAATCCTTTCTCCACAAGTGCTTGCATTTCAAAATGGTTTTTCATAATGCGGTGCCTATTTTGGGGGCAGAATTGGATTCTACTAGATTTCAGCTGAACAACTCAGTTTTTAAATTTTCACTGAAAACAAAACTACCAAAGCTGTGATTTTTTTTTGCCTTTTTTTGTGCTTTTGTGTCCGTAGTGAAAGTAGATAAAGAAAAAGTAGCAGCGCAGTCTTAGTTTAAACTTCTCTCTTTTAAGCTCTTCATGGCACACAAATGGCCGAGCTATATTTGGGAGGATGAACGGCACCGAAATGTGGTAGAACAGATGGGAAAGTATTGTCTGCTTTTTTCTGCCACCGCAGCCTCATGTTGGGAGCTCAGCAGACCAAGTCCAACACCCAGTTTGTTACAGAAAACATAAGTTTTTGCAGGCGCGGAGGACATAGCAGAGGATGAGGATAAAATGAAGCAAAGGGATAGGAATAAAAGGTGCTTGGTCAGTGCGTGTTTGAAAATGGTATTCGTAATGCTGTGTCATGTTACTGTATCGCAGCTGTGTATGCAGTTTTCTTTTTGCTTATTTCAAATTTTCACAGAAATTTTATCTGTGGAAAAACAGGGCTTGAGGGCCGAAAGGCAGTCAGAATCTGAAATTTCCGTTTCGGTTGTGAACGGGTAAAATGTGATCGCAACCATTGTAAAATAAACTTAAAATTTTGCTGTTGAGTTTGACTGTATCCCAAATTGCATCTCAAAAGGTTATAATAACCATATTTAAAATGAGGGGCGCTGTAAATGATAACATAAGCGTAAAACGTCAGAAATTGTCATGTGTACAAATATGGTCAGAAAACCAAGTTGTGAGGTAAATGCTTCAATGATGACTAAGACATCATATAAAAAAAAAGCATGCAAAACCTTGTTTCGGTTTGTACACTGCAAAACAGATAAGCATTTGTAAGTATTTCTAAAGATAAATATTTATTACATGAATATCATTTCACTGGAAACCGTGGACCAGAGGCATTTATTCAGCACAGTTAGCAAATGATGAAGTCCAGACCCCTACTCTCAAGTAAGCAACAATGAGCAGAGGGAGGTATCAGTTACCGCATTAAGAAAGCATTGGAAGAGAATTAACTAGAGAATCTATATTAAGGTACAGAAGAAGTTTATTATATTTCTATACACATACAGCAGACTGACAGCCAAGCAAAAGCTGTCTGTTTGAACTGTTTTGGAAAACTAAATAAAAATCTTTCGCTGCCGACAAAACGGCGCCGTTGAGAAATTCAACCGCCTCGGTGCACAGCTTATTTCTGTCCCGTTTTATCCACTTTCTACGGAAGCACCGATTTACACATTTCGACAAACATCTGACAAAAGTCAAGCACGAGCACAGCATTTATGATACGTGTGCACTTTTACCAAATTTGTTGCTCCGAAGTGAAGCTTGAACGTAAAATGTGCTGGAATTTACATTCACTGTTAAGTTTCGCTGTGTTGTTGAGAATTTCTTCTCTGCCTTGTTCATGCTGATGTGCATTTTGGTTGTACGTGGCCCTGTGACTTTAAAGTCCTGGGAACTTCAACATTATTTAACCATGATTTGCTAAAAGTGAAAATAAGGCCTTTGTCTCATGATGATGGGGGGTGTTTCTCAGCTCTTTCTGGAGGCCCACTTTGGACCTTCTGGTTTACACAGATGTTTCCAATTTCTCAGTCCCCATCTTTCCATTCGCCCCCTCCTCTCCTCTCTTTTAGGCTCACATGTCTGACTTTAGGGAGGGAACTCGCGAGCCAGATAATCTTAACAGCAGATGTTTTGGCTGCCTTTGTTTGGATCGTTGACTGTTAGTCTATTTTTGACGGCTGGGCGATAGAAAAATCCTGGTCCAGGAGTAGTGGATTTTTTAGCTTCCAGCCCTGTGAGAGTCACTGTACAGAA
Source organism: Heterotis niloticus (assembly GCA_018136845.1). Taxonomy (NCBI): domain Eukaryota; kingdom Metazoa; phylum Chordata; class Actinopteri; order Osteoglossiformes; family Osteoglossidae; genus Heterotis; species Heterotis niloticus. The sequence continues at coordinate 23,584,634 of CM030896.1, forward strand.
TAAATGATCACTTTATGGTATGCAAATATATTTCTAAAGTGTGAGTTTAGTTACAGATCCTTAAAGATGGTGTTTTGCATTTCTTTCCCAAAAGTGCCGTTGTGGGCCAACTTCATGGGTGATTTTAACACGAATGCTTTCTTAAAAATAGATCTTTAAAAATCTGTCGGCCTTGCTGAGTGGCATCCAGTTTTTTCAGACATTATAACTTCAGGTTAGGGTTGGCATGCTTACGTTACTTCATTCCTAATATATTATTAAGCTTTGAGCCCGAAACAAGCACTTGTGGGATTTTCTATAATAGCAACCAGGACAGAATTTTCCACCTAAATTAGAAATGAGCTCATCAGCTTTCTTGCATACAGCGCGCCTTTGCCAGGTTGCTGTAATACGGGAAATTCTACATTAAGAACGGATGCTATTTCAATACTTTTTTCAAAAAAAGATGAAAAAGAAAAAAAAAATTCTTACCGTTAACGGTTAAGAAAGACATTAATCATTTGTTTTATTATCATACCGTAGCATTTTTTTTAAAACGTGGAATTTGGGCCTTAATCTTTCTCACTTTTTTTGCTGAGGATGAACGATCTGCACCAAATTTCTGGAATTTGCTTTCAGTTCAGCAGCAGCAAAGTTTCTTAACCTCTGTGCAACTGTGTGAAGTTTACGCTCATTTTTACATGCAGCGGTCCTTCGATTCTGATGGTGGCGTAAGAGGCGAATGAGCTGTCAGTTATTCCTCACAAATCTCTGCCTGGCTCATGTGGATACTTTTCACATCTTGCGGTGTTAGAGTATTTTTTTTACATTACAGGCAAAACCTGCTGAAACATTTTTGTGTGGAAGTCATTGTTTTCTCTTATGTGTTTGCTTTTTAAAATTTCTTCATGTTTGGCGCTGTGCTCCTTTCTTTAGACAGCTTTCATAATGTCAGAGCTGATTTGAGTTATAGGATTGCAAATGCATGTGCCAGGGTTGTGTTTGCTGGTCGCAGAGCTGGGAATATGGGAATTTTATAAAAGTCCACTGGTTACGAGAAAGGGAGTCATCGTGGAGGCGTTTAGAAACATAATGCAAGCTTTGTCTGTGTGTAACAGGAAATGTCTTGTTTCTCAGGCTCAAAGAGCCTTTTACATACATTTCAGCTGTAACCTCTGGGCCTAATTTTATTTAGATGTATGGCTGGATGTTAAGGTGTGTGCGTGTGTGAGGCTGGAAATGCATTGTTTGAAAGAAAGTCGACGTAATAGTGATTTTAAACAATTCATTTGGGGTAGCCATGACAAAACATGACAGCATCCATCTTAATAATGGGCCAAGAAAAAACTATCCTCATTATGGGGGTGTACATTTGCTCGAAGAAGCGACTTGAGAAGAACCAAAGATTTCGGTGCTCAGTGATTTAAGAAACTTTCAGATTTTTCAGAACTTTAAGTCTCTTCTATTTGTGATGAGTACAAATATAACACACTTATTGGTACAGTTTGGGATATTGTTCCCCTGAAACCCCCTTTAATACTGAAATAAAACCTTGTGGTTTAACTTCTCAATGAGAATGAAGTGTCCTTTAAACTATCAACCAGATTACAACATGCAAACATAAGTATGGACTCACCCTCATTCTTCACCTTTTTGGTGGTAACAGTAGACAAATAGATGACCAAAGACAATGAGCAGGGCCGCAGGTTTACAGTACAGGAATGCAGGAAGAATTTAAACAAACTGCAGGAGGAAAAAAGTCATCCTCTACAAAGTAAAAAAGATTCCTTAGTTGTAACAGACACAAAACAATTCCCCAATAAAAATATTTTTCTACGGTTTAGTTCATCATGTGAGCAAAATGGCGCTAAGGTGGCTATCATCCGCGAACATGGCTACACTGAGGCCATCATACATCGTAGCTGACAGAATTGCCAAAGCTAAGATGCCTTTTACAGCTGGACAGGATTTAGCTCTGAACTTTTTGGGTGGAAAGCAGCGATTACTGTAGGGCAGATTGCCCTTTCTGACAGAGCTGCTTCAAGGTGGTGATGCTGCATTGCTGGTATTGAAGAGCAGTTGTTAGTGAGAATAACCAAATCGCCGTGGTATGCAATTCAGGAGGATGAGTCCACAGATATCGAAAGCAAAGCCATTATGCACATTTATATACGATATGTGTTTGAACATGAAACGCATGAATATTTACTGTGCTCTCTGTACAAACAGCCACAGAAGTATCCAGATTGTTAAATGCAAACATTTCAAGCAGCCTAGCCTGGTGTTTGTACCCATGGAACAGTCATAATGGCAAGGAAGCTTTCCTGTCTGACAGTGAGGGTCAAAGAAGTGGCTTCAGAATGCAAACCAATGCACTGTATGATAAAGAAATGCTGGTAAGCAAACAAAATGTCCACTGAGCTCCTTTCCGTCATGAATGAAACAATGCAGATCATTTACCCAGCTGAGGCTCATGCACTACATTCACGTTTCTTTGAATTGCTTTGGGAAGACATGCAATTCGTAGAGGTGCCTTCTCCTACATGTTCAAGTTAGATGGTTGTCAAAACTGTGTCCAAGCTGAGAGAGCTGCAGAGATTCCTGCCTGAGAAGCAGTCCCCATTGGCTGCACACTTTCATTGACAACTGGCTGGCAAAACTCACATCCTTGGGTGATACTCTTTTGCTGTTAGATGGACTAAACTGCACGATGCAGGGGGAAATGGCAGACATAGTAAACTAGAAACTTAGGTGAAAAGAGTTGACGATGATGTTTTTGATGTGGTCAGCAGTTTGTCTGCTTTCACAGAAGAAGCTGGTTGACCAGTTGACTTAATTTGCAGGCACCTGACATCATTTTGATGGCTTTGAAAGCCATTTCCAATCTTCAAAATAGCCAAGTTATGGTAAATGATGGGTGCAAGATTCATTTCTGGATTTTTATGAGCAGGAGAACCTCTCAGCAAAGCAGCTAGGACCAGCTTACTTCTTGAACTTACAAATGTTTGACTATTGAAAACTGTTCAGTTCAGTTGGCTCATGCCCTTCTGGATTAAAGTGAGAAAAGAATAACCAGAGGTCAACCCAGTAGGCTGTGAAGAAGCTGCTACCATTCTCGGCGATGTACGTTTGCGGTGCAGGTTTTTCTGCAGAAGGCGGCGAACCACCGCCTCAGAAATTTCATAACTGTCGCTTGAGGTAGCTTCATCTGAGGTTAATCCCAGACCACAGAAACTCTGCTCAGGATAAAACAGTGCAAGAAGGAGACATCATAATGAATGCATTATTCAATGGCGAAACAAGAGTGGCAGGAGCAGAACTGAAAGCAAGCACTGTAAGTGGAGTGCAGATGCACAATTTTATTTCATGGCCACGTCCAGCTCAATGAAACAAAGGAGCGTGTACTCGATCTTCACCGTGTTCAAGGAAGCCTCCATTTGGTTACTTCTAACATGCAGACATGGAGGTTTTTCACTCCTACAAGTACTTGGAGGTCCCCATCTCCAGTCAAAGGGATTGGTCCCACAAAAATGCATAAAATAAGATGCCATAGCCTAAGACTCAAGCATTAGGCAGATTATTCTTGGCTTTGATACTTCTGGAGGCAGTGGGAGTAGACTTTACCGCTTTTGAACCTGCATCAGGCCAGAAGAATGTTTACTCAGAATTTCTTACCAAAGACCAGAAAGCTGATGCTGTTACTTGCTTCCTGAAGCACATGCCCCTGAGAGACTACATTTTCACCAGTGGGGGAACTTTGAGCAAGATGAGTACAGACTTGTGCAAACTGTGAGGTCACCGAAATGTGTCCAACACCATTCAGTTGAGGGCTGCATGGGCTGCTTGGTGCAAACGTTTTCTGTTTTTATGCACAACACTGAGTCACAGCACTGAGCAGGCAAAGACAATAGCCCTGAGAAATTTCAAATATGTCCTCTACACCCAAATATGTATGTTTAGACATGAAGGTCTAAAGGTTAAAGTATTTTCACTTGTATAAACACAGAGGACTCTTCTAAGAAGAATGTCCATACATTCCAGAATTTTCTAGAACTCTCATGCAGACAGGTGAGCCCCCCAGGTTGGTGGATGACAAAGCTGCTGGGGAGCTATTGATGAGACACAGGTTTACGTGGACATGAGGACGTATGCATTAGAGAATAGACATTTAAGTTAAAGCAGGGAATTCCTCCAATCCAGCAATTTTGTTCATGGTGTTGGTGAGGCCTCAGTTGGTGGTGGCATATGTGGCTCCTATACAGAACAAATGAGGTGGGTAGGCAGGAAGTGGGTGGACTGTTTTGTGTCTTCAGGTGCAGAAAAACTGAAGAGATGGGGATGGACTGTGGGGTGATGTCGAGGGTTCGATTATGTGAGTTTGGAAGTGGGTGGAAAGCCCTAAAAGGTGAGCAAAAATAAGGGCTTCAGAGTGGGGGTTGAAAAATGTGAGAGAGACATGAGTGAAAAAGGTGGCACTTTTTTTTGCTGAGTTGGCGTTTATGTGCTGTAGGGGAGAACAATGTTTAGCGGTAGGATTTAATGGTAGAAACACAGATTTTTTTATAGCATTGAAGGAAGGTAGTGGTGTGAATGTCTGGGAATTATATGGAATATGGACTGCTGAAGTCAGGGACCAGGAGGACTGGTTTAGCTGCAAGGTGAGGGGGGAACTTATGACAGAATGACATCGTGGGTTGCAGAGAGTGGAAGTGTGTGGGTTAAAGGAAGACTGATTCCAAATAGGAAGGAATTAGAGCTATTGTGGGGTTCACATATGGAGTGAAGGTCTTGAATCTCTGAAACTGAAAGCAAGAGAGAGCAACAGCTATGATGTTTTTATGAGCTGGAATACTTTGAGGAAGAATTGGTTATCAGTAGAACGCTGTCCCAATCTAGGAAGGAATTTCATAATATGGAAATGTTTGGATCGACCTTTTTTAATTTTGTAAACTACAATGAAATGATGAGATTATATGAAAATAGAGTGAGGTTCTCAAACATTTGCCGAAAGAATGGGACACATTTCATGTATGTGGAGGATGCGGCTGATGGTGTGCGGGAAATAAGTTTGTAGGCCTACGGAAATTAAAACCAGTGACGATCGTACAACCTCTGAAGCCGAATGAAGGGGCTGCACCTGTGGCCATCTAACAGCAAGGAGAAGTCGGACAGAGTCGGAAGGAACACATTTCAGTTTTGCTGGAGAAGATGCCAGAGGCACAGTTTGTTTAAGTAGCAGCCGTCAAGCTAAGCCAAGAGTGCTTCAGCAGGCAAGATGACCAACGGCAGGTAGGAGACGAACAGCCGTCCCTGGGAGATTAGGCATGTGGAAAGGTTGAGGGGGCCAAAAATTAAGAGCAGCTCATGCATTTCAATTTATCTCAACAAGTGAAAGTATATGGAGTCTAACAGAATTCCCAAGAATCCAAGAATAGGAGACGTGACAATTTGGTTGTCAAGCGGATTGGTTGTCACATTGCTTAAACAAGCCGGGTGGTGTTGTCTTGTCAGTTGAGGAAGATGCCAAAAATTTTCCAGGTGATTTCAAAATGTGTATTTTTCATGCACAGAGTAACTTTTAATGTCTCATGTTTTGTAATAAAAGGTGATCAAACACAAGCACACATCAACATGCACAGTTACGAGAAGGAAGAAGAGAAGATGTTTAAACTTATTTTTGTGTTATTATTTAGCCGGAAGCAAGCAGAAAGATTATTTTATGAGGTTAGAAGGTGCTGGTTGTCTCAGTACTTAAGACGCTGGCTGCCACGCATCATTACTTCAATGCAGTAGCTTCTAAGTCAACTGTGTTGTTATTAAAGAAATTGTTGTTACTGGAGAAAAACGGGAAATACTCATTCATACAGTGAACACACACTTTACAGTAACTTCCTTGTAAAACACACACACACACACACACACACACACACACACACACACACACAAGTCTTCCACGATGGTCTGAAGCTGAGAAGTCCTCATGAGATGGAGATGTTTGACAACCAGCCCACGGTCTACCCTAATATTTAGGGCAGCACCTATATTATCGAAGTCATGCCTGGCTTTGAAAAGTTCCATTTTATCAGGGTTAATGTTTTTTTGGGAGGACGGTCTCTGCCCAATGTATGAAATTTTTATTTACAATTTTATAATCTACAATCTGCATATTATTAGGCTGAAAGCAGAAGCACTGTAAAGGATTTTTGTGTTCCTTTTAATTGAAGCCATATTCCACAAGTTGGGGATGTACAGTGGCTCTCTTCAAGGACTTTGTTAGTAGCTGGATTTTATATTAGTACATAATTTGGGCCAGAACCACAGCAGAAAGCTGACCTTCCCTGGTGTTTCAGCCAAGGCCATTGGTTGTATAGTGTCCCATCGCCACAGGGCTATTTGAAGAAGTACAGTCCTCTTTGGAGACACTAGGCAGAGGTTGTCTCTTTAAATGGGTCCAGGTTTGTTCTCAAGTTAGTCATTTTTTGTATACAGCAGTAACTTTTTTCTTTGGTTTGTATAATCTAAACAGAGCTCAGTTTGTACATCAAATTTCTAACTCCAGGCGGTCAAGCAAGTCAGTCTTACCCTCATGGATGTGTACGTTCATCAGGCTGGGTAGGCAACCCTGCAGTATCTTCCATATGGACAAACCCTTTGCCACAGCACTGGGTTTATGCTGCTTCTGAAGAATGTCAGGGGACACATCAGGGTAAAATCACACATGGGATTCTTCAAAGTAGCTCTTGGGATGTCCTTTTCGTCAAAGAAGCATGCAAATGGAGCCATTACATTTCTCAGGGAAGCACTTGGACCAGGCACACCATTGGGGTTTCTTCAGGCCGAGTGTATCTGAAATCCAGGAAAACTAGCTGGTAGACCTATCCATAATCCATGGTAACTGGATCTGCAGGTATCCTTTGAAGGAGGTTTTTACCTTCAGTGCTCTCGGTGAAGTTAAGGTATTGGATGTCACTTTTGAGCTTGTCAGCTTTCTTTACACACTTTTACCTTGTGTTACCAGCATCCAACACACAACATTTCAGAGTTTATTTTTTATTTTTCATTGCATTTTTTTTTTCACTTTTCCGTGTCCTAAAATTTCTGCGTTGCAGCGAAATCAGCCTGCATCTCCGATTTCGGCCACTAGAGGGCAGAAAAAACGCATAAAGATGCCATGGAAGCTGTGGGGAGGGGGCGGGGGGGGGCAGTGTTTGTGTTGTGTAATTTGATGCAGTGTATTTTTAATTTATTACGCCTATATTTGAGGCTTTTTCAGAAAATAAGCAGCAAACGCATAGAGCGATGTGTTTTGATGGTTATCTGATCAGATTCTGATAAACGTCTGTCACGAATTGGTTGCTTCCTCATAGAGTCGGGATGTTAAAGTGAAACAGTTTTCGTCATTGTCCACTACACTGCAGCTGACTCTGCTTTCTCTTCTCTGGGGTTTGGTCCTCTTGTGTTGCCAGCGGTCCCACTTGTAATTAATGTGGTTTGTGGCTGCCACCTCATTCATCTCTTCCATCGTGGTGATTCCAAGATGCATAGCAGTGCCCATGCCATGAGCTGAGACTTGACTTTAGCTTCTTCTTCCTTCATGACATTGCCATAGTCACTAGAAGCTAATAACTTTATGTCGAGGTCCAGGTATGTTGATATTATCCATTATCATCCATTATCCCTCCTGCAGTCATCAGTTCCTGCCATCATGGAGTGCTAGTGTGACAGCTGCTCCTGTTAAGCCACACCGAGGGGTGGGGGGTGAGGTTACAGTGTTTCCCAGGCCACTATAAAGTGCTTTCTCATGTGAGGGTAGCGTGAGGTCAGCCATGCTACAGTCAAGAGTCTTAAGCTGCCTCTCTATAAATTACTCAGCTTTACAAATGAGTATAGACGTGCTATTGCGACTCCTGTGACTGCTGGAGAGAATGAGTTAAGGGACCCAAGCTGTGGGAAGGAGAACTTGCTTTAATTGTGGAGTTTGTTTCTATATTTGGATAAGTGGCTTGCAGGGACAAGTAGTTCAGGGTTATGGCTGGGTGAAGCAAAGGAATTTAGCAGTCCTGTTGCATCCGTCATCCAGGCTTAGTTCTCTGTCCTGCAGTGCATTCGACCGTGTGCTGCACTATCTGCCCAAAAGTATGTGGACCCCCCTTCTAATGACTGAGCTGAGTTGTTTGAGCCTCATCCACACAGCATACAAACACATTGTGGACAACTGTGTGCTTTCAGCTTTGTGGCCACAGTTTCGGGAAGAAGCTCCTTTCCTGATCCAGCATGACTGTGCCCCCCGTGCACAAGGTGAGCTCCATAAACACATGATTTGCCCAGGTTGGTGTGGAAGAACTTGAGTGGCTGCACAGAGTCCTGACCTCAAACCCCACTGAACACCTTTGGGATCAACTAGAACACTGACTGTCAGCCAGGCCTTCTCCCCCAACATTGGTGCTCAACCTCACTGATGCTCTTGTGGTCAAATGGGCACAAATTCTCACAGCTATGCTCCAAAATTTGGTGGAAAGCTTTCTCAGAAGAGTAGAGGCTATTACAGCAGCAAAAGGGTGGGCAGGGAATACAACTGCATCTTAACGCCCGTGGGTTTGGCATAGGATGGTCAACAAGCACACTTGGGGGTGGTGTCCACATACTTTTGGCCGTACAGCGTACACACATTGAACAATGGCTGCGATCGCCTGAGACTGTCAGTGTGGTGGGACCTGAGAAGTAGTTCATGTTGCTTAATGGTCAGCATGTTCTAAGTGCTGAAACTAAATAGTTAAATGAATTTATTGAGATTTGTAATTGTCTTAAATGTTTGCCTTAGTGTTTGTTCCATGTTTATTTTGTTGTTGTCGTGTTGAAAGTTGAGCCAGTAAACAAGGGTGGGAGTTGTTGTTAAGAATCACGCACAAGGGAGTCGACCCCATTAGGACACGGTCATACTCTCTACTGCAACTTTGCCAAGATTGTTTGAAGGAAGTACAGAGACGAAAGAATGAGATTCAAGAGGCTGAAATTTGGTTTTCATGCCGGACTGAATCTGTGTGACTGGGTGAGAAGCCCTGTGACCCAGGGAGGCTCGGAATGGAGTCGCTGCGTTAAAACATCGAAAGTGCGGCCTATAGCAACAGGTAGGAGATTTTCGATGCTTCTGTATCCGCTCTTGTCAGTGTGTCTTTGCGGTACTTTTAATTCATTCACAAGCCTCACAGTCACCTTGGACGGCTGCTGTAATAGAGCTCAAAAGACAGTGCACCTCAGGCAAAAGACATGCAGTTCTCCACAATAACTCCTTTTTAGCAGAAATGTAATGTTAATTCAAGTAGGACAACAGATTGTATGGATATATAACTGACCTGCTGGAAATATTTTTATTATTAGAAAATATTATATATTATACTATATAATACAATATAAACTTGGGGGGTTCCCAACTTTAATTGGCTGGACACCTCCTGAGGGCCATCAAACATGTGTAGATGGGGTCTAAATGTACAAAAAAACAGTGTATATCAGAGCTAGAGTCCATGTAAAGGGGGCTGATCCAGTGTAGTAAAGCAGTCATCAGGTTCCAGGATCAGGTGGCTCCCCTGCAAGGCTTCACTGCACCGGTATAATCACAGGCTGCCCTGGTGGCTCTGGTGTTCCATAGGGCACCACACATCCCCAGGAGAGGCTGGGAAGGAAGAAACGGCTGGTGAGTACAGCAGCCGTCAGGCGGACAGTCAAGCAAGAAAAGGGGGATGGTGACCAAATTGCCAGAACGCTAAATTAAAGAGAATTTAATCCAGATTTAAAAACAGCAATGCAAAGGGTGTCTTTCGTGGCAGAAGTGGGGGTGTTCCATAGTGTAGAGTTGCTACAGCTGAGTGCTGATATCCATATTTAACAGGAGATGTAGGTGATGGAGAGGAACTGGTAAATAATACATTGCAAAGACTAAGGGTTGCAGCACTTTGCTGGTTGATCGTGTAACACTGAGAAGCTCCCTGACATCCCTAATACATGAATTATAATGCTGCGAAGATGTACATTTTTCATGCAAAAGAGAAGTGGACGCTTGGGTTGACCAGAAAGAAGGACCTCCTAGTGTGGACCGTTGTAATAAAAAACATTTTCTTACCAAATACATCAGAGGAATCTGCTGACATTCTGTACCTTCAAGAATGTGGGTTGTAGCCTAGCAGTTTGTCAGAAGGATGGACTTTGCTGTCCAACCACAGCAAACATTGTGTCAGCAGAGTTCTTGGCATCACCTCTCACCCACTGCCCAGTGGGTTATCACAGCTTGCAGTGACACCGCGAGGTTCAGAAACAGAATTTTCCTGCAGCCTTTCAGCTGATGAATTCTGGGCTGCACAGGGACCGATCACCACCCCTGCACACCACCAACCCTCTGCGTCAGGACCACCATCGCAAGTGACTGCTGTGCTGCATCATCTTCTGTAAACACCAGATGATGTATCTCGATATTCGCCTCCACTTTCTTATCCGTTTCCTTCAGCTACCTAAATTCTCCTCTGCTGTCCTGCAGGTGCACCTCTGCAAACGGAGGGCACGAAGCGGCTGATGGATTCCAATTTAATTTTTATTTTTATTTGCAGAGGAGCTGGCATCCAAATCTGTCTCTAAATTCTGTCCGGCTGCCATTGTGTGGTGAAGTGACCGCTTGGCCCTCCAAGGCAATAATGTACTTGCGCATCCGTTTTTCTGTAGAATCCTTCTCTTTCCATTCTTCCCACAAACACTTAATATAGCTCACTGGTGCTGGAAGATCTGCTCCCAGACCAGCCCCCCCGTTGCCTTTTCTAGCTTATTTGCTTGGAAATCCAGGGGAGTTCCATGCTGGACTCCAAGGCCGCAGTTAAATCTGACCATTTTTCCCCAAGGATGGGCAAGAATTCTTTGCAGGGGTCTGGTGAGCAATGTTTGTTACGACGCTGTCATATTTCTGCACACATTTCTCAGAAAGCAACTGTGCGCTTTTTCTCCGCTCTGTGTGGCCAATCTCCCAGGGACGGCTATTCGTCTCCTACCTGCCGTTGATCATCTTGTCTGCTGCAGCACTCTTACACTTGGTTGAGCTTCGTGGCTGCTGCTTGAACAAACTGCGCCTCTGGCATCTTCTCCAGCAAAACTGGAATTTGTTCCTTCCGTCTCTGTCCAACCTCTCCTTGCTGTTAGACGACCACAGGTGCAGCTCCTTCATTCGGCCTTGAAAGTTTGCACCCGATAAACACAGACCGAAAGGGCCAACAGATGTTCCCCAATGCCCCGCATTTGCAATAAAACTCCTGGCCTTTATGTGTGCTGTGCGTTAAGTTGTATAAAAGTGGCTGACCCTCTATTTTCACACTGTTTGTCCGCTCTGGTTCTTCCTCGTTCTATGGCTAAGTGTACCGGACATGCCGACTTATTATAGCGAATTACGAAATATTTTATAAATGTTCACTAACAGCAAACGCAGGTCACTGATGATCAAATAGTTTGGCGTGGGCAATGTAAAGTAAAATGACTGTACAGTGACTTTGTGAATGAATGAATGATGAACTTTGTACAAATAACACACATTATTATGATTGTTAAAGTTCTTCCTTACACACAGTGATGAAATTCCGAAACCAAGAGAGGGAAAAAGAAAAAGTTTGAACCATAGCAGGGGTAAAATAACTCATCCTGTTCTTAATTTCTAAAGGACTTTGTTTGTTTTTATTTAATGTACAAATGTATTCATTAAAACTGTCTATAATAACTGGAACTGAATGGCTGGACCGAATGGATCTTCTCAGGCCCAGCTGTTGGGTGACTAGGTTGTGTTTGTTAAGCAAGGGAGATTTCTTGCAATGTTTGGTAGGTGAGACTTTTTTTGCAACTTTTGTAGAGTTTGGCAAGCTAGGCTGAGGGGTTGTCTGGAATTGTCTTTTGCCCTTGCTTTGTCTTTTTTATTTTTGACATGACTACAGGTGATGTGGTAGCAGCATCACTGGGCCTGAGCTCCTTAGCCTTTGGGTTAAATTTGGTTCAGTCTTTATGGCATTTATATATTCCGCACATTTATAAGGGTTTCTTTTATAGTCCAAAGACAAATTTCAGACTGCATATTTTGACTCTGAAATGTCCGTGGTGGGCTAGGGTTCCATTCAGGGTGTAAACCGCTTAGCCTCGCGCCCAACCTCTTGGCTCCAAACCATGACAGCCTTGCCTTTGACAAGGTGCTGATGACAGAAAGTGTGTTATTCATGGACAAAAGACCTCCAGAGCTGACCAGACAAAGAGAAGACCATCAGGCAAAAAGGTGTTATCGAGGCGAAAGCTCTGTAAACATATTTGACAGGAAATAGCGGAGGAACACAAATAAGGGAAATCATATTCATCTTGTTTTAGCTACTTGAGTGAAAAATAAATATTACCCATTCTGGCTGCCCTCACACCGGAAACAACAGATTATGATGAATTACGACGTCTGTAAGAGCAGCTTCTTGCTGACGGTGTTAAAAGTTAAATTATTAAAGTTAAAATATTGCCAGAAGTTCGAACCTTCCCATTAGCACATTTAAATCCGCTGTAGAAAAAAAAATCAACTGGAAAGGTGAATCCTTCGCTTTGGGGCGAAATACGTTGGGGCCTACATTGCCCTGCCGGGAATATTGTTAAACGCAACAAAGTATAAAAAACGCAATATGAGCGAAAGGGAGTAAGTGGCTCCAAGTGCACATTTTATTTCTCAGTCATAAACAGGAAAAATGTGCCAAATTTCAGACTCTTTGTAAGGATGAGCTCACGAGATCAGGTGTTGCGAGGGACAACACACACACACACGCTAACAGAACATAGACCCAAAGCTCACTTCTTTTAAGTGCATCTTGGTGATTTAGGGGTGGGACACAGGGAAGAGGATGCCACATATTCAAGTGGGGTAATAAAATACCATGAAAACAAATACCATTGCCCACGTTCATCTCTCTGAAGCCTTTGCTACTTGTACTTATACTGAACAATATACACTTATGTTGTGTATTGTAATATATTTATATACAGTATATAATATCTATATTATATTTACTAAACAATAAACAATATACAATTTGAACAACCACTGGATTATGTACATTTTATCCAATATGAGATAGTGTGCGATTAAATCGCAGCAAGTTGTACTAAACGGACGTAAAATTTTGTTTCTTGTTTCTGAAATAATTCGACAACTTGGCTAGCGATGTCAAAGCTGCATTTTTCATGAATGTACTTTTGCAGGAAAAGCGGAAAAGGCAAGCCGAAATTCAAGAGAAGAGAAGACAGATGGATGACCTCATATTGCAACTGCAGCACCTCAAGGTAACAAGTAGAAAGTTCCGGAAAACATTAAGGATTGACCCAGCCACTCTTCTTTAGTGAAAATAGTTTGCAGTTTATAGCTTGCATTTACATGTTTTTTTTTTTGTTTATTTACCGAAATCTCTAAACTTTATTAGTGTGACTGCAGTTTTCCAAGTACTTGAATATGAAATTTATTGCTTCTAAAGTATGAGCTTAGGATTTGCATCTTTAACAAAAAATGAGAAACTAAATAATGTAAGTATTTTAAAATAACAGAAAATGATATTAAACGTCACATGGTGGTGCAAAATATGTAGGACAGCTAAGTGGGTGAAAAATGTGGTGCCTGACATAACTGACTGTAGAGATTTGTACATTGCTAAAAATAAGGAGTTTATCATTCTTCACATGGGCTGTACAAATGTGCTGTATTGACTGGACTTTGCTTTCACCCAGACATCTCAGCAAATATAAACAAAATCGTCAGTAAACTGAAATATAAAATTGTACGGCTAATATTGTTTGGGACACGGAATAGAGAGTCAAGATGTTGAAATGTATTAGTTAAAAATTTAGGCAAGAACAAAACAGGCAAAATGTGCACAGGAAATAATACTGGATTATAAAAAAATCCAGTTCCACTTCCAGTTTGTCATGTTTGTGACCTTCTTCATGTTGAACTCTGCGATCTTCTCTATTAGTCCAAAGCAATGCGGGAACAGTGGCTCCTTCAAGGAACCTCGGCAGTGAAGCTGGAAGAAGAAGGGCGCAAGAAAGAGGCAGATCAGGACAAACTGAAGGTTAAGACACTGGAGGACTCCATACACAGGTACTATTTGTTTATGTTTTTATTTAGCTGATGCTGTTGTCCAAGATTTGCAGTGTCAAAGCTGTAAAAGCCAAGCACAAGAATACAGGGTAGTAACAATATTTTGGCAGCGCATGTTGAAGTGCGGTGGTGCAGCTAAAGGCAGAACAGAATATTCCAGATATGGATCAGAATCAGATGTTTGTCCTTGCCATGGTATTCTGGAGTCACTGAAGTGGGACTGGCAGGTGGGCTGCCAGTCCAATGCAGGGTGGCCACACACACTGACACACTTCAGGTGATTTACGGCGACCAGCTAACCCGAAACAAATGTTTGCTGACTGTGGGAGGAAACCAGAGCAAATCAGAGCTGCTTCAGTGTGCTGCTCCTTGGTATAAATCAAACTTTTAGATAGCAGCCTTTGAGGAGAGCAGTGAGATGAGCATGCTGGACATACTCATGTGTGCAGAGGATGAACAGTCGCAAGGTGTTGAGCCAAGAAAAAGTGAAATAGAAAACAGGAAACTGGAAGTAGAGCTGAAGCAGATGTGATGTTGAGCAAGAGCTCGTGCCACAGCCTTGGAGCCAGGAGAGAGAATGAGCAAAATCCTTCCCAGCATGTACAGGAAGGGGTTTCATTTGTCACGTTTTAGGCCTTTAAAACCATTACGTTGCTTATTTTGTTAATTAGGGCTTCCACTGGGAATGCCTCGCTGAAATTCCAAGACTTTTAAAAATAAAATTGATAAGTAATAATTTCAGTTTTTATAATTCAAACACAAGTTACGCATATGAAACTTTGAGGACTTTGGAACTGCTGCCAGAGAGTAGTTCATGTAGTAGACATGTCATAGCCATGTAATGGCCATATAATGGTTATGTAATAGACATCTAATAGCCATGTAATGGTCATCTAGTGGTCATGTAATGGTCATATAATAGTCATGTCATAGCCATGTAATGGCCGTATAATGGTTATGTAACAGACATCTAATAGCCACGTAATGTTCATGTAATAGCCATGTAATGGTTATGTAATGGTCATGTATTAACCATGCGAGAGCCGCACATTTTCCTATGGTTTTGTTCAAGTATCAGATCAAACACACGTTTGCGTCCATCTCAGTGTGTCTGTAATTGTGTCGGTGTGTCCAGTCCTGTGCGTTGCTCACAGCCTAGTGCCCAGGGATTCGAAGCCACAACCCCGACCAGGATTCTGTGGTTTTATGATGACGGCTGAATGTTCTGTGCAATTATTTTCGAAAATTTCTGCCTGTTGCTCGACAACAATCGGTGTCTGTGTTTGCTGCCAACAGTTGGCAGCTAAATGCATTGAAAAAGAGTAGGAAGACAACAGAAGTGAAGGGCTGCCACATCCACCATGTTTGTAGCTTCTGTCTGGTTTTCTTGATTTTGGAGGTCAATAACAAAGTAAAAGGTCATGGGGTGAATCAACCAAAAGGACTGAATTGGCTGTGGAGACAACATTTTTTAATTATTTAAAATAATTTTGGTTATAGTAAAATGTACGTGTTACACTTCAAGGCACTGGCATTAAATCTCAGGGTCTTTCCTGTCTTTGGTTACCACATAAACTCTCAAGTGGGTGACAATGGGTGGATGGAAGGGTTACCAACCAAATAGTTTTATTTATTTTTGTAGAACCTAGTCCATTAAAAAGTAGACGAATGCACAGTGTCTATTGATCAGCTTTTACTTGTCCATCAATCCATCCATCCATCCATACATCCCTTTTTCAGTAACTGCTCATCCAGATCAGGGACGTGGCGGTCCAGAGGTATGCCGGGAAACACTGGACGCAAGGTAGGGTCCTCACTTGAAGGGAAACCAGAATTTCATGGTGCACAGGCACGTAAGAGCAGCAGTTTAGCTGATCAGTTCAGCTCAAACGCATATCTGTGAATTCTGAAAGGAAACCAGAGCACAAGGAAGAATCCCAGGCATGGAAATTTTGCTCAGATAATTCCAAACCAAGGAGCTACATCTACTCTACTGTATGGCCATATTTATTGTTGTGTTTGAGTTTGTCTGTTCTCCCAGTAGAGCGTGGGAAGATAAAGGAGAACGAACGATGCGGAGGCAATGCCAGCCTGGTTAGGGATTTCCTTTATTTTACAAACAATTTGTTCTAATTGTGTTCTTGCGTTTCATAAGCATTTCGCTGCAGTTGAGCATAGACAGTGGCAACACATTGAGCACAAATCCTCGGTGGGCAGTCTTAGCAGTCATGCAAAAACCCAGTTAGGAGTTTGGTTTGGGTTTGGAAAAGCAACTTAAACTGTTTCAGGAAAGAATGCACCTGGTCATCTTCAACTGTGAATTATCTAAATCTTGCAAGCCGAACCACTTTGAACAAGTTTAATTCTGAGAGCAAAAGCTTCTTGTAAGGGTTGGTCAATAATTTTTCAGAAAACAATGCCTTGACAATGATGCTTTTTCACAAGTGTGCCATCTGTAAATGTGTGCAATGTCCTGTAGGCCCAAAGACCATTGCAGGTGTCTTTGCTCAGGCGGTTATGGTCAGCTGGAACTGGAAAGACTTTTGTGGCCTTGACTCAAACCCATGCCTTTCTTGTCCTTTCCTTATGAAGACATCATAGATTCGCATGTGTTCCAGGTGTCTTGTTATACCCATGCTGTATATTTTTATTAGTGACTGTAGACCTTGTGCAGGTATTCTGTTATTTTAAATGCACCTTTAATGCAGCACTGCCTATATTTTCACTTTTCAGTCAAGCAGAGCCTCCATCAGAAATAATTTCTATCTATGTACACAAAACAGAGGAATACTAACATTGTTGCCGGCGCAACTTTGGACAGTACTTGGAAACTCATAATATTGATATTATAATTATTTATTAAAAAATATTACATTTTTATTGCAATATCAGTATCACTGGGTCACACCAGCAAATAAAATTGTGTGCAAAAGTACCATTATCACCGGTTTCTAAAAAGTTGTTATGCAGAGCAAACATTAAATCTTTTCAACAAAACCAAATTCATAATTTGGGTCCATCCTTATGGAGAAACATGTTGGCCACAACATAAATTCCTCCTATTTACAGTTATATTGGTATCAAATTTTGCTGTAAAATCATATGAAACCCATATAGCTAATTTTTTTCAATTATTAATTATTAGTGCAAATAAAAAAAATATTTTGCACTCCGCCTGCAACAAACTCATAAGTTAAGGACACAGTCTGTCATAACCCGGTAAATGTTGTAATTTTTCCACATGAACATGGCAACAAGTCTTTTCCACCGCTAGATGGCCATAAAAAATAAAAAATAAGCATTTTAATTATAAAATCCCCAGAAAGTGAAATGAAACAAAAATTCCATTTCAAAGAAATGACGTGCGACTTGCCAATCCTGCAGACGTCAGCAAAGTGTGGGAGTAAAATTGGGATTTCATCCTGCAGAAGATTTAAGGTTTAAATTGAAAAGCACTGAAACAGGATGCAGCTTTGGGATCATTCATATTCATGCCAAATCACTGTAACAGCTGATATTTCGCTCCTGTGTTTTTCTTTAATAAATTCCTACAATTTAAGTGGCTTGGGTGAGGCTTCCTTTCTTTGTTTCTATGGAATTTACCAACAGTTTCTGTTACGTGATGGAAATTCTCCATCGATTTCTACATTTTTGACCATATTTTATACTAAAGTTATATTTTCAGCATAACTAAACATTGAACCTTTTAATACTGTTTAAAATGTTGTTTTAAAATGCTTTGTGTTTGTTTTCTTCAGCAAGATTTAAAGCCCAGTTTTATTTGAGACATTAATATTGCAGTAAGAACAATGACAGGAAAAATGCAGGGGAAGAAATTACTTGGCTCCTCTGGTATGGACTTCCTGACTAGATAGTTTCTTGGAATTGCATCATTTTGTACAGTCATGCTTGCGGGTTTATTGTACTACATCCAGGATTCAGTCTATAGGAAAAACTGAAACTGTCACATTTAAACATTTGTGCATGTTTGCATGTGCATAAGAATTTGCCAAAATGGGACCACCTGTAGGTAAGGATTCTAAACAAGAATTGGGAACTGAGAGAAGAATCCAAGGAGCTTTTTGAAATGAGGCGCTTCTGGGTTTTCTGCTCTCACGTTGATCCCTGTAGCCGAGACCGAACAGGGTTACGCAGCTACGCAGCCTCTGGTGCTGGTGTCTCACAGATGTCGACCTCCTCAAAGGAAGGTGGGCTTGGATGAAGCTCAATCGGGTGGGTGCTTCACCCGAGATTTTTTTTTAAAAATGTCCTTCAGTCAGTGACTGTGCGGTTACAGAGTGTGTGGATGAGGAGGTACATGTCAGAGGTGTTAGCATTATATCTCACCTTTTGGAAAGGCATCAACTAAATATGAATTGATACTAATTTATTTTTTGTTTTTTTTGTTTGTTTGTTTTTTTTACTGCCACTAACATTTTTACCAGTAAGCAGACATTTTTCCTGTTTCAGTGCGAGTGATGCACTGTCTGGACATGGACCTGAACCTCAGTATTAGTGGAGTTTGCATGTTTTGCCTGTGTCTGCGTGGGTTTATCCAGGTGCTTCAGTTTTCCCCACAGTCCAAAGATATGTGTTTCAGCTTAATTGGTCACTGTAAATTGCCCACTTGTGTGTGTGTGTGTGTGTGTGTGTGTGTGTGTGGGACTGGCACCCCATCCATGGTCTACTTTCATAGCCTGGCATGCAATGATGGGATCTGGACAGCTATGGCCAAAATAAAGCTGTTTATGATGATGGAAGAATGTGATACACAAGCATTCTGTAGGGTGATCAGTGAACATATTTTTAAAATATATACCTTTCAAACTAATAATTTGGAAATAGAATTCCACTTGCCTCTCGATTAACTTCTAAAATGCACCTTCACTAGACCATTTTAACCAAAGACCACTGTAATCCACTGCAAATTCTACCACAGCATAATGCCTTTTCTTTCTAAAATTTGCCTATCTATCTATCTATCTATCTATCTATCTATCTATCTATCTATCTATCTATCTATCTATCTATCTATTTATTTATTCATTTATTTTGCAGATTAGGAAGGACAGTTGAACTGCTGGAAAATGAAGAATCTGAGATTTCTGCAAAAGAACAAATCCTCAGAGAAAGGCTTCAAGAGATGGAAAAGTCAAAGGAGTATCAGCAAAAAGTGAGCAAAACTTTGCATTTTAAACTTCTCACAATATTTAATACATTGCTATTAATGGAATACATGGGAAATACTGTGTCTGTTTTAGGAAAGATTATTTTTCCTTATAAATGTGAAAGCTAAGGTGAGTTCTTAAGCGCTCGGTTTTAAATAACTGAGGTCAGCACCTGTTGAAATATTAGTGCAGCATTTGAAAAATGTTTTTAAAAGGCTTGATTTCTATTTCTGGTCAGTTGGAAATCTGAATGACTGTAATCTGTTTTCTTTCTAGAGCCTTCAAAGGGACGATGAAGGTATGCAGTGAGCCCATTTCTTCTTAACATTCATTTCAAATGTATTTTTCCAGTTACTGTCTTCTGCATCTTCTGTATCTTCTACATCTTCTGCACCTTCTGTCCAGAATCTACAATCATTCTGCATGTGTAGGACTTTCACAGAAATATTTTCAGATTATACATAAGGAGTTTTCTACCTCAACATGTGCATGCAGTGTTTATCCTGGTTTCAACAAAAACGTGTGTGCCCGCTTTTTAAGTTCTGCCACTTCACAGAAACCATGGCATCTCTACTTTGCTGAAATGAAAAACAGGTTTAGTTCCTGCTATTATCTGTGTAGGTGACTTTCATTTCAAATTTAATTTAATTTATTGAAATGTTCAGGGCCCAGTGTGCTGCTTAAAGAATCCTGTTTGGTAACATTTCTTGTTAAAACACTGGAAATAGAAAATATTAACTAGAGACATAACTATTATTATAGTTATATTTTACCATAGGTGATGCTGTACATCCCAGTTAGAGTTGGCAGCAACATATTTTGAGCAAAAAAAGTGCTTCTCAGCAACTTGACTTATTAACTCTTTGCTGTTTGATGGACTGAAGGCCAAACATTGAGGAGATACGAGGAGATACCAATGTCAGTTCTATAAACAAACCCAACTCAGCAGCAGCAGTAGCAGCAATGCTTTGTTGGATTATTTTAGTTCAAAGAGCAAACAGGAAAAAAAAACAGCGATTCAAATCCTGCAATTTATGAAAACTGCAGTTAGTTGGAATGGTGCATAAACATTTTAATGTGCTCATGAATGTAGGAAATAATGTAATCCCCAATAATCCAGATACCAAATCTTTCAGATATTGAATGCTTACTGTCCATTATTTTAAATGGGTGAAAAATAATAATAATAATAATAATAATAATAATAATAATAATAATAATAATAATAATAATAATAATAATTATTATTATTATTATTATTATTAGTATTATTATTATTATTATTAGTGTGCAAAGGACAGGATGTTTCACATCAGTATCAAAAATGGCATTTAAATAAATATGTTTATTTGAAAAAATGAAATTTAGTTAATATTGCAGATAACAGCTTAAACAGACAAGGCTAACAGCTTTATCGTGGAATCAGGGTATCATGGAAAAAGTGAAGACAAGAAGCTTGTGAGGTTTCTTGTGTTAGTTTTCTCCTTTGGGGGCATGGAGGATGGGCAGATTCTGGGTGAAAAATGATTAGTATGGATCTTTGCCTTCATGTAATTTTGTTATGCAAATCTCTTTATAACCTGCATCTGTTGTGTTGTTGAAAGCACAGCTCCTCTTTATGTCACTTTCATGCTCTATAATTACCCCATGCAGCATTGGGTTTTGCCTATCAGAGAGCACACACAGGGCATCATGCCTTGCAGCACAAACACAGGGCATCTTTTCTAGCTTTGTTACCATTTTTACATTTTTTTTAAAGATTTTTTTTACATTTTTGGACCCCATTTTGCTGAATTACACTTTAATAATGAGCTGACAATGGAGACACTGCACAAACGTGTAGAGAAAAAGTGAACATGAGACATGAAACTGCAAGGATATTACCAGATTATGTCCCTTACAGCCTGCTGTACTCCACATTGTTATGTCACAAGACAGTGTGACACAGGAACAAGCTACTCCAATGACACCTGAACCTTGAATTTCCTGATTTCTTGCAGAGGAATTTCTTGCACTGCGTTATGGCTCTGCCTTATAGCAGGGTGTATATTGCACAAACCAGGAGCTGGTGTTACATTTTAGCTGCGTTTCAGTGAAATTGTGTATACTAGGACTCCATATACTGGGGTTTACCATGTGGTCACTTGACATATCTAGCGGGGCAATACAGACACACTCACTGCCCAGTTTACCATTTACAGTAATGCTTACTTCTGACCACTGTACCCATGAACATGTTTTCATGAACCTGCATGACCTACCAATAACAGAATTCTGCACAGGTGGCACAGAGAATATCAAATGAAAAAGGATTTAACTTAGATCACAATTACAGATTCAGCTGCAAAGGTGAGTCGTACTTTGGCACATTGCATTTTCATAATTTCATAACTAGCACGTTGATATATGACATTCCAAAGCAACATGAGCTCTATAAAGGCCAAATAGTCTGCACCTGAATTACAGACGTACTGGTCAAAAAAAGTTCATTTCATGTGAAGGGGAACAGCCTCAATATTAATGACATAATAAGCCAAACATGCACAAATTGCATCTGCAAAGATTAACATTAGCCACAAATCGATATCATGGCTGCCATTTGGGGATCATTTGTACCAAATGCACAGGCATGTAAACTGGTTTAAGGAGCATAAAATCTAGGTCTCTGACCAAATCAAAAAGCAATATGGTTTCATGCGTGGTCTTTCTCCCTATTTCCTGCATCTGCATGCATTTATACTTCAGGATGCCTTCAACCCCAAATGTCATCTAAGCTTGGTGGGGGTTCTGTAACGGTATGGGCAACCATCTTGGAGGAGTTATTAGGTCCAACGATTAAGGGCAAAGGAACAAGAGGGGACTTTAAAGGATCAGGTGCACCCTCATGTAGCAGTGAGTAGTGTTCCCACCTCATGGTGTCTGGACTGTTCATGAGTGGATTACAGTAGGATATGAAGGTTTTCACCCACAGTCCAAAGCCATGGATTTCAGGCTGACGGGCCACTCTAAATTGCTTGTGGTGTGTGTGTGTGTGTGTGTGTGTGTGTGTGTGTGTGTGTGTGTGTGTGGCCACCCTACAATGGATAAGTTTCCCATTTGAGGGCCATTAAGTAACCTGGTACCTGATGATTTTGACATTTGCTCCGGACCTCCCCATACACGCTGCTAAACAAATTCAAGAGTTTTTTCATGAACACCAGGATGAAGTCAGAGACCTCCCATAACCCCCCAGTCACCAGATATGAATCACTGAATGTTTATTTGAGTTTCTGGAGCACAGAGTGCAAAGTAGATTTCCATGTCCTTCCTTCAAAGAACTGGAAGCTTTTCTTCTTGAACAATAGTACAATATCCAACTATGAAAGGTGCAGGACCTGCACGGCATCATAACAAAACAGAACTGAGCTGTAATGAAAGAACACGAAGGCCCTGTTTTATTCATAAATGGCATTTTTATTAAATAATTGCAAATAAAGACCTAAAAATTCATTATTATGTAATATATCAGCTTATTACACTTCATATACTATATTATAATGTACATCACATAGATTTATATAGTTAACTGTAAATGAAGAGGGTAAGACTTTCCTGTTTTTGAGGGGGTATATAATGAAATGAACTCCAAAATAGTTATGCACATTTATAGTCTTTTTTTCACTGTAGCACACAAAGCCTGCTTGGTTTGGGAAGTGTCTGGATGTGAGGCAGTATGGTCCATTTGAAAAGATTTTTATTGAAAACTTGAAATAAATAGTGCGACAAATACTGACGAAAACACAAAGAGGACCTTTGCGAACATCGTCAAGAACAGAACCAGGTCTGCAGCGAAATGACCGAGGCCTTTGTCAGTCCATTAAATATCCGACCCGTGTGTCTTTATCAAGTGTGTCATTCTTGAATGCCTACATATTTCAGCTTTTTTTTTTCATTTTTTCCATTCTTTTTACATGTAGAATCACAAAAGCAAATAACGACATAACTAAATTACTACTAATAGTAAAATAACTTTATAATACCATTTCCTAACAGTTTTACTAAGTCCATGGACCTCACAGTACAGAGCACACCCCTAAAGCCAGAATAATTGGACAAATGTGGTCACTTTGTTCCTTAACCCCGACATTAACCAAGCAATGATGTTTGCTGCCAATCTCATTTAATTAATTAATATAGTTTATTTTCATATTTAAAAATATATTTAAAATATTTAATCTTTCACTTTTTATATCTGTAACTTTATGTATTTTAAGTTAATAATATCAGCTTTACAATTAGCATTTCTCTGAAATGTTCACACTGTAGTGTTTACAGGCTTATTTTATATAACAACTGTGATAACTTGACTATGTAGTTAATAACTTGGGTAGCTAGTTGGTTAATAACACTTAATAACACTCATTCCTGGTCCCTGTCCCTGTTGTCTGCAGCCTATCCCAGAATGACTAAGCATTAGGCTCTACTAAATTTCTTAACTCGAAAGTAACTTTTACCACTGAGTCACATGCAATGAAAGCGAAATAATACCAATGTACCTCGGTTCATTCACTGCTTTGGTTCTGTAAAAATTGCTGCAGCTGTAATAAATAAAAATGCAGTTTAGTTGTGAATTTCTGAAGATATAAACATTTCCCAGTGTCTTTATTTTTTTGTTTGCAACCTCTTTCTTAATTGCTTCATCTTTTGTTTGCAAAATTTCTCTGTTGCAAAGTAAAAATGGCCTGCATTTTCTCTTTCTGTCAATAGTAGGCAACAAAATATTATATTCTGCCTCAAATGGGGCTGAAAGAGGCACCGTGCCACACAACTGTGTAGTTCATTCCAAATACCTTTCATTTATTGCTTTATCTGAGACTTTTACAGAAACTGCCTCAGCAAATGAATGCAGAGAAGTGTCTATTATTGTGCTTTTTTGGTTGCAAATGAAAAGCACCTCCATGCTGACAAGCACATTTATGTAATAATTTTGTCACTTCCTTGTGGTTAGTATTTAAAAATCATACACTTTTAAATATATTCTCCTCACACTCTTCTTCAGGAACATTTAATTTTGAAACTTAAAACATTTGTTGTCTTTATTTCTGTGGAAAAAATAATGACAGCCATAATGAATACTGGGCTTTTCAGAGTAGAAAACCTTTGGTTAGCATACTGAAGAATTCTGAGGAGCAATAAAGAGAAACTAAGACAGAACTGCATATTTTCCAGTACGGAGTTCAATATATTTAACAATGCTCGTACATTCTTCGCTATTGTGGTGAAATGTAGTAATGCATGATGTTTAACCTTTGACAATCCTGATCCCACTCACAAGCTTTTGCAGATTATGGAGTAATGGTTTGCAGCAGGAATAACCAAAAAAACGTTCCAATGTAAATGCATTGTCTTCTGTAGCAGTTTTCTGCTTATTTCCAATTAATAAAAGAGGTCCACAATGACTGGCAATCATATTAAGAGGGCAAGTGTTAAGGTAATGCAGAATATAATATAACCCCAGTTTTTTCCCAACTTATATCTGATGTGAAACAAGTTACAGCTTATTTATAACTTTTCAGATGAGGTGATGCTGAATAGTGGCAGTGTGCTGTTCACTGTCAGTAGTGATAGAGAGCACAAAGTAATAATAAATGTCTTCTTTGTCTCCTTCAACCAACCCTAAAGCCGCATCTGCCATGCAAACCAATGTGCAGACAGATAGGAAGACAGGAAACCTCAACATCGTTTTTGATTCAGCTTTGTGTCCAGAAGAGGTCGACCAGCAGAATATGAAGATCTATGGGGATGGATGCGAGGTTGTGCATAACATGCTTTCTGGGGGGTCTCACACTCTACAGAATGACACTCACACCAGGAATTCTTCAGACAAGGATAAAATAATGCATCACATTAGCAAAAAGCATGACCACAAACCAGCAGGTAGCCATTTGCTGCAGACCATGCATGAAGAAGCTATAGCAGAGATGTTGCTTGAGACACAGTACAAGTCAGATGTCAGTCAGTCTAGATCTGATCCTAAAGTAACTGCGATGCCCAAAGCCTCATCAGGGAAGCCTCTTACTGTGACGTTCATGGGTTTCCACAACTTGGAAGTTGAGGTGGAGCCCAGGCAGTTGCTTGGTTTCAGCGGTACAGTCAAAGCAGATGTTGTGCTCATCGATGATGATGACAAAACATCTCTTAGGGAGAAAACAGTCATGGATGTGTGCACTGTGGGTGGCAATGCAAGAGACCTGGTGTCGGGTAGAGGTCTTGTGAAAGCCACAGAATTGTCATTTGAGCAGAAACGCGAAACCTCTAAGAAGGAGCATCCATCTGCATGTGTTCAAGAAAAAAGGCGCTGCTACTGTTGTGCCATCATGTGATCTTTCACCCCCATAGCTGGAGTACAATTGCAAAGGTGACAAATGTACCGGTTTGCAAAGGTTTTGGGGGGCGTGAATTAATTCTTTCTTTCATTTAGTCATCCATTTATTATTTATCTGTAACTGAGTTGTGATGGCCCAATTCTTTTTCAAACTGCCCTACACTGCAAGCAGAGCTGAGAACCGTACAAGCATACGTGGGGCGGGAACGAATAACTAATGAATTAATATAAATTTTTAATGCTAACTTAAAGTCCAAGCTTAAATCCTTGCTGAATAACTAAGAAATTAACTAATTGAATTAACTGATCAATTTGTTCTTTATGCAGAGAGGATTTAAGCTTGGACTTCATTTCAAAAAAGTGAAAGGACGGACAGTGTAGCATATTTCTGGTTATTATGGAATTATGTAATATCTACTGTATTCTATCATCCACATATGTTTATAGTGTGCAATACATGGATATCATATATCTTTGTCAGTAAAATTGTGCGATTCATGTGTTCTGTGAAGGTACTCAAGTGCTAAATGAAGCCACGGCTACTACTGTGAAGGTGTGCTTTTCCTACTGTTGCAGAACATTGTCTTATGTTCTACTGGACGTATGAAGTGTTTCCCAGTGTTAAAATATTGTAAATATATATTGCATGTGCGCTAAAAGCTTTTATTACTAAATGCAATGATGCTGTCTGGCACTTTTAGTTTAGACAAGATATCTACTGTGAATTTAGTACAGCTGAGTGTTTTGTTTTTTAACAAAAGACCATTTTTTTTCTTTCTTAGTTGCAGGAAAGCCTAACAGATTTGTGTGTTATTGCTGTGCACTTTGGCCGTATTGATCTGTGAAGCACCCCGCTAAACACCATAAGCTGCACGTGCAGTAGTCACGCTGCAACCTCACCTCACTGTTACCTCACTAGGCAATTCATGTACCAAAATATGAAAGAACATATTTCCAATAACTAAAGTTTTTACTCCTTTTCTGCTGTTACATTTCTAATTCACTCATTCGGGTGTGTGTACACACACACACACACACACACACACACACACACACACACACACACACACACACACACTTTCATCTAGGTTAAAAAAATTAAGTTAAAATGTCAGAAGGTAAAATAGCCTAGGAATAAAATTATATATTATTGTAATATATAAACCATATAAACATATTCTTCTGAAGAATTGAGACAGAATTGGTTGCCCCATCTCTTTATTTACTGTACAGAAGACACAGTGTAA
Source organism: Heterotis niloticus (assembly GCA_018136845.1). Classification (NCBI taxonomy): domain Eukaryota; kingdom Metazoa; phylum Chordata; class Actinopteri; order Osteoglossiformes; family Osteoglossidae; genus Heterotis; species Heterotis niloticus. The sequence continues at coordinate 23,611,535 of CM030896.1, forward strand.
CTTAGTAGTGACTCTATGGTCAGTGGACTAAGGTGTACTTCAAGTTGAGTAAAGGCTTATTTTAACTTATTATTTAACTTATTTTAACTTTAACTTTTTTAATGACTGCAGTGGATTTATAAAAATACCAAAAAAAGTTGTAACATTTAGAAAAAGAGCACTGATTTTTATGCACTTTTTTTTAGTTTTTTTCCATCTTTTTTTATATGGCATGTAGAGAAAAATCTGGCAATGCCATTCTTATTTAAAGTATTAGTTTGGATGTCTTATGGCTGTTTTCAGGTATTTTAACAACTTCTAAATTACTACATTTACTCATTTAGTTGACACTTTCCTTAAAGTGACTTTTTTACTGCTTTTGTGGCACTTCAGGAATGTGTATGTTCTTTTTGAAATAAGAACGTTTACTTTAATGTACATTCACTACCAAAGTGGACTGAGCAAGCTTGGTACAAATGCACTTTCAAATTAAATATACATTTGTTTGCATGTTTTTAATCTTTCCATTCTCTTCACTTGCCAGTCTTTTCCACGTATTGATAACGGAATTGCTTGTATCTGGTAGTACTTTTCTACGGCAGAGACGTAGTCAAATAAAGTGCCTTTGTTGCTGTGCCTGCCCTGTGGGTCTGAGTATCATTCTTTTCTGACCAAATTGTCAACATCAGAATGCTTCTGCCTCTTATTCAGATCAAGTGGCCTCCTCTGCGGCGTGACCACCTTCATACAGAGCTTTCCTGTCCTTTCCTAACCCTTAATAATGGTCCTTATGAAGCAGCCTAATAATAGAATATTAAATTATAAATGGCTCCATAAAATACCTGACTTGGGGGGGGCGTGTAGTTTTATTTTTAAATCTGTATTGTGTTTGTTCCATGGTTGTTCTATTCGCTCTATTTGCTCTAGGTCAGCTCTTGTGTTGTTATTAAACTTGTATTTGCTATATTTTGGGTTAAATATTAGTATGGTCATTTTATTAAAATAATGATTAAAACTGTGAACCCTCTGTCCTGATACACAAGCATGCACTGAAAGGCCGACAAACCCACAATATACGCCTTTCCATTGTGTATGAAAGACGAAAAGTAATTTCCATTTCTGTGAGATTACAATTTGCTTAGATCAGCTCTAAAACCCCAAGGTGTGGATAATTTTTCTCCAATGTATTAATTGTAAAAGATTTCAACTGGCAGGTTTTGCCATGTCTGACTTCAAGGCTCATATGAATTGGACATTTTTTTCCTACATTACACTCTCAGGTGTAGGAACTAATAAAACCAAGAGAATGAAATTAACTTGGGGGCCTGTAGTCCTGGTTGGTTGGTACAAATGCGTACAAATAAATATTTTTCTTGCTTTTACTTCCGGCCCTACTGGTTTGCTATAAACTGTCAAATGGGCATATGGACCACTGTGGAAGCTCAGCTCACACCTGAGGGCTAAGCTAAAGAATCACTCGTCCTCCTTTGTAGGTATAGAAGCAGAACTTGACCAACTGTGTGAATAGTTTTGAAAACTAAATGTTGAGGCTTAATACAGGATTTCTCCAACCAAAGATTATTGCAAAAAGAAGCTGAATTGGTATCTCCCCTGGAGCAAAATGTGTTGTCACCCAATAGAAAATTTATACGCTGGAAGACAAGAACTGGCGGAATAAGGGAATTTAGCGTCACGTCCGATCTTCAGCACAGTGCAACACATGCTGTGGTTTTGCTTTTGTTTTCTCAGCATGCAAGATGTTCATGTAAGGGCCAAAAGTTGCTTCTGGCAATATTACCGAACTGAGAGATACTCATATCAGTATTCGCAATGCCTGAATTTCTTAACAGCACAGCACAAATAAAGACACTTTTGCAGCTTAATGGCATCAAGCATTAATTTTATTACATATTATGACAGTAAATGTTTAAATATACAGTATGAGTATTTTGAATAATAAGATATTACATAAAATAAGGCTTCAAAAATAGTTAGAAGAGAAAGGAAGCAAGAAAAATGTAAATATCCCATACAACTGAAATGTTTTCAAGTAAAGTAGTAATTTTTCTAATAGGGAATGAGGATAATTAAGATCATAAGTTTTTTAAAAAGATTACATTTGTTTATGAAATGTGGAGTTCATATGTTCTCTTGTGTAAGTTTCCTCCAGGTGCTCTGGTTTACCTCCCATTGCCTAAAAGAGTGTTTCAGGTAACCTGGTCACTCTAAATTGCCTGTAGTGTGCAGTTGCCCTGCAATGGACTGGTATCCCATCCTGAGGCAGTTCCATAGTATAGTGCCCACTGCTTCCAGGACAGACCCGGAACCCCTGCAACCTGCTCTGGATAAGCGGTTAACAAAAAAGGATAAGAGTTTGAATTTCCGATTAACATTATGGTGAGGAAAAAAAAATGAATGGAAAAAGTATGTTTGAGCACATTGTAAGTAGATCATATCTGTGGATTTGAGGAAAAAATGAGCTTGGAAAGATGAAAATGAAGTCATAATTTGAAGCAGTCATCAAACAAGGAGTGAAGGTCACACCAGCATTGTCTTTTGGAAAATTGCTCTTGGTGTTCACTCAACAGTGTGGGAAGGCAACAGTGGGGTTTTTCCAATATGAGCACAGCACTACCATCGGTTGTGTGTGTGTGTGTGTGTGTGTGTGTGTGTGTCTCTCTCCCAAGTACTTCCCGTGGTGAGCTCAAGAAGCCCATGCATGCTCTTCTGCATTCTGAAACCCTTAGCAGGTGTGTTGACAACGCATTGTACATAAGGAAGCCCAGTAAGGAATCATGGCCAGGGCAAAAGTTACACAACACAGTAATGGCATTTTCAGCAAGCAGCCTCCACCTTCTCTGTGGGAACTATTTGTGTCTCCCAACTTTTACCACGGTATTTACCATTGTGGTCAGATAAACTACAGTAACCTTTATTCGATAGTGGTTACCTATAGACCCAGATCTCACACAACTTTATCATTTGGATCACACCAAACTCCCTTCAGCAAGACTATTTTGATCCACTATGTAAGGTGGTAAAATTAAAAACCAGCACCTAATAGAACTGTGCAGAATTACAAGGTGATGGTTTAGCTGTTCCAGATTTTTCCATCTTTCCCCATTAGAAAGATGGAATCTGGGCCAGAAGGATAAAATCAATCAGCCAGTTAACAGCTGTCAATTGGTGCCAAAAACAGAATAAGTTACTGCAGTGCAAGTGTTTTAAGATTTTAATGCTTAAAGGAAGCTGAGGACAGTCAATGTTCTCTCAATGAGTCCTCAAGCACACAGCGAAGAGTACAGCTTGTTTTTCAAAATGATGCCTTGACTGTTAGCCAAGAACCACATGTTTTAGTTTAGGATATTCTGATACCCTAGTATCTGAGTGTAACTCCTTCTTAGAAACTGCTTCATTACTGCAAACTTCCATTTTGGGAAATGATTTCCAACCTTTTGATAAAAAAATTATATTTCATTCTGGGTTTGTTTGAATTACCCCAGGTCATTTCCCCAAAACTGTGAAAAACATTAAACTCCAATTACCTAATTACCAAACAGTATAGGTATTTGCAGTTACTATGTTATTTAGTATCATAAACACTTTTTTTACTTATTGTAATAATAGCAATGACTGATTAGTAGTAAAATTTATTTAAAAATTTAAAATAGAAAGATAGAAAATAGAAAAATAAGGAAATGTACCTGCTGTAATGGACTGTTTCCAGGGGACTGCACAGAAATGAATGAAATGACAAACCAAAAACTATGCATGAACACGGGCCACATGAGGCAAATACTGAACATAGATGCAGGACACAGAGCTGCCATGCAGCTTTGTCCTCATACTTATGCCAATTTTTTATATTTTCCTGATGTGACTCAGCTTCACTTAACCTACCGTGCCAAGAATTCTTGACTTAGATACCAAACAGGTATCTAAGATAGATTAAAATTTCCTGCAGCAGCAAACTTATGTAAAAAAAAATCTGAAGCAGACTGGAAAGACAATAGCAATTCTGTTATGAGTTATGCTTGAAAAATAAAGCTTGAGAAAACAAGCTGTCTTTACAATATGTGGAAATGTAAGTGAAATGAAAGTGTGGGAGAATTATGTTATGTTAATGATGATTAACAGTTATTTGTTTTTTTCCATTCCATTACTTGATTCCATGCTTATTTTTGCCATACAGTCTAATCCATATTTCACAATACATGGTGTATTATTATTAGCGTTATTAAATATAACTTACGCCATATAATGTCTTACATTACAGGTCAAGGGTTCATCTCTTCAGAAGTGATGCTTGCAGAGAATGGATTGTGGAGTGGAATTTCCTCAACGACTGTGAACAAAGAGTTGGTGAGTTGTTTGTCTTATTACAACGATTAAATATAAAAATGGATTTCCTATAAACATGTATCCATCCATTATCCTTAATCGCTTATCCTGGTCATGGTCACTTTTTTCTTCTTCATTGGGAAAAATACGTGTAAGTTGAGCAGACATCTTTTCTTGTTGCATAACTTTGGAATCAGAATCAGATTTATTTGGCCAAATATGCTTACACATACAGGGAATTTGGCTTTGGTTCTCCTATTCAAATATTCTTATTAAAATATTCTGATGGTCAAAAGTCAGTCAACATCCAGAGTTTTTTCTGAAAATACAGTACATGATGTTCCTAAAAAACCAGGGCTGTTCTCCTAACAGATTAGCATCACAGTTCATAGACTTCAGAATTTCTTTTTAAATATCAGTGACAGGAACTATAAACATAAATATATTTGCACGTATATATTTAGCTAATACTTTTATGAAAGTGATTTGAGTGTTACACTCCATATAATGATTTACCCACTTATTTTGGAAATGTTTATAATCATTCATAATAAATGGCTAGAATCATAAGACAAAAAGTGAATGGGGAATGACGTAGCCTTATTATACCTCTTATTCCTGTTTTCAGATCAGTTTGTGCCTCAAGCAAATTATTGAAATGACGAAAGCTCCCAGAGCATGGTTTTATTTTGAGAAAAGTTCTGTACCTTTTAACTTGTTTAACGTTTAATTTTTTTAAACTTATTTCAACTGTTGCACTCATTTCAGCTTTTGGTGACCATATAAATGGAGGCATTCCAGAATGATCTGCATTGCAGCCTGCCAGCATTTTTTCTAGTCCTCTGCTTGCCTCCCCCTTCTTTTTCCTTCAGGATTTCCTCTTGCCTGTAAAGCATTGTTCTCTTCTTAAAGGGACCGGGCGAGAAAAACAGCTGCAAATTCATTTTAAAGACTTCTTTTACAAAGGACTTTAACACCTTCAGCTTAATCTCGACCTTTGCCCATTTTTTCCAACCTACCAATTTTCCAAAGGAGACTTAAAATAACCACTTCACATTTAAAAGTTACATTTGCTAGTTCTTCCTTTTCCTTCAGCTTTGTAGTTATTATATGACTAGAAGCTAGAAGAGGTTTATGAAATTATCGCTTTTTATATTGTATACCCAAATACAGCAAAGAGATTGTTAGGTGGCTTGGTCAGCTTTACTTTCTAGAACAATTCAAGGTCACATCTGTAAGTCAGTGTGAGTAGCTTCATTTTTGAAGGTGTATGTTTCTGGGTGAAAATTGCATAAGACAGCAAGTTGAAGGTGAAATTTTCTTATAAACATCTTGTACGCTCACTTGTTGCGATACTTTAGTGTAAAAATAGCTATCTGAGAGCAACACGCCATTTTTATGGATTCACTGAGGTCATGTATGTAAGGAAACGTGAAGAATTATGTGCGATAATCCGGAAGGAATCGGCATCCTCTCATCTGGTCCCTGTTATTCGAAAGTATTCGACAAAACAATGCGGTGAGTTTTCGTACATTTCAGTCCGTGAAGCTGCGCGTGATGCTTCTGTCACTGTAGATCTTGGAGCAAATTAAGTTGGGAAAGCTGTCCTTTTTTTCCATCCTCTTGATGTTTGACATCATGGTTTGCTAAGGCGTAGAGGAAGGAATTTTATTTCAGGAAGCAAAAAGAAAAAAAGGCTGGGTTTCTACTTCCCAAACAGTGGGAAAACAATAGTAGAAGCAGGGAACCATAGTGGTCGAGGTAAGAGTTATTTCTGAATTCTTAGTTTGGATGTAGCATTCAATATAATGGTAACTACATTGCAATATATTATATATTTATTAAGAAAAGGCACATAATATTAATTGTATTAATTGTATTACTTTTTGTACTTTATAACATAGAATTTTGAATAAGAGTACACACCTATGAGAGTGAAGTTAAGGTAAATTGGAAAATTTTGATTGGAAATTTATTTATTTATTATTAAAAGGCAATCGGTTTAAGCAGAAGTCCAATGAAACAGTTTTATTAACAGTTTACTAACAAACTTTCTTTGAAGGAATGGTCGCTGAGTAGTTACTGAAATCCACACTTTAAAGTACAGTTATGCAAAGACTGGCACTGCGAAACTAATATTTTTATTATTTATGCAGTTTTTGTAAACGTTTATGGATTTGAATGCTCGAACTATCCAACCATAAAGAAATCCTAACATTCATTTTCCCTATTAATTAACTTGTTTAGAAAAAATGTATATAATGTAGAAATGTACGCTATCATATTCATAATAAGATTATTTTGTTGTTCTAACAAAAACAGTGTCAGTGCCAACAACAAACTCTGCAGAACTCTGTATTGTAGATATGAGTAACGGGGCATGGTTATTAAAACATACTTTATTTTCCTTAAATTGAAAACGATTATCTTTAACCAAACCACTTAGGCATGGATCCAAACAGACCAGTTTTTATCTTGTTATACCAAAGGCGGCTCTAATGTCTCAGTGCAATAGCGTGAAGTAATGATCTGTATCTGAGAACAGTTCATTCAACTCTTACATAACAGGGTCCCACGCAGCAGAAAGCGACCACAGCTGCTCATGAAAACATTTCCTTCTTTCACGCATCGCAACTTTTGTACCTCAGTGCTGTCTCTATTTTCTGTCTAATAAAGCATGAAGTTCATTTTTGATTTTTCCTGGTTAAATATTGCACTAAACAAAAGAAAAATCATAAGTGCTAGAGGAAAAAAAAATGGAATTTTAAGCATAATGTTATGGAATGACTTTAGTGGTTTTCAGAAAATAATTTATACATATAATTATGTTTTAAACAGTTTTGATACAGTGTCTCTAAAACAGGAAGGAAATTGTTAGTTTCCTTAAACCAGTGAAATGCTAGCTGGTCCCACCCTGTGGAGTGGCGTTTTGATGAGGCCGTTTTGACTTATCCACTGCTTCTTCTGTGCCGTATTTGTTTTTCAGTTGTAGAAATTAATTTATTTAATATGTCAGGCATGTTCATTACACCTTACATGAGGTAATAAAATTGCTTTTTCCTGCTATTTAATCCAGAATATCAAGGATGGACTTTATAAATCTCTGCGCTACTCTGAGTACAATGTGTAAATCAAGCTTTAATTCCATGCTAAAAAAAGCGACAATTAAACCTTTAGCTACACAGATCCTCGAACAGCACTGTGTTACAGCGTTGTAGGGAAACGCTACTCCATTCTTTATTTATTTTATTTTTTTGTTTAATTTTCACTAATCTCCCGACCGTTGATTTGTTGTTACAATCATGAGAAACTAAATTTCTTGCGATTTTTGGCTTGGCCTTTTCTTTTTCCAGATTGTACGTATATACAGAAGGTAAATTTAAAGTAAAACTTTAAGCTGTGTGATGGAGCGATGAGCAACCCTGCCTCATGCTCTGAACTTCTGTGACCTTCCATTAGGGCAAGATGTTATCAGTAATGGATGACCATACACTTGTAACTAAACTTAGGGACACCGTTGGGAGCTTAAACCCTTGCTTTATTTGCGATTTATTCATGGGTTCAGAAAGCTATTGTTAAAACTGTCCATGTACTTAAATTAAATCAATGCGATCTGTCAGTTACACGAACATATTAGTCAGTGTTTAGTCACATTTTTCCTCCAAACCAAAGTGACTAATGATAAAATAAGAGTATTCTATTCACTACACTCTCTATAACTGTCTCAGATATTGGGATAGTAAATATAAACTATACTGTGAGAAAGTGGGCGGTGATGCCTAGGCCCACAGGGTGAAGAAGACCATTTGCATGCAGCTGAAACCCACCTGTTGTGCCTTCTTAGCAGCTGGTGTCTGAGGATTGGAGGGAAGGCTCTACTGGAGGCAGACCCTTTTGGGGGGGAGGGCAGACATTTTGAGAGTGTCACACAGTGAAATACTCTAGCTATAATAAAATGTGCAGATGTCTTTGGTCCTGGACATCTGTGGAGAGCTGCTCCTCCCCTCCCTTTCCCCCTCGCTCGCTCCCCTCTGCTTTCTGGGTGAATGTTGCTCCCATCTAATGGCAGAAAGGAGAAACACGGGTCACTTCAGGAAGGTGCTGCGTTCATGGCCAGGGTGGTGCTGAGGGCTTCAAACTGAATGCAGAAGTCAGCGCTTCGAAATGAACCGTTTGCCGTCAATGTGCTTCTGGATCTTCTGCATTCCAGCTGCCTTTGCTCTTATGATGCCGCTATTGAAATTGGCCCCTTACAGATCTATCGCCAAATTTAAACAGTGCTGTGGGCCCTTGGTGGCACATGGACCTCAGAATTAAGCCAAGGCTTCAGACTTTGTTTGATGGTGACAGACTTAGTGGTCACAACATCATCCACACTCTCGTCGATGCAGCCAACTACAGATGATGTGTATTTCTTCAAATTCAAACTGTCATGAACATGTACAAGTGGACTTTTGCTTCTTGTAGATTCAGTTTGCGTTCTATTGCATTATAGGCATTTAATAGCAACATTTGTGTAGTAAAATGTGATAAACTGCAAGAAAAAGATTTTTAGGCCATTTTTTCTCACAGCCATTTACTTTCTTTCAGAAATCTTCCGACATGTCAGAAGATGCCACTGAGTTGAAAATAGAGAGCATTCCAAAGAAGGTCACAGTCCTTATGAAATCAGAAGGTCCATGCACTACGGACTTGGAGGGTTCTGCTCCTGTGATGCCTTCAGGAATGCAAGAAAACTCTCATCCTGTAAATGCTGTTGTTACGGTGAAGAACATGAATGAAATTGGCAACAGCGAAGTTGCAGAAGAAATTCTATACCTTGATGAGGTCCTGGAAGCCAGCAGCTCTGATGCCATGGCTGACACGAATTCCAGTGGATCTCCAACTGAGATAAAAGCAATATGTATTGAAAGTGCTAGGCCATCTGTTAATGTCCCTGGTGTGCAGACATCACACAACAGTAAGATTTTTGTTGAGGAAACACATCAGCCAACGCTTCTACTTGGTGATGGCACTGAAAAATCCAATCACTATTCAGGGATGGTAGAGCAGAATCACAAAAGACTTCCAGAGGAGCTCTCCGCAGCATCTGCCAAGAAGGAGGCTCATTTTGAACTTAGACCTTATCAAGAAGAAAAAAAGCCATCTAAGTTATTTGACTGCATGTCAGACAAAGATCTAATTCGCGTGAAGAAAGTCAGAACTTGCGATGAGATTGCAGAATTGGAGAGGGAAAGGCAAGAGCTGATTAAAGGACAGGCAGTTAAGAAAAATCCTGGAATTGCTGCAAAATGGTGGAATCCTCCTCAGCAGAAGACACTGGAGGAAGAGCTGGGCCAAGACCAGCTTGAGTCACACAGAAGGTATGAGGAAAGGAAACAAAAGAAGAGAGAAGCTTCAACTATGCAGCAGACAATATTTAAGCACACAGAATTTTCAGATGAGGAACCAAAAATTAATAAAGAAAACATTGTTGTAGATAAGATAGACTTCTCATCGGCCCGCAGTCAGTTCCTTCAGAGGCCTCAAAACACCAGTCAGCCTACAAGTCCTAAAAGTTCGCCTGCTCAACCTCATTCTGCCAAACCCAGAGCCATAGATATCACACACGAGGAGAGGCCAAACGAAACTATTATAGTCGACAGCTCTGCTATCAAAGACCATCGCGAAACAACTGCAGCCAAAGCCTACAGTTTAGAAAGTTCTCCCACAGAACAAACTAGGGACAATAATTCAGAGAATGGAATTAATAAAAACAGCAAGAGTTGGATGGATGATGAAGACTTCACTTGTGTCAGAGCTGTGATGACCATTATCAAGGATGAAGATCCAAGCATCTCCACCAGCTACCCATCTCACAGAAACGAACATGTTTCTGGTCTGGAGGACAATTATTTCCAGTATGAGAACACCACTGTGGCGCCAATGTTCTCAAACAACCTAAGCAAGGAGAATATAAGTGACCCTGAGAGACTGCCTGCCTTATTGGAGACCTCCATGGTAGATGATTCACTGGGCTCTCCCCCACAAATCATGAATAGCACTGTGTGTCTAAAGCCACAACATGAGAATTTTTTGTGTGCAACCAACCGTGTGCCTGTTCTGACAGAAGAACAGTTGCAGTACTATGCCAACGTGTTAGTGAAGAATGCCATCCAGCAAGCAGTCACACAGTTGAACATCCCCTGGGAGCTGTTAGAGCTTCCAGAGCAGTGTTCAACTTGCACTGAGCAAGATGCTGAAGCTGAAGAGCAGCCCATCCTTTTGGAAGAACAAAGTAAGTGCTCCTCTAAGCAAGAAATGCAGAATGCAAGTCCAAAGGGTACCACGGTGACTCCTGTATCTCCAATGGATACAGACACCTACAGCGTCGTCCAGCCTCCAGAGCAGTATGAAACATCTTGTAAAAAACAGGAGTTCAGCTATTTCAGCAAATACTCTGAAGCAGCGGAGCTCAGGAGCACAGCTTTGGTGGCGAGACCCCAGGACAAAGGCACAAGTTCAGGACCCTTCAAACTGCGATCTCATAAGCAAAGAACACTTTCTATGATTGAAGAAGAAATTCGAGCAGCTCAGGAGCGTGAAGAGGAGCTAAAGAGGCAGAGAAAGATGAAGACCTTTAACTCAAGTGGAAAGCACAGGGACAACAGCCTGTCCCCGACTCATGTTTTCGGATCCAGAACAACATGCGGTAAGGCAGTCTGAGGGGATCTGTAAAAATATCATTCAAAATCCTGCATTTATTCATTCAGAGTCCCTGATTTAAAATTCTGAGTGCTAAACTTCTCACTGACACAAGCTTTCGAGGTTTTTACTTTATATTTTTTTCATAAAGGTGACTGGCATAACAATTCAAATTGCACAAAGTGTTACCTGTTGTGCCAACAGTTGATGATCATAAAAATGGAAGGAGATGTGTGAAATAAGCAGAGAGAAGGTAAAGACGGTGCAGATGGTCCTTCACTTCCAAATGAATCTCTCTGCTCCAAGTTGATGTGCAGTTGTTGTCAAGTGTTTTGATTCATACTTCAGTATAAATAATATTGTATGCCAAACATTTTTCAAGGCGAAAATTACAGGAAATTTAATTTATTGTGGCTGTAACAGCAAACCAAAGGTCAGGAAATTAGCAAACATTAAATAAAGCGATAAAATAACTCAGTATGGAGCAGCTTTTCCCTTAGAATTTCTGAAACACTAAAGCCTTGTGGGTAAACTTGCAGACAGCTTTTTACACAAAGCCTCAATATTGTTCACCTCAGTGTAGATGTCTTCTAAAATAACTAAAGAGCTTTGTTTTTAAAGCAAATCTCAGATAAGATATTTTTGGAAATGTTGTATACATGCAGACGCGTTAGTTTAAACTTTGTATTAAGTATTGGAATTATTATCACGATTTTACTTCTGTGTACAAGGACATTATGAAAGTGAACATCCTTGTTTGCAGCTTTTTTTTTTTTTCAAAACAATTCACTACAGCAAAGGTTTACAGCGGCTCTTGAGAAGGTACATCAGATGTTTACCGTGCAAAAGGTTCTGAAATTACACAGTCTGCATTTGTGGGAAAAAACTCCTTGGCCCTTTTTTACATCTTGGAGTGCAGAAAATGTTACACGAATAACGGATGCAAGTGTAACTTCATTGCTGAACTCACTGTCATGAGCCTTTGTGAGGTTGAGGCCGGAGGTTAAGGAAATCTAAGGGAAAAGCTACCCCATACAGTTATTTTATCTATTTGTTTAATTTTTCTTAATTTTCTAATCACTGATTTGCTGTTGTAACCACAATAAACTAAATTTCTTATCATTTTTGGCTTGGCTCATTGTTTCCTCCAGAGTGTAACTCTTTATCGAGCTTTGCTATTTGTAAGATGTCATAAATACTCATGGCAGGTAACTCAGAATGTGCAGATGCCTTTGTAAGGTCCTGACTCAGCAGAGCTGCAGAGTGGGAGATGGAGGGAAAGGAAACAAGATTTAAACATTGAAAATTACATTTATGAACTTTTCAGACAGTTTTCTCCAAAAGAAGGTACAACAAAAGTAGCTGCAAATTTAATTTACAAGGAGCCGCTGAGCTCTTTTGTGTTGCATTCCACTAAAGAACTTTTTGAGTAATGAACAAACTGTTGGTCCCAATGAAGTTTGCAAGTATGAACAAAGGATTTTTATATTTTTTAAATTCAGTGTGATTTAAATATATATATATATATAAAATTAGTTTTGTGCTCTATATCAGTGTTATTTTTACCTTGACTGATGGAATTGGCAGGTGGTTTTTTTATGACAGTTTTGGTACAGTTCACAGGCCCAGTTTAAATGGGGCAAGATGTTATTTTAAAACGTACACACAACAGTAAACAGAATTTGACTCTTAGTCATATACACTGTCTTTTTCCCGTGCTAAATGCTGCAGAAAGCAAATTTATTTATAGACTATAGGATGGAAAGTAAACTTTATTGACTTTTTGTTTTTGTATCAAAACAATTTCTCCTTGAATATAACTATGTTTAAATTGCTGTAATTGCTGTAAGGATATATAACATCTTCCTCAGTCTGAACAGTTACCAAAATGATTATATGATAATGGTAATACCTAATAACTGATAATAGGTGACCATTGCTCCATTGTTCAGGGTAGATTTATTATAATTCATGCATTTTTTGATGCATTTTTTAATATTTGGTCTTTTTTGGTCTTATTTATGTACACTTCATGAAATTTCTTTGGATAACTTGGGAGAATTTCTTTTAAAATGCACAGTTAACTAGCCGCTCATTAATATGTACGTTTTGAAAGTTTCAAAAAGTTTCAAAAGTTTCAAGTAGCCTATTATTGTTATTTTAGGAACATTGCCAAAAAGGATGCAAATACAATGAAAGAATGCGATAAGTATGACTTAGCAAAAGTATTCCTTGGCTTTACCTGGCAGGACACACTTGAAAAAAGCATAATAAACCACATAGAACTGCAAAGATAACCATTTTGCTGATTTATTTTACATGATAATATATTGATACTGTCAGAATTTATACATGATCTCCCTCTTTTAACTGTACGGATAAACATAGAGGCAAATAAAATCAGATATTTACATGTGCATTTCAAAAAATGTGTTTAAATCTTTCAGCTCACTACTGTTTAACTGCATGATTCCTCTTTGCAGACAGTATGGAGATGATCCAAACTCTTGCACCATCTGCCATCTCCTCACATTGTCCATTGTGCTTCTCTTCTCCAGATCTGGCCAGCGAGAATTCGGGGGGCATCCGGCACCCAAAAAACCTGCAAACTCCAAAAGACTATGAGATCAACAAAGTGAAGTATTTGGAACAAACAGAGGATACCAGAGTAAGTACCCATGTAAAAAGCTATTGCATTTTTATCCTAAATGAGCCAGGTGAGAGCAGAGGGTTAAAATATGTGAGGATGCAAATTTGTAGTTCTACATTGAGGTGCAGATCACATTTTCCTCCACAATGATTTACTTTAACAATGTCAGCTTTTAATGGATGAAGCAGTCCCTCTTGTTGTACTTGCTGTTAGGGCTGAAAATTGCTGCAAACATTGATTTTATTTAAATTGGAAACATATAAAGCTTTGTGGCACAATGTATCCCTTAAGCTTTACATCTGGGTGCCAGAAGTAAAAAAGCATTTCTTTGAAATATGAGTGCTGCTAAGCATTTTTTTTTACTTGTAGTCACATTTAAATAACATTTTGCATGATAGAAATTTTTTACTTTGTATTTCTCTTCATCTGCATGTTTGAAAGAATGTTTGTACACCTTAGCCATTTGTAGGTATTGCATTAAATATAGTATTTTAGTAATTTTGGATAGAAGTTTAAATTTTCATTCCAAAAAAACTATAGGCAAAACAACATTTTGTATAATTCTTTTACTTGAGGGTGTAGTATTTTTATTTTGGGGCAGGTAAAAAGTTTAAGTTTGTCTTATTATGCTGTTCTGATTGAATAGATAACCGAGTGACCTGGTGCTGCTCAGGTCAAAGGTATAGTGGAAGGTAAAAAGTAAAAGTGCTGCATCCCTCATCATTGCTGTTGTTGTTCCTGTGGTTGTTGGAGGAGGAGGTGGTGGTGGCGGCGGTGATGATGTTTTCAAAGGGAACTTCTCACAGTTAAAACATTTCATGCAGATGGATTAAAGGAGCAGTTGAGGCTCCATAAATGGTACTTCCTTGCTTTCGGCACCACATCAAAGTCCTTCCTGATGCTCAATACGGGCAAAGTGCAGTTTATCCAGGAAACACACTCGCTTCTTCATGAAAGAAATTCATTCTCCCTAAAATTTCTGTAATTAAAAAATATAGAACACGCATTTTAAAATATGAAAATATGCATATTTGTACAGGTACAAACACACTGAGAGCAAAATGCTGTCCTGAAAAACCTCATTGCTGAATCCACTACCTTGTCCCATGTTGGTTTCCACTAGGAAAGTTCTTATGTCAACAATATGCTCAGTGCCACAAAAGAAGAGATTAAATTAAATTATGTAAGTATCTACAGGGAAAAAAGTCAGAGTAAAGTTGAAGTGGAAATCAGACGCTTAGGTGCCCTCCCTACAGAAAGGGGAGGAGTTACAAAGTCTTATAACTATCGTATGGCACATCGCTCACCCAGAAAAATTCAAAATTTGAAGTATGGTTTCTACTGAATGTCTGTGTCCTACCATGTTAAAGTCAAGAAATCGTAAGTCCCACCTCTACTTGGATCTATCAACCCTTTGTTCTCCATCTTACAGCAGCACTCTAAAATATTAAAAAATAATTATACATGGTGAATCGGCAAGATTTGGTAACATTAATTTCATTTCATTGGCTGCACCTTGTACTCATTTCTTCCTCAGGTTCAGCTAATAGTCTCAGGGGTACAGTTCACGCTTATACCACCCCTGTTCCACAAGTATTCCCTAAATTTGCCATTGTTTCAGGCTTTCCATAATAAAAATTTTTGGTAATGTGGTTCTAACATCTCCATCATGACAAAATTTGTGATTTTTTTTAAACGCTTCATCATGTCTGCCGACCTAAGAAATTTTCCAAAGTAACCCTTGTTTTGGGATTTTGGCAGGTCCTAGCAGCTACCAGCGTTACCTATGGAAAAAGCAACATGACGCCGTGCTGGGAAGCTGAGTTTCACACCACCCATGATGAAGAAGGAGAAGAAGAGTAGGACACTGCCTGCTGCTTCCCTCAGTTGTTGAAGAAGTGTGATGTCCGCAATAAAGAACACTTTGGTGCATGATTATTTATTTAAAAAAGTAAATTACTGAGCTGCTGAACCTGCAATACATGTAATACACAGACCTACTTGTGGCAGCAAAGAAAAATTCTGTTTAATTTTATTACACATTCATATTTTTATTTTTGCTCCTAGAGAAAGCATTCGGTCCTTTAGCTACAGAGTACAGGACACATTTTTAGACAGTATTATTTTCTAAACATATCGTTTCTTTTATATCGTTTCATTCCTATTTTCTTTGTCTGGAGAATAATTTAGAGAACAATAGAAATGGAAAAGTTTAAAATTGTAAGAATGACAATTGTGTTTGTGTGAATTTGAAGAACTTGTAGATCTTTGGTGTTAAATAAGTGTATGCGTACTGTTTTTTAAAAATAATAGCTAAGATAAATTAAGTGGAAGGACAACTCATATTTTACCTTGACACAAATTACGGCGTTCAAATAGGTAAAATTTTGGGAATAACAATAATCAAGCCATCACTCAGAGGCACTGATACTTATTTCAGGTTTCCTTCTAGCAGAATGAAGAATTGCACCCCCAGCATTGACATTAAGAGAAAAGAGAAAAACACTGATAATATTATCGGTAATAGGATAATATAATATTATTATAAGACAAATGAAATCACATAGAATGACCTATGAACACACCTTTTAGTGTGCAAAATTAGTGTGCAAGGATATTTTTAAATGCCAAACCACATCCTAAGTTGTCTGTTATATTACTTTTATTAAGAGTGTACGTATATAACACAATAGTATTTACGGTTTGTGCTTATGTGGTCACCACTGTGTCTGAAAGCTATGCAAGTCTGAAAATGGTTCACTCAGCAGCTTCCCTCCGAAAAGTACAACACTGAGTGGAAGTCTGCACTTTGTTTTGTGTGAAAATAAACATTAATATTTGTAACTGCACATCGTTTGAGTGATACAAGTTGCTGTATTAATCCCATTGTTAAAAGCAAATATGTGCACGGTCTGATGCATATGAACTACATCTTGACACATCTGACAAAACCCTGTTTCATGTGTCCTTTAGTGATAAGACAGAAATAAAATGCAATAAAAGATATGTAATTAATTGCTAATATTTTAATGATAATTTAGACATCATAGGCTTTGGATGTCAAAATAAAACATTATGATTAATTAATTATGGAGGAAATCCAAGCTAGAATAAAGCTAAAGTCTAACCATAAATCCTGAGGTTGGAGTACATATGTAAGCTGTTGGAATTATTTAAATATATTCTATAAAAGCTAACATTAAAAAGTATCAAGAGTGTATAGTTCTGGAGAAGGATTATGAGGCTATGGAATTAAGACAAATAAAAACAGGCTAACATTTAACTTCTGCTAAAAGGAGCTAAACAGGACTGCACAAATATGTCCAAATATTAAAAATTCAGATGAAACTCCAAGTTAACACAAGTATGAACTGAGCATTTTTAAAGTGGTTATGTATATAAGTTTTTATGTAAAGACTATGTGTCAGTGTCACACATTACACCAGTGTTCTTTTAAGCTACTTTGTTTAATCGTTTTATTTCTGCCTTATGTAATGTTTTCAAAATTTACAATAAAACTCCTTTAAAACAATGTACTTTTCTACCTGTTACTTCAAATGGAATTAAAGTTATAAGCTTCTTAATTACTTCACTCATTGGTTTTAACAATAATCAGTAAGAGAGATTCATACAAGGCATGACTGTTAACAACAGGTGGCGCTATGACTGACCGGTTTCTTGATTTAACTGCCATTAAAAACGTCTGTTTGGGAACCGTGAGAATTCTAGAAACCATCGTAAATTCTGTTTTAGAAGCTTAAAGGAAACTACACTCTGGATGGGACACCAACCCATTGTAGGCCAGCCACACACACTAACAACAACAATAATAATAATAAAGGCGTAAAATATTTGGTTATATACATATTTTAATTTTTGCCCTTCGACTTGTCACTGTTATTGACAAAGCAGTTCAGCTGAAAAGGCAGATAATGTCCTTTGGTTTCTAAAGGCAGCTACTGTTGTAAATCTGCCTTTTGCCCCCATCATACTGTATATGTTCATGTTTTTAACAGAAGGCTTACTTGCATTTTAAATGCAGGGCCAAAAGAATGTGATGGAAAAACAAAATACAGATGGTCTTCAGCTACATTCTGTAGAAACCATACTTCAAATTTTGAAGTTAGAATTTTTCCGGGTTAATAATATGTGGTATGATAGTTATTAGACTATATAACGCCTCCCCTTTCTAAAGGGAGGACACCTAGGCTTCTGATTTCCACTTCAACATTACTCTGACTTTTTTTCCCTGTACTTACATAATATAATATATAGTCATCTCTTTCTTGTGTTGTGGCACTGAGCATGTTGTTGACATAAGAACTTCCCTAAGGACCAATATTTTTATCTTATCTTTTATGATATGGTCTCATGACGCTGGGCAACGGTAGCGATCCACATCTCCCAGTCTGCCACATGGTTGCTAATGTATAAAACTGATACACTATTATGTTCAGTTAGGTGTTATGGCATGGGTTGTTGGAAGCAACTGGGAGACACCACTGTAGTAAGTTTAAGTTGCATTAAACTTTTTACCGAGTGTTGTTTCTGACAAAGAGTATTGCTAGGAGGTAGCGCTAAATATTAGCGATTGCTGCAAACAAAAATGCAGTGGTGCCGCAATTCAAAATAAACAAAATACAAGTTCTTAGCAAGACAGTGCTTGGATGAGAGTTCCCAAGGGGCAGCCAAAACTGAGCGCTGACGGGAAGTCTGGGTAGGAACTAAATCCCATCCACAATTGGTTCCTATGCCAATCAGTGCTCAGCCTGAAGACAGGGGTGGAGAGATTGCCTACGTTCCATTGCTGAAGCAGCCACAGGCATGACAGCAGGTCAGGTAGTATATTAAATGTATTTTTGACTTACGATATTTTCAACTTACAATGGTTTATCACATCGTAACCCTATCATAAGTCAGGGACCACCCGTAATATATGAAATTATAACATGTTTCCGGCTTTTTTTTGCCTCCATGTGACCTCAACTTGTTTAATTAAAAAAAAAAAAAAATTAATTACATTAAAAGCAAAACTAAAGTGATCTCGCCTGAGATTAAAATCTCCCATCACTACATCTCCATTCACAAAATATTTTTATATTTTGACAGACGCTTTTTAGTTAAGATTAGGCTTTAAACTTGGCAAATGTGGACGAAGGATGATTTTGGGAACACAGCAAGCAGGATTGACCCACTTGATCCAGGGGAATTTGAGCCCAACAATCACTTTGCAGCTAAGTTGCATTTTTATTTATGCTTTGCACATTAAGGGTGACGACTAAAGGCTTCACCATAGCACTTCCTACACTTAAGGAGGAGAGTTTTAAGTCACAGAGTTAAAATTTCAGAAAGCAAAAATGTAAACAATAAAAATCTTTACAACTACTTATATTCATTTTAACAGCTGATGCCTCTTCAGAAGTAAGCTGCATTTTGTTTTTGAGAAACTCCAGCGCTACCTTGACCTGTACGTGTGATCATCATCCTACTGAAAGGTGCACATTCTCCCAAGCTTCTTAAGCTTCCCATCTGCTCATCACACTAACAAAAGCACTTTACAGTATGACCTTATAAATGCATTAAAGTTAAAAACTACTGATTAAATACACACACTAACACAAATACATTTGAATACAAAAATGAAAGAGTTTTAAAGCACATGACAGGTTATGTTTCAAGTCACTGAAATTTGGTGCATGAAATAATTAAATTCAGAACAAATTTAATAATTTAATAATGAAACAACATTAATAGAAGGAAATATTAATGCCCTTAAATATAAAAAATATAAAGTATGGTTTATTGCACTCATCTCAGTTTCCTTTCATCCTTTTCTCAATATCTTTATTATTTTGCTTACTTTTCTATTTGGTATATTTTCTCCTTTTCTCATACTGTGAATCCCTCATATCTTTCCCTCTCTCTTGATCATAGTCTCTGTCTCTGGTAGGTGAGAGATCTCTCTCACCATACTTTTCCTCCCTCTCCCACCGGTGATCTCTTAACCTTTTTTGACGAATCCCCCAGTCATCTTTCACAGAAGGGAGATTGATAGGCTTTCTAAAAGGTCTGTCCCTCCCACCAAATCTTAGTTGGCCGGACTCCTTTTTCCCACCCAGTCCTCCACCTTTGCGCCGTGGTATCCAACCTTCCAATGTCCGCTCCTGCTCAAAGTCCACAAAGAGCTCTTGCTGGTCCACCACCAACTTGTTAGCGTCTCGGCGTGCTCTTGCCACAGAGCGCTCGTCCTTATACTCGATGAAAGCATAACCCTTGGAGAAACCAGTCACAACATCCCTTACGATTCGAAGTCTGCGAATGTCTCCATACTTGGAAAAAACGTCCAGCAACTTTTCTTCTGTGGTTTGCTGATTAAGGCGAGCTACAAAAAGTGTAAGACGTGGGTCTCCAGCAACTCCTTTGTTGGGCACATAACGAGCCATCATGGCCCTCCAAACACCACGATCGTGAGGTTCGGTGTCCGTGCCATCGATGCTGCCCGCCTTTAGTGGTGTGTATACCTTTGCCACTGGACTCCACTCATCCATATTCTGCGACAAAAGAGAAAGAGAAGCCATGAGCCGGATTTACAAAAATTAGGTATGAAGTTACCAAATTTCTCCACTAACTCTGAGCTCAGTTTTACCAACAAAAAGGTACACATATTGCCCTGTAGCAGAACAGTAATTCCATATTACAGGCATCCATCTTTAAAGAAACATTCTCTTCTACAAACAATGTTCATTTTAGTTAACATTTCCCAGTTTGACTTTCACATGGAAAATATTTGGAATCAAGGAATGCCCTATTAAAAAAAAAAAGTTTAAACAGAAAAATATCAATGCAGGATTTGCAATGTTAAAGTCACATCTTCAAAATGTCTTATTATACATTATGCACACAAGTTGCAATTATTACATAAACACAATGAGAAAAAGATGTAACTGCTTAGGAGTAGTTTGTGTATCTAAACCTAGGCAGACACAGTCTTGCTATACCAAGTATTAGACAATTTATGCAGGTTTCGCTACTTAAATGACTCAATAACAGCGAGGCCTATAACTAACATTAGGTCATGAGAGGGATTTGAACCCAAAGCCAACGGGTTATAAGGGTCTAGCACCAACAGAATATTGTTAGACAACTCCACTTCACCACATCTTGCCACTAAAGGTAAAAGTGTTTTTTTTTTTTAATGTGAGAAGACAGTAGAAACAGCTACCATACCAGCTGACCATTTAAGATTGTGCTAGTTTGTCCAATGACTTTTTGCTTGACACAAAAATGATTGTAATTCCTACACATTTCATAGAAAATTTCTGACAAAACCCTCAAAGTTGAAAGTCTACACACAGAAAACATCTTGGTTGTTTCATTTCAAATGTATTGTAGTGGCGCACAGAGCTAAAATGATGAAAATAGTGTCACTGTCCAAACAGTTACGGAGCTGACTGTAAATGCAGCATTGTTGAATCCTGGAAATATTTAAGACATGCGGATTAGAGGAAATTTCATTGAGAGATTTGAATGCATTTCAAATTATAACCAGCGAGCAACCACTGCCGACTTGGTTTTAAACCTTTCGAGTAAACTGGCCTTGGCACACTGACATTTCATGCTCTGCTCTGGACGACAGCTGCCTAAACACTACGCTACTTGCTGCCCCTCTGCGTTTGTTTTTCCACCTTCCATGCAGAAATCTGCAACAGACGAAAACGCCATTCTTTGAAAAATACTGTTTTTCCACAAAACTTTAAACCTTCCGGTCCAGTGAAACTTTTATGCTACGTATTTCATCCAAAGAACCGAGAAACCTGAAAACTAAGGGTGCGGTAGTCAGTAATGGTGCGGTAATAATGCTAAAATAATAAGGATAACAACTTATCATGGGTCATTCATACTACATTTACAATAGTCTTAATTCGTACATGTTCAATAGAAGTAGCACTACTAGACCAAAAAACTTAATCCGTTCGTTATTAATGACTACTATGTTAAAACCGCAATTCTGAAAAATGTTTTTTAAACATACTTACGGAACGCTCAAGTTTCTATTTTCCGCGCTGATAAAAAAAAATGGCTGCGACTGAATGAACCGGCACAAGAATGTACCACGTGATACCGGTGGACACACCCCCCCCCCCCAAGTTCCGGGTTGCGTCATCGCGTCGTTTACGTAATATAAATGGGCGGTGCCACCGCTATTCTCTTCCGTCCGTTACCAAGTGATTCCAAGACTGGTGTCGTGATATCGATATTTTTCTTGTGCACCTAAGTGCGAATTTTGTCATTCCTGCTGTGAAAATTGGCGGCTGTAGACATCAAAACGATCCTCGAAAGCCCAACATTTGCATCAATATTAAATCAACAGCCAAAGACAAGGTTTCTCTTTGTTTTAATAACAAAAATTATATTAAGCAAATGCATGTATGTATACAGTTAGTCTCTACAACGTGGCCTGGCCTGTTCACTTGTTTTGGCATCAGAAGCACATTCAGTTTCATATAAATAAAACTGCTAGTTAAGAAAGCAGTTGATGTTAATACTTTTATATGAGGATTGATTCCCAATTTTTTCTCCTATTCTCTAGTGGAAAGGAGTTTGTTTTCCTTTTCTGTGTGGCCAGTTGGCTAACTGCAAAATTACCTGTTAAACTGCATGTGAATCAAAACCCTTTACGTGTCTGTCCAGCACTCTGTGTCACTGAAATATATAAAAGTAAAATTGAATTGAACATAAACACATTGTAGTTCCCCGCTCACTGACTTCAAAATGCAGGATTTGCTCCTTGTTTTATGCCATGATTTTTCAAAGTAAAACTTTAAAGAATATTACAAACTTTAAAATGTCTACAAAATACAACAAAACATCTCTTTCCCGGCAAGTCACGCTTGTCAGCTGTATGTAACAGAAATGAAACTTGGCATTGGCAAGCCCACCTCAGATCCCCTGCACTGGGGCAAATCTGGCCATATGTGAGCCATTCTGTGCCTGGCAGCCTGCAGAGAGCACTGGGGAGAAGGAGGATGCAGATGCTGTCCTGGGAACTTCTGTAGAACAGGCACACCACCTCCATGCTGAGGGGGCAGCAAGCTGCAGACAAAAGGCCCCCTCAGGCAGTTCAAACAGTGATCTGTACTTAGGGCAATTCTTTTCCATCAAGACAAAGCACACGCGACAAACAACTAAGGAATGGTGTGAAAATAGATGATGAGTATTATGCAATGGGCCAGAGCTTAGACTTGAATCCAATTGAAAATCTGAAAACTGCTGACCACTGCTATCCCCCTAATTATGCAGGGTTGGGGCAAACTTACATTTAAGAGTGGGAAAGAGTTCCAAAATTTAAATGTGTAAAACCCAAGAAAACTCACAGCTAAAACTGCTGGTTCGTATTACACACAGTGCCAATCAACAGGAGCTTGGATTATAAAGGGGATCCTATTACCTATCTAAACCCGTCCTAATCCGCTACACAATGGCTACCCTATCAAAACTAGCGCCGACTAACTATAACTCCAACCATGGCGTGGCGCAGCAATGGCGCACCATCTTATCGGGGTTATCAAGTGGGCACCTTCCTTCGTCGGTGTTTCGTCGAGTTAGACCCACGACACCTCCAGAAAGCTCAACCGCGGCTCAGGCGTCCCGGAGCTGCTCCCCTCCACCACTGCGCCACCCCGCCGCTCCTCACATTACCTACCTTAGCGTCCTCACCCTCACTGCTCTTTCTACCCGCCGTCTCAAAGGAAGAAGCCCCTTGCCACCTACTTTACTTTATCGCGCTTCTCAGCAACTACACCACCTGCTAACAGCTAACCGCCATCACAACTATGCACTAATACACTAGCCGCCATCACACCTATGTGCTAATGCTTCGCCAGCACCCACCTGCTCACCGCTTCGCCGCCCCGCTACCATCCACGCTGGTCCTCTTACTCCAAACCCAGAGACTTCCTTGCTCTGCAGCCTTTGACAGCTCCTACACCGCCCGTTGCAACTTTCACCCCCGAATACTGAGTTTGTGAAACAGCGCTAAAGTGATCGGGCTATAAATCCACGGCATCCAACCTCAATTGGCCTCACCTTCGCGTTCCAGCCCCGCCCCTCTACTTCCGCTGCTAACTCGCTATATCTAAGCTTCTTCCTCTTATAAGCGTCCTCCACCGATCCTTCCCACGGAACCGTGAGTTCTATAAAATACACCACCTGTTGGCTTGCTGACCACAGCACCATATCTGGTCTCATGATTGTACTAACTATTTATTGGGGCACCACTATTCTTCCTCCCAGGTCCACCTGCATCTCCCAGTCTCTAGCCCCCCTTATTACACCTAACTCTTTCTTACCCACCCCCCCTCCCTAACAAACTGTACCACTGTACCTTCAACCTCCTGTCCTGAGCATACCTGCCTCCTCCAGTCTTCAATGGCTGCAGCCAGGCACCTTAGCACCTGGTTATGCCTTCATGTATACCTACCCGGCGCCAAACTAACCTTACAACCCACTAAAATGTGTTTCACCGTCCCAACTTCTGAGCACAGAGTACAAGTGGAATCCCCCCCCCCCACTGCTTCAGGTTCTGAGGTGATGGCAGCACATCATAAACCGCTCCTAGCAGGAACCTTATTCGATATGCATTCATATTCCACAGTTCCCTCCAGCTCAGCCTCCTCCTCTCAACCCCATCCCAATTTACCCACTGTCCCTGCTTCCCCTGCCCTGACACACCTCTTTATTTCTTACATACTCACCCCATATTGATAGATCACTTCACCCATCTTTTCTAATATAGCCTGTGCACTCCCTTTCAAACCCTCCAACACTCCTACCAGATCTGCACTCACTGTCTGCCACAGTACCTTCTCACCTGCCCTAGGCCACCTAACTCTAGGCTTCAACTCACAGCTCTTCTCCTTGTCTCTTCGGACCCCATCTACACCGCCATCTCCCATGCCTGCCCCTTCCTCCTCTGCGCCAGATGTTCTGTTGATATCCTGCAAGCTGTGGTTTTCAACCGGTCGCTGGACTGGTAAAGGGCTATGTGCAAAGTATTGAATGGGAGGGGAGGTGACTACTTTTGTAAATTAAGAATAAAAGTCTTTCATTGTAGAGAAACAAATGTTTGAATGCGTTTTCTTAATTTTTTAATGGATAAATTTGTTTTGTGTGAATGGAGGATAAAATTATTTCAGTGCATTAAAATGTGGAGGTGCAACCGGAAACGTCATGCATGAGTGTGGGTGGAATGACCATTGCTTTCACATGGAGGAAGCGTTGTCTCCTTGCAGGTGTTCACTCTCGGTCGCCTGCTGAAGATAAGATAGAAGGTTTCACATGGTTTGTCCTTGGTCCCTATAAGACAATGGAGAGGTTTTATTTTTAGTGTTGTTTATTGAGATAACTCGGCACATTGTTTCTCAGAAGATGCCATTAATTTAAGATTTTTGATTTTTTTTTTAAATATGTAACTTACATGAATTTTTATGTGTTTTAAGGTGTAATTCAATGCAGAGTAACTAAGTGGTGGTGCTTGTTTTGGTGGATTTGTGTTGCACTTTTTGTAATCTTGTTTTTCAATCCATTTTAAGAGTTAGGATTTCAGGTCCCAGGGTTTTATGATTTTGAAGTATTGATATTAATAGTATATTTTGAATCCAGCCGCAAGGGGATGCACAAACTAGTGTATTTCTTTGTGCCGGTCCCAAGCCCGGAAATGGAGAGGGTTGCGTCAGGAAGGGCATCCGGCGTAAAAATTTTTGCCAAACTAAATATGCGGATAAAAATAGAAATTTCCAAACCGGATCGGTCGAGGCCCGGGTTAACAACGACCGCCACCAGCACTGCTAGCCGACAGGGTGCTGGCGGAAATTGGGCTACTGCTGGCCAAAGAAGGAGGAAGAGAGGAGGAAGGCATGTCCGGAGGAAGGAGGAGAGGAGGAAGGTTAAGAGAGTGGATGTGAGGATAGGAACTTTGAATGTTGGAAGTATGACTGGTAAAGGGAGAGAGCTTGCTGATATGATCGAGAGAAGGAAGGTTGATATATTGTGTGTACAAGAGACCAAATGGAAGGGGAGTAAGGCTAGGTGCATCGGAGGGGGGTTTAAACTGTTTTACCATGGTGTGGATGGGAGGAGAAATGGGGTAGGGATTATCCTGAAGGAACAGTATGTAAAGAGTGTCTTGGAGGTGAAGCGAGTGTCTGACAGAGTGATGGTTATGAAACTGGAAATTGATGGTGTGATGCTGAATGTTGTTAGTGCATATGCCCCGCAAGTTGGGTGTGAGATGGATGAGAAAGAAGAATTCTGGAGTGATATGGATGAAGTGGCGAGGAGTGTACCTGAGGGAGAGAGAGTGGTGATTGGAGCGGATTTCAATGGACATGTTGGGGAAGGAAACAGAGGAGATGAGGAGGTGATGGGTAGATATGGTGTCAAGGAGAGGAACGCAGAAGGTCAGATGATAGTGGATTTTGCAAAAAGGATGGACATGGCTGTGGTGAACACGTATTTTAAGAAGAGGGAGGAACACGGTGACGTACAAGAGTGGAGGAAGATGCACACAGGTGGACTATATCTTATGCAGGAGGGCCAGACTGAAGGAGACTGTAGACTGTAAAGTGGTGGCAGGGGAAAGCGTAGTTAGGCAGCATAGGATGGTGGTTTGTAGGATGACATTGGAGATCAAAAAGAGAAGGAGAGTGAGGGCAGAACCAAGGATCAAATGGTGGAAGTTGGAAAAGGAAAACTATAAGGTGGAGTTCAGGGAGGAATTAAGATAGGCACTGGGTGGCAGTGAAAAGTTACCAGTGAGCTGGACATCTGCAGCAGAAGTGGTAAGGGAGACAGCTAGAAAGGTGCTTGGTGTGGCATCGGGACAGAGGAAGGAGGACAAGGAAACCTGGTGGTGGAATGAAGAAGTACAGGAGAGTATACAGAGGAAGAGGCTGGCGAAGAAGAAGTGGGATAGACAGAGAGATGAAGAATGTAGACAGGAGTACAAGGAGATGAGGCGTAGGGTGAAGAGAGAGGTGGCAAAGGCTAAAGAAAAGGCGTATGGTGAATTGTATGAGAGGTTGGACACTAAGGAGGGAGAAAAGAACCTGTACCGATTAGCTAGGCAGAGGGACCGAGCTGGGAAAGATGTGCAGCAGATTAGGGTGATAAAGGATAGCAATGGAAATGTAATCACAAGCGAGGAGAGTGTGTTGAGCAGATAGAAAGAATACTTTGAGGGGTTGATGAATGAAGAGAACGAGAGAGAGAGAAGACTGGATGATGTAGGGACTACGAATAGGGGAGTGCAATGGATTAGCAAGGAGGAAGTTAGGACAGCTATGAAGAGGATGAAGAATGGAAAGGCTGTTGGCCCAGATGACATACCTGTGGAAGCATGGAAGTGTTTAGGAGAGATAGCAGTGGAGTTTTTAACCAGATTGTTTAATGGAATCTTGGAAAGTGAGACGATGCCTGAGGAGTGGAGAAGAAGTGTACTGGTACCTATTTTTAAGAATAAAGGTGATGTACAGAGCAGTAGTAACTACAGAGGGATAAAACTGATCAGCCATAGCATGAAGCTATGGGAAAGGGTAGTGGAAGCTAGGTTAAGAAGGGAGGTGACAATTAGTGAGCAGCAGTATGGCTTCATGCCGAGAAGGAGTACTACAGATGCGTTGTTTGCTCTGAGGGTGTTGATGAAGAAGTACCGAGAAGGTAAGAAGGAGTTGCATTGTGTCTTCGTGGACTTAGAGAAAGCATATGACAGGGTACCTAGAGAGGAGCTGTGGTATTGTATGAGGAAGTCGGGTGTGCCAGAAAAGTATGTAAGAGTGGTACAGGATATGTACAAGGACAGTGTGACAGTGGTGAGGTCTGCAGTAGGAGTGACGGATGCTTTCAGGGTGGGGGTAGGATTACATGAAGGATCAGCTTTGAGTCCTTTCTTGTTTGCAATGGTAATGGACAGGTTGACAGATGAGATCAGACAGGAGGCACCGTGGACTATGATGTTTGCAGATGACATTGTGATCTGTAGTGAGAGTAGGGAGCAGGTTGAAGAGACCCTGGAGAGGTGGCGATATGCTCTAGAGAGAAGAGGAATGAAGGTCAGTAGGACTAAGACAGAATACATGTGCATAAATGAGAGGGAGGACAGAGGAATGGTGAGGATGCAGGGAATAGAGTTGGCGAAGGTGGGGGAATTTAAATACTTAGGATCAACAGTCCAGAGTAATGGGGAGTGTGGAAGAGAGGTGAAGAAGAGAGTGCAGGCAGAGTGGAGTGGGTGGAGAAGAGTGTCAGGAGTGATCTGCGACAGAAGGGTACCAGCAAGAGTGAAAGGGAAGGTCTACAAGACGGTAGTGAGACCAGCTATGCTTTATAGGTTGGAGACGGTGGCACTGACCAAAAGACAGGAGGCAGAGCTGGAGGTGGCAGAGTTAAAGATGTTAAGGTTTGCATTGGGTGTGACCAGGATGGACAGGATTAGAAATGAGTACGTATATTAGAGGGTCAGCCCAGGTTAGACGGTTTGGAGACAAAGTCAGAGAGGCGAGATTGCGTTGGTTTGGACATGTGCAGAGGAGAGATCCTGCATATATCGGGAGAAGGATGCTAGGGATGGAGCTGCCAGGCAAGAGGAAGAGAGGAAGGCCTAAGAGGAGATTTATGGATGTGGTGAAGGAGGACATGCAGGTGGTGGGGGTGACGGAGAAAGATGCAGAGGACAGGAGGAAGTGGAAGCTTTTGATCCGCTGTGGCGACCCCTAACGGGAGCGGCCGAAAGAAGAAGAAGATATTAATAGTATATTTTGGCTTTTGTAAAGATTTGTAATAAAGTCAAACTTCTGGTTGTTTTTGAGCTTTTTATGTGAGAATGTGTAAGCTGTAAAAATTACTGCTTAAAAACACTTTTTTGTTGCTAACTGCGTGTCTACATTGCAGAGGAGTGCAAAGTGCAGTTTGTGTGTACAGCGATAGCAATGTGATCACTTGCCATAAAGGTCCCAACAAAAAAGCAATTATTGAATTTCTTTATACAATCCATGAATCTTCTGTATAAAATACCTGCAGTAAGAGTATGTTTAAAAACTATATTTATAATTTTTATACATTTTTTTCACTTTTATATAGTTTTCAGTAGCTTAAACAGAATCAAATATTTTCACTGAAAAATGAAACTTGTTTATATTCAACATTTCTAATAAAGGTATTACTATTTATGAGCAACACCAATATTATAGGTACTTGGCGTTATTTTAAACAGGATGTCGAGGGTTATTTAAATTAAAATGAGCTGAGGCGGTGTACCTGTAGGACACAGTAACGGTCCTTTACGCCTCTGAAATGTAAAATTATTCCAGATTTTTACACCCATAATACAAACAGCGAATAACAACGCTGTGCACGACACGCACGCCCGCCAAGCTGAAGGTGTGAAACTAAACTGCCAGCCTATTTCCGGTTCGGTCACAAAAGAGCGGAGCGCGAACCGGAAACGGAAATAGAATGTTTTACGTCACAGCAAGAGTCATTGGAAGTATTGTTTTCTTCCATGTGTTTTCTTTCATTTTATTTGGTGCTGCACGGCAAAGGCTAAGTACGCGTAAGAGATTAAGTTTAAATCACCTAAATATTGTGCATTTTTTACGCTTTGTGAAACATTACGGTGGCACACAAGGAACAGTAAATAAGTGGAAGCATTGTGTGTCCTGCTGCTGTGTATTTTCAGTTGCGCTTGCATGGCTTTTTTAAATCTATGGTATTGTTAATGATTTTTGATATTTTTTGCATGTTTCTCTTAACGAAATTTGAGGTTTGAAATTTGAACTGAAACATTATGGAGGCAATATTAAAGCAGCCTTTCAGACCGCTCAAAAACATCTAAGTTCGAAATGAATCAGGCTTTTGAATGCTTGTAACGCTCCATGTGTGGTTAGGATATAGAGAGAAAAGTATGGGGTCTCTGTGTGAGGATTTAACAGGTGACACATTGACAGATGTTGCTCTTTCCTGCTTAGGTGCTGATTATTTTCTGAAGAAATGACATCAAATCCCCCTGGACAAGGTGGGGAACCTGATGTGTTTTTTTTTGGGTTATTTCTATGAAAAATCTATCTGCTGTTAAGCATTTTGAAAACAGTTTGTTTGTGCACCTTAACTCCTTGGTTTCTTGTCTTTTTAAAATACTTCCTCATTTCCTGTCAATTGTGAAGATCTGCAGTTGGAAACCAATTTTAAAAAATTACATATCCGATAAGAGGAATAATGCTGGACCCAGTGCCCAACCTATATATTATACATTATAAGATGTCAATGTCAACGTGTTTTAATGCTGCACGTTCACTTTCCATAATGCCTTGAAATCATTAAAAGTAGTTTTTTTTTTGTACTTTTTCTTACATTTTCTTTTTAAATAATCACTATTTATTTATCGGTGACTGTTGTATGGGTGAGTGCACACTGAGTACGTTGAAAGTTGAGGGCAGTCTGGAAAAGTGTCGTGGGGGGGGGAGGGGGAGTGAAATAATAATAAAAACCACATGGAAAGATGTTTAAAGCTGATTGACCATAGGTGTTACTTCCCTGAGTTTGTGTTAATGTATTAGGAAGAAAATTTCTTGGTCTTCCTGGGAAAGTTCACACTTCCAGGAGGCTTTGATTGAGTTGCGCTTTATGCTTTTGTGCACGTTTCCCGAGTGATTAGACACCGAACCTGTTTTGTTTAGTACTCATTTGGTATGTCTGTAAATATTAATATTTGAAAAAGTCTTGGTTTCTCTAAAGAATCAGTGTTTTCACTTGTGTAGGCACTCTTAACTGGAACACAAAAGCAATTTGTATATCAGTCTGAGATGCTTTTGTATTTTAAACGGCTAGTGATGTTTATTCTGTTATGTGTTTATTGCCTATAATTAATTTTTTAAACACATTGACAGGTTTTCAGAACAAAAACAGGGTAGCTATTCTGGCTGAGCTGGACAAGGAAAAAAGACGCCTGATGCAGAATCAATGCTTGAACAACCCAGGAGCCAGGTAACAGGAATTCCGTACTGCTATAGATACAACATGCGTAAAATGTTTTTGTAGTGACAAATTTTTCAGGGTAGCTTATAGATTTGTGATGGATCGCAATCCTTAAAATATGGTAATTAGCTTGAACTTTACCTTATAACCCTCAAAATTAGATAAATCCTGTATATACTGTATGACTTTTTCTAACCATTCAAATACGGTAAAAATGATCACTGGCTCAAATTATCATTACTCATGATGCTATAATTACTTCAAGGCCACCTGAAACCCCTCTAACAAGGATTAAAATGTATCCTTAAATGTAAAAATTGACCACCCTTTTGGTTAGAAGCTTCTTGATAATATTTATTTTTTATGGTTCTGTTTAAAAACTCATCTGGTCCAGCTTTATGACTTTAATTCTCTTTTCTGTGAAAAGGATAAGTATGGCATGTCAGGTTAATAATTCTACATTTACAAGATTGAAAGACCTTTGTCAGACCTAACTGCTTCTCAAAGCTTCAGGCACCACTGCAGCAGCAGAGTTTGCGATCAAAGCATTTGCACAGTGATTGCCGAGCATAACCCATCATTTTCTACTGCTGATCCATTAGTATGTTGATATGGATGGAGCACTGAATGTTCTTTTAGAGCCATCATCACGCCCGTTAAAATAAGGCTATGTCTTTTCGGAAGTCCTTTGTCAAATAAAAGTACTGTGTATTACGTGATTTTATTTTCCTTTTCATATTTTAAAGTAATGTTGGAACTGAGCAAAAACATGGTGCGCAGAAAATGTGTTTTGGAAATCGTGCGCTTGGGGTTTTGGCAAAAACAACAAATATCACCTTAACCTGTTAGTTATGGTCATGATAATTTTTGAAAGCAGCTACAGACAAACTATGGAACTTGATCAACCTTAAAGTCGAACATGAAGGCTTTGTCTTTCTGATTGTACCTTGTGATGCATGATTTTTATTTTTTTGCTGTATGCTTTCAGGACTGTGTCAGAACACTGAGGCTCATGAGATTTTTCCCCTTTTCCACATTTTCCCAGTATTCCTCTGTCAAGACCAGCTTTAAATAAGGATTTCCGTGACCATGCAGAACAGCAGCATATTGCAGCACAACAGAAAGCGGCTCTACAGGTAAGCTCTATCCCGCAGTGCAAGCCTTGGTTTTTACCATTACTTAGAGTTCAGTCTTTTGCTTTATAGAGTATTTGTTTTATCTGTAGTTTTTGCTGAGTAGTATCATCATCCTGTGTTGCTCAAATCGTTGCGGTCAGAATCCAGCTTGCTTGCCAGCTGAAACAAATTCATCTCCAGTATTTGTATATATGTATTTAATCTGCCTTGACCTTGATGGCGGCAGGTTAATAAGTAGAGTCATGTGAGTGAGAATCCATTTGGTTTGTGGGTGTTTTGAGTGGCGATGAGGGAAACTGGGTCATTTGTTGTTGTTGGTAAATAACTGACAAGGGTAGAGACCAAGAAGAGTAGCACACAGGCCAAGTGACCATTTATCACACCGCTTCATGACTAGCTAGATCATTAGTAATCCCATTTTCATTCCAGACTTTTCTGGTCTGTGATAGATGCTTTAGGTTAATGTCACCACTTCACCTGTTCTAGACACTGCTTTGAACTCTCTAGTGCCACAGTCTAGTTAATTTGGACACATTGGGGAGCCAAAGGTGATCCAGTAGTTAGGATGTATGGATAAAATAAATGGAAGCCATAGAAATTGATTTGATTGCTGTTGTGTGGAACTCTTAATGTAGCTGTAAGCAAATAACAAGACTAACCGGCTGACTGTCTGCTTTGCACACTTTGGTTGTAGATGTCCTCCTGTCTCTAGCTGTTTTATAAAGACTGCTGCATTCTCATGTGCTTGTTTCGGTCATGTTCATTCATGCTGGTATATGATTTTGGTTAACATCATTTAGTCAGTTTAATATGTTTGTTGTCAGCCTTAAGAGTCTAAGAGTTTAATATATCACAAAATCCAACAAGTTTTTTTTGCTGAGATCACTAAAAAAGAAAAAGTAAAGATGCATAACAATGAAAATGTTTCTTCCAGTTGTCACTTGTGACAAATTCAGTGTAGAAAGTTGACTTTTAAGTTATAGGCAGTGTCTGGTGTGATGCAGCTCTCACATCCTGTGATCCAAGAGCTGACTGGGAGAGCCAGTGTCTCAAAAACAAAAAAGTGGCTTAGTCAAAGTCCTGACCTCAGATCTTTTGAGAATGTGTGGTACTATTTGAAAAAAGTCATCCAGATGCAGATTTGCTAAGTTGAATGGGCCACAGATAACTCAGGAATCCTGTACAAAGCTAGTACACACCCACTCCAAAATAGTTAAAGCTGTTATTGCAGTAAATAGCGACTGTATCAGAAAAATGTGTGGGATTTTAATACTTGTGCAAGCAGCATATTTGAGTTTTTTTTAATTGTCTGAAATGTCTGGAAACAATTTGTGGGTTTGACATTTTCGTGATAAGAGCCTGAGGCCACAGTAAAAGTGCTGATTGGAAAAATATGTGCAAGTATAATTTCAAAGGGGTTTGAATACCTTTGCAAGGTGCTGTATCTGTGCTTTAGTACTGTAAACATTTTTTTCCCTCCCCAGCATGCTCATGCACACTCTTCTGGCTTCTTCATTACTCAAGATTCTTCGTTTGGAAATCTAATACTTCCCGTTTTGCCAAGATTGGAGCCAGAATAAAGAGCACCGACTGGAAATAAAACTTTGAATTGCAGCTTAGTCTTGTTTTTACTGTAAAGTTAGTTCTAATTTAGTGAATTTCTCAACATTAGGTAATTTAAATAATAGTACTTGCACCAATGAGGCACTGCAAGTGGTGTGAGAGGGAGCATGAGCAAGGTTATGGGGAAAAACCCCACAAGACCAGCAAGCCCATCTTTCTTCCTTGCCAACATCTGTTCACTGGACAATAAAATGGAAACGCTCAGCCTACACAGCGAGAAATGAGACTGATGTGTTCTCATTCTGACGGAGACATGGCTCCCTGGAAAAATCCTTGAACTGCTGCTTGACTTGGAGAGACTTTCTGGGTTGCACAGACAAAATGTAACTGGGACATTAAGCATGCTTACAAACTGCCACCTCTTAAACAAAAGTTGGTGTACAAAGGCTTTGTTTCCCATCACTGTTCACTGGTTGTGTAATTTCTAACTCTCAAGGTAGTTGTCAACAAACTTTGAGAAGAGGCTGAAGGCTGTGATCAGTGTTAAACATCAATAAAAGTCAACAGAAGCCTGCATTTTAGTTTAATCCCCAGATAGCAGTGTCAAGTTGCTGCAGGCACTGCTGTGCATTGATAGAAAGTGGCCGGAAAAGGATTATTACTTTGCAAACACAACAACAGTGCAGGTGGGTTAACGGTGGGGTGGATTATAGAAAAATAGCCCACAAGGTACAAAAGTCTTCAGACAGCAGTGAAAATACAGTGGAGAGGGTGAGAGGAGTCCTCAGCAGTAATGACATACCACTTTTAAGTAGTCTGGATGGCAGTCTTCACTACCCACTATAGAGCTCCATGGTCAGTGGTAGTGCAGTTCTCATAACAGACTGTGATGCAGGAGGTCCGGTTGCTGTCTGTAGCACATATGCTCAAATGTCCAGTAGTAGGAGCAGTAGGGTTGCAGCAGCATATGGTAGTAGTGAAGTAGTAGAAGAGCAGCAGTAGAGCAATGCAGAACAAACTTAAAACCATCAGACAGTGATTCTCACCCTCTGTGTGCCACCCACACGAAACCGAGTACCTTCAGCAAGAGTGATTCAACTGTACTGTTCAATAGAGCTGTACCTTTATTTACTTGTTTGTTTGCAGAATCAGATAACGGATTGTAAATTGGTTTTTACTGTATTATTATGGTTAGTAACCTTATGTCAATGTCTTTTCCAGTCCGGAAGAACCCATTTTTATACTTACCGAGTGGGCAATTCCAGAAATTGGCAATTATAAATTCACATTTTATGTATTATTTAAGAAAAGTAGGAATATCTGTTGAGGTGATAATAATAGAAACTGTTCACAAGTCATAATGTGTATGTAATTCTAAAGTCATATTTATCATTACATCACAATCAAAAAAAGGTTCATAAAACAAACGTCACCTCAGATAGAGAGATAGATAGGCACAAAAATATTTAAAAATAATCAGAATTTTAAATATAAAAAGGTGATTCAATTAAGCAAACATTTTCTATTACACATGAGACTAAGGACTTCCGCGGGTTTAATGTACATCATTTACACAGTTGCCTTCAAATGAACATAAATTTAATGCAATGTGGAACTCCATCTCCAAACTGATAGTTTCTTTGCCATTTTAGTCAAAATGACAGATGAAAATATGGAAAAAGTTTGCCGTTTAAACATTTTATAAACCAATAAATATTTCAAATAGTCCAACAGGCTTACTTTGGTTTAGATCACAGTCAAGTATTAAAATAGGAGATCCTTCTGTGAGATACAAAAATACAAAATGCTAATCTATAAACCTGTCATTTTATTTTTGTGAGCTATATAAAATATCCTTTATAAATGATAATTTTGTACATAATATTTTGCACATTTTTAAATGTCACAAGAGATACAAGTTTACAGCCTTTGGTCTTAGAAAAATTGGTTAAGATCACAAATTAATGATGTAAATACAGGGCACCGGTAAAAGCACCGTTGTTTGCAATGTTTGTCACCTCAGATTAGAAACAAATCAGCCAAGAAACACTGGAGATTCCTGGTGATCTGTGACAACCAGACCATCACAGTGAGGTCTCGCTTGTCTGCGGTCGCGAGTTCTCCTCTTCCAGGAGGGCAATCCTCTGTTTCAGCATGCAGACCTGGGTTTCATGCCGCTCTGCCATGGCCACCATCTGCGATTCCAGCTTCTTCAGTTTGTTTTGGTGCTTTTTCTTTGCTTTTTCATATGCTGTCACGAGGTTGCTGGGAAATAAGTTTTCCAGACACCAGACAAAAAGGACAGTGGAGCAATGAGGTGAAGGACTGCAAAAATAGTTTCTCATTCATGATATTTCAAATAAATACCTCTGAGATTAAATGAAATCAGAAACACTAGTATTTAAAATCCCAGGTAAGACATCATATTAAGAGAAATTAATCAGATTAATTTCCAACATTCATTTTTGGAAAAAGGTTTTTGGAACATTGTTTCTTTAGAAAGGAATCGTATTTATTCATATTTACTGTATTTGTGTGTTTAAAACGGTCTTTTTGGGTTCGCCATCTTCGAACCTAAACAAATGACATTCTGTAACTTTATATTTCTTGGCTGTTTGAGGGTTCACACCTCTCTTATTGATTTCCATCATCTTAAAAATTGGCATCATAACTCCTCTTCAGCCCTTGGTTAATTTGGCATAACTTTGAGTTAATTTTGTCCAAACCATCTCAAGGTTTCACCATCTTTCACACTCGCCGGTTTCAGTTGATCATTTCTGTGGGTAACTGACACCAGCGGATAAGTGATACCACCTACTGGTGATAAACAGTATATGACTTATATTGGTATAGTCTTTGGATATAAGATGACCCCATCTTTTTTCTATATAACTCCCAAGAAAAAATACCATGTTATATTTGGGCCAATGCAGTATTTCTGACATTGTACTCCAAATTTTCCAGAATTGACCTTCTCCCATTTTATAACTCACCTGAAAAGGGGAGCAACAAGAGACCACAAATCTTGAAATTATTTTGCCCTCTACCCAGAGCAATTTTTAGCAACACATACTTAAAATTAAAGCCTTAATGCTACTGAATTCAACAAAACACGAGTCCACGCCTCACATAGAAAATAACATGCATAACCCTGGTAAAAATTTAGCCTTAATACCTGAAAAATGTCTGCCATGCAACGCTGTCTTAAAATCATTTCTTCAGTATAGTCCATAAGTCTATAAGACTGCAAGACTCAAGTCATTTTCCATTAGAGGTAGATTTTTGGCTCCTTGAAATATTGGCCATAATAACAAATTGCCTAAAACAATGCACACACGCAATACCTGTTTGCTCTCTTCAGATCATTTATAAACTCTGCTGACTGCTGGTGCCGAATCTCGCTGCTCTTGGTCAGCTTCTCCAAAGTAGCAACGAGTTCCTGGACCCGACTTTTGATTTTTTTCTCCCTATAATCAATAAAGAAGTCAGTGTGAAACAGATTAGTGGAAAGATTCACTGGGGGACTTTCAATATGAAATGATACACGGTGACTGTTTCAGTTCACAATTTTTTACATTAACTGAGAAATATGAGCTCCAAGTTCTAACGCTGTTCTGGTGTTCATAAATTTTTGCAAGGAACCAGAAAGAAGAAGCCAATAAAACAAGCATTTGTACACACCGCTGGAGTGCATTAGTCAGCTCTGTAGTCAAACTGATATCACTGAGCATTTGCTGATCATCTAACTTGGTGGCAGGCAAACATCCCTTTCCAGACTCCTAGAAGGAAAAAAAGAACAAGTCAGAAGCTATGCACATCTAATGGTAAAAACAAACCTTATTCCAAACATCCCAGTCCAGGCCTAATAGTTTTAGATGTTCCTTTAAACAGGAGCAGTAGGAAATATCATGGTTAGTGCCTTCACCTCCTAGATTTAAATTTCTGTTCTTGCTGTAAGCACCCTTAAGCAAAATACTCACCAAGTTGATCCAGTATAAATGGGTGTATACTTTTAAGTACTGATGTTCGTATTTTTGTACTGATATGTGCCACTCAGTGATGGGGATACATTCTGAGAAATGCTTTTTTTTAGGTGATTTTGTCATTGCGTGAACATCATAGCATGTATATGTGCTGCATCATGTCCGTTTTGACATTATTATTATTATTATTATTATTATTATAATATATGGTATAGCCTATTGCTCTTAGGCTACAAACCTGTACAGTAGATGCAGTAAACACAAGATGTATGGGGCTGCTGCTGGCGTAACACAGCATACTGTTTCACAGTAAACTTTTTTTATAAGTAGAAACAAGTACATTCTAAAATAACGATTAAAAAGTATAGTAAATAGATAAACCAGTAACATAGTTGTTTGTTGTTGTTGTTAATAATAATAATAATAATAATAATAATAATAATAATAATCTTCGCCATTTTTGTCTAGGTGGGAAGTTTACTTACTGTGGTGCTGTCTGTTGCGCTGAGTGGCCACTTGCACTGCTCCTGGTGTTCCTCAAACTCAGACTTGAGGTGCTCAATGTGGACTAAGTAAGCCTGTTCCTGGGCCTCTTGTGTGCTCAGCTTCAGTTCCAGGGCTTTTTTTTCCTTTTCCAGAAGGTATAGCTGAGACTTTAGCTCTGCCATCTCCTCCTGGCAACCAGAGCAGCTACAGTTATTTGATTAATCATTTTCAAATTTAAACTTGCATACCCAAATGATTAGTTTGTCAGTAACATCATAAACAGTATTTTTTTTTAATTAAAATTATTAAAGGGTAATAATACCTCACTATTGTTGAAGTACACTAAAGAACGTTGTTCTTTCATTTATTATACATTATGCAAACTACCGAAAAAAAAAAAAAATGTTTTCATTCTGCAGATGACTGCGCTTTTACCCCTTTCCTTGGGGTTCTGTACAAGGAAAAAACATTACAGTGACTTGTGAAAATAGACTCTTTTCATACAACAGACTTACGAACACAGCATTTGTGGACGGTAACAGTAATTTTCCTTCAAAAAAGGTATTTATTCACCACCTACCTTGTTTCACTCAGCAAAGGACATTTGCACTATGCATGTTTTATAACAAATCTAACCATTTATTTACTTTTGTATAATAAATAATGTTAACTGAACACCCATGCATCGCGACTGACTAACGGGGTGTTTTTATGTAAGGAATTAAGTGTGTGTATTTCTATATACCTTATTATTATATGAACAATATGTCACTTTCAGCAGCAGCAGGTCACTTTGAAACACCTTAGCACAGCAATAATATATATGTAGATTATTTTTTAATGCCTAAAATACAATTTTGCTTTTTCCACTTTTTGTTAATGGTAGGCCCAGGTGGCAATTTTAGAGGAACCACCATGAGACACAGCATATCAGGCCTTCAGAAAGAGTCCAGAGATTTCTTGGAGTTGCACTTAAATATATCTAAAGTTTGTAGTCTTTCCTACTACAGACTTTTACAATGTACAGAAAATTCCTCCTGGATTAGGAAATGGGCAGAGAAAATCTTGACAGACCCTTCTCACCCAGGCCACAGCTTTTTTGAACTTCTACCATCTGGCAGGCACTACAGATCACAGTACACCAAAACAAGCAGATGCAGAAATAATGTGTTACCCCACGCTGTTACATTCATGAACAGCTGATTTGTTTGTTAGTCTGTGCAATGTTCCCTTTACAATATTTATTCCTCCTTAAAATATTTATTACTCCCTGATAATATTTATTCTAATTTTCCTGCACTGTCATGCATCTTTTGCACATGTGTGTATGAATGTGTGTATTCAGGGCTGTCTTATGTACACTGAGAGCCATTGGGAACTGAAGCCAAATTCCTTGTGTGTGCGAACATACTTGGCCAATACATCTGTTTGATTTTGAAAAATTACAGTAATAATATAAAACCCCATCATTTTCCAATTTCATTTAAATCTATCTTTGTCGATTTGTATTTTATGTTAGTAGTGAATGCATATATTTTGTTCTTTTAAATTAGGTATTCAGTATTTAGGTATTTAAAAATTTTTAAAAAATCAATAATGTACCACATCTGGCACTGCACAGAAGATATCTGAAGTCTGACCTTCATGGCCATAAGCTCTTGCATCAGCACAGCATTTTCCAGGTCCAGCCGCTGGCAGTCACCACGTGCCTTCACATCATAGCTGATGGGGTCAATGTAGATGCTCTCGAGCTCAAGCATCGTGAGCTTGACTGCTGCACGATCATTCTTTAGCTGCTGGATGTAGTCCTTCAGACGCTGTTCATCCTCCTTTGTAAAGTCAGTGTCACAGCTGCTGGTGGTTGAACTTGTGGTGCTGGACATATAAACACATTTTGGTCAAACTTCAACGTAGCATCTTTTTCCATATTGTTGCCAAATACTTTGCATAAGACTGTATGAGGGGTGGCACAGTGCTGCTGCCTCACAGCACCTAGGCTGTGTAGCTGCTTGTTTTCTCCTGGTCTGCATCAGTTTTCTCCAGGTGTCTCTAGTTTTCTCAAGCAGTTAAAAAAACAAAAGCATTTCAGGTTAATTGGTCACCCAAAACTGAGAGAGAGAGAGAGAGAGAGAGAGAGAGAAATGAATATGTGGCCACCCCACATCAGACTGGTACACAATCCAGGTGTAGTTTCCTAGCCTCGTGCCCAATGATCCCAGTATAGCCGCCAGACCACTGCAACCCGGATCAGGATGAAGCAGTTACTAAAAATGGATGGAAGCAATAACACTATTTCGCTTAGTATCAATGTATGTGATGAACAACTCCTGCTGATGTTCCACATTATATTTAAGAACTGTGGAAGGAGTTTTACTAAAAGACAAATATATCTTATAATCTTCTTAGGAGGATCTTGGAATGAGCCACGTTTCTCTGCTGAGCTATGAGGAGAGTCAAGGACTAAAACGCTACTGGTAACTGCACTTGTCCACTAACTGTGCATATATACACCCTTCTATGAAGTCTTATAACAGCTAAGGTTGCTCAGCAACTTTAGCAGCTTACTGCTGGCAGCACATTATCCCTACTGTAACTCTGCATTCAAAACTACTGGTATAGGCAACATGTTATGGAATACATTAGATTACATGCAGATTTATTTTTTATATATATACACATGTTGCACCACAGTATAAGTCACATCAGGCTGCAAGTTGAATTCACAACAAATTCACAAAACTCTAATGGGCGTATCCTGGTGGATGACTATAGCTTAGCAGAAACAATATACAGTACGTGAATGATACAGGTGGACTTTATCAACCATTTATGTTTTCTTCATTAATGATCTACTGTACAGATACAAAACTTCTTGTGGACTACACATATGGGTTCTATGATTTGATATTTTTCTTTAAATACTACCATTCGTTACCTGAAAATTATTCTTGACTCTTGCCCTGACTGAGCAACGATATCTCTCCAGAAAACTGTAGTGTTGTGGTGCAACAATGATCGGCAACTTGGAGTATCGCAGCGGTATTGCTTTAGTCATCCCTCACAACAACAAAATTATGAACATGGTCACAGCACAAAATCTAAACCATAACATTTACTTATAATAAAAAAGACTGGAATAAAAATACTTGAAAATACTCAGGATGCCATTATTTTAGTAAAAAAAAAAAAACTCAACTAGTGACCCTGATTGGTAAAATGATTCTAGAAGAATACAGATCAGTTCTGTTTGCAGTTTTATTTTCTTTCCTTGGATCAATACTATGGACTGTCAAAACCACAAAGTAAGCAAACAAACCTGGTGTGGCTGTTAGAGGACAGACTCTCCCAAGGCTGAACACTGCAGCCCGACATGGCAAATGTTCCGCCGCAGCTTCCATCCAGTCTTGACAGCAAGTCTTTGGCTGCGTTCTCTGCCATTTTACGGCAAGCATGGGCCTGTTTTAGGATCTGAGGGACACAATTTTCATTTGAGTGCTCTCCTATGATGCGTAAAAAGAGAAAAGATAGCAAAGACGACTGTAAACACAAAGAAATGCCTGATGTCACAGGTGAACTCAATGAGGGTTAGAATGTTTTCTGGTGAACCAGGACCACAAAGGTCACTGAGCAGATGGGCAGGTTGGTGGATTTATAACAAACTGAATGAATGCTAGTATTTATGTTTTTGCAGGTAGTGATGCTGAAATTTCAGCTGAAAGAAAAAAAAAAAAAAACTCATGCAATGACATGGCACAGACATGAAGCTCTGTCTTCATTCAGTGCATCAGCCAGCACCTTATAAATAAATAAATAGTGTTCCAAAAACCCAACTGTCTTACTAAAACTATGAGTGGGGTATTTTCTGAAATTTTATCCATTTTGACAATTTTTGTAGCTCAATGGCTTTTACTCAACACTTCCAAACAATTCATGGCTGTAAACAGTTTTCATAAGTGGTTATAAAAACTAACCATAACTAAAATGAGATGAAGATCCTTTTACATATATAAAGTGTTGAAAAAATGTAATTTATAAATAAAAAATATTAAAATAATAAACTGAGAATAACAATTGCAATGTATGATTAATAGCCCAATTATACCTTAAATACCTGAAACTTAAATCCATGACTTTTTAAAGCAATTCACAATGATACATTTATTTAAGATAGAAATGCAGAAATGCATGAATAAATAAGAAAACAATTTTTAAATTTGCAACAATTGAAACTGATTAATGGACCTGAAAATCATTTATTGTGCATTCACGATGCAGTAGGTCAGATCAGAAAGATGGTATAAATAGTTTGCAGCTATAGCAAAAGAACAACTTGGATAAAACATGACTGGAGATTCGCTCCCATCCTACTACTCACTTTCCAGTCACCAACATCTTCTGGCATCGATGAATGTACAGGATTTACTGAAGATGACATACAATTGGGTAGAGGTTTCTATTAGTGTTACTAGCACTGTAGCAGCAGCAGCAGTGAAAAATCATGGTGCTGCTGATGTTTGTAAATAGTTGTGTCTAACCGTTGTGGTGAGTTATAAGGGAGTCGCTGACCCTCTGCATTCCATGTGTTTGACAGCTTTGCCACAGGCATGTTGTTGTATTCTATGATTACCTATGTTTAAATATTCTGCAGACAAAACTCGTGTTCCCACAATCCAGTCTCCTGAGCCCCATTTTCATAACTTAGTACATATTGTATTTATCATGTGCACATTTTGTTTGCAATAATCTGTTTCTTACGCATCTAATAAATGAAAACAAGCTACAACGCTTCTTTTTTCCACAGAGTAACCCAAAAAGACAGATCAACTAACTTCAGGTTAACAGATTAACTCTGCAGTATGGCGACCCTACATTTTATGGCACTGAATTTGGACCCCTGTATCACTTTTAATGCAAGCTTTTACTGTATTAGTAAAATGCAACACAAAGAAAAAAAACTTATTTTTTTCTACATTTTGTCAGGGTAGTATATCGGTAAATCACTTAATATTCTGCTGCAGATATGAGATGCCAACCCTGTTATATGTCCAGTAAATATACTTAAATGTGATTGTTGTAATAAAAAGAGTCAGCCCAGGTAAAAAATAACAGTGATACCGTTGACAGCAGATCGTGCTGAAACTCACCCGCAGTCCCTATATCTGCTGCCTGGAACTGCCCAAAAACAAGGCTCTGTTCACTCTCTGCCAGGGTGAGCAACAACTCATAGGCCTCAAGGCACTGTTCACTATAAGGAAAACATAATCCCATTCACACTGTGAACCCAGACATGCACAAAGACAAGAAACAGCAATAACAGCATGCCTCTCTGGAACGGTCATATAGTCTGATATCCATTCCCAATTATGTTTTTAGTCTCCATGAAGAATTAAATGTTTTACTAGATGTCAGTGCTGCTTGATCAGCAGTGTGAAATACTGCAACCAATTGTCTTTGTATCACATTATGGATGTGTATGCATTTACAGTCTCTTGGTATATCGTTCCTGTCTCTACATTGCTGTGACCCAGCTGTGATTTGTTCTGTTATTAATCAATTAATAAACAAGTGAATGAATGAATGTGGTTCTATGGTCAGGGCTCGTATTTCCTGCCTGGATCCCCCAAATTCTCAACAACACCATGTGCTGCACAACAGCACGAAACCTTCATGAGAAAATGAAGAGGCCAATGATAAGTCCAGTTACATCCACTGGTTTGGAGTGGGATGGTACTCACCTGTACACAGTACCTGCACTTCTAGGTTTTGCTCACTTACGTACAGTGATCTGTTATTGTATACAAGTACATTTCATAAACTATAAGTATTGTTTCTGGCCCCACCCAAGCAGATTCTCTGGCTACGCCACTCGGCTAGCAAAAGACTTGCTACATCTCATTACCAACAATGCAGTTAGCTGTGAGCAAGACCCTGTGAGACTTTCCTTATGTCCATTTGAAACAAGTCTCCTTCATTAAAAAACATAAACTATTAACATCAGCAGTTTCTTCTAGTACAGCATCTTTTATACACTGTAGAAATTCAAATGCACAACTACAACTGCA
This sequence comes from Heterotis niloticus, assembly GCA_018136845.1. NCBI lineage: Eukaryota > Metazoa > Chordata > Actinopteri > Osteoglossiformes > Osteoglossidae > Heterotis > Heterotis niloticus. The sequence continues at coordinate 23,655,447 of CM030896.1, forward strand.
GCCAACTGTATAAACAAACTTTATTAAAACATTATTTGCTGGTGCTTTCTGAGTTGCCCTCAAATTTCAATTTGTAGCGAACTAAAAGCCTGATGTGGTATTCTTTCGAGATCAATGGCAGTTTGGTAGACATGGAATACTAACCTGTACTGCAGGGCAAGACGCAAAGCTGTTGCATTGGACTCATACTTTCCCACCAACATACTCATCCTCTCTGCATTGCTTTTGCATTCTTCCAATGTAATGGCCAGCAAGTCATTCTGAGACTTCAAATGATCAATTCGACTAGAAAGGACAAAAAAAAGTTTATTAAAAGAAAATAAAACCTGAAAGTATCACTGATGCGTATTTTCTTGCATATACCATTAAAAACACTACATCCATACTTATTTTACCAATAAATTTTAATAAATATTGTAGCAAATTTGTCAAGGAGGCACACTTTTCTCCAAATTGACTTCTGATGTTAATGATAGGTACCCACAATATATCAATAGATATAGCTTGGTAATATTTACTGGAACAATTCAAGGTGAATTATCAATCTCAAGGATACTGAAACAGGAGGACAGATTCAATCCTGGGTCCTACAAGGGCATCCTTTCACTGTAATTTGACCCCCCAAAAAAATCCCAACTCTTATGCTAACATGATTAATGTTTTCTGATGATCCTTGGATGTTCACATCTCCTCTTCTTCTGTGTCTCCACTGACTTCCTGTAGCTGCCTGTGTAAGGTTCAAGACTGGTTACAGCTTATAAGATGGTAACAGGACAGCCAATACATAAAGGGCCTGGTCACTCCCTGTACCATAGCAAGATTGCTATGCACCTTCATGTGGCTCTGGCCACCATCAAAATTGAGAGAACTGGAGCATTTTGCTCAAAACAAGGGGCAAACTACCAGCGTAGATGTGGAGGAATCTCATTCAGAGCTATAGAAGGCGCTTCACTGCAGTTATTGTCTCCAAAGGCTGTGCTAGATTAAGGGTCCCAATGTTTTTGTCCTTGCTCTTTTCATAATTTTATATAATATTTTAAGTCGTAAATCAAAAGCAAGGCTCTGCTCTATTAAATGTCAAATAAAGAATGGTGGATACCAAATACTTTTGGAAGGGTACCAATACTTTTGCCCACATTTGTATAATCCTCACCTGTTTAGCCGTTCAGTCTCCACCTCAAACTCCCTGATCTTGTTCTCAGTAAAAGCAGATCCGTGAGAATAATGTGAGTGGAAGATTTCCTGTATGTTTGAACAGTCTTGCAATGAATGGGCTAGGTGTTCGGCAATATTACTGGACACCTGTTAAAAAAATGACAGAAGTTAGTACACTACAAACTGTAAGCAAATCACACTGTGGCTTCTACTCACCTTATAACACAAAAAGTTACTCATTTAAAACGTCCAAATAAGACACTGTGACATTTACTCAAGTGAAAGACAGTGGTCTGGTAGACTGAATACAGCCGGACCCCAATCTAAGTTGTCAATATAAATGTGCAGTTTATATAAAAATGGTACAGAACTGGTCTATTTTCCCATAAGAAATATCTGAAAGCACTGATGTAGACTAAGTCCTGTATGGCAATAAATCTCACCATCAATCGCTACGAAAAATAGTTGCTGCTGAAAGGTCTTTGAGTTATTCAACCTGGGGATTGTAAAGTGCTATATTGTTTAGAGACACGAGTGTCCTATTTGTGCAGCATCTTACATTGGGGACACCAATTACAAATTTTTACATAAATTCATGGTTACTGTATTGTTTTTCCCCTTGATGTGTACAAAAATGCACACCAAATCATTTACATTATTTCCACCTTTACAAACCAAGTGTTTTAGATTAAGAAATGTGCAGGATGACTGATTTTGAATAACTGATTTCCAGCATTTTCCTTGGCAAGGCTGTGGTTCATATAATGGCTCAACCCACATATTTTCCCCATTTGACCAAGCTAAATACAGTATATTAACAGATTGTATTTTAGTTAAAGCACAAAAAAAATTGTAATAGCTGTAACAAAGGGGAAGAATGTGCTTCCAAAATTTGTGTGCAACTCTGAGCAGCACCATTTTTTGATGCCCCAATACGACATATCTAATGGGTAATGAAACACTATATACCGGCCGGTATCTGAAAAACCCCATTTGCTGAGTAGATGCTTGTGTATAAGACACATCTTTCTTGCAACCTCCAAGCAAAAGAATGCTGCATCAATGCCCTCTGGCACCACATGAACAGCTAGGGCCCCACATTTCTTGGACTATGCAGATGTGAGTTTTAATTCTAAGAGGAATCTGCATCGTTTCATGTTTGTGTGCACTTCCTCTGGGTGCTCTGATTCTCTCCCACAATCCGTGTTTCAGATGAATCATGAAAACCGGATACCCTTTAGCGTGTGAGGGAACAACTATGTTACATTGCTCTGCTCTGTAAAAAGGTGAAAGATTTTGGGGAGTTTAGCACAGACTGTACACCATTATAAGTTGCCTTAAAAAAAGCCATCAGCTAAATACTAGTTATGAATTGTAAGTTGCTTTGGAGTACAGTGAAGGGAAAACTAGTACATAAACAAACAAAAATTCATTGTTGTTCCTTACCCCAATGCTGCTAATTGCTGAGCCCAGAACTGTTCTCTCAGTCGATAACTCGGACCGGGTTTTGGAAATTTTTACACGTTCTGCTACCTAAAAAAAAAAAAGTGGAAAAACATAACATACAGAGCTCTGCCTCACAGTTATATCTTTTAAAAAAATAATATACTGTATCTATGACAAACTTAAAAATCAATTGACTGCAGAAAAAAATAAGTTTGTGTCTCATTCAAGCTCCTGTTTCCCCGTGTAGCCCTCACCTTGGCAATCGGAACATCATTGCTGCTGCTGGTGGTGCTGAGCTCACCGGTGCTAGGGTTGATGGCATGGCTGGCTGGGGTTGGCCGACTGGGACTACACAGACCTTCCACCTGGAGACTCTGGAAGCGTGTCTGCAGTTCTCGAACCTACCAAGACACACAGAACCCAGGACCACACTGAATTCTCCTCCCAATCCAACTCTTCACACTGTTTGTAAGTCATGTTCAGTTACACCAACAATAAAAATTCTATTCAGAACAAAGTATTAATAAGTGTTCTGTCCCCATAAAATGACATTTGGGACCCACTAGGAGATGATATCTTTCAAATGCAGTTCTGATGACAGTTGTGATAAGGGTGCTCTTAACCCTTTGACAGGAGCCAATTTGTATGCATTCACTTGTTGAATAGCCACAGAGGAGCTCCTGTTTCCACAGAAGCACATTTTACCCCATTTTCATGATGAACCCCTCAACAAAGCATTGCCTACAAGTGCTTTGTTTAATAAACCTACTTCATCATTAAAATTAATACATACAAAAAAGAGATATCATTTAAGTATGATATTTTAGCTGGGTTATTCAACTGCAACTTGCTGTTTAATTGGGGACTATCTTTTATATTTAATTACAAAGGCACTAAATGCTAAATATATGCACATGTATAAGTTTATTCTCTTACATTATGGAAACTTGTAAAGCTGACCCTTGAACAACGTGGGGGTTAGGGGCGCAGACCCCTTGCGTAGTCGAAAATCCGCATCTAACTTTTGATCCTGTTTACTTGGGTTCCATGGTGTTCTTTAGGATTTACGGTATTGCACTAAACATGATAAAAAATACTCAATAACTGCGAGAGATCACTTTTTACTGCAATACCAGAGAGACACACTGCTCATGTGGAGATGATTAGCATCGTCCTACAAACCATGCGGAACCACAGTTCTTTTGTGGATTAACTCAATACATATTTTATGCATTTACGATATACTGTACACTGTACAAGACATTTTTCCTTTGGACTCACAGCCTTCTGTGCATCCTCTGCATTTTATGTATATGTAAGTTTTATAAAATCTTTACTTTTTATTTTTTCTTACAAAATGTGTGTACACTGTACAGTTGTCATTTATGGTAGAAAATGACAAAACAGGCATTACAGCAGTACAGTATGTACTGCAGTACAGTTAATTTTATGCATTTATGATTTACTGTAATAGCATCTTTATATTTGTTTACATTTTTCTTGAATGGCAATGGCACCATGTATGGCCTGTAAGTATTTGTGTAAGTTTTGATAAATTTAAACTTTTTATAATACATTTCTATATACAGTACAGTATCTACATATAGTTTATGCATTCATAATATGTCTAACTTCTTCTTAGTTTTTCAATACCAAATTTTCACAAATCTCCAAAAAAATTTTCATATATATTTAAAAAAAAAAAAAAAAATCCATGTAAAAGTGGACCCATGCTGTCCAAACCTGTGTTGTTCAAAGCTTAACTGTATATACATTGTTGTTTTCTTTATAATTGTTTCAGTTTTACTTGGTCCAAATTGCATTGCATGCTGGATCCTTGGTGCTCAATAAACTCACCATTCAACAACTACAAAGTCTGGAAGAGTGAATTATCTGTCTAACTGAAGAAAAACTGGAACTTTGTAGCGAGAACAGAAAAGTGAATGTGTGGAAAACTCATATGTATATGAAATAAAAATGGAATGAATACAGTACAATTGGACAAAATCACAAATCTATCCAGTCAAATGTCTAGTGTACATTAAAATCTTTGCTCGTACACTTAATGTCCCTGTAACATCCAAAAAGCCCTTGTTAATAGGATTGGTTTAAGAGAGTTAACAATAAAAACTTTTTAAAGTTGCAACAAAAGCAACAAAAAAATAACAGTGACATTGAGTATAATACATACGTGAACAAGTACCGCTGTCCTAAAAAAGTGTGCATAGTTCATATGAGTTCATTTTTTTGGTCATTCATACAGACAGGATGATTAGGGTATAAATCACCGCAGTAAAATACTTTTATGCTATTAAAAGTTAGTACTAACAGATCCTTGTAAAATTTCAATACAATATTAGAAAGGCATCTTTGGTTTCCCTTCAATGTAGTGTTTAAACAAATTTAAGTCCTTCTATCTATAATAATAGTGACATCACAATTGATAAATTTATAACTGGAATCTCAGTTTTTCTGTAAAACAATATCTCCAGTCATACAGTCCGTTTTACTTTTGGAAACAACATGGACAACTTGAACAGAAACAGTGACCTAGTGCGACAGAAAACAGGAAAAAAAAAGAGAGAAAAAAATGAGAAGTGATATATCAGAACCAAAAGAGCAAAGCCAGAATGTAAAAAAGACCTCTAACAACACCCCCCTCCCTCAAAAACCAGGTAGGCTGGTGAGGATGGGGGATGGAAGTCCTTCTCTTTTCAGTCTACTCAGAAATTGGAGATGCTGTTGTGCCTTCTTCACCAGATGGGTTGTATTAGGGTCTCAGGAGAGGTCCTTGGTGATGTGCACTTCCAGGAATTTAAAGTTTTGCCCCAGCTCCACTGCTGAACCACCAATACACAGAGGAGTGAAAATGGCTCAGAATCTTCTGAGAGACAGATGGTTGTTGTTGGACCAGAAAACAAGACACTCCATTTCCCGTCTGTAGGCCGACTCATTGTTGGTGGATGAGGTGTCATTAGCATGCTGTTGCTGTTGTATTTTGCAACATGGTCATGTGTTAGGGAGGTGTATAGCTGTGGGCTGAGGATACAGCCTTGTATTGCACCAATGATCAAAACGATGCTGTGGAAAGTGTTGCCATGGATTGTCATGGCCTGCTGGCCAGGAAGTCCAAAATCCAGTTGCACAGAGGAGTGTTCGCACATAATGAGGACATTTTATTGGCCAGTGGCTTTGGGATGGTGGTATTAAATGCTAAACTAAAGTCAGTGAATACCATTCTGACATAACAGTTTTTACCCTCTAGATGGGTTGGGGCCAGCTGTATTGTGGCAGCAATGGTGTCTTCAATGGATCTGTTGGGGTGGTAGGCATACTGGTGTGGGTCTTACATGGAGGGTGGGTTGGACGCTTTAATGTGGGACATGACTAATCTCTCAAAGCACTTTATAATAACCAATGTGAATGCAACTGGGTGGCAGTCATCGAAGCAGGACTCAGGCAAATTCTTGGGGATGGGGAAAATGATAAACTCGGAGACAACAGCCTAAACCAGGGAGCTGTTAAAGATGTAAGTAAAGACCTCCACCAGTTCATTGGCACACACTTTTAACACATAGCTGGGGATGTAGCTTTCTATATGCTGTCTCCTAGAAAAGTGCTGCTCATGTCAGCTAGGAACACAGACAGTACCTGATCATCTGAGGAAGGTGCTGCTTTCATGACCAGAGTGGTGCTGAGAACCTCAACCTAAGCGTCAAAGTTGTACCCATTCCCATCATCAATGCTTTGTTTTTACTCTTGTAGTCAGCGATAGTCTATGTGCCCTGTTATGTCCTCCTCAGCTCACTGTCCACAAAGTACTCCTGGATCCTCCGGCTGCCTTAGCTGAGGCTGCTGGTTCAATTGGCCATGGCAGCACACAAATGTCAGAATTAAGCCAAAGCCTCTAATTAGGTCAGATGGTGACAGACTTGGTGGTCAATACATCATCCATACATTTGCTGATGTAAACTGTGAGACATGATGTATATTCCTCTAAATCCAAACAATCTCCGTGTGTAGCAGCAGTTTTGAACATTTTCCAGTCTATGTGTTCAAAAAAGCCCTGTAGGATCAGAATGGGGGGGGCAGGAAGATCCTTTTCCAGGATGGAAACACATGACTATGACTATTAAAAGGAACAAGATGATTTAAAAAAATGGAAGATGGAAGTAATAAGCTTGGAGATGAGTCGAACATTTAGAAATGAGCAAGGAATGCAGTGAAGCACTATGGGAATAGCATGTTTAAGAAGGTTCAGTTCCCAGTTTTGGAGGAAGAAGAGAGCAATTTGTCATCATGTACTTGAAAAGAGGGTGTGCCAAGAGAAGGCAGATAGCTGGTGAGATAGTGAAGGTCATGCCAGGGACAGCAGAGAGAAGTCAGATGTAAGAATTGGTAAGGAGCCAAGTCTTCATGAACAGCAGGTTTTTGTACGAGCTGGAGTGTGCAGATGAAAAACACCCAAAGACCTGTCAAATGGAACTGCAGCAATGAACCCTGGAGACAATAAAGGCCTAGAAAAGAAGCCATGTAGCACAGTTGTCGAGAAAAGTGTAGATTACAGATGTCAACATGCCTGGCAAAGTTGTCCACAAGATGCTGAAAAAGTTATGTTGTCCAAGAAACCTCAATTATCACCAGTACCTTCGGCATGTCTAGAAGAATCTCATTCACTCCTCCAGGTCTAACCCTGTGGAGTTGCCTTATGAACAGCATCTAAGACTCCATGTCAGTTAATCAAATCCAGCCCAGAAAACCAGACTGTTGTGAACTTCCTATCTTGTCTATTGCTGGACTGGGCTAGAATTCTGTCCCAGTTGTAGGCACATGGACATAAGACATGAGAGGATGCTAAGAGGAAAATCTGAGGAAACGAGAGGAAAGAAGCATGCAGACTTTTGACCAGGGCAGACAAAACAAAAGCAACGGAAAGATCAACCAATCACAACCACCTACCTGTCAGGGCCACCTGATATGATATATAAAACACACACTGTTTACACCACTTCCCCTTTCACTATCTTTGCATTGATGATGCCATCTGGATTAATGTTGAAATGACTCAGCTCTGCTTATACCTAAGAATAAAATTTTGTGGGGCTACCAGTCTGAGGCTCTTCTAACTTTAGGCTCGTATATCTAAAGAAGAACAATCATTGAGAAGAATTTGATGCATTCAATTTTATGGCATAGTCCTGGTTTAAAAAAAAAAAAAAAAAGTTCATTTTGATCTAGGTCTGCCACTATTTTCATCAGCACCTTTTGTTGGTTATCTTGTTCTTTTCCTTCTCAGCAGCAACCAAAGGAAAAAAGAAAAAGTACTGGACTGTTATCCTGCTTTGCGTCTGACTCACCCGTCGCCTCAGGTGATCACGTTCTTCACGGATGGCATGCATGGTCACTTTGATGTTTTTAACTTCCTCCTCCTTGCTAAACAACATAGCAGTCAAGCTTTCATTCTCTTCCCGTAGTCCCGAGAGCTCATTCTCCCAGCGAAGGTGCTCCTCTGAAAGGCTTGGGTAGAAGTCCTGGCCCAGCGCACCCTCAATTTCCTCAACAGTCTGTAAGAAAGTTATAATTCAAACAAAAATGTAAATTCAATGCACACAATATTAATTTGTTTGTTATTCAAACAATAGAAATAACCAGATCACAAGAAAACAGCAACAGAAAATGAGGAGAGATAAAAGTATTTCATATAACACAAGGGTCAACAGAACAATAATGAACCTTTATTAAAAGCATTTGATAAAAGTGAATTCAAAAGTGTGTTACAGTATTTATGTTTTCTCCACTTTGAGTTTGAAGGACTAGTGACAGTAAGATGATGATCCAGGTAATCTTCAGACCACTGTGACCCTGCTCAGGATTTAGCAGTTAGTAACAGCTATCATAATTAATAATAACTATAAATAATGATAGATGGATGGTGGAGGATAATACTGTTAGGTGTTTTTACTTTAATGATTTTATCAAGTATTTATTAGCATTATTACCTTTATGGCCAGGTCACAGTGCTCAGTGGCAGTGGTTAGCTGCTCAATATGACGGTCCACCTCAGCAACAGAAAGGCTACAGGCCCTTTCCTTACGGCCACACAATACATTTTCCAGGCCTGAAAGAACCCGCTGCAGTTCAGAGTTCAGGTCACTGCAGTTGTCTGTGAACAGAAGCACATGAGTATTAAGGGATTATTTTCTGTGCGTATAAAAACAACTTTTGTACTGCTTTAATACATTTAAATGAGGCTACAAGTTAAATATTTTCAGATATCAACAATGCAAAACGGTACAAAACAGTACCTATCCATTGATATTATTGATGAAAGGCACATAAATGGCCAATGTTTTCATTGGCAGGACTGAATCTTAATGTAATGTCTGTCTTGTAAGTTCCATCTACTGTACGGACAAAGTTAGTCTTAAGGATTCCAACGCTTATGAATAAAAGGAGTAGAATTTGAAAGACATTTTACCCATCTCTGCAGAAACCCTACAGGATTGGCTTTCATGCAAGAAAAGTGAATTCTGGTCGTGGTCTATGCTGAGTCCATCCTCACTGACCTCCTGCTGGCTGCGGCTGAGGTCAGAGCGAAGCTCAGATAATTCATCTTCCTCCCTTGCAAATAGAAAACAAGGTCAAAAGATCATACCTGTCAAGAAAGACCTCCTGTGGCAAAATTCTACCAAGGTATATATAAAAGGAGTCTTGGGCCTTTCTCAAAGTATCTTTACGGTCCATCAAAGAAAGCTACAATAATCACATGAATTCATTTCAGACATCTGTGCCAGATGTGTGCAACCACATGTTTATAAATGTAATACTCCATTTATTTAGACAAAACATGTATTTGTATTTCACCTGATACAGGAATGAATCAAATAGATTTCTGAAAACATAACCAATAACCTGACCAAGATGTTTACATTTTCAGCATCAATAACTGTTTAATTTTTTCCACACAGCTTTCTTTTACTTTAAGACTTCTTATTTAGTTATTTTTGGTAGCAGATACAAATCTTTTACAACTCATATTCCAATTTTTCAATACTCCTTCACTTTATTAACAGTTGCTTAAAGGCTCAATCCTGCCCATGTAGCAACAGTTGAAATAGCAAAACTTCAGCCATCATATATTTTTTTTGTAACTATTTTTCACATATAGGTGGTAAACTTTCCAAGAGGTATGAGAATGAGCTAACAAAGTGCACATTTAGGGTTCTCGGACTGACCTGATGCTGGTGCCCTGCAGTAAGTCTATCTTCTTGTTGAGCTCAGCAATAATACTGTGCAGTTCCGTGATCCTCTCCTCATAGCGTATCGCTGTTTGTTCCTGCACCTCCTTATGTGCATGCATTAGGTGAGATTGTTCACACTGAAATGATGGAACAAGCACATATCAGGTGGGCACGATCATACAAAAACATGCTATGCAGTCACAGCATTTGGGACTGCTTCTGCTAAAATTAACAAACAGATGCAACAGGCGGGACTGCTTAAACCAAAATCGTGCGGCATGCATAAATCTAGTTGGACAGATCAATACTTATGCAACTGCATGTTTCAGTTTTTCATTTTCCTTAAAATACGCGTAAACAAATTATTTTGGCTTTAACAGTTTAGTGTTACAGAAAAATACTTATTGGAAAAAATATTTAAGTATAATTTGTAATCCAGGCAATGCTGGAAACCTTCATGGTTTGAATAATTTTGCAAGGTGCTACTAAGCATGTTTTACAGCTTTTACCTGCAACTTGGACAGGTTCTTTTCAAGCAGGACTCTCTCCTTCTCGCTGTGCAAAAGACGTTTGTTCAAGTCCACAACATCCCCCTTCAGTACCGCCAGGGCTGCCAGGTGTACCTAGAAGGACAAGGTACCAGATTCAATTTACCAGGATAAGTCAGATGACCACTTCATTTTATAACTTGACCTTCCATGCTCAGGCCAAGAAAAACTCCCCTTGACCATTCTGGTGTCCAGACAAAGCCAGATGAACCACAATGTTTTCAGTAACCAAATTTTGACTGAGGGCACTGTTAAAATCTCGGGAACACTTTTATTGCTCGGTACAAACATTTTTATTAATTTTAAAGATGTGCTAAGACAAAAATAAATACAAGTAGTAGAAACCAAACAATGTGAAACTACAAACCCTGCAATTCAATATATTCAGAACTCAAAATTAGTACTTTGCTGAGCACATTTGGAAAAAAGTCACACTGTGTTCCACATTGGCACATTGGTAACTTTCACAGACAATTCTGTGTACATTGAGGTTTCTGGCACACCAGCATGTCGAACATAAACACTGTTGTCTACTCAGACTGTTCAGATTATGACCCAAAAAAGGCTCCTCTCAGCCATCTCCAGAACCCGTATGAGAAAGACAAGCAAGTCAATGTCTCTGAATAAAATCATAAAAAATATAAACCTACAGTGCCTACATGCAAACAAGAAAAAATATGAACTCAAAACAAAATATTAGCAACACAATTTATGAGATGCTGAACACTTTATTAAATGTGATAAAAGCTATAAACTGACACTTGCAAGAGCATGTGGGAACAGAATAAGATATGAATTTATTATGAACACCATATATCACAAATGAAAAGCTAAGAAGTGCAATTTTTGAGGAAAAAAATATTACATTTGTAGGTTTCCAAACAAAAGAAAATATTATCAGCACTTATCAAATTTATGAGATAAATGTTATAAACTGAAGCACAAGAGAACATGTGCGGTTTGTTTGCATGGTGGAATGAAAAATTAATGTAATAAAGCCTTATGAACAGCATATATCATATATAAAATCTTCTGAGGTAAACTTTCCGACTAAAAAAAAAATTACAGGTATGGAGTTTTGTCTTTGCTTTTGGTGCGATCACATACTAATACACAGTCTGTGCACTGTCGTGCCAAGTAAACAACATGAACATAAACATTCTTCAGCTAGTAAACTTAATTTGAATATGCACTCCATTTTTCACACATTTTGCACTGAAAGTTATCAGATACTGACATATTTATGTGAGGAATTGCTCCCATCCTCTTCACCACCAGTCAATGCCTCTTTCCTCTCTTTTGCTGCCCTGACCTCACCATCTTCCATTAGAAATTCTGCTGATCTTTTGCTGCATCTCCATCCTTTTCATAGATTAGAGACCCTATATACTGCTGCGTACAGATCTTGGAAAAGTCCGAAGGACTTCACTTATAAGGAATTCCTTCCTTCTTTCCCCTTGCCACAACTGAAAGAAAAAAAAGTTTTTACTATTTTGTAAATTTACATTTTATATCCTTTTACTTTATTAAACTTTTAATTCTAAAACTAACCCATCTATCTTCTAAACAGCACAGTCATCCTCCATCCTTTTCTGCCTTAATAGTTTACATCAGGTTTCCTGCATTCCTTGGACAGAACAATCTCTGGTCTCAAGATTAGTCACTCCTTAGAGACCAACCTCCTTCCAGTTTCAAAAACTCTCTAGTCTCTTTTTAGCTGCCTCTCTCCCTTTGATTTTTATTCCTCTCTGCTAGATTTTAGACAACCAAAAGCAAGTTGGTCAAAGTGGTTATTTGTCAATGAAATCCCAGAGTGCTACTAGAAGTGTGGATGGGACTGTTACACTTACAATAACGGAGAGAGGACAAGAAGGTTGGTTATTTTTGAACAAGACCACGAGTTATGTCCCAGAGAGGCAAGAGACAGATTACATTCATGAGACATAAAATCTGTAGCATAATCCATATGTGGACAGTGATACACTTTCTGTTCTTCTGGCTCCAGGCTTCAGCACAATGGGTTCAAAATGAAACTGTAAGGACTTTAAGATTTAATGTTAAAGTATTTTCTTCTATATCAGGTGAACAAGGTAGGGATTATACAGGCTTTTATACATAACACTCTGATTTTAGGGGACCAAATGGAAATGAACAATTGGGTGCTTGGTTATTTCTTGGCTCGTTGCATCATTGCATTGCCACTAACCAAAGGTCTATAGTATATTCTAGATGTGACATTTCTATTTAGAATTTATCGCTCCTGTTTCTCAACCAATGAAGATCAAACAAGTGTCAATGCCAGTAAACAGACCATTATCAGACTGAAAAAGGAGAAAAAGTCAGAGAAATAGCCAAAATTATGTGACTGGTACATAAAGAAATGAATGTGAGAATGCACTAGTGAACTTATCTTATGTACCTTACAATGTTATATCCCTAAAAATACCCTTTTCAATGACCGAACAAATCAAGAACACTCCCCATACTAGATGTGTTAAAAACTGCCATAAAGAAGAATACACCAGCATAACCTCAAAGGGTTCACCACAGGATGCCAACCATCGGGAAGTCTCCAGAACAGGAATCCCACAGTGGTACAGCAAAGGCCACTTTCCATAATCTTCTCTGGTATAACAACTGCAATTTCTACCCGGTTTAAACCCATGTGAGCATTTCAAACCATTGTTTGAACTTGAGAGAAATAAACTATGTTTACACATTGACAACGGATTAGGGGTATTACCACTGGCTGATAAGGCTGTGATTTATAGTAAATATATATACATATTTTACTGCACACAGCTTATTATACATAACCAAATCAGTTAATGTATTAATTACAACCTACATCAATAACCAAATTATTGCCACTCAAAGAAAGAAACAAGAGAAACTAGTTATGTCCAGTTGTAAACATGCAGTATAAACACTGTATAAAGCATAAATGTAACAATTTAAGGCACTGAACAAGCAGAACACACCCTTTCGATTCAGCTCATTGTTATGAAGTACTGTCCACAATGCAGTACAACCATTATTCATAAAACAAAGACCACCATAAAGCATTAAGACATTTTTTCCTAGATCACACAGTAAATTAGTCTTATATTCACATACTTAACAGTAAAAATGTACAAGTTAAACCGTACCTTGACGTTCGCATGAAAACAGCCTGGCTACTTCTTATCTTGCTAGCTCCATAAGGCATTTCTGTCCGAAACAAACACATTGACTGCTGTCCTTACCAGATTTCCTGTAGGAAACCGTTCCCCACCCAATGTTTATAAAGCTGCGCTCCATTCAGATGTCTGGGCTAACAACTATAGAACCTGAAAAAAATTAAACTGATTAATCCAGTCTTAAAAGAAATAATACTTATATTTAACAACCTTTATTTCTATGCTCTTATTTCAACAGGGCAATACTCAAATGAACAGTTTACATAAACAGAAATAATTTAGATTAACTGTTAAAACTGCAGGCTACTTAGTCAACTACAGGCATGCAACGCATATACATTACATAATATTTAAGAAAGATAACAAACAACTATGTTACTGGTTTATGTATTTATTATACTGTACTTTTTAATCATTAGAGTGTAGTTTTTCTACTACAGTAAAAAGTTTACTATAAAACAGTATGCCGTGTTACACCGGGAATAACCTCATATATTTCATGTTTACTGCATCTGCTGTACTGGTTTGTAGCCTAGGAGCAATAGGTTATACCATACACAATAGTAATAAAATAATAATAATAATGTCAAAACCAACACGATGTGGCACATGTACATGCTATGATGTTCGTGCAAAGATGAAATCACCTAACAAAGCATTTTTCAGAATGTATCCCCATTGTTAAGTGGCTCATACCTGTATTTTGGTGTATTTAGTATTATGTACTGTATATAACCTTATGGGACCACCGTCGTATATGCGGTTCATCGTTGACTGGCACAATGTTATGGGGCTCATACCTGTACTCACATTTAACCATGAATAGGGTATGCAGCCCCATCAAGTGAAGGATGCACAGCTCTAAAAGTAATGTAATCTGTATCTTGAGTCAAAGCCCTTAGTGAATGTGTCCAGATAGCAAGTACTGTTTTGTTTTGACTCATGCTTCTTTTATATGGATGGAGACCTCTCACCCCTAACATAACACTGTACACTAGTGCTAGTCTTGAGCTTACCTTGCATGATTTTGTATTCATTGTTTTTGCACTGTGATGTCATTTCTGCACTTTATGTTGTCCTGTTTAACTGTCTGAAAGTCGCACCCTGGGCCCCAGAGAAATGCTATTTCAACCCTATTGTATACTTTTAAATGGTTGGGCTGGCGATAAAGATCTTGAGTCTAAAAGCACCCCAAGGATGAAAAAGGGGGGGGGGGGGAAATCACTCTAATGGCTTAATGAAATATGGACACATTTTTCCAAATAACAGGCCTATAGATTAAATACAATTGCATAAATGCTCATTTTACTTCCACAAAAGTGCTTCACGTGATTCTGACAACGATGCAGCATACAGTACAACTGCTCACTTGTGCGGTTCACCTCATACAGGTAATTCTCCCAACTCCCTGGTTACTGATTCAGAGCAGTCATTCAACGCAGTAGCAATAACGTAAAAATGTAATAAAACCTCATAAAACTTAAAAATTTTACAGAATAAGAATAAAGCTTAATGTTATTCAACTTTGGAGAACAACATCCTGTGGAACTGGATAAAACGTAGAACTTCTGGAATCATGCTTCATGCCATTGTGACTGCCTGCAACATTGCGTTTACCCTGTTTGTGAAGCTCTCTGTTCCTGCCTCAGTCCACTTCATAACTTCATTTTAACCTTTGTGAAGTATCATTTTATTTTGAAGAAAATTCCACTTTTTCCTATGTTCATGATATCAGGCAAGTAGATACAGAATATTTATCCCTTTATTGACTGTAAATCAGTTAAACTGATGCCACCACCAGTGTGTTTTGTCCCTTTTCAGTCAGCATAGCAGGCTGTCTGCTGCTGCACCATCCACAGAGAAGGAGACAGCCCATGTCAGTAGCTGCTGCCAGCAGAAGGCACTTCAAAAGACCACAGGCACTTTGCTGGCAGGCACATTTTATGGAGACAAGCAGCTGCACCTCCTTTGAACATTTATACAAACTTCAAAACAAGGCAATTGAACTTGGACGTACAATGTTACACAGCACTCTGTAATAAAATATTTTTTGAAGAAACTCTAAACACTTTTAAGGACTAGAACACATGTATAAATATTACGGCCCTGAACATAAATAATATCTTACATCCTCACCTGACTATGCATACGCATTGTTTTTTTGTTTTACCTGATAATTTCTAGCATGTAAAACACAACTACAGTTTAGTAAATACTCCTCATAACTAGATAGGTCTTGTCCCAAGGATGTCCACAAAAGAAAACTCAAATGTATATGACACTGTGTATGCTAGCAACTGATGTAAACATGTGGTAAAGATGATCTATGTAGAGCAGCAACAAAAAGACAGAGTAGAGATGGGCTACATCGAATCTATAAGAATGACAACTACACCTGGGAGCAAAAAAATTCAATAAATGTTCAGCCTAACAGCCTAAGGAGAGGAAATAGTGATATTTGTTTGCAGCCAACTGATATTTAAGGAAGACACTGATGTAGTTTTATTTGGTCAATTTAAGATAAACAATAAGATTTTATTGATCCAGAGGGAAATTCTGATGCCAACAACATGCTCAGTGTCACAGGGAAGGAGATAGTCAATACATAATTAATAAAATTAAATTATATTGAATTATATTATACAAATATATACAGGAAATGAATGATTGAATTAGGAACTGAATGATTTTGTTGAATTGGCTGCATTTTCACCATTTTGAAAGCTTGGTTAGCATTCTATATTTTTTGAGCATGGGGAACAAAAACCTCCATAAAAACAGCTGTAAATCCATCCCAAGAAGCTGTCACTTGGGAGAAAGATGGCAGTCTAGACTGCCATGCTGATAATTTTTCACTCACAGTCATTTACCTACAAAATAAATTGAACTTTCTGCTCATCTCCATTCATCTGTTACCATCTCTGCTAGTATAATAATGATGTTCAAACCGATTTCATGGTGATCATTCTTTAAAAAAAAAAGTGCCTTGCAATCCATATCTTTTAATTTACAGCTATTTAAATAACAGCTAATCATTTTGCTTTTGGATTTACTCATTTACTGTAAAGTTTTACAGAGTGCACCAAGGCAGAAAATTACTTAATATGCATTCATAAGATTGTTTAGTTTTAAATACCCCACTAAAGTCAGCATTGCTAATAAAAAAACTGAAATAAACAGAACTACCATACAATTATCTTGAATGTTTTCACATTGTTAAACATGACAATGCAGTCAGAACAAGAACAATAATAATTCTTTTTACCAGTCACTGTATAAATATGTTCTGATAAAATGGTTAATGAAAAAATACTGCAGCAGTTGAAACTATGTTATATGTACTGGAAGAATTGAGATGAGGAGTGCATAAATACTTAAAAATGGCAATTTTGTCTCCTGAAACTCAAAAAGATGGAAGGATGAAAATGAAGGTAAAACAAATTCAAAGCTACTAAATACATGGTTAATATCTTATTTTGAAACAACTGAAAGTAGAATCAACATTATATTGTGGAAAGTGGAGAGTCGAGCATATCAACAGCAAACTCACTATGTGAATGTTAACTTAGCTCTGATATAACACAGATACCACAAAAATACATCCTCACAAAAAGCATGGCAATCTTGAGCGTTAGTATTCTAAACAACTGGCACAAAGACACCAAGATACTTAGACAACATAGGAAAATGTCCCATTCCTTATGAAAAGAAAAGAAAAAAAAAAGAAAATAGAACTCAAGAATCACCTTTACAAGAAAACAGGAGAAAAACATAAGTAAACCCACAAAAGATCAGTGTCAAAGGACCCAACCTCCTAGCAATGGTTGGCAAGGTGCAGGAAGAAAAGTGAACTCACGGTATCAGCTAGATCCTTGCAGTTAGTCTCCAGAGAGGGGCGGCAGACCCTAGATTGGGACAGGAGCTTGTGGAGGCCAGAATCCTGTTCCTCAATGTTTCCCTGTTGCTCCAGCAATTTCTGTAAGGTTGACTGCTGCCACAGCTGCTGGTGCTGGAGCTCTGGGTTCTGTAGGTCTTGAACACCACAATCATATTCCCACCTCTCTCTGGCACCAAACAATAATCCTGTGGACCACACACAAAAATAAAAGACCAACCACTTCACA
This sequence comes from Heterotis niloticus, assembly GCA_018136845.1. Taxonomy (NCBI): domain Eukaryota; kingdom Metazoa; phylum Chordata; class Actinopteri; order Osteoglossiformes; family Osteoglossidae; genus Heterotis; species Heterotis niloticus. Next base: position 23,673,140 of record CM030896.1, read on the forward strand.
AAAGCATCCCTAGGCAACAAGGACATAAGCAAAGAAACATGTCTGTAGCTATAAAACTTGTTTGTTCTTCATGCACAGCTCTGTTTTTCAAGCCACAGACTTGAAATCAGGCATAGTGGTACTTCTCACCATAACTCAGGTTTTCACATAGTCAAGCTCATTACACTCCAAAAAGGCTACTTACTGTTTTGAAAATTTGTAATTTGGCCGCTGAGAAGGCTTGAGAGAAGTAGGAGTAGTGACAGCACGTGCAACGCATAGTAATGTCACATGCAGAGCGTATGTAATGACATTGATGGATTTCAATATACTTGATGGTGAAGTCAGTTTTTGGACATCTTCATTGGTTATGAAGTTTGACCCACCAAAGCTACTTTTAGTGGCCAGGTTTGACAACACTGTTTCTGACATTTGCAGAGACCACATCTTGCTTGCAAAGGACACAAGGACTGCTATCATTCTGCATGCAGGTGGACAAAGTTGAAGACCCTGAATGTGCTTGTCTCACCCACAGTGCTCTGGCAGAACCTTCTCAAAAATTTGAAGAGGCAGTAAAATGCAGATGACAAAAAATAAAACCTTGCTCAAAATGGACAGCACTTTCTATGAAATTGCTGGGTTTTTTTTTGTCTCACTAGCCTATGCATATTTTAGATCTTAGTACTGCTGGTGATTCAGATCATTTAAATGTAAATAAATTTGATTTATTATTTATCTGATTCATCTTCATTTAATTAAAAGTAAATTCAGTACTTACTTTTTTTTTTATTACCTTTTTACAGTCCACCTGTGTTCTGTTATTTAACAAATATCACACTCAGTTCAAATGGCTACTGCGATTATTTTCCCCAAACTGTGCTTAAAAACCTAATGAAACCCACATGATGTTCCACAGGAAAAGGAGCCTTTTACTAGCAATGTGCTTTTAATTGAAAAAGAGAAAAACTGGACTGAAAGTTTTTTTACAAACTGTCAACTAAGTCAGGAACCAACTGTAAAAGTCACAGAAAGATAATAAAGGAGTCAAAACAACATTCCTTTTCTCCATTGTTAGTGTGGTGTTCCCAAAAAGCAGAAAATCTGAACAATTCAACCATGTTAAAAATATAAAAATCCAGACCACTCCAAATGAACAAATAAAAACATCTCCTAAAAAAACAAGCAATATTTTCTTTATAATAAATACAAAAATGTAAAATGTCATGCATAAAAAAAACCCTTTGACTTTGTCTTTTAATCAGTTTCTTTCAGACAAGCTGGGAGTTGGCAGAGAAGGAAAGGTGGTGTTTATTTCTTTAAAGTCATATGTTTTAGATAATGGTGGGGGTATATCAACAGTCCTTCGCAATAAACAAAAAGTTTAATAGCAAGAATAGTTCCAACAAAAAAATAAATAAATAAAAAATACTGACCAGCAGCGAGAACCAGCAAATTCTGCAAAACTAAATCACAGAGCAACAAATTAAAGAATTAACTATAAAGCACTGACTGTTAAAATTAAAATCTTATCTGTATGGGTTGGACACTGAAAGGCTCATTCATACCTTCATTTCTAGCAGGTTTGGTTATGGCTACTTTTTACTGTCTGGTTGCCCTATATCACCTCTCCCCTTCGGCTGATCCAGAATGTTGCAGAAAGAATTATTATTAACTCCAGTTCTTCAACTTCACTGGCTGTCCATTGCATACAGATGTGACTTTAAAGTTACTCTACTTCTAACCTATGAGACACTGAAAGTTTTGGCACCAGTTTACATCTCTGATCTCATTGTGAGTTGTGAGTAAAACTGTGGTCTGTGCTCACAAGATGCCAACTTGCTCGTAACTCCGGAGATCTGTTTCAAAGCTGTGGGTGGCAGTGTTTTTCCACTAAGCTGCCAAACTGTGGAATGCTTTGCCTCTTGCCATGAGGCAGGTTCCTTCCGTTGCAGCCTTTAAAGCTCAATTTAAAACATACTGCTTCAATCTGTATTTCAGTACTTGATACTAAAGAATGTATTCACAAGTTGCCCTCTTTTGTTTTCTCTCTCTTCCTGAGGTACCCTGGCATCCTAATATACCAGACCCCTGCGTTGCCTGCTGGATAGGTCTGCCATGACTGGTTCTTGTGGCCTAGACCCCGATCCGGCCTGCTGATGGCTGAGCAGCCATGGATGTGGATACAGACGGTATCTCTCTCAGTCTTCATCTCTATGATAATAGATAAAACTGGATTTAGCTATACATACCACTACTCTAGGATGCCCAGGAAGGGTGGTTAGCCACTGGTACTATGACCCTCAGAGGTTTCTTTTTCTCCTGTTCCTACTGTCAAAGTTTTTAGGTGTTCTTCTACTCAATTGGCAACTGGTTTAGTCAAACAGTTAACTCACTGTATGCCTTATAATCAGGTTATCTGAGTCATGTAATTCCCTGTCTATTAAACCGTGACCACTGTCACCCATTGAGAAAATTGGTGCATGAAAATAAATTGAATTAAATTACTGAACAGTTTACTTAAATAAAAATATTCTAAAACAAGAATTTTTAAAATACTTTTTAAATACTTCATCATTCATCATTTTAACTTTGGAAACTTCCATGCATTCACACATTACTCACCAAAACTGTTCTTGCTGCTTGTTGGCCAATAAGTCATGTGATCCTGGAGCTCCTTTTTATCTGAATTGCTTGACTTAAGGGAAAGCTCGCCTTCTTCTTTCCGGATTTCATTGACCAGCCTCATGTAGCAGCGTGTGAAATCCTCAAAAGAGATTTTGCCCAATTTGTCTGCTCCTAGCTGGTCCATGATCTCTGCCACCGACTCTTCCATCCTCAACTGCCGGCATACCATCAGCAGATCATTTCTAAAGGGTGGAAATTATTCAGCATCATCTCTAATCATGTTTTACTGTAAAACATAAACACATATTGTATTTACAGAAATGATTTACATTAGGTGTTATGCAACCCAAGTAGCTAGTAACAGTAGTTAAGGCTGCTCCCCCCTGCTTTAAGAACATGGGTTGGAATCCCATCTTTTGGCATTTTATCTTGAGTAAAACATATCCAAACCCTCATGTAAAAGATCTGTTCAAAAAAGTGAAGTATCCTAAAAAGTATACTTTATTATCATTCATTTAAATAAGAAAATGGATAATGTGTCCTCGGCTGGTAAACGATATGCCAATGTATGCCTGCTGTATTACTACAGCAGGCATAATGGGAACGCACGCCCCAACAAAGGAAGACAAGCGTTAGGGGTGATGTTCTTTACAACAGAGCAATAAAAATTGTCGTTTCTGCCTGTCCCAGCTCCTGCAAGCATGCAAACCAAACATGCAATGTTCCTGCATTATTTTTTATTCCAGCAGAAAAAAATCTAATTTAAAAAAAATGTCTCAGCATGTTAGAACTCCTCTAGACAGCAGCTTTAAACTCAGATTTAAGACCCACATCTTCAAAATCGCTTGTGCACATGCTACCTTACATCCCGCTTCAACATTTATCTGACTAAAAAATAATTTCACCATCATTACAAGGACCCAAATCCTTCTAAGTGCTAGATGGCAGCTATAACAACTATAAACATAAATGTTATGCACGCTTTGTGCACTGAAAGCTCTTAATGTGTTCCCTGAGAACAGGGCTTAAGAGAAGAAGAGAAGGCAAGAAAGAATTAAAGGGTAAATGCTATGAGGAAAATTACAAAGTATTCCCTCGCAACCCCATTACACCTTCCTAAAAACTGTAATGCCACCAAACTTAATAAAAAGCACTTATCGAGCATCTAAACAGTAACTGACAGTGATTAAGCAAATCCTCAATAAAGGGTGATGCTAAATAGTCAATACACAGTAAAAGCAGATCCTCCAAATGATGAATTATTTCATACTTCAGCATCAGACTAGATGCTATCATCAGTGCAGAAATGGGGGGGCAGTATTCCAAATGATGCGTTTATACAGGTGACACCTGTATAAACACAGTAGGTCACCATCAGGTGGCCCTTTAACACAATAGGTCCTCCCCTGGGAAAAATAACCAGGAAAAGAAATCTATTTCTATGTCAACTCAAGAAACTGCATGATTGAAAAAATATGTATATAAAAGTCCCTTTTACCAGTATATCTCAATTAATAAAAGCTTAATAATGCAGACATAATTCAAATTGTTCACAAGTTACGTTCTGTAAAAACATCAAATAAAACTTTACAATGAATTTAAAAATGTTCCTATAAGACTTATTCAGTCTAATTTAATCACCCGCTCCTCCTATGCAGTGTTGCTGCAGTTCATATCCACTTTTGAATTGTTTAAATGCACTTTGCTATGGCAGAATCACGGGTTTTGCCGCGCAAGGGGTGAAAATGGAATTATAAATAAACCTGGAGAAATATCTGGACACAAGCATCCAGTGTATATAATCTCGCCTTTCTTTCTTAAACAATAATTAAATCTGGACTACATTTGCTCGCTCATCATAACCACTTGTTCAAGTGGGGATCGCAGTGGTCCAGAGTCTATTAACAGTCTATTAATAGTCTATTAACTATTAAGTCTATTATTTTCTATCACAAGCCGCTTAGCTGGGTCCATCCTGAATGGGAGGCAAGTCCACCGCAGTATAGATGTGCAATGCATTGTAACCAAAATTAAAATTCAGCTCGGTTGCAAACTGTATTAAAAACATTAATGTAAAAGCAACCTTTCGAAAGAAGGGACTCCTCCCTTTTTCTGTTTTCTTTTCTTTTTTTTAAATATTATTCCTAATAGCAAAACGGCTATACTGTAAGGTTCACAGAAACGAATTTCAATAAAATGTACATACTGTACTGATAAACATCTGTTAAATCTTCTGTATTATTTTCATATTTATTTGTATTCTTAAAATGTTGGATTTTATTAGCAGTGAGCTTTTAGCAAATTTTTCAGTCATGCAGTTTCTTGAGTTGCAGCCTCACAGATTCGTGCAAAGCAGATTTATCAACCTGGCAAATAATCGAGCGGACATTCTGTGATGATGCCTGCAATGGTGTTTAAAAATATATATAATTTAACAGCATAATACAGTTTGCACAGTGGCAACGTTTAGCGAAACAACACATTTTAGTGAAAGATGCAAAGTGACACAGACGTCGGTTCAAAACACGAACGCTGCTCGCACGCCAATTTCACCTGACAGCATCGGTTGCGCTTTAAACACGTCAAGCCAGAACGGTGGCGTTTCACTACTTTGTTCAACATTTACAGTTTTGCAGGGCTTTTAATGTTGAGCTCATATTTTAAAATATGTACAGTCGGTAAATGTGGCCAAACAAACCCAAAGCTGGCGCACCGCTAACTTTCGCCCAACCCCATTTCTGCAAACTGAGGAAAAGTAACGAAGTCCAGTTGAACTCCCCCAAAAGATGGCTACGTCGAGCTAAAGGAAACGATGATAAAAAATCCTAAATGTGTCCAGTGTGATTATTATTTAGCAAGTTAACTCACCTGAGGACCACATTAAACAAAAGCGTTCAAGTGAGGAGGATAGCAAGCTAGCCAGTTAGCGAGTCTGCACTGTCAACAGTTGGTATTTTTGAAAATGATCACTTTCCCGGGTGTATTACCTGTTGATATATCCGTCTCCGTCTCCATCACAAGCCTGAAACAATCTCTTCATCCTCTCTTCTTCTCCGGTGCTGGATGTGTCGCTGCTTCCACTGTTGATACTCGCCTCTGTCGCGGCCGCCGCCATGATCTCCCCAAAATGCGGACGACTCCTCTGTCCTCTCGCTCTTTTTTCAGTTTCCAGTCTCGGCAAACTAACTGTCGCACCGACTGTTGTCCCCAACTTCTTCGGCGTGTTTCTGCTCCACAAAGTGGTCGGAAGTCATAACTGAATCCAACGGCAAGCTATAAACTCGGAGGAGTTCGGGAGCGAGCAGAGCCCCTGCAGCGCGGTCGTTTGGCTCAGGGGTCCCAGAAAGACTTCAGCATGTTTTTTTTTTTTTTTGTTTTTCTTTTCAGTTTTAACCCTAGGATCGACTATACGGTTGGTTCCTGCTTCAGACGTAAAACAAATAAATCCCAACTAAGAGAAGTGTAGTTCGTTTTCTACCCGATGTCTACATGACAATGAAATTCGAGAACCGAGTGGAGTGCAGTTTAGCGTAGCAGAAAACAGCGCAAACAAATGCTGTCCCTCTAATCTTTGCCACTTAGGTTTTATCCCTCATTGGCAAGGATTATCCTTGCTATGATGTCCTGAGCAATATTAAAACGAAATTACTTTTTAAAAAATCCAGTTGCTTAAATGGTTGAAACTATAAGAGACTTTGGCTATAGGTTCAAAGCCGGAGCGAAGTTTCCATGTTACTGCTTTCCATGAGACATTTTTTGAAAATGGAACTGGGAAGAAAATACAATTAAAAATAAATAAATAAACTGGCTGTATGTTCAAAAATGTCTAAGTGAAGTACCGGTAATACGAGGTTCGGGTTATTATTGCAGCTACTCGGCGCTGCCCCCTACAACTATGAGTGGGGATTAAGTGGTCAATAATTCTGTGAATTGCATATTGAATTACCGTAATGCCCCGAATATAAGACGATTTTTTTTCTTGGAATTAACATCTAAAAGAAATGGGGCCCTTTTATATTAGACGACTATTAGCACCGTAGCGAGTGCCGCCATAGGTAAAGAAGGGGGAAGTGAACACATCAGAAGGAATTCCATAAAATAATGCACAAGAGAACAACCAGGAGGGGTAAATGTTGCTCCTTCAACCTCTAAAACGTCGCAATGGGTTGATCGATTACTAAAGAACTTGATACTTCTGATCAAGATGTTTCTGTTTGAGAATCAAACGTCACATAAAAATAACAATGCCAAGGAGAACATGGCTGACCTCAGAAAACCCAAGCTATCCACATTCCTCTGCATATTTACTGTTCAGCAGTGAAACTGCTGCAGACTTTCCAAGTTTGTGCAAGTCTCCAAAGACCTCGGTTGGACTTGGCAATGGCAGTGTCACTCACCTTGTCAAGAAAGCATGCGTCTCCAATTTTATTTGATCATATTGGGAAAAAATTGGTTAAAACTGTATATTGCAGACTTTTAAATTTTCAAGCAGTTCATTTAAATAAAAGTAACTTTAGCACTTGAGCAGTTTTTCCTTGCTTTACTTTTATTGAGTTACATTTTAAATGCGTTCACTGAGCATTGCGATTGGCTCCTGCACCCATTTCTTATTAAAATGTATCTCACTGTATCCCAATAAGTCTATGCCGAACATGAATTACACACAGAGTAACTAAGCAAGTGGTAAATAATCAGAAAAATATTAGGAAAACATCTCTAGTAACTAAGCAACAAGTAAACAAACAGGAAACTAAGAAACCTGCAAACAATCTTGTGGCTGCAAAGAAGTCAACAAACATAGAGTACGCGATCATCAGGAAGACTGAGCCATTTAAAAAATAAGTTTTCTACCGCGCACATGGGCTCAAATTTTAAGTGCCTGAGTTCATACAAGTACTTTGGCTTCCATACCAATGCAAGAATAAAAATATTACAAGCAAGTGACTTAATATATTGGAGAAAGCTATTAAAAGTAACTACTGTGGATGCAAAGTAAACGAACTGTTCAAGTTGAAGCTTCCTACATTGTTGCTGTTAGCGAAGGCGAAAATAATTTCACTTGCAAAGGCAATATTTTTCTCGCACTGTGAACCGCCTGTGCAGGTCAGGGCCGCAGGGGTCTGGAGCCAAGCCTGGAAGCACAGAGCGCTACGCAAATGGGGTTCGTCTGCATGGGACGCTAGCTACTAGTTACCAGTCACTAGTTACTAAACCGTGCAGGGTAACCACACAACGGGCCTTGTAGAGCGAACAGATCTGAAAAATTGGAAGGGGAGCGGGGCGCAAAAAATGGGAGCTCATACGAGCTAAAGTGAGCAGCATTCGAACCTACGCCCGAGCGGCCCAGATTATATTCTTTTCTCGCTATGAATTATGTTGTCTATTATCAGTGCAGCAGATAAAAGTCTAGGTAAGGAGAGCAATCGCTACAAACTTACATGGTCAATGGACAAGAGGCACATGGTGTAAAAATAACTTAACCTGAAGGCACGCAGTCAATAAAAACGCAGACGTTCACGTCTGCGCAGCAACTGCACACGGCGCGAGGTAGGAGTTCGTCCTTGGCTCAAACCACAGTTGAGGCGGGAGTTGACCTTCCGAATGGCTCTGGAAAAGTAGCTGCGGCGAAATTTTTAACTTCTACAGAAAAGGCTTATAAGTTGTTCGAAATAACGGAAAATTGCGTCCTTCTTAAAATAGTTTGCTGCTACGTCTCCCGTTGGTGAACAAAAAGAGTCGGCATACGATTCAAGAAATGTGGTGAAGCCATTGGTTCCAAGAGTTCTGTCAGTTCATCGAATTCTAAAATTAAAAATTTCAGTTTAAAAGTTGAAAGGGATCTAACTGGCATTTATACGTATACAACTAACCTGAGGTTATTTACTAAAAGTTGATTGTTTAACATTTCGTTTTTGCGTCTACAAGTGACCAAACTGGGATACTGGTTGTAGTTCGCTAACCGGCCAAGTAAGCAACCGTTGGGTTATTTTTAAACGCTACCGTTAGCGAAATATAAACTTTTGTCACAACTGACCACTGTTAATGTTTTTCTTAGTTTATTGCATTAAAAAGTACATGAGACCCCGAGAAAGACGAAAATCGCAACCTTGAAATCTGACGACTAAAGCCCCCCTCCCCCACTAACTGCTAACTATGCTAAATGTGAATATTCTGTGTACGTGGTGTAGTTACCACGGTTTTTATAGCCTAACATTTATGCTGTTATTGCAGTTACACAAAGGCAAGTTTAACTGAAAGAATAACTTGAATTGCGTCTTTTTGCAGAATGTCTCATTCCGCCGCAATTGAAGCCAAAGAAACAAAAGTTGAAGCAAAATCTGTGGAAGATGTCTACGTCGACGAGGAAGTCAAGATTGCTGTCAATATATCTTTACAGAGATTCCAGCACAGTGAACAAAAAGGTAATCCGTTTTATTTCGGAAGGAATGCTCTGCTCAGTTGTCTATGTCAGTGGAAACCAGTTATGATCTGCAATAAATCTTTAACTTCCAGCAACAACTTTACTTCATCACTTTGATTTATATCTACTCTTCTGTTCTTATCACCAAATGATGTCACATTTCCTTTAAATGTTTTTCATGGTTCTATTGACAGAAATGGAGTTCCCCTCATCCTTGACAAGTACTGAAAGATCCTTTATACATCGCTTGGCTCATTCGCTGGGATACACTTCAAAAAGTGAAGGGCAAGTTTCTGCTTTTTTTTTTTTCTTTTACACCGTTGAGTCTTTCTTTTAGTAATAAATAAGTGACGGATGTCGTATGTAAATGCACCAACTTAAGCCGTATTAAACTTTTGATGCTACTGCAGTAAAGGATCCAGTAGATACCTTGTAATAAAGAAGAAGGAAGGCTCTGAGATGAACCACGGAACAATGAACTTCAGTCTGTGCCAAAACACAAAGCATGTGGTCTGCAGCTTCCTGCAGAGATTTCCAGTTACGAATAAAGAGCACACAGATCTGCTGCTATGTGCAGAGCGTTGCCTGTCTGTTCCCTTCGAAGCTGGTAAGTGCGTAGTCTGCATTATTATGGGACAACGAATAAGACTTTTAACTCGACACATGGCTAAAAAGTATACTCAAGTTCAGTAAAATTTTAGTTTTGAATTGACATTCCTGCACAAGATTTGCCTTGTTTTATCCACTTATTTAACCACAGCAGATACCATGATTATGGACACAAGACTGTAAATTGAAGGTCATTTATTCCCCAATGATGTATATTTGTCTTTAGACAAAATGTTCTAGTAAAATCTCTGCTGGTGGAAAATTTTGTGAGAGGGTATAGATGAAAATTTAAACTAAATACTTTTGTCCTTCTTTCCATGGATATTGCAGACAATGGGCGAGACAGAAACAGAACCAGCAGTCGTCTGAATAATGGAATTCCTCAAATCCCTCCAGAGAGGGTCCAATCTGAGTTTGACTCATTTCGTAGTTCCCTTCCAGTGCATGAGCATAAGGAGGAGATTGTCAACACAATTAAAGAGAACAGAGTTGTCTTAATCATAGGTGAAACTGGGTCTGGAAAGACTACTCAGGTATAAGAGAAATTCCTGCCTGACATGTTTACCAACCAGAAACTAAACATTTAGTATTTCAGATTCAAAGACCTTTTAGAGCACTTGAACTTACTATTTGTACGGTAGACATCTAGGAATGATTTGTATTACTCTTAACTTTGTTCGATGTAATGCGATGAATGATATGAACCGGTTTGTTATGGATCCCAAATAACATGCTGTATAGACGTACACTAAGGTCACATATGAACAAGAAAGCTAATAGTTGTATGAGTTATTGCAGTTAGCAGTCATGTTGATTTTTGGTGTGAGTTAGCTGGTGTCAAAAGTTTTGACATTCCATATGGATGTTAATGTGATTCACAGTTGCTTGGTGATCAGTGTATTTGGGTTTGTGGTTGTGATTTTTTTATATTTTTGTTTCAGATACCTCAGTTCCTCCTAGATGACTGCTACAAATGTGGCATCCCTTGCCGAATGTTCTGTACCCAGCCTCGCCGCTTGGCAGCCATTGCTGTGGCAGAGCGTGTGGCAGCTGAGAGAGGAGAGAGTGTTGGCCAGACTATTGGCTATCAAATCCGTTTGGAAAGCAGGTACTGACTACAGGAGAAAAAGTATTTAGCAATTTTTGATACCATTTTGTGAAAAATTACAATATAGAAGGACAGATGTTTGCTCAGTAGCACTAACTGAACTAAGATGCTGGTTATTTCATCAGCCCATGATGGGGTTTTTTTTTTTTTTTTTTTTTGGCTATATTGTTGTACATTTCCCTCCAGAGTGTCCCCCAAGACACTGGTGACATTCTGTACCTGTGGAGTTTTGCTGCGAACTCTCATGTCAGGAGATGTGGCCCTGTCAACTGTGACCCATGTTATTGTGGTAAACACCTTGCAGCCTGTTTGGTTGTCCTGTACTGTATGTATCAGAATTGGTTTTGTTTGTACCTAGAGATTGGCTCATTATGGATGTATGACTGTATATGTTCCAATGCATTTTTTAAAAATGTGTTATTTTTATGAATCAGGATGAAGTTCATGAAAGGGATGCTTTCAGTGACTTCCTTCTGACAAAAATGAGGGACATACTACAAAATCTGCCAACCTTAAAGCTAATTTTGTCCAGTGCTGCCCTCGATGCTGACCTTTTTGTCAGATACTTTGGCTTGTGTCCTGTTATTCAAAGTAAGTGGCTGGTTTGAATGTGCTACAAGGATTTGATTGTGAAGGCTGTCATTGCAAACTTGCTTATTAACATTATGAATTGCCTTGAGCACAAGGGTAAAACTTACTTAAAGTTAATGATAATGCAGCACTTCTGTTTGCACTCTGTAAAGTTTTCTATAGCCTATAATTTAGAAGTAATAGAACTTTCTACAACCCCATCAGATAATTGTTGACATTCTTCAGTTTTCATCATAGTAAATAAAAGCAATGAGCACATCCCTTATTTTATTCATTTCTTAATGTTCAATCAAAGAATAAAAGAAATCAGTAAATGATTCTCAGATGTAGAGTAGTCTTACAAACAGCAGATGTGCTATATTTTTGTATATACAGTGTGGGTTTTGTGGACTCATTTTTGTTTCTGTCCAGTTGATGTCTCGATTAGCGTTTAATGGTGTTTGGAAGAATTTTACAAATTTATTTGGTTTTCCACTAAATCTAATAAAAAGCTACACAATGTAGCAGGATAAGAACATGGCCTTGTATGATACTTTGCCAGTTTGAGTGGAGTGCTGTCCCTACTGCAATACATTGGACTAAGCTAGATCACTCCATACTAAATCTTTTACATAAGACAGTAAGTAAATGAAATCATCTTATGTTTGGCATTTTATTTGTATGTATTTGTCATACTGTTTATACTGATATGTACTTTGTTTAGGGGTTAGATGTAAAAAAAAAAAAAACAAAAAACTATGAATTAAAATAATTTTTTAACCTTGTATTATTAAATGGCATAAATTCAACACAGATAACACCACAGTGCACCTCTGAAATATTTTCAAATTTTGAAAAGCATATGAGCAGGAGCAGAAATTATCATTACTAAATGATTGTTATAATATTTCAATAGTTAAAGGAAGACCATTTGAAGTAAAAGAACTTTTTTTGGAGGACATCTTACAGACGACTGGATATACAAATGAAAACATGGTGAAATACAAAAAGGAGATGCAAGAAGGTAATTGAATTGTCTTTTTATTCATCCTTGCAGTTAGGGTTTTACAGTGAAATGTTTCTAAATTTTGATTGTTTCTGAATTGTTTCTCAGTACTGAATTGCTTTAATAATAATAAGTTGTTTCAAGTATTTCAGGATATGATTTGCACTATTTTGTCATTTCTCTTCTCCTCTAATGTTGTGCAGTTATTAAGCAACAACTTTCACTCATGGAGTGGTGTAAAGTTGAAGATCACAGCTCCCAGCAAGAATGGCAAGGAGCAAGGGCTGTGACTGGCATCCTTCAGAAGAGCAACCTGCATGATGATGCCCGGGACAGCATTTTCAGCCAGGTGGCAAAGCTCATTGTTTGCTGAAATTTGATAAATTCACGAGATCGTTTATCCTATATAACAAATTTCACTAAAATACAGTACCAACCAGGGTCTTACTCAGGAGGTATTCCTAGAAAGTGGAGAGGTAACTGAAGCAGTGATTAATGGAGTCATTTTAATATCTTATGTACTTAGATACTAGTGCACATGCGTGCAAACACACAAATGACATTCAGTTGTTCAATAACTTTGATGCATGTGTGAAATGGAAGAAAGGATCTACTTCCGGTTATGTACAAGGGGAAAATGGGTGCGAAAGCACACACGAGTAAACCTGCGTACAGTGAGCACGGGAACTGGAGGCAGGGTGCAGTGCACAGAGAAAAACAGAAGAGGATGCCCTGTCCGCATGGTGAAGGATGCAGAAGCAGGATTACTGCAATTGATATTACACTGCTAAGCAGGGTATTACTGAACTTAATTGTAAACTGGACATTTTGCCTTGAATGATTACTAAACCACCATCCAAGTGCAACATTTTCTTTCTTTTTTTTTTGTACTTCAGCTCAGCTGGAATGTGCACATGTGATAAAAATACTAAAGACCAGAGGTAACCCTGCTTTAATAATTTTTAGTCACATCCCATTTATTCACTTTTTTTCTTTCCCTGTTTACAACTTTGCACAGAATGAAAAAGATGTTGCCCCACTGGAGCCATGGTTGGCGGAAGAAATTGACTCTTGTATCACAGATATTTTTCTCAATCAAAATGTTGATGCATTTGTAAAACTGTTTAATCTCATGGCAAGAGAGAACGTCAGTGGTAAGATGAGGTCCATTATGATTTTAAAATAGCTGAGAGCTATGAAATGTAACTGCAGTTAGTTTTTATAAACTGTATTTGATCTGAATTCATACTTCTCTCGACTCCAGCTGACTATAGGCATAGCAAGACGAGTGCTACTCCACTGATGGTTGCAGCAGCAAGAGGTTTCCTTAATCAGATTGAGCAGTTGTTGAGCATGGGAGCCAATATTAGTTTGAAAGCTTCAAATGGCTGGTTAGTAGCCCCCTAAATGATCTTGGTAGAAGGAAGTAAGATAGGGTTGAATAAGTATACAGTGCGGCAGTTTTGTTTTGGAAGTGCCTTGATCCTTGGAATTTATTATTTTTTCGGCGCTAAACCAGAGAGCTTGATACTTAGCTGACGTCAAAGCTCTCCTGGGTGACTCATGTTGAATGAATTTATAGTAAATCAGTCTTGATTGCTTGGAAAAATGGTGAGTAGATGTGGAGGCTTGGATCCAAGAGGTATTTCTAGTGTTATTTAAAAGTACAGTATTTGAACCCATTGAAAGTTAACATTGCTTCAATTCCAATGTTATGGTTCCATATGTTTTTCCTGTTGTTGCAGTATTTTTATTGTGAGCTCATATGCTGTAACACTAAATTGAGAGCCAAAATGCTATTTGTTGATATTTTAAAGAAAATTAAAAACTGAAATATGCTTCTTGCTAGTATTCAAATCACCACACATTAATGCAGTAATCCCTGAAAATGTGTTGGATATCAAAATTGTAGATACTAAATGCCTGTTTCCCATTGTTTTAAATGGGGGGGGGGGTATATAATGTGCTTTCACTCCATCTGTAGAAACACCTACTGTAATTTCAGCTTGAAAAAACTCTGTAAACACCAGTTACCTAAATTAAGTCTTTTGGAGCAAGTATGTGCCATCTTTGCACAATGTTTAGATTTTATTTTGTCCCCATTCATTTGGCCATAACTGCAGCAGGTTGTTCAGGTTGGTTGGATGATGCTTGTATAGTGCAAATAGTGACACAGATTCTTAGACTGAAGTTAGGACTTAGCCCATACTATCATGAGTCACTCTTCATTGAGGGCAAGATTGAAGAAATGGGTATGAAAACAGTTTTATCCATACTGGTATGTTCTTAGACTACATTGAAATTTTTAGTCATTCGTAGATCAGTATAATGCTTGTTTTTATATTCATAATATATTTCTTTTTTCAGGACTGCACTTAATTGGGCTAAGCACTTTAACCAGTCTGAAGTGGTGGATCTCCTTGAATCCTACCTGTAAGTGTGGTGGCCAATACAATACATCAACATCCAGCTGCTTACTTCTGACTAACATCTGCCATATTACTTGGCTGTTACTGGGTTTTAAAAAGTAATGACAGAGAAATATGGATTGAAATCTATAAATGCAACTTGGGCAATAAATGTAACTGTCTCTGTAATTGTGTTGGACATAGAATTTGCATTAGCTCTACATTTGTACTGTTATTTTCTCTCTGAAGTTCTTTCTTGGAGACTGGAAAGCTGGATGAATCCTCTCTTGTCCAGGCGCAAAGCACAGATTTTTGTGTTGAGGATCAGGAGCTTCTTAAGGCTTACCACCACAGTTGTAATGATGACAAGGTTGATCTGGATCTTACTCTGCACCTACTTGACAACATTTGTCAGACCTCGGAGGATGGTTAGTATCTCCCTATGATTATATGAATTTTACTGCATGACTGTACCCTTTGCTAAAATTAATTGAATACAGAAACATTCTTGGTGTTTATCAAAAGACCACATTGAATGTGGACCTATGTTTGGCCTTCTGTAAAGATCCATTTTTCTGCTATGAAAAAGCTCATGCTGCCCTTTTTTTTTTTCTTTTTTTTTTTAAACAGTTCCTTTTCTATAATCAGTAAATAGCAGTTTGGTGGCAAAAGTAATTTCACATGCAGTCTTCCTTCACTCATCGGTACTGATTATGACAATGATTTGATTTCCTTGCTTTATTGGTACTTAGGTGCCGTTTTAATATTCCTACCTGGATATGAAGACATCGTGGAGCTGCGAGACCGTATTCTCTATGACGATAAAAGATTTTCAGACTGCTCTCAAAGGTAAAGATAACAAATGATATGAAATGACATAATTTCCATATATTTTAAACACGAGGTGCTCATACTGTATATATAACAAATGAAACAATATTATGTGGTATGTATAGTATTGAATTTGATATGCTCAATGTTTGTAGAATAATAAATTTGTGAACAATTTTCTTGAGAAAATATCTGAAAATGTAGGGAATTTCATTAGAAACTAATTGTTTCCTTTACACATGTTCTGTGTCTAAAAGTAACTTTATTTCAGGTACCAGATTTTCACCCTGCATTCAAATATGCAGACATCTGATCAGAAGAAAGTGCTGAAAGATCCTCTTCCTGGGATGCGCAAAATAGTATGTATTTAAGTTCAGACGAAGATGTTTATGGAAATGAATCTTCACTGAATTAAAACATCTATTATATCCCCCAGATTCTCTCAACCAGCATTGCAGAGACAAGCATTACTGTCAATGATGTTGTCTATGTCATTGATCCTGGCAAAGTCACAGAGGTATTTGTTGTATTTTTGCCTTTTTATGGTCAGATGAGAATTTTTTTTGGTTATTTGGAACATTATTTTGGTAACATAAACATGTTTTGTAGAAATCCTTTGATAGTTTGAACCATGTGACAAGGCAGAAGACGGTATGGATTTCAAAGACAAGTGCCCTACAAAGAAAGGGAAGGTATTTACCAACACAGTTCATCCTTTAAATAGTTTGGATTAATTGGTGATTAATGCACTGAACTGCTGGTGAACATACAATGCAATAAAAATGTGAATTACTGGCAGGAATGCAGTAATTACTTTGTCAGTAATACTAGCAGTTTTGTTGTGTTAGAGCCATTCTGTGGATTGTTTTTAACACTTAGGATACATAACATAAGTAGCTTGTCCGCAACAAGAAAAGACCTCACTGGAGGCAGTCTGCCAGTGTTTCTTAAAAAAGGAGGTATTTCAAATAATTACTTAGAGCTGTTTGACTAAAATGACTATCATAACTCTTACAGTACAGTGGATAACAATTTTGAATCAAGTTTTCACTTCAGTAAGTATTGGAGCAAACTGAAGTTCTGTGTATTTTTGTTTGTTTCAGAGCTGGCCGTGGCAGACCAGGTATCTGTTTCCACCTCTTTAGCAGACTGAGGTTCAGCAACATGTTAGAGTATCCAGTTCCTCAACTACTGCGTATTCCCCTTCAGGTACATGTACCTTTACTAGGACCTCAGTTTACAAATGCATCGGGATTAGAAGTCTGTTCATTGCATTATTTGTTCTTGAGTTCAAAGATAAATACATCATAGTCAGCAAATGCCTAATAATTCAGACATCTTTCCATTATATATCTGTAATAAATTATACTTATAGGCATTTGTTATTTCAGATTTAACAACAAGCTGCAATACATTGAACTTAAACTTTATCCTATATAATTCTATAAACTTAAAGCAACAGTGCATTGAAATTTAGCTTCAAGATACATGAAATCATTGACTTTGAAGTACAGTACACTGACATTTGTTATAAAATAAACACATTAATGATTAAAACAAAATTGCTAAAATGGACATTTTGTACAAAAGTATTAGACCAAATCCCTGTCTGTGCTCCACCATCAATTACACATATGCGTATAAGCGCATGTGGCTACTTCCACCCTGCAGGTGCTGTTTTTTGTAAACCTGCCACCACCACCCCTCACCTCTTATCTTGTTTATGTAATCCCGACAGAGGGCTCAACAATCTCACTCTATGGCAGGTGCAAGCTCCAATGGACAGTACACCAAGCACCCATAAAAACTCACAATCAGTCTAATACTTTCAACTCTTGAAATAAGTGGATCCAGCTTTTATTTTTTTGCTTTAACCCAATGGAGTAACAGCACCCTTCCTATTCAGTGTGTTCTCCCTATTCTGTGCTGATTTATGAAGGCATAAATGTAATTCATAAATACTTTTTTGCACAGACACTTGCAAGACAGATTTTGTGGAGTATTCACAATAGTCATGCATGGTATAACTATTCTTTAAGCAATTAAGAGTTTAGGTGGAAGGATGGCAGTGTTCATTTTCTTCTCACTTTTGTTTTTAAAGGAACTCTGTCTCCACACCAAGCTCTTGGCTCCCATCAACTGTTCTGTTTCAGTGTTTCTGTCTAAAGCTCCTGAGCCACCATCAGCACTCATCGTAAAAAATGCAGTACAAATGCTAAAGGTAATTTAAAATAATTTTCTTTAATTCTATTGACCCTTCTTTGCCAGTATCCTATCTCAAAAAATGTCTTCACTGTCGTAGGCTATTGATGCCATGGACCAACAGGAAGACCTGACAGATCTGGGGTATCATCTGGCTGATTTGCCCATAGAGCCACACCTTGGAAAGATGGTGCTCTGTGCAGTAGTCCTCAAGTGCCTGGACCCCATCCTGACTATTGCCTGCACACTGGGATATAGGGACCCTTTTGTTATACCAACTCAAGCATCTCATAAGAGGGCTGCGATGCTGTGCCGGAAACGGTTCACTGCTGGTTCATTTAGCGATCATATGGCCCTGCTCAGGGCCTTCCAGGTAGGTACCCACCCATGAATTTATGTAAAATATGTGCCAGATTTTGGAGAGCTCTGAATATTGGTTTTTCAATAATGTCTTAAAAATGTATCTATGCAGAAATTATTTTACACAGATTTATCTTCAGAATTTATCACCAATACCACTGTAGATCAAAAAAAGTGCTGGGTGGTTTTCCAAGAAAAAATAATGAAAAATTTAGTTAATGTGGACTAGCTTGTCAGTTAACTACTCAAAGCATTGAGACCTATGTTATGGTACCACACTAAATCAAACTATTACTATTTGGTTACAACAAACATCTTATTTGAAAGCACAGTAATATCTGTGAAAGGGTATGTATATGCATTTTTGTAACTTTAATCACCTAAGAATTGTAACTTTGCATTCCAAGATGAATATGTCTGTCTAGGACATCTGTAAGCATTCTATGGATGTGCAACACATACCTGTAGTACAAGCATTCTCCATAATGTAGTCTTATTTTAAAGGTGATGACTGTGGAAGTATATGTTTAGACAAAATACAATGCATTATATTTTATAGGGTACAAAGGGTGTGGGTTGTCCAGGAGAATTCAACTCAAAAGTGACCACTTGAGTTTTTTTGGAAGCAGAGGGTTTCTGTGCATGCCTTTTGATTACAAAAAAAAACATGGAGAACATGTAAATATCATACCCTAAGCTGGATCTGAACCTTAGTTTTCATAAACATAAAGAAACTGTAGTTTAGCATATATACTATGTGCTTGCACATGCTACACCTACAACTAATTGTATGACAAAATTGGCTATCAACTTGAAGCCGTGTAGCCTATGCCTAAAACATGAGATGTTTTGTGTTTTTCATACTAACCATTAATATCTCTGTTTAGGCATGGCAGAAGGCACGCAGTGATGGCTGGGAGAGGGTATTCTGTGAGAAGAACTTCCTATCACAAGCTACCATGGAAATCATTATAGGAATGAGAACTCAGCTGCTGGGACAACTCCGAGCCATAGGTATCGCTCCCTTCTTCACTTCTCATTCCTTTCTGTACAGTTGTTGGATATAGGAAGCACTATTTTTTTTTGTCTTAAATTTAACTTGTTTTTTTTGTTTTTTTTTTTAACTTCCCATTGTTTCTAGTCTGTTCTTTATCCTTTTTAGTTAACTGATTCTTTCGTTCAGTCTCAATGTGTAACTAAAAACGTTTTTAAATTTTTTGGAAAATGATTGTATTGCACTATGCTGAATTTCATCTTTTGTTTCACTGGTTTAGGATTTGTGCGAGCAAGAGGTGCAGGAGACATTCGGGATGTGAACCTGAACTCTGAGAACTGGTCCGTGGTGAAAGCTGCTTTGGTAGCTGGCATGTTCCCTAACATCATACATGTGGATCGGGAGAATAATTGCCTTCTTGGTTCCAAGGACAAGAAAATCCATTTTCACCTCACCTCTGTGCTCAGCCAGTCTCAGTTTAAAAAAGTAAGCAATGACTTTGCATTCATGAGGCCATTTGCTTGACTATTTGCCATTTCTGCTTGACATATACAATATTAGTGGTGATGTAGTTTAAATTATTGACCATTGCAATGCAAGGCAAGTTTTTTGGGTTTTTTTTTTTTTTAAAGATGCCTACTGTTGAATTGATATAACCAGTACCATTTTGCCTTAGACCTGTGAGTGTACTGGTAAGGAATATGTGAAAACCCCTCCTCCATCGTGAATTCAACTCAGTAACTCCAAATGGGAAAGGAGCTCATGGGACCACTATAACTAAGAATTTCACAAGAGACATAGTGAAGACTTTTTTTTTTTTTTGCTATCTTTATTGGTTATGGAGTTTAACCCATAAAACTGCAGACATTAAGCAACATGACCCCCTTTCCACTACAAAATATGAGGAATATTGGTTAGGGTTCTGTGTGTGGCAAGAAAATCCAACCACATAATTACATACTCGGTGTATGGCATCATTACTCCCAGCTCTCTGAACCTTACTAGGGAGCCCAAATTTTAATTTTCAAAATACTAAGTAACCTTTTCGGAGTTCAACGAGCTCTACTGCATAAAAACCTCAGGTAGGGTGAGAAGTGCCTGTGTGGCAAATTTTAAGCCTGTGACATGAAAAATAAAGTTGTGCATAAAGAACAAATAGACAAAGATTCAGCTTTACAGATATTAGATATTAGACACTCTCTCACACACACACACACACCACCCGAGGTACACGGCATTCCCAGGGATAAAAAGTACAATTTAACTGCAAATTATATATACTGAATAAAGAGGTTGCATTTGGTATGTAAATATGTGTTCAGACTGTTTGTTTCAGCAGTCTTTTGATTGTGCTCTGTGTATGCTTTTTAAATTGTATTTCCAGATTCCCCCTGCGAATGGCCAGGTTGCAGCTATTCAGTCTTTACCCACCGACTGGCTTATTTATGATGAAATGACCAGAGCTCACAGAGTTGCCAGTGTACGCTGTTGCTCTGTGGTCACTCCAGTTACAGTCACTGTGTTTGCAGGGTGCGCCAAGATGCCCAGTACTGCTTTGCAGCAGCCAGTTGTACAGAAAGGTTGGACTTAAACTGATACATTTATTACATTTTTGGCTAGAATTTGCAAACAAAATAGAATATAAAGATTCATTTTTACTTTTTGGTATAATTTTCAGATGTAATTTATAGAATTGTCCAAATATTTCTGGGTTGAAAAGATCTTAGTGACAAATGACCAAATATACAAACTAAACTTTTGGTACAACTTGCCAGGCTCAGTTGCTTTATAAAGAAGATTGAATGAAAACTATGGAAGTTAGTCATACAAATTTGTTATTGTCATCCTCCTCCTGCCATTCTAAAGTGTAAATTTGTAGACTCTGGGTGCTCCAGTTTCTTTACGCAGCTCAAAGATGGGTACCTAACTACCAAATTGTTGCATTAGGATTTTGGGAGTTTTATTCATTTTATACTTGTGCAGTAGGGCTTTACTCTTTGGGTGACAAATCCACTGAGGCTGTCAAAATAGAACTATCCATGTGTACATTTTTGATAATAGTCTTTATTATTTCTTAATCTGTTACGGTATTCTGAATTATGACAAAAAATGTTCCAAATGGACTTTTAACAGCTGGTGCTATCAGTGATAGCAGTGATAGTGAAATGGAAGACCACTCCACAGCCCATCTGGCTCAAATGAAGATTGATGACTGGTTGAATTTCAAACTACAACACCAGGTACATAAATGTTTTGCTTGCTTTATTTAGTGAACCTCTATTTTCATATTTCCAGTTTTCCAAACTGCTGCAAAAATATTCTAGGAAAAAAATAAATATTGAAAAGCCTATTTTAAGCATGATATAAGG
This sequence comes from Heterotis niloticus, assembly GCA_018136845.1. Classification (NCBI taxonomy): domain Eukaryota; kingdom Metazoa; phylum Chordata; class Actinopteri; order Osteoglossiformes; family Osteoglossidae; genus Heterotis; species Heterotis niloticus. The sequence continues at coordinate 23,694,622 of CM030896.1, forward strand.
GAAAGTATAAGTAATTTTTACTTTTTTGTGTAAAATAATTTTAATGAAGTTTTCATTTTTTGAAAGTGTGTCTCAAAGAACAATCCAATTGTCTGAAATGTTAAGATGAATATGGCAAAGCACCATGTGACCCCTTGTAATGGTGTTCAGAAGCTGTATGGCCTAGAGTACACATTAAATTATATGCAAAAAGCAGTTAATGTACTATATGTATGTTTCAATTACAGTAATATTTTGTTTTACTGGGAACATTGCATGTTTATTACAAATTATATTATGTTATAAAAATTTGCCTATAGTATAGAATGCTGTAACACTGCAGTTAAAAAAAAAAAAAAAAAAAAATTATACTTATGCTTTCGCCATGTCAGGGCACCTGCTCTCCTAATATAGTCCAGAAAGTTAAGGCATGGCTGTGTTTCATTGTGTGAAGGTGTGGGTATTCAACAATTTCAAAGATGAAAAAGGCATTTATGTTTTGTTTTGTTTTTTTTTTGTTTTTTTTAAAATAATTGTTTGGGTTATGTTTCCAGTGATGACTTATCTGTGTATGCTGTACATTTGTACTTTGTCCTTTAGACAGCCACTCTGGTATTCCAGCTTAGACAGAAGTGGCACAGCCTGTTACTGCGGAGGATCCGCGCTCCTTCCAAGCCCTGGACACAAGTAGATGAAGCCACCATGCAGGCATTAGTTTCTGTGCTGGCTACAGAAGAACATGCAGCTGGTCTACAGCAACCGTCAGGTATTGGCCAGAGACCACGCCCCATGTCTTCTGAAGAGGCCCCGCAGCCATCATCATGGAAGACCATGAACAAGTTCCAAGGCGCAGTTGAGCCTGGTTTCACTGATGAACCCACTGGACCAGAAAGGTATTAATTTGAAAAAGGGGATAAGTGCACCTAAGTGCATCTCACACACTGTCTTCCTTGGCCCAAGTAAATGTTGAGGGTTGATGTCATAAATGATAACATCTGCATAAAATGTACACAGTGTTGTGACTTCCTTTTTTGGGTATTGAAATGTAAACTAGGCTTTTCCAGTCTTGTCTACTATTTAGTTTTCTTAAAATGTATATATTAAAAGTGTATAAAAGTACTTATATTCTGGTAGCCTAGGAATAAGTGGAAGAGATACAACCACTTATGAGTACAATAGAAGCGGTCAAGTGACCAATCAAACTCGAGATGGGAAAACAAACAACAGAATAGGAAAGGTTAACAAATAGATCAATTGAGTAGACAACTGAAAAGCTAATTGAGAAAAAGGGAATTAAGGAAAATCAGAAAAGAAATGTGATATTTGTCTGGATTTAGAAACATTGACAGAAAGGGCATCTTTCTTATCAGTAGGTAGATTATTCTCTTGTTAAAGGTACCATAGTTGAATACTGTGCCACTTACGATTTTCTTAAAAAATCAGGGAACTTTGCTGCCAGTCACCATCCTGGTTGTCATGTTTTGGAACAGTTGAAGGAAATGTTGCCGGCTGGGCTGCTGGACAGCAGTGAGTTGTAATTGTGTCAGCTGTCGACAAAGGCATGAACTTACCTTCTTTGTGTTGGGGAAAAACTTTTAATTTGGAGATATTCTTTAAGAAAGAGGTCTAAGTTGGTATGAGGTTTGAATGATTGCTTAGAGTCAAGGACAACACAATTTATTGTAAGATGATGCCATGCTGAAATGTAGGCCCTTTTTTGATTTTAGTGTGTCAACCCCTAATAAATGTATTCATTAAACCAGGGTTACACGTGACAAATAATCTTCAGTTTCCATGTTATTCTACACATATATTGGCTTTATTATACAATTCAAAGGGTAACTTTTTTTCACAAAATTATATGAATATTTGTGGTAATAGAATGGTTTTCTAAGTCTGCTACAGAAGCTGAATGGTAAATAGATTATCTGAAACAGTGGCACCATTTTTCAATGATGGCAAAAATCTGTAGCAAGAGAACCTGGGCAAGACCAAAATTTATTATTATTATTATTATTATTATTGATGGTGATGATTATCAGTTTTTTGTGAGATGGATGACTTCCCTGTGATCCTTTGCATTCTTTGCTTCCAATTCCCTGTCTTCAGAGTCCAGAGGATGCCATCCCCAGTACCCCTACAGTTTAAAGGACACAGGGATAAAGGTGTACTGCTCCCCACCCAGCACCTAGGTGATGATCACTCAGATCACTCCACCATGATAGGTATTGACAGCAACAGCTCCTCCTCACTGCTGCCCACAGCAAAGGTATGAATGATTAGCAGTCCTTTTGGTGTTATTTTATAAAAATTCATTAACAGCTTGTTGGTGAAATGACAAAAGTAATTTTTGTAACTGCCATTTAGCCCAAGAGCCCTAAAATGGCCCTAAAATATTGAAACCAGTTTATTTTGAACTGATCATAAATTTTCTCAAGACAGTGTAGCTGATGTGATAGCTGTCTGACAGTGCAATGGCTTATTTATGACATCAAAACTGGGCAGCAGCAAGCAAGTTCAGAGAATTGTCAAGCTATTAAAATTAGCTTTAATATTAAGATTTTTCAAATTTATGCCTATTAATGCCGCACACTTAGAGGAGCAACTGATGCAATAAGTAATTTCAAAAATAAAATCTGTTGAGCTATAACAGTGGTTTTGAGTAAATATAAGGTTATGCTATAGTTTGTATGATGAACCAGTTGAACACAACTTTAGATGGTTAGTCCCCTTTTCCTGTATAAGTGTTTGACATGTGTATGTAAATGTGACTTCTGCATTTCAGTGCTCTTTGTCTCCTTCACTAAGACCTGTTAACCGTGTGCGATACTTTATCATGAAGAGCAACAACATGCGCAATATTGAGATCTCCCAACAGAAGGGCATCTGGTCTACGACTCCAAACAATGAGCTGAAGCTCAGCTGTGCCTTTCTGGAGAGCAGTATTGTTGTCTTGATTTTCTCTGTACAGGGTTCCAGGAATTTTCAAGTAAGTCACTCAATTCAGTCAGCACCTGTTTGGGTAATGCCTTGTTCCTTTTGGATTATTTGTCCAAGTTAATGTGTGGCTGCTACCCTGTGATTGACTGATATCCTATTTAGTATGTGCACTCTCTAGCTTACCTGCAAGCATCGGACAAGCGGTTATAAAATGATGATTAACAAATAGTTTATAAAGTCACATTATTGTGTGTCTGTTACCTGGTTTTTCTGCATATATGAATGATTTAATTGATTATCAGAAAATATTTGCTGGGGGCTATGGAGGGGCCAGTGAACTTTGAATTCTCATCTTTTAGGGATATGGCAGGATGTTGTCTGACATTGGCTCAGAGCGATGCCAGGAATGGGGTTCGACTGTGTTAGGGGGGGTTTTCAAGGTTGAGTGGATCCGGAAAGAGAACCTTCCCTTTCATTTTTCACAACATCTGCTCAATCCTTGGAACGAAAATAAGAAGGTGCAAATCAGTAGAGATGGTCAGGTGGGTACCTCCAAGTTCGGCAATCATGTCAGACACAGCAGCACAAATTCAAATGCTATAAAACTAGAAAATCAGATATAAAGGAATTCAGTAATTTTTTCTGACAGTTAAATCTGTATAAATAAATGCAATTAATGTGAACACTGCTAAGCAGGAGAGGTAGGTAGTGTAGCAGTTAGAGCTGGTGCAGACCCAGGTTGGAATCCCACCCTCTACTTTACTAATCCGAATCAGGAGACTTGGCCTGAATTCTTGAGGAAAAAAAATTACACAGCTGTACAAATGGATGAATAATTGTAAGTCACTTTGAAGAAGTGCTAAATCAATAAGTAATAATATAATTTTAGACAATGCATGCAAACTGATCAGTGATTTAATAGAGATGCACGTAACCAGGCTATCGGCATTTTATAAAACAGTATTGCAAATTACATTGGAGTTTGGTAGAATTTTACTGTGCTTAGCAGATCACATCTGGAGCAGCCTGTTACTGTATTCATAAGAACATAGTCACAAATGTATATATGGGTACAAAACATCGTGTGAAAAATGGCTACTATAACCTTACCTGCATCACATACATACATTTTTCATCTACACACCCTCATCTGGGTGAAGTGCTTAGTACCTGAGTGTCACCCCCCCCCCCCCCCCATTTTGCCTTATAAAGGAACTGGAGCCACAAGTTGGAATCCAGCTTATTCGACTTTGGCATCAAATCTCAGAGAAACAGCAACAACACAAGGTATAAAATATAATTTTCTACTTAAGTTTAGGTAGCTAGAATGCCCAGGACAGGTGGACAGCCAACTGGCACTTTTTCTCCCTCCCCTTTGGGTTGGGAGTTTTTGTTTTCTGCTTCTCAGTTGCTGGCTGCCTTACTTTTATAGTCTTTTTAACCAGTATAGTTCCTTGTTATTACATGTGTAACTAACATTTTAACTGTAGATTTACTGTCATGGATATTTTTTTTTCTTTTTCTGTTCAGTGCTCTGGGTCACTGTGTGAGAAGCACTATAGAAAAATTGAATTTACTTGATTTAATAATATACCTGAAAATGTGACAGCTTTACAGGAATCCCTGTTAGTTATTTTAGAATTGTTCTTATTAAATGGTTTATATATGCTTTAGAATTTATCACTCAGCTGATTTAGGCAGCATAACGGTGTAGTGGCCTTCAGAATGCAGCCACAAGTTTGAATCGCAATCCTGTTATACTACCATCAAACTCTGGTAAGAATACCCTGCTATATAAATATGTAGCACTGGCTAAACACTGTAAGTCACTCGACTGTTTCAAATAAGTGGAGGTTAATAGAAATAATAGACAGGAATTTACCATTTGGTTTTCACTGTAGTCTTAAAGAGTCTCCTTACCACACAAGGCCAGAAAGATGAGACTGAAAGACTTTGATGGTATCGGCGCTTCAGAAAGTCTGAAGATGTCTAGCCTTTGAAACAGTGGTACTGTTGCTGAAGTGACATTTGCCTCTGCAGGTTGTTGAAAAAGTACATATTGAATATCACATTAATGGCTTCATTTGGACCATTAATATTCTCGATGTATTGAAATGGCCAAATGAACTTTTACCCTGTAGAAATAGATTCTGCTAGGCTTAATTTAGACTGTAGCTAATGTTAGAACTGTTACACGCATTACATTTATTTGCCTTTGTTGCTGAAGACTGTCATAAAAATGAACTACGATTTGGGTTTTGTTTTTATACCAAGTGTTATGTTAAAGCAGGGAATGAGGGCATAGGCTAAAATCCATACTGACACGGTCTTTATCCAGAAAACATGCAAACCTGTTAACGGTTGTCAAATATGGTACTGCAGTAACCATAAAATCATACAAGACACAAGATCATAAATGCCAAGTTTAGTTCCTCAGGGAGAATTTAACTCAAGGTTTTCATAGCAGTGAAGATTTTTATCTCTGTTTGGGCAAATTTACATGTTTGTGTCCTGTGATTTATCAAAATACATTGTAAAACTTTACTTCAATAAAATACTTAATATTGTCTTTCATTTTTGAATTTTTTGTAATTTTTAATATTTTATACTCTTAAGCTAGACATACCAAAATCAATTCATACCACCATGTCTCAAAATTAAGAAATTTACCGGTAAGAAAATAACTGGTGTGAAAGGCAAGATATGCAAGTAGGCTGAACATACAATTTAAAAACAAAGGGTATAAACTAAAAGGAAAACTCAAAAGTGGTTAAATGAGCTACACCACAATACTAAACATAATAAACAATTTCCATCTCTGTGCAGAATGGGCACAGGGCTGTAAAAGGCAGCATTTTCTCTTTAAACCGAATGCAGGAGCAGCGGGTCATTGTTTTTCAGCTTATGGATGCTGGTTTTAAACTGCTGGAATATCAAGCTGAATTGTTCCAACAAAAATCAGATTCTAGAGAAAAGCAGTTGCTAAATGCATAGAAATAATGGCCTTTACCTGGCCACCATCTTCAGGACTGCTTATAAATGACAGAAGGAAGCAAGATGCTGACCACCTCAGAGGAGAGACAGTTTCAGCTCATCATTCATCCAAATCCTATTGGAAAATATTAAAACCTTTAATAAGGTTGTTTACATTTTAATTATTTGTAATGTACCACAAATTTCTCATGAAAATATATAAATATTTGAAAATCATTTGTATTTATCAAATAATGTTCTCTTAAGGCAAAGATTTTGTAACATTTTATTACACAGCTCAGCCAACTACAATATTCCATACAAAAATCTGAATCACAGGCTGATAGAGACTACCTTAAAATGTCAGATTTTTATCAGTGCAGGAATACAGGTGGCTGACCGATCCATAAAATGTACTATTTAACAGAACACACAGGACTTCTTTTAATCCCTGAAAGTGGAACCCTGACCACACACCTCTTCTAGTATTAATTTGTGATGTCCAGGAAAAGGCACTGACCGCTTGTTGCCTTAAGCTGTCAATCTGTGCAAAGAAAATAACTGGATCAGATTTGAGTACATCTTACCTGACCAAGAAAAATATTTTCCCACAGTTAACCTCACTACAGTTTTTAGATGACCCACTGTAAATGGTGTAATGCTGAGGGATTAACAGGAACAGAGCACAGGGTCTGTTTGTGGCAGTTCCATATGTGTTCATTTAAATCAAGAGAGTCCAATCAAATGCTTTTAACACTTTAAAATGTGTGCTAGGCTGATCACTCAGTCTTTACTCCTTAAGACTTTACCCCGCAGGTAGTCCAGTTTCTCAGCCCGAGATCGTTGTAGCATAGGGACCCATTCCCATGGTGGTAGATCTACAACTGTGTACCCTGTCAGTGCCAGCTGTCTCCGTTTTAATAGCTGTAACCCCAACAGCTGCTGAGACTGGTAGCAGAAATGGTTTCTGGTCGGAACTTGAACAGCTATCCGCCGGGTCACTCCAGAGGTGAAGTCCTGCGGTGAGAGACATGGCACCATGGATCTTGTAAGAGCGTTCACAAGACCACTGGTCAACGTCACTCCACCTCTAAAAATCCTTTTGTCATCTTCCTCTTCTCTCCTAAGTTGGACCTTGCCAGGTATGGAGAAGGCTGGCTTTCCATTTGGTGCCGGTCTTACATTTCCTTTGGCATTAGTCAACTGAGTCAACAAGTCCTCTGTTATGAAAATCCCAGTGTGGTCTTTCTCAAAGTTGGCAGTATTGTCTTTGGATTCGGGAAGGAGGGGCACGGGGAATCCCGTATGGTCCAGCCATACCTCCAGGTCAATTGAACGCGTGTGTGCTAATATCATGCGCTTATTAACAAAGGTTTTACCCCCAAGCAGCTCCTGCAGCAGCCCCTCTGCTTCCAACACTTCCATCTTCACACACGCATCCCTCTGTGCGGAGCTCCACAGCTGCCGTCGCACCTCTTCTCCTAGGCTCGCACTAATCCTTGGACCTGTCCAGTTGGGAACCTCCAAACCCACTGACTCATCCAAGGTAAACAAGTCCTTCTTCAGATCTAAGTGCTTTGAACTTGTTGCTAAAGTAACAAAGTCTGGGCTCAGGACCAGGTTTAATAGATCATGAGGGTATAAGCCTACAAAAGCCAAACCCAGTAATCCCGTCAGCAGATGCTCGGGAAAACGCTGGAACTCCGCTTCCCTCAGACACAAGGCATGGGTAAGGCAGGGGTACAGCTTGGGAACTTCATTGGGATGAAAGCCCAACATACCAAAGGCCCAAAGCAGCTTTGCGGCATCTTTGCTTCGGCAGAGATGCAAATGGGGCGGCAGGCTTTCGGCCACAGCAAAAAGGATGCGGTCATCTCTGTAGTGCAGCGAAGAACAAGCCAAGGCCACATGCGTAAGACCCTGGACTCCCATTTGGGGAGCACGGCATGGAATCTCCTTCCCCATGGCTGAAAGGAGTCCACGGTGGTCGACATGGTTGAAGCGCAAGAGTTTAAGAACATTAACCAGAGCAAAATTGCTCAACTTATCCACCACTTTATAAGCCCGATCAGCCAGCTTGCGGGCAGCTGCTTCTGACAGGCTGCTCTGAGATTTGAAGAGACCAAGACTGACAGCACCCACCTCCTCTGGCAAAAGGTGGTTCAGGTGCTGGAGAAGAATCTTCTCCAAGCCTGGGAGCAGAGCTGAGGGGCACTGACGGCTCTCGCCTATTATGTACAGCAGCTGCACCAGCTCCGGAACTCCAAGTTGATCCAGGTTCTGAAGCACCTCTTTGTAAAGCTGCACCAGGAATTCTGGCACCTGTCTGCCTAAACACCTCCACAGGTCTGCAATCAGCAGTAACTGCTTCAGGTTCATGTCCTCTGTGCGACAGCTCAGCTCTGCTTCATACAAAGCCAGTATGCTGTGTGTGTTGGGTATGCCGAGCTGCACAAAAGCTTGCAGAATATCCAAAAGCTGCGCTTGGGAGAAGCGATGCAGATTCTCCACACTGTAGCGCAGCAGCATGAAGAAGTGGGTGTCAACCTGCACCGAACGCTGCTGATCAGGGCCAAGGTGTCCCAGTTTGCTCAAGATGTGGACGATATCTGCAGCCTGAAGACCGCTCTTCAGAACTTTCACCTTCTGCAGCAGCGAAAATGCTTCATCCGTTGTGATCGGCTGTGGTTGCAGGGAAGGGTCATAGCTCATGGCACGGTACTCCTGGCGGCATTTTTGAAACGCACGGGGATCAACAGTGAGAGGTAGTTCCGCACTGGTGTTGGCAAACTCTGCAGCGGTCTTCCCTCCTTCGACTCGGTTGTAGACCAGGTCCAGCAAGACATTCTTGGAGCTTGAGAGATGGCGTGAGGAGCTGACCGTGTACGGGTTGCTTTTCTGACGAAAATGGGGTGTGAGGGTGGCCGGTGTTCGATCTTCATCCGTCTCACAGCCTGCCTCGGGTGCCACCTTATCCCAAGACCGTGAGTATGCAGATGGATTGTACTTTACCGTGCTTTTCTGTGAACCAGGACAACTACGGTCTGAACGCCGTCCACCTTCACGATCCTCCACTTCCTGTTTCTTCACCCCATGATCTCCGTGCAGGCACCGGGCCCTCCAAAGCCGTTTCCTACAGGCAGAGGTAAGGGAGTAGAATCCAAACACACGTTGACATGATCCTCCCGAAGTCATTAATCCTAGATGCTACAAAACAAAAGAAGACAAAGTTATGTGTGCTACATCCTTAAGAATTCAGTCCAAATATCTGTTATGTATTATTTTGTTAAACTAATGTGTTCTGGTAGGCACAGGTGACTGCTTTATGACAGAACTGATGCTACTGCATATGCAACATGTCAATGCCATTCAACTGAAAATGAAAATTTCCACAAATTACGCAATGTTAAAATGAGAACAGACTACACAATATTGACAAAATACAGCAACCGCCTTGCATTATATTTTTCATTTTTTTCCATTTGAATAAATAAGCTAACTGGATCGCATGCAGTCTATGCAGAGCTGAACTGATAGATTAGACTTTTCAACTGTGTGCGCTGTGAGCAAGTATAGGGCCAACCCCAATGGCGGCCGCAAATGTACCCATTACCTGAATTTATGGGACAGTTTTAAGAGTTAGTAACTGATATATGAATATACAAGTTTAAATCATTTAACTGCTGTTATTCCAAGGAACAAAAGATGAAGGAAATCCCATGCAGACCCCCAGTTCATTTATGTCTCACTCTTCCTTGACCTGGGAGATCTGTTTTCTTTTTCTCGGTTGACAGATGCCTTGTAACAAAAGTAGCTTTCTTATTTTCCCTTTGCTTTCTCTGCAACCCTTTAAAGTCACTTTTGGGAGTGCTAACTTTTGTGTTTTATCACCTTGTCGAGAAGAGCACTGTATAAAAAAGTTATTTATTCCGATTTCTAACCCTGGACTGTCATGAGGTCACGTATGCACCTGCCCTTACAATAATCAACCCTTTTAACCCGAGACAGTTAAATTGTAACATAGAAAGGTGGAAATAGAAAATAAAAACGCATTTTCCAGTTTCGGGCATAAATTATATCATTGGTTTAGAGTACGACAGTCGGTCATGAGGCCAATGAATTCACATGACTCAAAAGCACACTCAGCTGCATGACGTTTCGCTGAGGAAAACCCAACAGTGTAAAGCCGTACGAACCATTTAAGCTGTAGTGGTTGAAAGGCGCCTCCTGGGTTGGCAAAGACCGCTGCTTTTGGTCTAAAAACTGAAGCAGCAGACATTACATTCAAACACGTTTTCGGCGTTAAACTGCGCTCGCCGCCATTGCTGTGCGGGTGATGAAAGGGCGCATGCGCGCAGCCGGTGTTACGCAATCGGACGAAGTACTCGCGAGGTCTGCGGCCGCTTTTCCCCCTTAAACTCGATCACTTATTCGGGTCGCGCCCAGCGATTAAAAATCGTGCGCAAAAGAGTGAGAATCTCAGCAGCCCCTGCAATATTTCCACACGAATGCCCGCAGCAGCGACGCTTTACTGAGTAGAAACGTGAAGAAATCTGACGCGTTAGTGCTGCAGTGTCCTGTCTTCGGGGCGCCCCTAGTGGTGGCTGCCTGTACCGACGCCCTAGACTGCGTCTGGGAAGGACTTAAGGAGTCCTTAACACATAAATTCTATAACATTGTGAATAAATAAGTAATACCAGATCATAAATACTGTCATGATCAATAAAAGGCTGACACAGACATTCCTTTATTTATTTAGAACTTGTAAAACCTCTAATAAGGCTAAAGTGAATTATTATTATTCTTCTCCTTTCTGCTGTTCCCGTTAGGGGTCGCCACAGCGGATCAATTGTTTCCACTTCTTCCTGTCCTCTGCATCTTTCTCCGTCACCCCCACCACTTGCATGTCCTCCTTCACCACATCCATAAATCTCCTCTTAGGCCTTCCTCTCTTCCTCTTGCCTGGCAGCTCCATCCCTAGCATCCTTCTCCCGATATATCCAGCATCTCTCCTCTGCACATGTCCAAACCAATGCAATCTCGCCTCTCTGACTTTGTCTCCAAACCGTCCAACCTGTGCTGCCCCTCTAATATACTCATTCCTAATCCTGTCCATCCTCGTCACACCCAATGCAAACCTTAACATCTTTAATAAGGCTAAAGTGAATTAGAAGACTTAATTCTGTGTAATTCCTCGCTACCCGATTCCCCCAAAGCCGTGTTCCAGAGCCTATCCTAGAAACGCAATGTGCACAGGATGCCAGACTTTTATCATCCCTTTAACTTGAAACATGTGTGACATTTGTCAGCATCTGATCTTGTCACACCAACTGTTCCTTGGTGAGGGTGATGCTTGCCACAAAATGTGTGGGCACCACTGGTTCCTTCAATGGCAAAGTCAGGGCAAGTGCAAAGTTTTAATACTCCAGTGTAATAAATTGAACCGCTTTACAATATGTAAGGGACCACACAGTAAATTCCTAACATAGAGCACAAGGTACAAAGCTGTACAACTAGAAGCCTTCACTGCCCCACACAATGTTTTGCACCCCATTTTTTGTCTTCAGAGCCTCCTTATAGGTTTGAAGCTTCCCCCCTTGCAGACTGTACCACAATTTTTCAAAAATTATCATGGCCATACTTAAACACAGAACTTTCAGGTGCAGAATACATATAGACAAGCACGTAAAAAAATCAGTTGACCTCACAATAATCATGGTATTAACATGGTGTAAACAAAAAAGTGAATGAGTCATCTACAACTGTTAGGTTCCACTTCCCATGGGTTACAGTAAATTTGATCCAAAAACACCACCTCTGTTTGGCAGCATGGAAGTGAGAACAAACTCAGTGTACAATGAAAACCCATCAGTAAATACTGTAGTCCAACAAACAAGTTTACAGAAACATTACTTGAAATTTTAGACACACAGGCACTGGTGATGGGCTAACACTGTTTATGTGTGCACCCAGTTGTGTTAAATGAGCGTGAGCAGGTGTTACAGATTCATCAGGTACGGTATTGGGACAGCCTAAGTTGTCACAGTCCTCTTTCAGTTTGCTTTATTATCTCTTTAATAGAAAGAAGATACCTCAAAATATTAGTTAAGTAGGATCTGTAAAAGTCTTGGCTATAGCAAGGCCGTTGGTAGTGGGATCAATGGTACGAAGATTCTAGGGGCCCACATCTGCTGCCCAAATGTTTTATTCCTTACTTTTAAAAAATAGGAGAGCACAGCAATAATCTTTCAGGGGGCCCAGATTCCTAGTTATGCACCAGATATATCAGAATTACGGGGCTTTAGAATGAAGAGGATACAACCCTCCGCACAGTGCCAGCCCATCTCCAGGGTGGCCACACAAGCACCAATTCACACACAGTGGACAGCTGTAAAATGCACATCTTTAGCATGTGGGAGGAAATGAATATAAACACTGGGAAAACATTCAAACTCCACTGAGGTGATCTGGATACGAATCCATTTCATCCCCTCATTCTGTAAGGAATGTTCAGGTTACGAATGTTCCAAGCACTGACATCTCCCATTTACTTTTAATTTTTTTCATCTGACCTTGATATCCCCACAGATGCATACAGCACCACTTTTCTTGACCATGGGCACAAAGGGTGTTGCCCAGGTGGACCATTCAGCTATGGAGAGGATGCTTTTATGCTCCAGATGCTGAAGTTCAGCCTCTGCTTTACGGAAGATGGCATACGGTACAGGTTGAGTCCTGTGAAACTGTACAATTTTGGCCCAATTTCTACTAAATTTACAATCTGCTAACATATCATTACATAATGGGAGGAGTGGTGATGCAGTGAGCTTCTTATTCCTAACTATATTACCCAGAGGTGGGTCTTGGGAATCCAGAGTCTATCCCAGAAACAACATATGTGAGGCCATGAAACTGCTACTAAATGGGACACCAGTTCATCACAAGGTGACCACACACAGAAAGTGACCAATTAACCTGAGACACCCATGTTTGGACAGTGGGAAGAAACCAGAGCACCTAAAGGAAACCCACACAGACATGGGTAGACCATGGCAACTCCACAGAGATTGAGCTGGATTCAAACCCCCACACTTGATAAGCCCAAGTACTAAGGCAGCAGGACTACTCGTTGAGCCACCCCCAAAACACCCAGGTCTACTTGAATTTACAACAGATCAGAGCGTATTAACATTTGCTCATCATCACCACAGTTTTTCATGAGGCCAACATCACACTATGAAAGATTATACATGAGAAAGATTTAGTCAAAAGTGGTAAGACGGGGGGTGGGTATTAATACACCAACTTCATTTGTTGGGACTGATCCAGTTAGAAGTCAGAGTTCATCTCAGGAAGGCCAAACTAGTTAATATTTATCTGGACATTGACAGAATTTGTAACCCATGGACTTGCTCCCCAGTTAATCTTATATACACGTCTAGAGCGCTCTCAACTTCTGTCTGTGGGTTGCTGTCAAAATTTCTGAATATTACTGTACAACTATATTACTATACATTTGTGCAAATGTGTGGTCTTCCTGAAAACATTGCTTTCAAGAGCTCAACTGAAGATACTGTTGCAGGTTTTAAGGAGCTTTACACAAGAAAATTACATGAAGGCAAAGTTTCATGAAGAATTTTTTTTCCACCCTGCATCCAGCCCTCCGCTATGATTCCGATGAAGAAAACTGATGCAGCCACCTCCCTCCAACACACAGCAAATCTCAAAAGCTCATCTTCTTCACTTTTAACAGCACTCAGCAAAACTTATTTTATATAAATTGGTATCTGCAGCGTTTTCAACTAAATTAAATTTTTAAATTCCGGTGAAGACATTAACATGTGAAATGTCCTATACTGTATATGTATACCATGCATTGTAAGCATGCAAATGAATGACATTATTAAGTGCTGGTAGCTGAAAGAATTTCCCTTAAATCAATATATTGCATAGGTAGCCACGAGTGTACAACAGTTTAAAATGACCCATATGCTTTAACTGAACCACAGTAAATATTTTACAGTGCACATATTCTGTCCTTCTCATCTTTAACTTGGAATATACCTATTATTTTGGGGCATTTGAATGCACCACATATCTGAATAAATTACATTTTTTTTACATTCTCTGTATATATGCTTATTGGATATACATTAAATTCTCACTTAAGCGCATCAGTTTTTTTGCTTTAACTGTTTTAAACTTAAGTGCCATCACAAAATGCAATAGGTGCGGAAGAAACCTGTGTATAACCAATTGTATAAAATCGTAAAACTTCCCAGCAGGATGTCCACATCTTTCAGATTTCTATTTTGATTTATCCCATGTTCTTAGAAGGATCTCGCAATAAGCCACCTATACACAATAGTAACATTTGTTTTAAGTAATGTTTTAGTCTATCCCAGAAACAAGGAGGTGAGGAGGCATCCATGTTAGAGGGAAGGGGGTTCCAGTCGCTGGCCTGGTGAGCAAAGGGCATCAATTCACCTAAACACAAAGTTCACAAGTCTGCACTACAGCTTTCTCAAAACATCCTACACCAGACATTAAAAAATTCACTTTTAATTGCTTTCTATGGTTTCAAAAAAGAAAAACCAAAAACAACTGCCTCTATAGCGCAAGGGAATTAAGGGACAATTTTGGAAAAAAATATTTATATAAGATTGTAAAAGGAGCTAAATTACCAGGACTACTAAACTTGTATTTTGTGACCTTCCAGCACAGGCAGGCAGGCAGGCAGACACTCATTCTGCCAAATCTGCGATTTTCTTATTATTAGGAAATAATGTGGAGAAGTGCAAAACCTGCAGAGGTAAAGAGCGGGTTGGAGGCGTCCTGGCTGCACGCTTTCTCCTTTCTCCATCCGGAAATCCAAGCAAGAGGTGGAGCCAGGATATTGCGCTGCAACTAAAGCAGGGATCTGCTTTTAACATCGGACGACATGTTTATACGAAGCATTTATCGCGATCCGAGTGCGACTGACTGATCCAGCATTTAAGTTCCTATCACGATGCAGTCGAACTTGAAGGACCTCGGTCGCGCACTTTGCATCATAACGGGAGCTTCGAAGGGCTTCGGCAGAAGTCTAGCTGGGCAAATAGCAGGCTTACTGAAACCGAGCTCCGTCCTCTTGCTGGTGTCGCGATCCGGTGAGAAGTTGGAGGAGCTCCGGGCAGAGCTGCTCGCCTCCAGCGTGGCCTCAGACGGTCTGGTCGTCCGTTATGTGGCGGCTGACTTAGGCGAGAAGGAAGGAGTGGAAGAGACGGTAAGGGCAGCGAAAGACGTCCCCACCACGGATATTGACCACCTGTTGCTGATCAACAACGCCGGTGAGGCTCAATATCAGATTTTTGTTCGGCGAGGCGCCATTTTCTACGTACATTAATTTTCGACGTGAGGTTAACCAGCTACTGATTTATAGCTTTATATACAGTAATTGCGTTTACACCTATGCTCCTTTTTAGATGTTCTTTTGGAAGCTTATGTATCCTTTAATAATTATGTAAGGAAAATATAGCACAATTGTTCAAATAGCACTCGCAGTAATAATATTTTGCACTTTTTTCGGACAGAGTCATCCCTGAGAATGGCAAGGTGTGCTGTTGTCGTCACTTCCGCTTACGTCATTAGCGCAAAAATGACGCTTAAGCGCTTGGAGAGTTGCGTTAATCCTCTCAAGTTTGGTTTAGTGGCTGAGTTGGACTGTTCATGTGTATGTCTGTGGCCTCCATAGGTTTTGTGGAGCAGGATAAAAAAGAACTTCTAATGGGGGGGGTTTATTACCTGGTCATCTGCTTACACAGTGCTGATGTGCACGTTGGGTTTGTGTGTTGCAGCCTCTTTGGGTGATGTCTCTCGCTTTGCCACAAGCTTCACAGACTTGGCGGAGGTGAACAACTATCTGTCTTTAAACATTAGCTCTGCCCTCACCTTAACTGCTGGGGTCCTGAGTGCGTTCCCGCAGCGACCTGGACTGAGGCGCACCGTGGTCAACATCAGCTCGCTGTGTGCCCTGCAGCCCTTCCCCTCTTGGGTGCTGTACTGCACTGGCAAGGCTGCTCGAGACATGATGTTCCGTGTACTGGCTCTGGAGGATTCCGATCTTCGCGTTTTAAACTACGCCCCAGGTAGAACCTGCATGATAACAACTAAGGGCAACCTGTTGCGTAACTGTTGCTGGCTGCGTGTCAGACCATGTGTTTGTTTATGAATTCCCATAACTGTTTGGGTACACTCTTTTTTTTTTGTGACTGTGCATGTTATTTCTTCATCCCCCTAGGTCCTCTTGACACAGACATGCAGGTGGAGGCACAGTCTCGGACGGCAGACCCCGGCACGAGATCCTCCCTCTCCACCATGCGTGCCGAGGGCAAGCTGCTGACGTGTGATGAGTCGGGGGCCAAGCTGATGAAGGTACTACTGGAGAACAAGTATCATTCCGGTGCCCACCTTGATTTTTATGACCTTGAGAGTGGGACAGAATGATCTCCATTGTCAGTGAAGGAGAAAACAGACAAATGCAAGCAAAAAATGCAAAGAA
This sequence comes from Heterotis niloticus, assembly GCA_018136845.1. Taxonomy (NCBI): domain Eukaryota; kingdom Metazoa; phylum Chordata; class Actinopteri; order Osteoglossiformes; family Osteoglossidae; genus Heterotis; species Heterotis niloticus. Next base: position 23,711,054 of record CM030896.1, read on the forward strand.
AAAATGGAAATTGTATAGTAAGTGCTCATTAGTTTACGGTGTACACATTTCCCTTTAATGTTAGGCAAAGATATGTTTGCGGTCACTTCCGTTGTTTAAACCAATTCAGCATTAGGATAGCTCAGTCACCTATGTGAGGGTCGTACAGTAAGTTAGAGCTAATGGAAATTCTCCTTTGAAAAACAGCTTTACATCTACATTTCATCCATTGTTAAACATCTGTATATTGGGGGGGGGGCATACATGTTGGTTCAGACATTTCTTGTCACGTTCACAGAACTTTATAAATTTTTACCCAGATGTATTGCATCAGATGGCGTCACTCTGCCATTTGTATCATTTCTGGACTTAGCTGATGCTTTTGTCTATGACATCTAAGAATATCAGGGTTATTACAGTTCACATTTTCCTTCAGACAACAAGCTTGTCAGTGTGGCAACTTTGAAGTTGTTTTACTTCATTCTACAATCTTAATAGGCATGTCATGGAGAGGTCAGCCACATGTACTGTATACAATAAATTTCACGCAGGTGTCTCTTCGCGACACAACGTTTAGCCGTGGCGGTCCATTCAGATCGGTCAACACACCAAACTAAGTAAACATGGAACAAACGCTCATGGGAACATTTAAAATAGTAGAGAACACAAATTAATATAATTGTTTACAGAAGCTATAAGATGTGTTTAATGCAGCATGAAGAATAAAGTCCTGTTGCACTGACAGGTTTTGAATATCACAGCCATCCATTAATGTCAGTCTAATATCACAACAGAAACATCATTGTTATTCTTATCGTATTATCTTGCCGCCTGCTGTGGCTTAACAGAGTTCCCACCAACTTCACATCTTGCTATTGCTATGCTTGGAATGTATCACTGAATATGGGGCTTAGTCCCATTATGCCATCATTTACAGGTAATGATTACCTGCTGCTGAAGCCTCATACATTCACATTGTCAGTTGCCCGGTGTGTTAAACACAGTTCTAAGTCACTTGTATTTTATCATTTTGCAGGAAAATGAGGGACACAACTTTTTTTCTAAGTGCTGAACAAAAGAGATCTGTATTCCAATAATCCCTCCAACAGCAAAAAAACCCCACAGTTATTTAGTGAGAGCTTTAGTCACTATTAGCTGTTGATCAGGCATCATTTTTGCTAACAACCAAAAGTGTTTGGATTCAGGTGCAACAAATGCATCTGGAAAAGCTGCATGCCTGTAAACATTCAGAAGTTGAAGTTGCACTGCAGCTTCAGTTTGTGAGGTGTGAATATGCGTCAGTGAACTTGGTCACTGCCCACACATTATTGTACCTGTAGCTATCTGCAGTGAGCATTTATTACGAACATTGTGCATTATATGACTTCTTCTCTGCCGATCTAAGTTGCCAACTTCACTATTCACCAAAAAAGCTGCATTACAAGGTAAAATATTATTATGTATTTAGGTGACAGTTTCCTCCAAAGTGCCTTAGGGTGTTAAGCCACTTGAAATTATTTACCCATTCATACAACTACATAATTTTACCGAAAAAAATCAATGTAAGTACTTTGACTTGAAACCGGGGAATGGCTGGATCCTTAGGCAGGGGTGAAGAGTCTTTGAATAAATGGCGATGGGGACAAGTCCGGTCCCTCTGCGCTGCCACGTGTACGTGGCCGCTCTCATAATAATAGTGTGAATACACTTAGACTAAGATAAATAATCTGGCAATCGAGTGAAGATCATCTAGTGTCAAACACTTAACAACACCGCATAGAGCCTCTTAACAGCAAAGTGTTGGTGTTGTTCTTGGACTGACATGGGCTGAGATCTTTAGCAAATGTCTGGGAAATTTACCCTCGCTAACATCCCTGAGCCAAATAGTCAAAATACCTCCATCCAGTCCGCTGTCTCTCTCACTACTGGACTCCATCTCATGCAGTACTGCGTAGGATTAAAGGTTATGCATTACAAAAGAATCAGTTGATGTATGACGTTAAACTGGAAGTAGAAATTTGTTATAAATGCATTAGTGTTGTTATTCATAAAAAAAACTGTTTTAAGTGATATGTTTTCTGCCAGTGAATGGGTTATGTACTGTATGCACAAAATAAATATAAAATATTAACATGTCTGTTAACTGGTTAAAGGAGGTACACCTTGGCCCAGTGAGAAATCTATTAAATAGCTTTTATGTTTTATGGTAAACTGTGGGGAAACAATCACTCAAGAAAATGCAAAAATTAAAGCAAAATTATTTTCCAAAATTTCCTTGTTCAATCATTTTAGTTTCATAACAGTTCTGGCATACTTTGAGCATTTACGGTGGTACTTACCGGCACAAATATTAAAGTTTTTTTTTTTTTTTTTTTTTTGGACCAGTTTATTTTTTCCCACTGTTAAATGTATTAACATTTTCTCCTGTTGTGGAGCTGATGCAGCAGATGTAGGAACCCTGTAGAGATGGCTGTGGTCCACTGCTTTAGTGTTTCAGCTCCTGTTGAGGATTTCAGTGATTAACAACACGATGAAGAGCTTTGCGCATGTTCATGGGAGGACTTGAAGTAAATTTTAGCTGAATAGTGGTTTGTGGAGAGAAGGTATTTTCAGTCATTTAAAAAATAGTTTTAATGTGGCTGGGAATGAATAAAAATGAAAAGTCTTGCAAAGTGTTTTTATTTTATTGAATCCAAGACATTTATGGAAGTTTGCCTGCATGTTAATGAAGGCATGTTGGTTTTATTGAGCTGTTAGTAACCGCTGGGGGGGTGATGGAGGGTGATGGGTACTGCTGTTGCATCTCAGTGAGTGCCTAGCTGTTTGGGGATGGGTTAGAACCCAGCTCAATCTATGTTGGTTATACTGTATGTTCTCCTCACTGTCTTTGTGGACTCTTCCTGGTGCTCAACTTTCTGCCCACAGTCCAAACATATGGATTTCAGGTTAACTGGTGATTTAGTATTTGATGACAGTTTAGCTGGTGACCTGTTTAGAGTATTTGTGTGTGTGTGTGTGTGTGTGTGTGTGTGTGTGTGTATGTGTGAGAGAGAGAGAGAGAGAGAGAGAGAGAGAGAGACTGTCCTGCAATGGACTGACATCCTGACCAGAGCATGCCCTACTTATCCTCAGGACCACATGACCTTAACCTGGGTGGTTAGCAGTGCCAATTGAGTGAGTGTGAGAGACAGCAACTGCATAAATGAAAAAGCTGAAATCATCCCTTAGCCAATGAGTCCATATTTGTGATGAATTGATCAGCAGAAATGAAAGGGAGGTGACGGAGATGACATTAACATTCTCAGTCTTCCACTGCCTTGTGAAGATAACTGTTCCAGAAATGTTGATCAGTGAATTCTCATAAATGAAAGGCATAATTCATGTGTTCATGAGCCCCAAAACTGACACACATTTATGTTAACATATTACCAAATCCTATTAAAGTGCACAAAATGAATTCATCTCATCTTTCTTCAGCTCTTTCAGTGCTATTATGCTATATGGCCAAAAGTATGTGGACACCTGGGCATCACCCCCCCCCCATCCCATGTGTGCTTGTGGAATTTCCTATTCAAAACCCATGAGCATTACGATAGAGCTTTTCCCCCCTTTGTTACTGTAAGAGCCCCCACTCTTCTGCGAAGCATTTCCACCAGATTTTGGGAATTTGTGCCCATTCAAGAGCATGAGTAAGGTCAGGCAAGAAGGCCTGGCTTGCAGTTGGTGTTCCAGTTGATCCCAAAGGTGTTCAGTGGGTTTGAGGTTGACTGTGCAGCCACTCAAGTTCTTCTACACCAACCTGGGCAAACCTTATGTTTATGGAGCTCCCTCTCTGCATGAGGGGCACAGTCATGCTGGAGCTGGAAAGCTGCGTGGGTGTGGCTGAAACAGCTCAGTCATCAGAAAGGGGGGGGGGTGTGGTTCATACACTTATATGTATGCACAGTGCACTGAACAGAAGCTCACAAAGGAAATGTACATATGACACTACATGTTTATAGTAAATTCAGTCTTTGTTTGGACAGCCCATGGTTACGCTAAGATTGAAATAGGTGAAAATAGCTACCAGGCGGAGGAGAATTTAATGCAGCTTGAACAAAACTATAGCTGAAAAGACAGCGTGGTGTGTGTCCGTGTTTTAAATGAAATGGTTGAGTTGCTTGACCTGTGTTTGCAGCAGGGTCAAAGGTAGTTTTAGATTAACACTGAATAAAGTAAAACATTTAGCCTGATCCATGTCAGAAAGTTTACAGCAGAATAAATGATTATAGAATACAAATGTCATAGCAAACAAAGTGAAATATCACCAGTTATCAAGTCATTTTAATAGCTCAGCGTTTAGTTCCTTGGAAACTTATAGTGGGTAATATTTAAATATTCAGAAAGGGCAGAATCTCAGCCTTTTCCACTCCTCACTTAGTGTTGCCTGATTTATTATTTCCCTCAACTTGTACAGTACATAAAGGGATGGATAGTGATCACAGAGATGCCGAAGCACATTAGATGTGTTTGAACCTTAGCCACCCGCTATTTTTCACCACATTCTTGTCTTTCTTCTTTCTGTACTGCCAGATTATTTTGCTCCACGTTGCCAATTTAAGGCACTTTTTTGGTCGGTTAACTAAAGTGCTGTTGGACTACTCGGCCAAGCTCAGCCAGACACACACACACACACTGATAACTGGAAGTTTTCGGGACAACACCGAACACGATGCTATGATGACATATTTGTAGTGTGGTTTCCAAAATTCTCAGTGTATGGAAACCATGATGTTTTTAATTGCGGTTCATCGTGAAACCGGTTGATCTCAACACCTCTAGTTGGGCGGAGAACAAAATTCCCATGCTTGTAGATGCACAAGGCTGCAGTGATGCCCAGGAGACACCAGAGTTATGGATTTCTCATTCTTTGCACTTCATCAAAACAAATTGTATGAGCATTAACCATGCATAACCCTTAACATGTTTATAAAATTAAGCACATTTTAATACATGTTAATACATTTGATTTTTATTTTTTATTTATTGGAATTCAAAGAATCAAAATGAAATTTATTGGTCAAATGTGGTCACACATACAGAGAATTTGGCCTTGTTTTCCAGTGGCTTTCAGGGTTTAAAAGACAACACAACGTACATACACACATATGCACAATTGTTAAAATATTTTGCTTGCATACATGTTGAAAAAAATTATAATTTGATAGATGAATCAGCTTAGGTCACTTGAAAACGTCTTATTTTTAAAGCTCTACAGAAGTGCCACAACCCACTGTTCTGGACATTTTAGCAATGTTTAAGGCAAATGTGCTATCAGAGAATTAACCAACTAGAACAGTGATAAATTTGAAATAAATACACACTTTTGTATTAGCTGATATTAAGAAATTTATTGTAGATATTCCCTTATTTTTACAGAACACCTAACAAGGTTTGCGGTAAAAGATAAAATTTTAGGTGCTGTTTTTCCACTTTCACCTTCTGGAAAAGACGTGGGTGACTTTCTGCCATGTTCTCCTCTGCCTGCAGTTCCCTGCCAGGTCCAAGATTGCCTTCTGCTGCTACTGTAAACAGTTTGTCTAAATGAGACAACGTGGACCTTGAAAGCCTCTCTGCGCATTTACAAATTTCCATTAATCAATCACTGTCTAAATAATGGCAAAGTGATCGTTCAGAGGTCCAAGTCAAGACGCTTTTCAAGTTTCCTTTCGAGCGGGGCGGCTTTCGCGTCACCAAATATGGCATCTGCCCTCTTGTTTTTATTCACTTTCATAGATGTTCTGGATGTAGAGCAAACGCTCAAAGGAGAAGAAGGTAGGAAGTAATGCCATTCATGCTGGGGTAGTTCAAGAATATCGAATCAAATAAATAAATTGCTTGAATCAACATCCCAAAGGTTTTATTCTACATCAAAGTATGCAGTACCAGACAAAAGTTTGAGCACAGTGGAGTAACACATGTGGACTGAATTGGACAAAAGGGCATCTCACCTCTTGGAACTGCTGCAGAAAAACAGGACAAAATGTCAGATGATGTCTGACTCAAACTTGCCAATATAATACCGTGTAAAAGCAAATACAGGTTCTAGCAAGTGCATGCTCAAATTTTTTAATCGTAATCTGTCCGTTGTCATTAACCTTTGTCAGGTTCGAGTTTGTGATGGTCCAAACCCTGTTGGAAGGAGTGGGTGCTAGGCTATAACACAACCCCTGGTTGGGATGCAGGTCCATCTCAGTTCACTGGTAATTTTTATTAAATATAAATATTACCTGGGTTGGATTAAGTCTAAAATGGAGGGGGGTAAGTTTAATACGACAATTATTAAAACTATTTAAATGTTAAAGCTATGTAGATTTTTTTGCCTTACACAGTTTGGGGTTTCTGTCTGCTTTGGGTGAGAAGGGAACTTCATTCTATGATTCAAAATACAGGGGTATCTTAAGACCATTAAACAGAAATAAATTTTATGCATAGTATATGCATACTTATTTTATATATATATAGTATTTATATGTATATATACATATATACACCAATACAAATATAACTGAATTAATACTGCAAGTACAGAGTACAGTATATTGAAATTAGACACCAAAAATGGTTACATCAGAATAGCTTTATTCTTCTCACAATGCAAAATAAATAAAATAAAAATAGTTATTTTCATTTTTGATTAAATAAACATATGGTCTACAGTTTGACTGTTGGTTGCTGTAAATGATTATGATTATGATTTTCTGGTTTGGTTTCATGAGCTTGGTTGGCAGTTATTCTGTATACTGGCTCAGTAATGAAGATCTAAAGCTCAACAGTGCCATTTTGTTATTGGAATTTTTATTTAAGTTCTGTGTCGTTTAGAATTAAAATGTCAAATAAAATTTAGTACAAAGTGGGGTGGTGTCAGCCACGTGGTGTACAGTATGTGGGCCGGCCTATGAGAGAGTTTAAAAAAAAAAAAAAAAAAAACACTTGGGTCGGGATCACAAGTTTCATACGCAGACCTCCTGTTCTGACAGACACACACAGCTGCCAGATAAAAATACTTCTGTCATGACACATGTCCTCTTGAAAATGGGAAAGGAATGAAACGCCCTCCTCCTACCGTCCTAATGAAACGAGGTGGCTGTCTGATCTTTACAGTATCATCAACAACCTAAAACTCCTCTGGATCCCTTTCACCACTGACCCCCCCTCCCGCCATCATCACTCCCTACCTAAGCATTTTGAATGGTTTATTGGCTTATCTATTTCAGTCAGGGAACCGTGGGGGTGCTGCGCTGTGGAAGCGAGCAGGTGCCGGGGCTGACAGAGCTGTCCCTCTGCGGCTGTAGAGCAAGAACCAGCAGCTGTTAACCCGGTCCCTTTCTTCTGCACCTTTAGCATGACTCTAGAAACTATGGAGAATGTGGACGTGTTTGACGCTTTGAAGAAGGGCAGGGGTCTTAGGGCTACCAAGGTCTTCAAAGCTGGGGATGTCATCTTTGCTGAACCTTGCTTTGCTGCCGTTGTCTTTGACAGGTAAGTGTTGGCTTACAACGAAGGTGCAGGTGAGAAATGAAACACTGTAGATTTTTGGCACAAACTCATGAAATGCTACCTCACCTCACCTACTCATACACTACAAACAAATATCCCGAGTTGCAGTGATGTGAAACACAATAACTGTGTATAATATAATGTGTATTTCAGCACCTTAATGCCAATATACAACATAAACCAAAATCTCAGTACGATGTCGTAAGGTGGGCAGCTTCCAGTTTAAATCCCCTCTCGCTATGGTATCCTTGAGTAAAACACAGCATTTACCTTGGCTTGCTCCAGTAAAAATGACCCACCCCTATAAACAGATAAGAAACTGCAAACATCTTGGTATACAAAGCTCTGTAAATACCTTTTAATGAGAAGAGAAGGTGAAACAGCGCTGAGCTGCCTTTGCTGGGACACAAAAAGTTGCAGAAATGTATATACTTGAGCCAAATGTGTCCTGTGGGGCAAAATGAAAAAAATTAAAGTTGTTTTTTTGTTTGGTGAAACAAACATATGTTATGGTCTATAGCTTAACTGTTGGTTGCTGTAAATGATTATGATTTTCTGGTTTGGTTTCATGAGCTTGGTGTGTTGAACAACAGTTCCATGCTGGAGTATGGAATACATAGGCAGAGGGCAGGGTGTCTGCTGCCATTTGTAATAACAGCTCTGATGCCGACGGTGTGCACTGATGTCAAGTAAGGCCAGGAATGCCTCTGTCTCCTCTGACTATGTTTGGATGAAGTAGGAGGGGGTGTGAAGGAAGGCAGATCCCCCAATCTTCTGAAAGGCTGCCCTATGTTATGTCCACTTTGGACAGGGTGCACCCTGTCTCAGCCAGTATGCAAACATTTATATGTTTTCAATATTGTTGGGAACATTTCAGTAGAAAAGATCAGAAAAATACCGGCTTGGCAGGAATCGGCCTACTGCCCGATTGTGGGATTTCAGCTGGTAAGCCGACATTCACTCTCTCCTCTCCTTTTTATTTTGCAAAACTCATCAATCATTTATATTCGGCATCTTCGAAATAGAAATTGAATATTATTGAATGGTCTTTTAAAAGCTGGAGCAGTAACACCTAAAAATACATTTTTAATGAATTACAGATTTATATGCAAGTCTTTTCCCTTTTGACACAGCAAATAACAGCACTGAGCAATAAGGCATCTAAGGGGGTTTCTTAAGACCATTAAATAGAAATACATTTCATACACAGTATGTGCACACACACACACATGCACATATATTAAACACACACACACACAAATATAATATAAAATATAAAATAAATTCTGCAAGTAAAGAGTACAGGTGTGCACCGCATAACGACGTGCCGGTCAACGACGAACGCATGTACGACGGTGGTCCCATAAGATCGTATACAGTACATAATACTTATAATACTTATAATAATAATAATAAACAACTATGTTACTGATTTATGTTTTAGCTGTACTGTTTTTAACGCTATTTTAGAGTCTACTGTTTCTACTTATAAAAAAGTTTTCTGTATGCTGTGTTACGCCAGCAGCAGCCTCATACATTTTGTGTTTACCGCGTCTGCTCTAACTGCACGGATTTGTAGCCTAGAAGCAATAGGCTATACCATATACAATAATAATAATAATAATAATAATAATAATAATAATAATAATAATAATAATAACGTGCACACCAAGATGTTCGCACACCGCCGAAATCGCCTAATGCATTTCTCAGAAAATATCCTCGTCGTGGTGCATGCTTGTATATTGAAATTAGACACCAACAGTGGTTACATGAGAATAATTTTATTCGTCTCACAATGCAGTGTCTATTTTTAAAGGTCTCCTTTGTTCTTCCTTCTTTCTCTTTCTGCCATGAAAAGGATCTGGCAGTTTCTTTAAACTAAGAAACAGAAACCCTTTCTGTTTGACTTGCTGCTGAAACCTTGCCGCAGCAAATAAAATGATGGAAATGTAAGGCGTCGCAGCTCCGTTTGTTCCAAGTTTTCTGCAAATTATTTGAGGTGTTTGGCTTTCCGTTTGTTAATGGCTTTTGAAGAGAGATTTACGAAGGAAATCTCACGCTGCAGTTTTGCTTGGATGGTTTTGTAAGAATTTAAACTTCGTATTTTGTTGGGCGCGAAGTGGGACTATTTTATTTAAGGGTCAATGCGGAGGGAGCGTGAGTGAGTGATGTGGCAGTGAGGGGAGCGCGGGAAAAAGAAGTGCGAGGGCGTTGGAGTGAGCGGGACGGATGTTTGTAGCAGCTGTGTGTGTAGTGCTAGTCCTGGAATTAAATATATTTAATTTAATTTTAATAAAGTAGAGTTGAGTGTCCCAGTGACACTCCAATCTCGAACGAGTTTTATTTACACTTTTGAATCGAAAAACGAACCCAGAACTTTAAAAAGGAACGCTGCACTTTTTACTGCTTTCACTGCTGTTTTTTTTTTCCTTTTTCTTTTCCCACAAAACAAAAACTCGTTCGTATGGGATATGAGAACCCACTAGAACCGTTCGAGGACGGGCTTCTGGTTTACGTTATTAATCTGTCTCCTGCAGTCTGGCGCCAAAGGTCTGTCACAGCTGCTTCCGGCACCAGGACAAGCTGCATCGCTGCAGTCAGTGCAAGTTTGCTCAGTACTGTGACCGAACCTGCCAGCGGGCCGCCTGGGATGACCATAAACAGGAGTGTGGCGCCATCAAGAAGTGCGGAAAGGTGCCCAACGAAAATATCCGGTGAGGAAGATGTGTAGGGGATAAATGGCGTGAAACGTCAAACTTTTTCAAGCGTAAATTCAAAAATACTGACACCTATTGGTAGGATCCTGAAATGTACATTTAATATTTGACAGCTCTCAAGTTCCTCTCTGTGCCTGACATGATTTGCACTGTATGGTCAAAAGTACGTGGAGCCACAAGCATCACCCCCATATGTGCCTTTTGAACCTCCCATTCAAAACCCATGGGCATTTAATATGGAGTTGTTCACCCCTTTCCTGCTATAACAGCCCCACTCTCCTGGGACGGCTTTGCACCAGATTTTGGAGTGCGGCTGTGGGAATTTGTGCCCATTTGGTCACAAGCCCATCAATGAGGTTGGGCAAGAAGGCTTGGGTCACAGTTGGTGTTCCAGTTCATCCGAAAGGAGATCAGTGGGGTTGAGGTCCAGGCTCAGTGCAGCAGCTGAAGTTCTTCCTCACCAACCTGGGCAAACCGTGTGTTTATGGAGCTCGATTTATGCACGGGTGGGAGGATGCAGTCATGTTGGAACAGGAAAGGAACTTCTTCCCCAAGCTGTGGCCACAAAGCTGGAAGTGCACAGTCGTCTAGAATGTGTTTGTATGTTGTGTGGGTGTGGCCGAAACACCTAAGCTCAGCCATTAGAAGGGGGGTCCACATACTTTTGGCCATACAATGTATTTCCATCTGTGTATCTTTGATGTAACTGTAGCATAATTGTACATATTATTCAGCTAGTGAGGTAAATCACTTTTTGTGTGCATCTTATTTAAAAAACCAAAACTGTACTTGAACTTCCATGAATGTAATTGAATTCTCGCTGCTGTGTTCAGTCTAGCTGCTCGGGCTTTCTGGCGCACTGAAAAAGATGGAGGTGTTGTATCCGAGGGTCAGCTCACCACACTGGACCAACTGGAGGATCATGTGGCAGACATGAGTGATGATGACCTGAAGGAGCTGAAAGTCAACATCCACAACTTCCTGGACTACTGGCCTCACAGCAGCCGACAGTATGAGGTGGACAGGATCTCTCACATGTTGGGAGTGGTACGTAGTTTTTTCTTTCAACTTTAGTATTACTTCTATTCCACAAAACTATAAAAAGAAATCAGTTTTTTTAAACTTATTTGTGCCTCATCATTGATGCCCCAAAGAACCTTTGGCTGAAGAATATCAAGCCCAACAAGGCTGCACCATGTCAATACTTTTGAACTCAACCCAACAGTAGACGCGATTATAACACACCTCACATGCTTATCTTGTAGACAGGTTGAACCTCCAGCAAGGAATGTCAACTCGGTGCTTCAGCAACGGTCTTGACGTCCTCTCCTTCACAGATAAAATGTAATGGCTTCACCCTGAGCGACCAGAGAGGGCTGCAAGCTGTGGGCGTAGGTTTGTTTCCCAACCTGTGCTTGGTGAACCATGACTGTTGGCCTAACTGCACTGTCATCCTCAATCACGGCAAGTATGTATCGCAAACTAATTTTTAAATGAAAGTGAACAACATTTTATCCATTGTCACACAGAACTATGGTCAGTGCTTGAAAACATTACATTACACAGAAAAACTGATTCAGCTGGGTTTTGTGTGTATTCGTAACTACAGCAATGGAAACAATAGGAACTGAGTAATTGATTTATTCCTGAACAATTGTTTTAATTTAGTCTTTTAGAGTCCAATTACAATTTAGTTTTTCGATTATTATGAATATACTTATGCCTCGTTGTGTAAATGCTTTCAATGTCATTTTCTCTTTCAGTCAGACTGCTCTGAACCCTCTGTTTCACACTCACAGTAGGTGGGTCCGTTTGGTGTGAAATAGCCCTGACCACATGCCGATTGGCATTCCTTATAAGAGTTCCTTTGTCCCCATAATTTGTGGAGCCCCCGTGACATTGGTTGGAGCAGAAGCAAAAAGAGACCAAATGTAACGCATGTGGGGGCTACAGATACCACCTAACTTTCTAGACTGGTAAAGGGGGTAAACCAGAGTGAAGAAGTGGGTCTAATAGTGAGTCCTGATGTTGCAGGACATAAATCACAGTTTGCCGTTATTGCAGATGGGAAGTGGACAAAACTGGCGTAGAATACCTGTGCCTAATGTTCAACATCGTAGCTTGTACTATGGTAAATACAGTGCATAGTGCAGCATGACTTTGTACAGGAGGAGTATAGAGTCTGTACTTGTCCTGCAGTAAAATACCCATTCCTAGCGTAACTCAGTTAATGCATTCTGTGAAAATGCCTTAAACTGTTGCCATTTTTAGTTGTGAGGAAAAAATTTGTAAATCTTTTGGAATTATCTGGGTTTATGCGTGAATGGCTTCTAAAATGTGGCCTGATCTTCATCCAAGTTGTAAACATGGAACAGACACAGCATTTTACATTGCCGTGTTTTTATTGAAAGAAGGATTTAAGCAGCCAAGGTATGTGGAGAACTATGTGAACTTCTAGGAGATTGACATGTTGAAAAGAGATTATAGTCAGGTATAAAATACCTGTGGTGGAATAAAATGACAACATAAGGAAAAATGGCATTTCACTGCGTAATAAACCCAATATATGATACAAGGACATACTGTATATTCACAGACCTGTATAGTAGAAATTGGTGGCTGATTGTGGTAATAAACCCAAAAACTACCCTGAACGTTAAAAGTCTTCTGGAGGTTTACTTAAGTACAATTAACAGAGCGAACATAATTCATTACTGATCACTTCTGGTGATAATTCAATAGAAATTGGTTTTCAACAAACTTTTGGTGTTTCAGTGTCACCTTTAATATTCCTCGAAATGTTTTGCATTATCTACATTCTGCTGAATAAATTAGAATTTTAGGTGAACTCTATTAAACTGTCACCTATAACCTGTGGGGAACTGTAAATGCCTGTATCTGCAGCAAGTTGTTTACTTTGGGTGTACAGAAGATGCTGATCTTTCAGTCACAACATTCTGCAGATCTCGTTTCTATCCCACCGTTTCTAAAAGAAATTTTCTTTTGTACCCAAGACCCCAGCTGCACACTAGAGATAGACTAACATTTTGTGCCTGCTTTTGTGCTTGCATGCGAGTGTTGTTTGTGATCAGTCTAGGGTTTGCAGGTGGGTTCATGCTGCTACATGACTTTAGGCTTAGTCCTAGATTTTGGGTTAGGTTCAGGGTTCCACTGACTTTTTTGAGTAACCATTATTTCAGCTAAATAAAATACATTCATCTGACAACAGGTTACCTTTATTTTCATCCCATTCTGTTGGATAAATATAAATACTTGTAAATCTCATCAAACCTACTTTGATCTGAACAAAATATTGAGAATTGAGCTAAACAGCATGTAAGCATGATCATATGCAGCCTTTTCTGTAAAAATTACCATTCACTCAGCAGATGTTCAGGAATTATGTTAGCTGTGCCATGGAAGCCTGCATGTGGTTTGAAAAGTTTCTAGGGAACATTCTGAAAAACAGGAAGTCTCAAAATTATTTCCATCATGTGCAACCTTTCCCTACTTTAATAAATACATTTATTAGGTTGACATGCTGATATAATTTCAAAAATGTTTATACCAGATTAAGCAAATGGACTACAGTATAATAAAAACAGCCTTTAAATAATATTTAAAGCATATTTTTCTTTTACTTAACTTTAACAAAAGGTTGCGAAGAGGGTTTGAGTTAGTTTTAGCTTCATAAAAAGGTTGTCAAATCTTCTTAAACTTTTACTTGAGTTACTAAAAATAAAGCCACCAAAACGAATGGATGAAAACTGCTGTGCTATGTTTGCTGTGTTCGTATCGCAGAATTTTGCTTCCAGTGCTCATTGTTGAATGGAATCTTCCTTTCTTTCCATCGCAAGTCCTCTTTTGGTCTGTTGCGTTTTGCAGAATTGAGCTGCGGACCCTGGGAACGATTTCTGAGGGAGAGGAGCTGACAGTGAGCTATGTAGATTTCTTAAACGTGTCCGCAGATCGCCAGCAGCTGTTAAAGCGACAATACTTTTTCGACTGTACTTGCGAACACTGCACTCAGCGGCTAAAAGATGACCTCATGATGGGTGTCAAAGAGGTGAATGGCAAGAAGGTTAGTCAGTCCCTCTATGTTTTATTTTCACTCACCTGCTATATTACACTGATAGCTACAGTATTAAATGAAGGGGTGCCAATAATTGTGGTACACATATTTGAGAGAAATGTGTGTTTCATGATAAGAATTTCTATTTCCTTTCAACTGTTTTGCTTCAGTTAAAGGTTAGATTTTTGTTACTATTTTGAACAAAACATCAAGATGATAAAGACATTTTTTTCACAGCCTATTTGGCTTTTATTTACCAAAGGTGCTAATATTAAAGGAGGGGACTGTATAGTTTGGGATACTGTCACAATGAGTCAAAATGACAAGTACTCATTTACGCTCAGTGTGCCAGTGTTTACATAAAGCAGTAACATGGTGCAGTCAGTAAGTTCTAACACTGGCTGCTGTGGCTGCAGACCATCAACATACAGCACAGCCAGTCTTGAAAAGTGGCTGCATCACCTACAGTATATGTGGGAATGAACAGGATTGGTCAGGGTTGTTAAATTACTTGGGTATCTGTGAAACTAACTATTTTATTATTGCTTATTAGTTATATTTATTTTTAAATAAATTACATTCAAGTGACATCTATTGACGGAAGCACCTGTGTGTGTGTGGGGGGGGCAGCCACATGGGCAGAACAAGCGCACAGAACAGCAGGGATCAGCAACAAAAAAGTTGTTTAACCTTCATCAGGCGAATGATCATATTTGGTAACTTTAACAGACATCCAAAATGCCCTCCCCATGCCTTTCCGTGAAGGGTTGAAATTTTGAATTTCCAAGTATTTCAGTTAGTGCCTTGTAAAGGGTTAAGGACATAAAAGAACAAAAAAAAAACAACCAAAATAAGAGTAGCAGCATTAGACTATCCTCACTGGTTTTTATTTGAATTATCTGACACCCTCTCCTGTTAAATGTATGCAAATTAAGGCCCAGGTAAACAACAACTAGATTTAAAGACTACTGTTGCAGTCCAGGTAGCCTAAGTAGAGAACCAGGTAAGCGCATAGGGAACATATGCTGAAACCTTAAGCAAGGTTATTCTTAATTAAATATGTATTTCTGGACGAAAATAAATATTGCATCTGTGATTTCACTCTATCCTATTTCCCAGCCATCTGATCTAGAGGTACAAGAGATGATGCAGTATAGCCTTAAAGTTCTGGAGAAGATTGAGAAAGCCCGCATTGAGGGAAATTACCATGAGGTAAGGCTCATGCTGTCTCTGGTCTGATGGAAACTAAGGATTTTAATATTTATCAGTTTTGAAAATAAGCAGTCTATTTTTCTGTCCGCTGATGAATGTAGAATTTAAATTTGTGCTCACTTGACCTTCACTTATGGCAGCACAGATGCCTCAGAGCATCTGGGCTGAGATTCAGTGCAGATTTCGAAGGCTGGTGTTTGTGTGTGGCTACCCACAATAGGTAAATTCTGGACCACCTTGACCCAGCAATGAATGAGCAGCTATAGATAATGAATTAGCTTTTATGCTTAGTAATGATTCTGTTAAGTTTCATTGCAGAGGTCTCCCACTTTGTGTTAGGTGGTTAAGCTGTGCAGGGAAGCCCTGGAGAAGCAAGACCTGGTACTGGCAGACACACACCTGTACAAACTGAGAGTGCTGAGCACAGGCAGTGAGGTGCTGTCCTACCTGCAGTTCTTCTCTGAGGCAGCTGGCTTTGCAAAAAGGATGGTGGATGGATATATGTGAGTGTAAAAAGAACAGCTTTGCCCAAACCACACAATTAAAACTATTATGGATCAGTCCACGACGCTACAGAGCCTAATGCGAAATTCAAACATTCGTTGATGTTTGTGAGGGTTAGTTCAGAATCTTTGGACAAAAACTCAACTAATGAATGAGAATTTTTTTTTTCCCGGTTCAAGAAATTGTACTTGCATCTCAAAATTAGTAGATGACACCCAAATAACTCCAACACAGAATCTGTGTAAAAATACAAGTTAAAAAAGTGATTTTTTTTTTCCTCCTTCTTTGGTTGAAGAAATACTTGTACATTTTACTGTTGGTAATAGAAATCAACATTATGAAAGTCTAAATGTTAGGTTTTGCAGATTTTTTTTCTATCATAGTTTCAGATGGATATGTTTGGCAGAGTATTAGTATAATAGCGTGAGGCAGTATTATAACATAAACCCTGTTTGTGTGATCTCTACAAGTGCTTTATTTTCCTGACACAGGAAACTTTACCACCCAAACAGTGCCCAGCTGGGTATGGCACTGATGAGGGCAGGCGTGACCCACTGGCATGCTGGTCAGATTGAGTCTGGACATAGCCTGATATGCAAAGCCTACAGCATCCTTCTGGCCACTCATGGGGCCACCCACTCCATCACCAAGGACCTGGAGGTAAAAATGAATCCTAAAGAGATAAAATTCAGCATTCACCATTTCCACACAAAAAATGCAAGAAAATTTTTAAAAATGACTGTACAGGGTTCACTGTCTTTGGATTGTTTATTCAAAATGAACAAAAGACACATACTTAAACATGGATAGATCCAAAACCTGAATATAGATATTACTGCCTCTGATTACACTGCAGTTGTATATTATACTTATTTTACTTATGAGGTTTCAGCTATACAAAGGTGATTTGGGGGGAAAAAATGCAGTAATAATATGTAGAACTGGTCAGGCAGTGCCATCAAGCAGGGTTGAGAGCGAGGTTCCTTCTTGTAGAGGTTGGCTGCAGGGGCTTTGTGGCCTGCTGCCTGACCAAGGCCCTCAGTTATCTAGGTATGGAAAGAGGTGGGAGAAAGGGGAGCCATCCGCATGACTGCTGAAGTGGCGGGGAGAACCTCTTGAAGGTTATAGCTCAAGAGGGGAGAAAGTTGAAGTCCAAGTACCTAGCGTGCCAACTGGACACGAACTGGAGTCTGATCTTAAAAGACCCGATGATTCCAGGAACATGATGATGTGTCCAGAAGCATCAGCAGATGTATTTGCACACTTCTAAATGTATTGCATATGAGTGAGCTAAGGAGCTTACATTAGATACCTCCTCCACCTCATGGATGAGGGGGTTGTATGTTTCACTCTTAATTGATGTGGGTTCTCTTATCTACAGTCAGTTTTACTTTAGTGTTTTTTTAAACATATTTTACTGTTTATTAATAACTTTATTAAATTAGAATGTCAATACTTACGATCACACCCCTATGGTGCCCGGTGCAGATTTCATTGTGAGATGACATCCATGTGTTGTTGTTGTTTTTTTAACATAACTGTTGACAGTATAGAGTGTATAAAAATTGTGGTATATTTGGTTAAGGTTTTGTATAAATTCTAAAAAAGTTGAGAGTGACCACAAGATGAGGAACATTGCACATGGATTATGTCTGACTGAGATCCTAGCCTCCTTACCATTTTCATACATTCCACTGCCTCAGAAGACATACTGTATACATACATTCTTGCTCTGTGAATAAATTGACTGTATTATTAAGACTTTATTGATAAAAATTGGCAAAGATCAGTTTGGATTTATAAACAGTTTGACTTACAGATTTCCAGTGCCAGTCTTGTTTGTAGAGATGATCCAGAACATGGCAAACTGGTTGTGCATAAATTTTTCCATTACACATTATTTCAGACCCCACTGTCCACATAAGTCTCAGTTCCACAGTAAATAACTGCCCAAATATTTCTCATTTCAGTAGTGACAGTTGAATAATAGCTCATTAAAAAAGTACAATGTTGTACTTTTCTCCGTGTTTTCATTATATCACCAGGGTATTCGAACGCAAACAGAGATGGAACTTCGCCTGTTTCTGCAGAACAAACATGTTTATTATAACATGCGCGAAACAGCCCTGAAGAACCAGCCAATGAGCACAATGGCAGAAGAGGTCCAGCGTTAAGAAGCTATTTAAGTTAAGAAGCTATTTTGTGCAAAATGAGTTTCCTACTGCCGCACACTAGCAGAACTGACAGTCAGTACCACTTTTACACACTTCCTGAATTTAAAAAATTAGTTTTAACTGATACATATACATGAAACTAGTTGAGGGGCCCTCAAAATAACACTTCATTCAGTACATGTATATTTGTCAGTTCAAATGTGACTTTAGCTGATGTACAATTCACTGAAAAATCTATGTATTTACCTATATCACTGTACTTGGAAGCAATAAACTTTGAAGATTGATTTGGATAATGATTGTAATGCTATATATTCATAATAAATGCACAATAAAATAACTGCTTCTGGTGAGGATTGTGGTGGTCCAGAGCTGAGAGCTGTGTGCCTGATCAAAAGCAAGATGCATGAGTGACCTTTTTTGTTAAATTAAAAAAAAAAATGTAAAAGTTTATCATTAACAAAAAACATCAATACTTTTTAAAACTGCCTCATTGTAAAGATTCAGCTATGATCATGTTATTCCAAAACCTCCCAACATGCAACTACAAACGAAGCAAACAAAACATATCAAACTATTGTCTGATAAAACAAATACGATAAAAGCATAAAATACAGATTTTCAGACTAACTCATATGAAAAAAAAAGCAAATTTGCATATTCATACCAATAAATGAAAATTCAGATATGCACACATCAAACTAAAGGATATCACCAAATATTTCTTTACATCTGTTTAAAAATTAACTTTTCCTGTAGCTTAATATTTTATGTGCATTAAATACACAAGTTGTTTCTATAAGAAAGCAACACATATTTGGGGTGGTTACTAATTTATTTGTTTATGTATATAGAATTTGGCATACATCAGTAAAAACAAAGTTAACATACTCAAGATATATTTTGTCGCTAGTTTCATAAAACATTTTTATATTTTTTCGAATTAATTTATAAGAAAAAAGATACCACGACTGATTTTCTTGCCCTCATATTAACCTGCTGCGTAACCTGGGAAACCCCGCCTCTTCCGTCGACGTCAGACTTTCGACCCGGCTCGCGCCGCAGCGTCACGCGGTTGGACCGTCGTTGCAGCGCGAGGAAGTTATTTGGACGGTTGGTTAATTTCATAACAGCCGATTGCGGACAGCGAATAAATTCAAGAACGAGCAGCAGTTTAGCAAGACTGCTTTTATTCAATAAATGCATGTAATTTTCCATAATAGGAGCTGCGTGTTGTATTTGGCCCGCAGCACATTTGTATGTTTTTTTTTTTCGTCGAGTAGCGAAAGTGCCGAACCGGGATTCGGTTCGGGCTCGTGTCCTTTTCCTTAAGCAGGACTTCAGCTTCGTTTTAAGATGCGAGTGGGAGGGTGAAGTCCCGTCGGATTTGGGGCGTTCGTGGTCGATGTGGTCGACATGTGAGTTTTAAAAAAGAAAAAAAGTTACCACGTAAGGCTGTAAACTCTTTTTACCCGTGGGGAAAGCTTGGTAACAACTGTCAACCGTCCCTTTACTTGAGCTTAGTGAACATGTCTCATGTCCCCATGACCCGTAATTTATTTAGGTAGTTATAGTCACAAGTTTGAGCACATGTGCTGGAAACTAGTTTATTTTAGTCAGTTATTGACTCTCCGGGCATTTATTTAACAATTTTAAGCAGATAATCACCCACGTTTTCTCAGTGACGATGCGTGTGTGCCTTGTTTTACTTTCTGGCCCCTGCAGGTGTTGCCCAGGTGTACTTATGCTTTTGGCTGGTAATATACTGTATGTGCATAAATATCGTTGCATGTGGTTTAAAATCAGTTGTAGGGGCGCTACTGACTAATATTAAATGTGGCGAAATTGTTCGCTTAGCAGGTTTAAAATACACCCTCTTATAACAGATGACCCAGGGAACCAAACTTATACCAAAAAAAAAAAATTAAAAGTGTGACACGGGTACAAAATTTTACTTACCTGTATGGTAAGACATGCAGTTCATGGACAACCAAATATTATACACTGCCTGGCCAAAAAAAAGTCACACACTCTAATATTTTGTTGGACCGCCTTTAGCTTTGAGTATGGTATGTATTCACTGTGGCATCATTTCGATAAGCTTATGCAATTTCACGTTTATTTCCGTCCAGAGTTGCATTAATTTTTTGCCAAGAGCTTGTATTGATGATGGGAGAGTCGAAGCGCTGCGTAAAGTCTTCTACAGCATATCCCAAAGATTCTCATAGGGGTTAAGGTCTGGACTCTGTGGTGGCCAAGCCATGTGTGAAAATGTCTTTCTCATGCTCCCTGAAACACTCTTTCACAATTTGAGCCCAATGAACCCTGACATTGTCATCTTGGAAGAAAAATCCATTGATGGAAAAACCCGGTCATTCAGTATATTCAGGTAGTCAGCTCACCTCATTTTCTGAGCACAAAACGTTGCTGAACCTAGACCTGACCAACTGAAGCCACCCCAGATCATAACACTAGGTTAAATCCAGGTGGTGACTTTTTTTTTGGCTGGACAGTGTATATCCTTAACTGTTCAGGGTCACAGTTCACTATGTAAATCCAGGACCTTTGGCAAACAAAAATGGCTTGCAGATAAGTTATGGTTCAAATTTGCATACACACAAGCACACAGAGTCATACTATAAAGCAATTTTTTTTGTATTAAACAAAGTGAGTGGTAGTGTTCACTAAATTGCCAGTTTGTTAGATACATCTATCTGTTGTGCCTCCTTTGGCTTTCACAATTACATGAATTTGGGTGTGGGTTCTACAGGATTTTGAATGTGCTGTGCAGAAATGTTGTACCATATGACTGTGCTATCTAGCTGCTGCAGATTGGATGACTGCACACTGCATCAGAAAGATGCTTGATAGGGCTGAATCTGGGGACTCTGCAGGCCACCAAAGCAGTGAAAAATCACTGCCTTGTTCCTGCAACCATTCTGTGATAATATTGTGGGTGCTTATATTGTAGATATGTTACATTCTCATGTGGGGAGTGTAGCCAGAGGATGACCTTGTTTACCAACGATGTTCCGATATGCTGTGCTCTTCAGACAGTGGGTATTAGGGGCCCAAATGTGCACCAGCAAAACATTCCCCACATCATCAAGCTGCCACCGCCAGCCTGTACTGTTGATACCAAATCCTGATCCTTCCAACAGCATAATGCAAAAGTTCATTCAACCACACAGTGGTCCAGTTCCAATGCTCCTGTGCCCACTGGAAACATGCTTTCTTGTTCTCTGCTGACAGCATTGCCTATTGTAGCTATTTGAGAAAATACCCAAAAAGTGTCTGAGACAATGTTCTGTAGAACAATGGTTGAATTTGGATGTGATTTGCCTGGTTGTGGCCCATCTGCTTGCTTGCGCTATTCTCACCATTCTTCTATGACCCCTTGATCCATCCCTTGATTCATTGTTAGCATCTGCATTGCACTTTTCAGAATTTCTGCACTGTCTTCAAGGCTACAGCGATGCGTTACTGTAGCACACGGGGAGGTGTGCAGGGATGGGGGTTCCGGCAGGTTCTGTTTTCGGGCTACGCTCCAGATGGGGGGATGTTCATGCCAGAGACCTTGCCAACTCTCTCTCCTGACACCCTGAAGTCTTGGGCTTCTCTGTCCTACCCTGAGCTGGTTCTCAAGTTGTGCTCATTGTTTATTCCTGATGATGTCATCCCTCACCAAGATCTGGAAGGTAAAATGTGAACTCAGCAGAGGACCGACTATTAACATTACTAATGCAAGTAATGAAAACGAATTGTTGCATTCCTTAATTGTTTGCTTAATTTTATATTTGCTCAGTTTTTCATTTGATTTGTGTGCTTCCCTCTTTCTACCCTTCTCTCTGCCTTTTCCCATTTATTTTTGTATACCTCTGTATCTATCTCTTTTCAGATCTGCTGTCCCGTGCCCTGTCTCGCTTCTCAGTCCCGGGTGCTGTACGTTTGGTGCGACTTGAAAAGGGACTTTGTCTGCTGGAGCTCTTTCATGGGGACACACTGGCTTTCAAGGACCTGGCTATGATGTGTACTGTGCATTTACTGCAGTACTTCTTATGTAAAGAAAAAAGCCAAGCCATTATTCTTGTAGGTGAGGCAATATGTTTTTGCTTTTCCATGCATGCCTTGCTGTGCGATGGATGCCACTAAGTAGGCTATTCTGTCATTTTTGTGGCAAAAAGTTGTAGTCATGAATGGGGGGGAAATGTCAGTTCACCCATTACATAACAGTAGGCTACAAGGCTTTGATTATTCAAAATGTCTAAGACATAGACTTCCTCAGTGAAGAAAAGTGGAAATTTTGAGTGTTTGAATATTTTGTGGCCAGATAAGGGGGAGATGCTCATATAGGAAGGACAGACACTAAGGATGATTGTAAGTGCCAACTGAGGGCAGGACCAATTTATAGCAGTACACAAAAAGCAAACAAGGCATAAATTTCCAACAGAAAATAGCGATAAAAAAAATTCTGTTTTCAGATCCTCAGACCTGCTGCCTTATATCACCATCTCAATTGTCTCTGGTCAGCTAGTCTGTCATTAGCTGGCATGGGCAGGTAGTGGGTAGCTGTCCATCAACTTCCTGTCTTTGTCAGGCAGAGTGTCCACTTTTTTGCCAGCTCACAATATCAGTTACAAGATTCTGCTTTAGCCTTAACTAGAGTTCTCCACATTTTGTACAACATACTGTAATTTGAACCAACAGATGAAAGTAGGTTATGTACTATCTGGTTAGCTGGTGTAATAATTAACCCTTAAGTCCAAGTAACAACTTGCAGACCTTAAGAACCAGTGTTCTTTGCACTTCTGCTTTTATGGCTTAATTTGTTCATCCTCTGTTTTTTTTTTTTTTTTTTTTTTTTTTAACCCATAACATTGAGTTGAATGTGGTTGATGTCTGCTATTTGCTTTGTAGAAATATGGAAATTTTGCTGCTAGTTTCATAATCCAAACTAGGAGAGGAGCCTGCAACTTGGAAACACTTGACCATCCATATTGACTATGTTTTCTCAGGAACTTCAGGGGACACAGGTGGCTCTGCTATCCGTAGTGTTTGTGGGCTGGATGGGGTTGATGTGGTGGTGGTGTTCCCTCAAGGCCGTATCACTTCCATACAGGAGAGACAAATGACAACAAGTTTGGAGGATAATGTTCATGTATTTGCAGGTAATGGTCAGAAGAAATTAATTTTGTCATATGTAAGAATACACTTCCCTCCTCTTTTCCCTACAGTGTGCATTGTCACTCTCTAACTGTTAGACAATATTTTATGCAATAAAATTATAGATGAACTGTCATCTACACAAATTGCCCTTTTAGCCTTTGTTGTATGAAAAATCTCTCACTAGTGAACATTTAACACCAAAGGGATACCTCCTCCCTTCTGTTTATGTGCTTTTAAGTGGTTTAGATTTCCTTGATGAGCTGGAGATATGTAAGAATCTTTCACATGGAGATGCCTGGTGTTCAGTTATATCTTGAATACAGTTTGTCACCTGAATCAACCTTAACCTTTTTTTTGCAATCTGAATATTACTACTATAACACAAGGTTTTAAAGACAATGCCAGTTGTATATTGATTACTTGTATACAGTGTAGATCAATATAATTATTTATATTTATGTTGTAGAAAGCAGTTTTTCCAACACACCTATGTAATGCACAGAATACATTTACCATACTTTGTTCATGAATCCTGATTTCATTATCTCTAACATAAGTGTAGACAAAACAATTAACAGAGTTTTCTAATGGCAGACAAAGTTTAACAAAGCTTTATTATCAAGCTGTATAGGGGTGCAAAGTGTAACTTTGGTGTCTCCAATAATTGGCCTCTGGGTTTCGACATGGGTTTAAGTCCAACAAAGTCTGTGTGGAAGCTGCACTTTCATGTGGGTGTTTGTTTTCTCATACAGTCCAAAGATGTACGTATGTCGTGTGATCTGGTGGCTCTAAATTGCCATTAATATGTCACTGTGTGAAATAATGATTGCAAGTAATTTCCCTGTGATGGACTGGCATTCTGCCTCATGTTCTGTGTTTTCAGGACAGGTTAAATACCATTGTGAACTAGTGGTATTTAGTGATAATGAATTGATGTTAATTGTTACAGTCAAAATTGCAATGTTGTAAAATATAGCATAAAGCTTTTTACAAAATGTTCTAGACATAATTTATCTATGAATCTGTTTTGGAATTTCCAGATTTATGCATAGGGAAAAATGTATGCAGTTTGTATTTCAAATAATTTGAGTTGTGCATTCATCAGGGTAGTTTTATTAGTTCTAGGTCATAGATACTCTGGGAGATAGTGCTAATAAAACTGTTCCAGTTGTTCTGTTAAAATGATGTAATGATTTGTCCTGATCCGCAGCGGATGGAAGCTCTGATGACATTGATGTCCCACTGCGTCGTCTCTTCAAGGATGATGACCTGGTTAAACGGCATGGACTGATGAGCCTGAACTCTGTTAACTGGTCCCGGATCCTGGTGCAGCTTGCCCATTTCTTGTATGCATATCTGCAGCTCAGTGGCATTAAACAGATCAAAGGTCATGTGCTGCCCAGCCTTGAGGTGGTTGTGCCCACAGGTGGTGCTGGTAATATTGCAGGTACATAACAGCAAAATCTGATGTCATAAGCTTTTACTGATAAGCTGTTGCACAGTATTGATTTTTCAGATCCTTTGCTAACTTGGTTGTTACGTTGGTGGAGGGGGGGGTGTGAGCTCAGTTTCAGTTTTGCTGTTGCTCCACTTGCGTTCAGATGCTCCCAACATAGGGAGTTCCTATTCCTGCTGTAAAACTCTTCGGTAAAGTACATACCTTAAATGGCTGCTGTAAAAATTAACCTTTTTAAATAGGTTAATAATCATGAGTAGTGTTGTGCAAAAACTTTTAAGACACTATTCAAGGAAATCGGGTAAATAAATGCAATAGTGACAACAGGCACTATTGACAGTTTACCGACTGACTAATGAAACTGTCAAATTTAGTCTTTTACCTCTATGTGCTTTATGATAGAAAATGGTCCTACATTCAGTAGTTTTTTGGTAAACTGTTCTTTCAGCTGGCTGTATTATAAAACGGATGGGTGTACCGCTGCATCTTGTTGCCATGGTGAATGCCAATGACACTGTGCATCGTGTGGTACAAAGTGGTGACTTTTCTATGGCAGACAGAGCGAAGAGGACACTGGCCCCCGCTATAGATATTCAGGTAAGATAGGCTGATTTGATTTGCGATGCTAATGTGCAAGTGTTTCTGTTGTAAACAGTGGTGTTCCATGGTAGGACCCGTACAACATGGAGCGGGTGTTCTGGTTGCTCTCTGGGGGAGACTGCATGCTGGTGAAAAGGCTGATGGAAGAGTTTCATGATTCTCACAGGACTGTTCTGCCAGATTCACTCCATAAAAAGGTAATTTTAACTCTGCATCAGTACCCATAGTATGGGCCCTTCCCCGTTCTATCATACAGTGTTGTACGAAAAATGGCATAAATATCTGTGCCTTGTTCTTATCTTTTGTGTGTGAGTGATTCTGTTCTTTGTCCTCAGTTGTCCTCAGTCCTGTCCACAGGCTCGGTGACAGATGAAGGAATAGTTGAAACTATGCAGAAGTGCTGGCAAGATAATGGATACCTGCTGTGTCCTCACACTGCTGTGGCAGTCTGGCATCATTACCAACACCCCCCCTGTCCTGGGAAAAGCAGGTCAGTCATGCAAATGTGCATTACAAAGGCAAACCTAATGGCTACAGTGATTCTGACATTTTAAGAACCATTGATTCAGTCCTTCTGACATACAGTTCAGTAGACCTTCAGCTTTAGTCGTGAACAGTTTTTTTCTTACCCCATTTCTGAGTTTTGTGCTGTATTTTTGTGTATTGCTATCTTTATGCCTCTGTGTTCTCATACTGTCCAGGTGCTACATAGCAACTGCATCCCCAGTTAAATTTCAAGAAGCGGTATGCAGAGCGGGACTAACCCTTGAACTCCCAGAAGAAGTGCGACGTTTGGAGAAAATGGCAACGCGGTGTGATAAATTAGAAAAAGGCACAGATTGGGAAGCCCAGCTGAGAGAACGCATAAAGCGCATATGTTGTGTGCGAGAATCTGGAGAATTATTTTACAGTGCTTAGTTATTTCCTGTGATGTCATTGTGCCTTTTGTCTCAAATGTACAATTCTTTCAGGGCAGCAAATGAGGAACTGACACAATGACACCCGCTCGGTCTCTGTTGTTAACGTCTTGTCTTGATCAGGGTAGCAACAGGATGCCAGTCCATTGCAAGGTGCTAACATAATTGTACAATTCCTTATTGTTGAATATTTTACTAATTTAAAAAAATTGTTTTTCATCTTTAGCATTTTCAGTCTTGAAGCAAATTTGAACCTTCCTGAGAATATTTTGTATGCTATCCTGTGAAGGTTGCAAAATCTAACAGCATCGGGTGAACGGATGAATTCATTAATTGTCCTGTTTTTTAGGTTTGCGTGCCTAACAAATTGCAAATTTTGCTAAATTCATCAAGAAATTCAAAATGTTTCTGTTTGTGTCTTTGTTGTAGTAATAATTCATTTTAAAATGATACATTCTTTGTATAGCTGATGCAAACAATGAGAACTGCCTTCAGCTTTTAAATATTGATGTCATACCATGATGTAAAAATTGTCTATAAGAGAATCCACATATTTGGAATAAGGATTTTATGAAGGAATTGCGCAGTTCACAAACACATTAGTTAATGTGAATTCTTTTGAATTCTCTGCTGTTTTTAGATATTTGTTTAGTCAGTTCTTGACCTGGCAAACCAACACTTAAATCATCGCAGTCCTTACCTGCTTCTGGACCAGCAGCTAAGCAAGCCAGTCACAGATGTTGAAAAAGGAACATTTTGTAAAAGATTTGAGAAATCAAAAATATTTGATTATTCATTTTTTAATCAATTTTGACAGCTACTGTTCTACACATCTTTACTGTCTGCAGACTTTGCTTTAGAGTAAACCGTTGCATCTCTTGGCTAAAGACTATATTTTGTTTCTGTGTGCTCCATCAGCTCTTGGCCAGATGTGTTGGATTTTATAGGGAAATGTTGGAAGCAAAGTGTGTGTTTGATATGCAGAAACTGGTCATTTTTTCCTGCTTCTTGTTGCTGTCAAGGCCATGAAATCCAGTAATCTTTTTCTTTTTCACAGCTGTCAACCTCGGAGTTCAAGGCTCCAACTGCTAGAAACAAATCTTGATTACCAGACTTGTCATCTTGAACTTGGCTGTAAAATTTATGAAAACTTAAAAAATCTGTATCAGCTGGCACATAAAATTGAATAAAAATGTGCTAGTTTGATGTTAATCTTGATAATGTTTGTGTTGATTTGAATGAACAAACATTATCTTACAATGTATTTGACGTCGGGCTGACAGTTTCATCCAAAGCATGGCCATTTGATTTGAAAACTTTACGGTTAAAACCATTTAAAGAAACGTGTGTTTAGCATTGATGCACGCTTAAGACCGAATTGAAAACGATACATGCCTACGAAACCAGTTAAAATGGAAATTCACCCCGGTATCACCATGGTTGCTAGGGAGCTGCTCGGTACTTATCTTCCATTTTAATCTTCTCATTCTCAATCTTTCCGAGACCAAAGGCACAACTTAAGTGAAATTAAATAAAAACCCATGTACAGAAGGAAATTGTCCTACATTATGACATACTTAAGGCAAATGCACATTGAAATGAGGATCAGGAGGCTGAAATCTGAAAAGGGTTACTTAGAGGTCGCATGCATATTGTGAATTATATTTAAAAACGTGTTTTGCAAGATGCCGTTGTCGCCATGAAGGCAAAGCCCTGAGACGGACGGTAAGCGTCGCCCCAACCTGCGGACAAAATCCTGCCTCTGTCGACATAAAACTTTATTCTTATGTAGAATTTCCATTCACGTGAGATCCAGGTCAGGGGTACATCGATACCTCCTTTATAAAAAATTTAGCGCAGTTTAAACTTCCAGTGCGTGACTAAAGTTATTGGAAAACACAGGCAACGAAGTTGAACTAAAGAACATGCAGATGCAAAGGAAGGACAGTTTGCCTCATAATTTGCAAACTTTTGTTTTGCACGATAAAAAAACAATACAGACTGCGCAAGCACCGAACATCGTGGGTTTTTCTCCCCCCCCCCGACTCCTCCCTCCACGGCTCCAACCCCACCTGCGCACGGTGAGGCGAACAAAAATGGCGGCGCTTGCCAGCGGCTAGCGATTGCTTTCCTCCAAGAGAGTCAAAATTCCTCATGAAGTAGACGCATTAAACCGAAGGAAACGTACATTTTTAAAAAAAATAAACGACGCTACTAGGCTCCTAGAAGCAGGACATTTCCCTTTAAGTGGGTTGACGCAGTCCCGAAGATCGCGGGCGGGCAGAGCAGAAATGGTGCTCGAGGACTGAAGCGAAGACGTTTGTCAGAGAATTGGGAAAACCGTCGCTTGAAATGCCTTGCAGGTACGGACAAACAAATGTCGCCGCTTTTGTCAGCAAATGTCGCAGCTGTATTTGTCACCGCTTAATTTCGCACTTTCACGAGTGTCGCTGTGTGTGACAGTCAGCTGACACGTAGCACAGTGTTTACATGGAAGGTCGGTTCCGCGGTGAACCTGGACTACTGAAATTCTTAAAAAAAAATCAGAAAAGAAATAAATTCTGAAGGTTGTTGCCACAAAAGTAAAATTCTTCGGAGTTCCTTGATGTCTTTTAGTGATTTGTCATCCATGAAGACGCTTAACCTCGACAGTACGCATGTTTAATGTAGAAGGACTCAGGTTTAAGAATATGTACGGTTCTTTAACACAATTTGTAAAGTTTATAGTGACAAAAAATTGAAAGAACTGTTTTTTGCTTTTTTTAAAGTTTAATAATTTGTATTTGTAGTGTTTTTGCAGTATATTTGTGTTTGGGATAATAAATGTGTTATACAATAAGACATATATATGCTTATATGCACATATGTCAAATACAGAATTAATATATTTATATTATTGTAGCTGCATTTTTTTCTCTCACAAAATCCTTCAGCAATTTATTTTTAGTTCCATCCTTCAAGCTGATTTCTTTGACTGAGTCCATCCTTTCTTTATCTTGCATTATGTGGCTGTTACTGTGGCATTAGTTGTAAAATATTCTTTTATTTTGGACTGCATAAGTTCTGTTTACTTCTGTTGTGCTTCTATTTAAGACTGTTTCTTAAATGTTTGATGAGGATACAACTATCGAGGCTTGGGAAACCCATCTACTTAAAACCTGACAGAATCCCTGAGCTCAACCCACATCTCTTGGTCATTCCCAGAATTGTAGATGTGTATTTCTGGCAGCTATTTAGTTATAACGGTTATATTGCTGTTTTAATTTGTAGTTTCGGCTGTTGTTTTTAAGCACCATCGAGTCACGGTCATGGTGACACTAAGCATATTTGCCAAATTTTTTTTTTTTTTGTTCTAAAGTCATAAGGTGAGCAGTATCACACCCCTTTTGTGGGGTTTGGCTTCTTGTGTGCACATCAAGTAGCCACTGCCCGCATTTTTTTCCGTACAATATTTAAAAGCAAATTCCCAAAACACCTTACATTAAAAAAAGATCTATGTGTTACAGCTGTAAAACAATTCACAATAAATAGCAGCAATCAAATAACAGCAGAATAAAGCCACAAACAAAAAAGGGCATTTTTAAATTCCAACAATGTTAGGACAACAGAATCCATTCATCATTACTACATTAATACTAAATACTTGGGGGATACTGGGTATATCAAGTGCATTAACTTAAATCGTAACTACGTTTCAAGATTCTGATGATCCATGAAATGACACTGCGGGGACACAAGCTTTACTTTTGCATGGCATGCCTGATGCTGCAGTACCCACTGAACGCTGAGATGTGCAAGTTGAAGTTGACTTCTCACATCCATGCTCAAGGTTTTCTTGTAAGCGGGGGTTCTGAAGTGATTTACCAATATCTTTTATGCATGTCTTTGGATTGCAAACATGGGGAGAACATGCAGACTGTGCAACTGCAGAAATTATTACTGTGTACACATCACTACATCTGGTGTGGACATTGCTGTCAGTGGCCTCCCTGTGTTTGATTAAAGGAGCCAGAAGCTGTTGCATGTGAGCAAATGAAGATGTAAACATTAATAAGAAATACACACACACACACACACACACACACACACACACACACACGGCACTGCACACATTAGTGATGTAAGAATAATACGGTTTGGTTATATATCGTTTTTTCCTTTCCACTTGACAATGCCCAGCAGACAAATTGCTCTCTGTAGCGTTCATCTGTCTGACAGGATTAACAGTACTTTTTTTTACCACTTTAGTGGTAAAACAGTTGGTGATTGTGTAATATGGTATTGCTTCGTACCTTTCCACTACAACACCTTTTTGACTCAGTGAGTATAATTGACTGAAAGGTTGACTGAGAAGCACACACATTGCATCACTAA
This sequence comes from Heterotis niloticus, assembly GCA_018136845.1. NCBI lineage: Eukaryota > Metazoa > Chordata > Actinopteri > Osteoglossiformes > Osteoglossidae > Heterotis > Heterotis niloticus. The sequence goes on from CM030896.1 coordinate 23,741,767, forward strand.
AGCAACAGGATAGTCTGGAGCAGAGTGGCCTGTATGGATTTCCATTGCCATGCAGTACATGTTCTACTTGTTGTCAGTGACAATGTGTTTGGTGGTCCGAAGTTTCCATTGTTTCCTCCCCCTAGAGGTATATTTCAGTTTCAAAAAATCTTGTACTGTAAGGGCTACAGCACTGATGATGGAATAAGCTATAAAATGCTAAGGATGGTTTAACTGTATACATGCGTTTGCCTCTCACTCATTATTTTCTATCCAGGTAATACTGAATCCGTCAAGTGTTCTTCACTGCTACCTTCCTTCATCACAACTGCGATGTCATCCATCCCTACTGGTTCCACCTCCCCTCTTCCAGCCCTGGATTCCTTTTCAGTCTCTTCACTTCTGTCAAGAGAGTTGGAGGACGATGGAGAAGGGGCGGAGGAATTGTTGGGGGATTTGGAGATTAACCCTTATGATGGGCTGCCGTTCTCTTCGCGATATTATACATTGCTGGAGGAATGTCGCCAACTGCCTGTCTGGAGCATGAAACACAACCTCCTTAAGCAGCTGGAGAGCCACAGCATGGTGGTGCTGAGTGGGGAAAGTGGTTCTGGCAAAAGCACTCAAGTGAGCTCACCATGCTTTAGGCTATTTTTGGAGACAAAAATGTGAAACGAATGTTTATTGCAAATGAAACTGTGAGCCATTGTTCTCTGCTCATTAGGTCTTCTGTCTCTCTCACTCAGGTGCCACAGTGGTGTGTGGAATATGCACTATCTCAGAAGTTTTCTGCTGGACTAGTGTGTTGCTCACAGCCGTATGCTGCTGCAGCAAGCAGCCTTGCCTTAAGAGTGGCAGACGAGATGGACCTTAGCCTTGGGCTGGAGGTGGGGTACAGGGCACCGCATGATGACAGTTGCACTCCCGACACCCTGCTGAGGTTGTACACTTGACTATTTTTGTTCACACTTTTTACTCATTTTTCCTTCTTGCCATATCCCCTCTGTTGGTATCATATTCTTACTTATCGAATCCTTTTTTTTCTGCACTCTTAGGTTTGTGACAGACTCCATTCTCCTGAGTGAAATGATGTCAGATCCACTACTGCGCCAGTATGGGGTGCTGGTAGTAGATGAGGCCCAAGAGAGAACAGTGGCCACTGATGTACTACTTGGACTGCTCTGGGACGTATGCCAACAGAGGACAGACCTCCGTGTTGTGGTCCTCACCACACCATCATTAGCAACTCGCATAGTCACTTTCTTAGGAGATGGAGCTGTGCTCCTGTCCTTGTCTTCCTCTACTAAGCCCATTACAGTGGATACACTTTATCGTGAACCTTCTGCTAGCCAAGAGCCCACAATGGCTGCCTGTCACACAATTCTTGACCTACATTGCAGGGGGGAGGAGGGAGACATTCTGGTGTTCCTTGCCAGTGCCCAGGTACATTTTATTATATTATATTGTTTATACTGTCAATACACTGCCCATTCCTCTGATTGTCTTTTACCATTCACTTTTCTTCATTTTTCTGTTTAATTTTTTTTTGTGTCTATGCCAGTTTTGTTTATCTGAAGCTACTGCTTTTCATTAATATTTTCACCCCTGGTTAACTAGATTTAAATGTGTGTCTTTCACCTTCTTTGTCTTAATGCAACTTTGATTCACACTCATTTGCATTGGTTTGAATTATAAGGCAAGCATACCTGGACACAGGTAACGCACCAAAATGTGCCGTGAGTTTTTATTTGTGCCATCCGTAGAGCTACAAAATCAAGACTTTCAGCGCTCTTCTTATGCACATTTTTCTGTGCAGAAATGCAGAATTTTTTTTTTGTCTGCAGACAGCGCTGCAAATGTTTACACCTATTAAGTCAACAGCACATAGAGCTGGCCTCTCCCAGAGTCCAAACTCTAAACTGCAAAGATGGCTTTGATAGTATCAGTGATCTTTATTTCACTCAGTGAGTATGCAAAGATTTGCCTTGTATAATTCAGCTATTGTTTTGTAATTGGACATTTAAAAAGTGTGCTTTTTTCTTTTATTTGCATTCTATACTTAGTGATGTGTTAAACATGACATTTATTTGTTCCAGTGTCTTCTGTTTTTGTTTGTACGTATGTGCCAGTGCCTCCCAGAAATTTCTGTCTGCATTAAGACAGGCGATGTAGTCGAAGTAAAGTAGGTGGCGAGGGGCTTCTTCCTTTGAGTCGGCGGGTAGAAAGAGCGGTGAGGGTGAGGACGCTGAGGTAAAGAGTCGGTAATGTGAGAAGCGGCGGGGTGGCGTAGTGGTGCGTGCGGTAATGGAGGGGAGCAGCTCCGGGACGCCTGAGCCGCGGTTGAGCCTTCTGGAGGTGTCGTGGGCCTAACTCGACGAAACGCCGACGAAGGAAGGTGCCCACTTGATAACCCCGATGAGATGACGCGCCATTGCTGCGCCACACCATGGTTGGCATTATGGTTGGTGGACGCTAGTTAGCTGGTGAGTAGCGGTTGGTAAGCGTGCGGGGGGGGGGGTTAGGATGGGGTAGATAGGTGTCAGGATCCCCTTTATAAATCAAGCTCCTGGTATTTAGCACTGTGTGTGTTATATGAACCTGGATCAGTATACATGCCTGTCTGTCTGTCTTTAATTGTTTGGTGTGCTTTTTTGCAAAACAGATGAGGCACATGGTTCAGTTTCCAGTGCTGCTGCTTGTGGCTTCACATCTTTTTTTGAATCTGCAGCAGAGTATGTGTGATGTTGCTCAAGTTCATTGTTCTTTTGTGAAGAGTACTAAAATATTCAGCGTACACTCAGGCCATATATTATAGGGTCCCATATGACAAAGTACCACTTTAATGGCTTGTAATAATAGAATGTACTTATTATTCTACATATTGACTTTTTTCCCCATTACGTGGTCATTCTACTTCCGCACATGTCCATTTTGTGACACCTACCCCCCCCGTAACACGACTTCCATCCATGGTTTCCAGTTTTGAACAGTAGCTCATGCAGCATAAATTAATAAACTAAGAAAATTACAGAACACAAATTCATTTTAAACACGAAAACTCAACCTGTTGTGCTGTGAGCACTACACACTATCTAATACAGTATTTTTGTGAGTGCTGGTTGAATGGGTGATGCTTTCAGATGAGCAACCTGATGCAGCAGATGAGTTTTACAGGATTTTTGTAAATGTGTTTTAATTAGGCAGATAACAGTTCCAACAGCGAAATTAGTAAACCTCAATTCTGTGTCTCTTTCAGGAAATTGTTGAATGCGGGGCTCTACTGGAGAAGGAGTCACTTGCAATGAGTCCAAAGCTGGGAGAGTTGAAGATTCTGCAGCTCCACTCGGGCCTAGGAGCAGCTACCCAGTATGTGTATGACACAGGGACTGAGGCCCAAGGGGAGGAAGAAGATGAGGTAGGGAGGGAGGACAAGAAGCGTAGGATCATCCTGACTGACACCATGGGAGAGGCCTCTTTCTCTGTCAGAAATATACGATACGTCATTGACACAGGGCTTCAAGTCAAGACTGTGAGTTCATGGCCTACTGTTACATTCTTTTATATGACTAACTGTATAAATGTTTGTCGGTATGTGATAAACTTTGTTTTTCTTTTATTGGTGCACAAATACTCCTATCTTTCCAGTTGTCAGCATAATTGTTCTCTTTTGTGTCCTTTTTTTACGGTAGTATTTTTATCCTTATCCATATCCCTAAGCTGATGCTGTTGTTTTATCATAACATAGATTGGTTTTGTACATTGAGCAACTTAAAATGGTTAAACCCAAATAGACAGCAAGGTGATCTGAGGAAGGCGGTTAGTTTCATTTATCAAAGGTACTACAGCAGGATTGAGATTCAAATGGAAGTTTTCAGATTACAAACAGTGCCCATTAGGCAACCCATTGTTCCTGTATGATGTATTTCTCTGTTATGACTGAATATTTAGATGGAACTTGGTGTTTGTCAGTGTGATGTCTTACTTGAACACAAACGTATTTTAGTAACTTTGAATAATGTACAGTACTCTTCAAATATACAAGTTTCCCTCAAGATATGAGTCTTTGACTCACAAGTTTTTTTCATATCCCAGTGAAATTATGACAGACTAGCGATTCCGCCAGAATCTGCTCCCTAGATAATAAAAAAAGTCATGGTCGTGCTTATGTGCGTTGTACAGAGAGAAAGGAGTGATTGTTATGTTCCCAGTCTGATGGAGATTTGGCTCCATGAAAATGTCCCGAACTCGGTGGTAGAACTGGACTTTCTAATAATTCAGTGCCGTCACCACTGCCTGTTGAGGAAGTTTGGTGTTGTGATTGTGTTTACTGTGTGTATTCCACTCAGTTGCCAACATCAAAGCCACTCTCACCAAACTTTGTAGTGCTGTTAGCCTGCAGCAAAATGCATACCTATATCGTGTTTTTTCTGTTGCTGAAGATTTCAACCAGGCTGATCTCAAAACAGTCCTCCCAAATTCCACCCGCATAGTGAACGAAAACACGTTAGACCTTGTTTAAACAAACATCCACAATGTGTATAAAATTGGCCCCGCCCACACTTGTAGCAGCTAGATTACAGGATTACTGGATTACATCTCCCAGCTGCATATCTTGGAGATGTAACTGTTCAATCAGTATAAGGAAAAAAGAGATATACTTTATTTGCTATGTGGGTTGTGTCAAGTCACTGATGTAGGTTTAAAAAAATTAAACAAGACATATTTATTAACTTTGTGTTACAATAAAATAAAATCTTAAAATAATCATAAAAATTGTCTCCAAAAATTCCTGTCTGATAGTTGACTGATTATGCCATGAACATGGCAACATTTGTCATAGCTACTGATCACTGACACTCAGACACCAGACATGAGGCTGCTTTGACCAGACTGTCAAATACTGTGGAATGGAATTTAATGAACCCAGATCCACATCCTTATGCTGTCAGTCAGTTTTACTGCCAACCAATTGGATTTCTGGAGGCAGAAGAAAATAGTTAAAAATAAATAAATAAAAACACTGTATGGCCAAAACTATATGTATACCTGAGCACTGCACTCTTATGTGCTTGTTCAACATCCTATTCCAAACCCATGGGCATTAATATGGAGTTGTTCCCACTTTGCTGCTCCCACTGTCCTCCTGCTGAGAAGGCTTTCCTCCAGATTTTGAAGTACTTCTTTGGGAATTTGTGGCCATTCAGCCACAAGAGCATCAGAGTGTTCAGGCAAGAAGGCCTAGCTCATGGTTAGCATTCCAGTTCATCCCAAAGGTGTTCAGTGGCGTTGAGGTCCAGGCTCAGTGCAGCCGCTCAAGTTCTTCCTCACCAACCTGGGCAAACCATGTGTTTACGGAACTCGATTTATGCACGGATGGAGGGGCACAGTCATGCTGGAGCAGGGAAAGGGCTTCCCCAAACTGTGGCCACAAAGTTGGAACCACACAGTTGTCTAGAATGTGTTTATGTGCTGTATGAGTGCGGATAGCACAGTTCAGCTCATTCATTAGAAGGGGAGTCCACATACTTTTGGCCATACAGTGCATGATGAAACATTCCTAATTAAAATGTGTATTCAGATTAATAAATGTACTATTAGTTTATGTCATCCTCGGTTGTAAAAATCTATTTCAAAAATATAATTTTTGAGATTAATTAAAAATTTTGTCTCATCAACAAGTCAGTCATAAAATGCGCTTTTCTTTTTCCTGACTTGGACAGGTCTATAACCCACAAGTGAGAGCAGACTTCCAAATACTGCAGCCAATAAGCCGAGATAAGGCAGATATGCGGAGAGAGAGAATTAACAGCTGCTCTCCAGGTACGTGGCAACTGGGTTACTTGGGGATAAGAATCCCAAAATTCATTTACACTTATCTGTACACCATAATCTTTCATAAGGGCTCAGCCTTTCTTGTGATCAGCCAACCATAGAGCTCATCTAGCACTGAGATGGGGTTAAGTTTTTAATGTAATGATGTGCCACTTAACTTTATTTGCTAAGCTTACTCATTTAAATATGGATATGAATTGTCCAGTTTATGTGCACCTGTAAAGGTCATACACACAATCTCAGGGAGCAGAATCTTGGGTTTTGAATCTGAAACTGAAAAATTTGTTTAATTCCACATCACTGAGCACCTTTGTCTTGCTGATTTCATACATTTATATTTCAGCCTGTGTTTGATTGGTCAGAATCGTCAGTTTGTATCAACATATGAATCATTGTTTTGTACCAAAACATTTTAATTGTTTTATAGGGATATGTTTCCGGCTTTATCCACAGTCTCTGTATGAGGAGGGCATGCCAGAGACTCGTAGCCCAGGTGTGGCGGAAGAGAATCTCAGTCACTTGGTTCTTCTGCTCAAGAGGCTAGACATTGCAGATATGGGCCAGTGCAAGTTCCTTGACCGCCCTGGTAAGGGGTACACGGAGCATTTGTCCATTTTTGCTTGCACTGCAGCCAAATAATTATATTCCCACTGTTAACTGTGAAACTGTGGAATTCTAGTTATTTTCCTTTATATTGTACTTTTCTTTCTCCTGCTTAATTTTTTTATTTGAACCTTCTGTTTCCTTCCCTTCTACTTTTCTATCATCTTGTTCATCCTTTCTTTCATTATTACTGCCCTGCCACTTTATGTCTCCATTCTTCGCTTTCCTTCTCTCTCATCATTTTCTGTAATTCACCGTACGTACCTTACACAAATCTTTTTCCAGCTCCAGAAGCTCTTATGCAAGCCCTGGAAGATCTAGACTACTTGGCAGCACTGGACAATGATGGTAACCTGAGTGAAGTGGGTATCATCATGTCGGAGCTTCCGCTGGAACCTCCCATGGCCAAGGCCCTCATTGCAGCCTGTGAATTTGATTGTGTCAGTGAACTGCTGACCATCGCTGCCATGCTCACTGGTAATCCTGGCGACTGCCTGATGAACTCTTGTACTGTACAGTGTACTTCCATCTTGTGGGGCTGCCCTGCCTCAGTTCATTTGAAATGTCTTTGATTCAGTGTGCTGAATCTACATCTGTAATCTGCATGCATATTGGCAGCTGATATTTGTTTTTAAATATGAAAGTGCCTGACTTTATATTATGGTGTATATGCAATATATAGGTATTGATGGCAAAAACAAATGGTGCAGTCAGTCATTCAGACAGGAATGTGTTCTCATCTCACAGGGATAAGGACCTTATTACTGATTATATCATGCTGTACTTTGTTTTTTGACTGACCCACCTCCTTCTCAATTTCCATACAGCTCCTTCATGCTTTCTAACACCGTCCCCTCAGAATAAGGAGGAAGCTTTGGCTCAGTGGCGCTCCTGGCAGCATCCAGAGGGAGATCACCTCACCCTCATCAGTATCTTTAATGCTTATATCAATAGTGAGTCTGTTAACGCCGATACTGCAGTTCCTGTGTGCAAAATATTTCATGTGTACATGTACGAATGTGTATGAATTATCAGTTACCTATAAAAATACGCTGTATGTGTTCTTATTTAGACAATGAGGAAGAGGGGTGGTGTATAAAAAACTTCCTGAATGCTTCTGCCCTGCGATTGGCTAGAATTATCAGGGCAGACCTGCTTGCGGTGATGCAACGAATTGAGTTGCCTGTCTCACCCCCTGCCTTTGGTTGCCGTGGAAACAGTAACAACATTAAGCGGGCACTTATTTCAGGGTTCTTCCTTAAGGTGAGGAATGGTCATATTTTCATAAATATGAGTTACATACAGCCAAATATGAAAAAAGATGAGTTGTAATGTCACAATATTGTTTATTGTGTAATTGTGGCCCCTGAAAACGGAGAAAGTACTGCTGTTAGAATGTTTAATTTGGTTATTGTACATTAAGTAATAAGTATTGCATTTTTTTCCCCCTCAGGTAGCCCATGATGTGGATGGCTCAGGTAATTACCTCCTTCTGACACACCGTCACGTGGCACAACTGCACCCCTTTTCATACTACTTGTGCCGTATGCCGCGACCCAGCCCTCCTAGTTGGGTCCTCTACCATGAGTTTACCATCTCAGATGACAACTGTATTCGCACTGTCTCTGAAATTCAACCAGAAATGTAAGTATGAAATACTGTCATTCTGTCTATCCTTCTCCTTTTCTGTTAGTCTCTGTATACTCGAACAGTGCAACAATTTCCTTTGTTATTTCTGAGGACTTTTTGTAAGATGCAAGCCAGGAAATTGACTTTTATTTTGTGGTTTTGATGAAATTTTGTGGTCTTAAGTTGTCATTGAGTTTCTCTTGCCCTTTCAACCTTCAGGTTGGTGGAGTTGGCTCCTCAGTATTTCCTTGGCAATCTGCCATCCAGTGAAGGAAGGGACCAGCTGATGGACCTCAGAAATAATCTGGTGTCTTCCAGTGAGCAGGTCGTACAGGAAGCTGAAGCCTCAGAGGAGGGCAACAAAAGGATTGATGATGAGATCCCTAACCAGTACACCAAGGAACTGTGTTCCCTCCAGTGAAAAAAACCTGCTACTGAAGTATAGCATCCTTCCTCTCTCATACACTTTTATACAGTATGTCCCTTTTTTTATACACAGAGGTTTGTAAAAGTTTAGGCAACTTTAAACAAATTGGTTTCAGTGAACCTCTTTCTGAAAACTTGACAGTCTTTTATGCGTTATAATGTTAAACCCAAGATCTTTATGCAGATTTTAATGCACAATTAGAAATAACAGTTTTTTGTAAACATTCACAATAACAAAATGGGAAATATGACATGTGGACACCTTGTCAGTCCCTACTTAGAAACATATTTTGTAGTAATAACTTCCTGTCACTCCTGCAGCTGACTTTAGAGTCCTTTGGTTAATCATTTTGGAATTTTAGTCTTTTTTGCAAAGTGCTACTACCTCAGAAACACACTTAGGCCTTTTCTTTCTGCATGTCTTAGCGCTACAAATTTTCAGTAATATTCAAGTCTGGGGACAGATAAAAGTAGTTCTGGAACCTTCAAATTCCTCTTAATACTTCACAATTGAATTTGAGGTCTTTACTGGTTTTTATAAATTAACTTTTAGAGTTCGCTGACATTTGCTCAATACTATTCCTATTGCATGGGCTAAAACACAACCCAAAAGCATAAATAGATCAAATTACATCCAGCCTATGCTGAATAGCTGGCAGGTTATGTTTCTTTAAACATTTTAGAGTGTTTTTTCCCCAAAGTACATTTTCATAGGTTTGTAGCACTTTAAGATGTTTTCGGCTTATCTGATTTCATTTCTATTCAGACAACTGTGATCACTGTGAGGACTGTGCTGTGGACTCATGGGTAACTACTGTGTCTTGCATATTCGCTCCTTTGGTTATGCATTACGGATCTGACTTGTTTTCATGGAATTCCACCATGAGCGTTTTAAAGGCACTTACAGGTTTTTCCTTGACTACAGCAGCTCTATGGTTACCGAGTGACGTTCATGACATTTGAGCAGCAAGCCTTTTATAGCTTTCCATGCTTTATAAGAATTATTTTTATCTTCAGGTCTTCAGACACCAGCTTAGAGTTGCTAAAGGTTGAATGTTAGAAAGGTTACAAAAGGTTTTTATATTTATTCACCCCAAAACTTTGTAATGGAAACTGAGGAAATATTTTTGGTGCCTCCGAGGATTAAATATGATTAATAATTTTACTGAAATTTTCTCACACAAGCCACATTCACTTATTGTTTTCATGCAGTTAAAATTCAACAAATACAAATTAACATTAGCACTACTACATGTAAGTTTGCATAAACATATTGGGTTTAACGCTCAAATTGTTTGCTTGTTTTTGCTCAGAGATTGAAATGCCCAGTTTAGTCTGGACCAAACAGACAGGTTGCTTAACGTTCTTCTTTATGAACTACTTTATACATAGAAAGAATTTGGTCAGTTACCATCAATTTGCTCAAATGCTGGTAGGAGATTTGTACTCTGCAGGACTCATGTTGTCCATAAAGCTTCACTTGTCATTCATCAGTCCACAGAACATCATTCTATGAAATTTGAGAGACATCAAGGTGCTCTTTTTGAGAAACTGGATATGGTCTTTCATGTGGTTTCCCATGTAGGTATTTGTTGTTGACATATTTGTGGAGTCATACACACTGAATTGTAGCCTTTTCACCTTACTAATAATTTTATGCTCATCTTATGGAGACAGTTTGACCGGATAATTATCCACTGTCCCAATCTTTACTGATATGGTGAGTATCGTTCTGACGGTGGTTAAGCTGCACATCAGAGCCTTAGAAATAGGAGTGTAACTTTCATACAACTTATTTGGGGTTCTTATCTGGGGAATTTTAGACCACCAAATTGTGTGCCTCTAAGGACCTGGGTTTGGGTCTTTTGATGATAAAGATTTAAGTTGACAAAGCTTATTTCAGTGTACCAGTGTTCAGGTGGGTACGCTTATAGCTCTTAGTTTTGTTTTGACTTCACTTGGGATTGCATGTGTACTTAATCTTCCACAACTCTCAAGCTCCCTTCATACACTGCTAGAACAACAACATTTAATAAGATTCATTGTGGGAAAACTGCAGAAACAGGAAAAGATTTAAAAAATATATATGATAAAAATGCAGACGGTGTAAATGTGAGCACAGACAACAAACTTGGAATATGATTTAGAATTTGTCAGAGCTCAGAGCAGAAGTAGTGGGATCACCACCTATTTTTGGTATTCTTCTGTCAGGGACCTTGGTCTACCTGAAGTTCAGCATGATTAGCTGCTGTCAGCAATCTGACATTAAATGTTTGACATAGAGATTTTATTTAATGAATTGAACAGAAATAATGTTTACATTACCAATGTTTTTTATATGATATATATGCTTTTTTTTGTAATGTCTCAAAAGAATTTTAGCTCTTCATAATTTCAATGTGGAGCAGCAGTTTCTATGTACAGAAGTGCTGAAATGCCGAGCCACAAAAATATGAATCCACAGAATTTTCTGCGGCTGTTTCACCCAAATTGTACTTCTGCAAATGTGATGGCTCAATGGGTTAGGCTGGCATTAAAACGAAGAGAAATGTGCATTTATTCTTGTTTTGCACTTGGTTTTGTGATTATTTGCTCTAAAGGTGTGTTATGTTTACACAATACTGAACTGTACATCTGTCACTTATAAAATCTAATTAAAATATGGTAAATTTGATTGCCACCCATATATATGCCTCACCCAGTGGTTGAACACTTCAAGTATTATTTTGCTCGGCATCCAAAAAATTTTGCGGTAACCAGATTTTTCTTTATAAAAAACATGTTTTCCATGCATTGTCTTTGATGTAAGAAAATCCAGCCACAAGGGGATGCAGAAACTAGTGTATTTCTTCGCGCCGGTCCCAAGCCCGGATAAATGGAGAGGGTTGCGTCAGGAAGGGCATCCGGTGTAAAAATTTGCCAAACCAAATGTGCAGACAAAAATACAAATTTCCTTACCAGATCGGTCAAACCCCGGGTTAACGACCGCCACCAGTAATGCTAGCCAGCAGGGTGCTGGTGGAAATTGGGCTACTGTTGGCTGAAGAAAAAGAGGCCGGAGGAAAGCATGTCCGGAGGAAGGATTAGAGGGGGAAGGTTAAGAGTGGACGTGAGGGTAGGAACTTTGAATGTTGGTAGAATGACTGGTAAAGGGAGAGAGCTTGCTGATATGATGGAGAGAAGGAAGATTGATATATTGTGTGTGCAAGAGACCAAAAGGAAGGGGAGTAAGGCTAGGTGCATCGGAGTGGGGTTTAAACTGTTTTACCATGGTGTGGATGGGAGGAGAAATGGGGTAGGGGTTATCCTGAAGGAAAGGTATGTCGAGTGTTTTGGAGGCGAAGAGAGTGTCTGACAGAGTGATGGTTATGAAACTGGAAATTGATGGTGTGATGATGAATTGTTAGTGCATATGCCCCGCAAGTTGGGTGTGAGATGGATGAGAAAGAATAATTCTAGAGTGATATGGATGAAGTGGTGAGAAGAAGTGTACTGGTACGAAGAGTAAGGGTGATGTGCAGAGCTGTAGTAACTATAGAGGGATAAAACTGATCAGCCACAGCATGAAGTTATGGGAAAGAGTAGTGGAAGCTAGGTTAAGAAGGGAGGTGACGATTAGTGAGCAGCAGTATGACTTCATGCCGAGAAGGAGTACTACAGATGCGTTGTTTGCTCTGAGGGTGTTGATGGAGAAGTACCGAGAAGGTAAGGAGTTGCATTGTGTCTTCTTGGACTTCGAGAAAGCATATGACAGGGTAACTAGAGAGGAGTTGTGGTATTGTATGAGGAAGTCGGGTGTGCCAGAGAAGTATGTAAGAGTGGTACAGGATATGTACAAAGACAGTGTGACAGTGGTGAGGTCTGCAGTAGGAGTGATGGATGCTTTCAAAGTGGGGGTAAGATTACATCAAGGATCAGCTTTTGAGTCCTTATTTGCAATGGCAATGGACAAATTGAGGGATGAGATCAGACAGGAGTCACCATGGACTATGATGTTTGTGGATGACATTGTGATCTGTAGTGAGAGTAGGGAGCAGGTTGAGGAGACCCTGGAGAGGTGGAGGTATGCTCTAGAGAGAAGAGGAATGAAGGTCAGTAGGACCAAGACAGAATACATTTGCATAAATGAGAGGGAGGACAGAGGAATGGTGAGGATGCAGGGAATAGAGTTGGCGAAGGTGGGTGAATTTAAATACTTGGGTTCAACAGTCCAGAGTAATGGGGAGCGTGGAAGAGAGGTGAAGAAGAGAGTGCAGGCAGGGTGGAGTGGGTGGAGAAGAGTGTCAGGAGTGATTTGTGACAGAAGGGTACCAGCAAGAGTGAAAGGGAAGGTCTACAAAGATGGTAGTGAGACCAGCTATGCTTTATGGGTTGGAGATGGTGGCACTGACCAAAAGACAGGAGGCAGAGCTAGAGGTGGCAGAGTTAAAGATGTTAAGATTTGCACTGGGTGTGACGAGGATGGACAGGATTAGGAATGAGTATATTAGAGGGGCAGCACAGGTTAGACGGTTTAGAGACAAAGTCAGAGAGGCGAGATTGCGTTGGTTTGGACATGTGCAGAGGAGAGATTCTGGATATATTGGGAGAATGATGCTAGGGATGGAGCTGCCAGGTGAGAGGAAGGCCTAAGAGGAGATTTATGGATGTGGTGAAGGAGGACATGCAGATGGTGGGTGTGATGGAGAAAGATGCAGAGGACAGGAGGAAGTGAAAGCTTTTGATCCGCTGTGGCGACCCCTAACGGGAGCAGCCGAAAGAAGAAGTCTTTGATGTAAAGAAATGCTTTCTTTCTGTGGTGAAAACGCTTGAAAGAAATCCTATTTAATATGTTAATTCCATCTTTTTTGAACATTTGTAACATCTGCGATGACCATTGTCAACCTAAACAAGACTTTACCTGACACAAAATTCAAATGGATCACATGACCTGTTAATCACTCAAAGATAGGTAACAGGTTTATTACCTTGGGTTCCTTAAGTCTTTTTATTTTTGTATTTATTTATACCAAATCTTTATCCATAATTCAGCTCTCTCCATTGGATTTGAAGAACATTTTTCCAGAACTTTGCAATTATTGTCAAGCATCGCTCTCTCCCCCCCTGGTTTAACTTCTGAAGTGAGCTTGATGTAAAGGGGGATGGTGTGGTGGTGCAGCAGATAGTACTGCTGCGTCAGAGTTCTGGGTTTCCGTGCCAGCTTAGGTTTATATGAGTCTTTGTAGAGTTTACATAGGATTCTTCCTGCAAAAAAAAGTTTTCATATTTCCATCACTTATTCACCTCAACAAATTGTATGCATGATGGGTAATTCAAATTGTTTTTTCTCTGTCCTTTATGCGGGTGTGCATACAGTAAATACATCTGGTTGTATGTTTAATCATTTATGTATGCACTTTCTTATTTATTCACTTATTTCTTTAATTATCCGTTCATTACTACATTGTCCTATATGGTAAGAATGTTTTAACACTGGATTGGATGTGTTGTAAAATACCCAGTAAAGGTGAGTTGGGTGTATGGCATCTAGCTGGGAACTACAGTGCAAATTCTGGGTATGTTGGATTTAAATTGTTTTAGTGGCTGAGCTGGCCATTTCTCCCTGGATCAGAAAATGGAAAGTAAATAAAAATAATACATTATATATTGCTAAACTGTATTAGCCTTAAAGTGGTTGCATTTAACACACAAGTACTGCTAGTGCTCTTGAACAGGCACATGGCACAGAGAGTGACATGCCAATCGTAGTAAAGTGAGGAGGTGTAAAGGAGAAAAGTAGAAACAAAATATACAGTATATCACCAAACTTTATTACCTTTATGTTAATAAAGTATCAAGTGCCATGTGTGTTAAGTACTGTATAATTCCCTGGCAACAATTTGGAGCCTTTCTCCAGCACAACTGCTGTCATCACTCCCTGGTGTGTGTGAGTGTGGGTGTGAGAGAAAGAAAGTGAAAAAAGGAGATCCATTTGTCATCATTTTGACAAATTAGCTAGGGATTGCCTGGAGGCACTGATGTGCGTGTGCACATGTCTGACTGTCCAGAAACCTCACTTCTCACTTGGTTAGAAGTGCCAAATTTCAAGTCTGTTTTAAAAACCTAACGTTTATAATAAGGTTTAATTCTAGCTGATTATGCGGCATTTTTTTCTATTTTCTGGATTTATTATTTCGCAACCAAAAAGAAGGAATGCCAATGGCTGTACGGGAGCCGCTACGACACTCCGATCCAAGAGGTGGCGCTAATGCGCTCTAGCGTTCTCAGCTAAAGCCGTGGAACAACGGATGAACAAACGACTTTGGGAGCTCAACCAACTCGGAAGGGAAAAAAAGGACGTAGCTAGCAAACTCGTTCGGGCCTACGTTTAAAAACCGAGCGCTGACCACAAGGACGCCGCGAAATGTCTGATTTCGAAGAGTTTGAGAAACAGCTGAGCGAGAACCGTCAGGGTGAGTTTTTATTTAAGTCGCGAAGAAGCGCCTTTGCGCACAATGTAGAAGCACTCCGGCGTGGGTAGGTAAGTCGGACGGACGACAATGGTGGTGTCGTTTTAAAGGGGAATGGAGGTGCAGCAGTGCAGCGTTATTTTTCTGCAAGCTCTGTTTAGATCGTCTCCCGCAATGTTGCATATGAATTAAAAACACCTCGTCGTAACAAGCGCTGAAATATTAAGGCCTACTGGAAAACTAAATAGCTACGTAAAACGAGTTCGTGTGCTAGTCTGGCGGCGAAGTGCACTGAATTATTGACCTTACCGTCCAGCATTTGTGCACATCTTCCGTGAAAAATGCATGACTATTTAGTTGCTACTATTACTTATCCAAAATGTTTGAAAGGATCGTCACAGCTCAGGGATCCGATGACACGCACGGCTTTCCCTGGTCCGCCATTATTAGCGTGCAAGTAATCCGTGTTGTTAAATGCTAGCCTTGCAAGCTGCAGTTTAAATCAAAATGACTCTTTTTCTCATCAGTTGTGAATGTTTGACGATACGCCTCACAAAATGGTCCTCTTCCCCTGCAAGGCTTTAAATATACATTTCATCGCCCACCTTCCTTGCTGTGAATAAGGACAATGGGGTTTGTTGTCGTGATGCAAGTTGCACTGTGTTTCCTTGAGAGTTACCGATCGCCTTTTGGCCGTCACTCTCTGGCTGTGGCTTTCAGAACAGAGGTATCTTGAAGACTTATGAGCAGCAGAAACCTTGCCATAACTTCTGGGGTACAGCAGGGGATGTTACGTTGAAGCCCTGCTCCTGTTGGGCCCACTGCTGGTTTTTGTTTCAGATGATCTCTTGGTGCCCTTGTAGGTGTCTAGGATTCAGAATGCATTGGTGGATAAACTTTTATTTGTTTGGCATATAAAGTCACATTCAGTGGTCTAAAAAAAACAGACATCATCACTATGGGGCTTTAGTTTCAATGTGCCCTGAAGAAAAACAAGATGTTGTAACACCTTATAACAGATAAACGGCTCGGAAAGATTGGTAACAGTTGTCATGACCGGCTACTGTTCCAGAAACACCTTTGCTGATCATTCCTGCTTACAGGCGTGACGATAGCAAAAACTCAGCGTTGCCATGATTTGAGAATTTTATTTGGCAGATGCTTTTCTCAGTGGAGCTTATAATGCTGGATGTATGCAATATTGAAGCATCCACAGTCATTCTAGTATTGATATGCTAGTGCAGTGTAACAGGCTGATTTGCTGACTCTGGGAAGCATTTTTTGAGTCACAGATTTACCTGGAGCGCATATATTTGGAATAGAGGAAACCTGGGAGTACATGCAAGCTCCACACATTGAGTTAGCAACTTGTGAAGCAGTTGACTGCAAGAAAATCCCCTTAAGGTAGGGGGTCTTCCCAGGACTTGCGCAGGACTGTAGGGAGCTGACATTGCAAAATATGGGTGTTTTTTCCATTTTGGGTGGGGGTGATACCTGGACCAGATTGGTTTTTATTGGACAGACTTTCTCTTTTGCTGCCCACATGCACATATTGTCTTAGACCGTCATGCCCCATACATAAGGCTTTGATATTAGAACTTTGTTTTAGAACTTTTTGTGTATATGGTTTTAGCACTGAGCTCTAATTCCACATTGTAGCTGCAGATGAATCTATGTTTAACTTTGTTATTCAAACCTCACTGAGTGAAAAATGTAGGCTAAAAACAGATATTTGAAACTGAATTTGAATAAAACTGTATAAAGTGTATTAATACGTTCCATCTATTTTGATTTGTTCTGAGCAAAAACATGTGCAGTTTGTTCCTTTTACCGAGGTAATCTTAACGTAAAATACTCTTTAAAAATTCTGTAAAATAAATTTGGTCCTGGACTTTTCACCTTTTGAGTAATGGCATTTTTGCTCATGTAAACTTTATAGGAAGGTTTTACTGTTTTTCCTCTGGGAATGAGGGGGAATTACCCTTTCAAACTGGATGTCAAAGCTTCACCTGGTAGCTAGCTGATAAACAGTAGTGGTTACCATTAATAAGTGCTGCTTTTTAGCAAGTTTTTTTTTTTTTTTTAAATTATAAAGGGGAGAAACCAAGCAAGCAGGAGGTGAACAAGCTAGATGATTCTGTTTCTACATATGACAGTTTTGAGCCATTGTTGAAATGTAGCCTCTCCTCCTCCATGTAATATGTTTAGCTCAGAATGGATGTGTAGTTATATGGATTTCAATAAATAACATACAGCTTACATTGTTTTTAAATGTTTTGATTTTTTTAAAACTGTTACATATTGTATGTGTTGGTTACTAGTTAATTTTATGCGATGTAAAAAAATAGATTGCAGAGCCACAGTTGAGCACAAACACTCCGCTATAGCTGTGGACCACAGTTCTCACTGGACTTCTGTTTTTGCAGTGTGTTTCAAATCCTCCTGCCAAGGGACTCATAACACTTAGGGACATGCATGAAGCAACAGTACTCACCTGAGAGAGGAGTTGTCTTCCTTGTTGCTGAATCAGGGAGATGGAATGGGGACAGTTTTTTTTGCCCCTCTGTACCTGTCTAAAAAGCCTGCTATTGCCTCCCATCTTGCAGTCCAAGTTGCTTATATTTACTTTGCAAATATGTAATTAGTGAATGCTTTTCTTTAAAGAGGCATAGAACTCTGGGTAAGCAAGTGTATTTGTTGTACAAATTTGACTTACATATTGAACAGTACGAGAGGGGTAGAAAATGTGGGTTTTAATGATAAATTGCAGCCAGGTTTGACTGCAGCAACCCTGTTGAATCTAAACCTCAGTATATATTGAACCTCACCAGGACAGTGAAGTAGACATAACAAGGTTTCTACAAGAATATATTGCCAGAGTCAAAAGAAATTGCAAAAAAAAAGATGAGGAAAAAGCAGCTTTTGAAATATATCGGTATGTTTTCTAGGGCTTTGGCTCCACTGAACCACAGTGAGAACCATTATCTCCAGATGGAGAAGATTTGAAACAGTAGTCAGTCTGCTAAAATTACCCTTAAGGGCACAGTGAAAAATCATCCAGGAAGTCACAAAAAAATCCCCTAAGAACATCTTAATCTCAGTTTAGGCCAGCGTTCCTGACTCAATAAGGGGTTGAACAAAAATACAGGTAAACCCAGTTTCACACAGTTTGTTCCTGAAAATGGCCTACAAATTGACATTGCATACACTAGGATCGTCCATCCTAAAACCCTGAAACCAACGTTCCTAAATGTCACTGAAGCACTTTGTGGGGTGTGCTACAGCACACCAGGGAGCACGCACAGGGCACCAACCTCTTTTTACACAGTAGGGAGTTCAGACCTGTCTGGGGGATATGAGTGACAGAAGGAGACAGCCTGGGGACTTTGCACTCCAGTGTTGTTCATTCAGTAATGAAATTTGTGTTAAAAAAAGAAATGAAGACAGCGGTTTGCTGTAATGAACTGTTGCTGAACTCACCAAATGGCAAGAACAGTTGAGTTGCTTTTAATTATTTTAATCACTTTTATCGTATATGCTTTTCTAGCTTTATTACCTTCCTTGCTGTTTTTTCCCCAGTTTTTTTTTTTGCCCTGTATTATTGGGTTATATTTTATTTGAGATTAAAATGGAGGCACTGCAGAAATGCATAGAAACAAAGCAAACATGAGACATGAAGCTGTAAGGGTCTGAGCAAAGTACCTTACAGCTTGCTGTGGTTCATTGTATTGGGTTACAAGGCAGCATGGTACAGGAACAAGCTACTCACAGGACATGCAAACTTTGAATTTGATTTCTTTCAGACACATTTTCTCGCTCTGCATTAGTGAGATGTCTGTTCCATAAACTGGAAACAAGTATTAAAATAAATTGCATACCAGGGATTACCTGTTCTACATATCGACCAGTATACATTTGTTTGTATGGTAGTTAAACAAAGCATAATGAATGTAAATTTGCTGCACCTGGTTTAGGGTTTATCGTTTGTTCTCTTTTGTGTCCCACAGAGCGTGAAAAGGAGCGGCACAAGAAGAGGAGTCGCAGCCGCTCTCCGAGCCATGGTGACAAGCACCGACGCTGGAGCAAAGACTCGGGTAGTCGCACCCACGAGAAACGCAGTAGTAGCCACGATCATAAGGGCCGTGACCGGCGCAGTGGCTCCCGAGAGCATAAGAAGCACAGGTATGCACATTTCTGGTGTAACCAAGTTGAAGCAGCAGGGGCCATGGTGTTTCGATTGGAAAGTTCCAGGTTTTAAGCTCTGCTCCTACTGTAGTAAGCTTGAGCAAGCTTAGTGAAGCTGGCCCCCTACAAACAAAAAGTTCCTCATTGTTTGCACTATTTTGTGTCATGCAAGCTAGAATTTGTTTTTTTTTTTTTTTTTTTTTCCTCCCCCCCTCCCTAGCTGGTAATGTCACAAAACAAGGGGGGGGGTAGCAAGTAACAACATAAAGATTAGAGACTTTTACACTAGAAGACCAGATGCAGAGGTGAAACTTGCAGGATTCAACATTAGTTATGTCGGATGCGACAAGGCAGAGAGATGAGTCTTAAGCCAGGATTTAACCACTGAGGCAGCAGGGACAGTGCTGACATCTGGTAGACTGTTTCATTGCTTGGGTGTGCCAAGCTAAAGGCCTGTCCTGCTGAAATCTTATTAATCACGGGTACTTTTAAGATAACCCACATCTGATGATCCCATGTTCTGGGATGCAAGAATCAGTAAGCTGGAGCAATGCCATTTACTTCCTTACATGTCAAGAGTAAGATTTTATAATCTATCATTTATTTGGAAGCGGATGCTTCCTAGTTGTAGTGATAATTCTAGCAGCAGCGTTAATATTTTAACTCTAGATGTGGTATGGATGGCCTCAGAGCACTACAGTTATCGCTCCTTCTTGAAACACAAATCAGCTTCTTGGCATCACCTAAATTTCTTATACTGTACATTCCATGCAGTTGAAGTTCGACATGAGTTATAAAGACTGATGTAATTGAATTGTTGGTTGCAGCACCACAAATACCTGTTTTACCAGTGTTGAGGGTTTTAAAAGGGATAAATTCCATAAAGAAACCGTGATGGATCATCAGCGCTAAAGGAAATGTACAGCTGCATATTATCAGTATACCAGGGAAAGTTAATGTTATGCTTATGTCACCTAATATTACCATATAAAGTAGGGAGGGAAAAAAAATTAGTGACCTGAGCATAGATGAGGCACAGCATATTTTAGTTACGGTCTACTCATTATTCCCAGTTACTAACACAAGAAATAAATGGTCAGCATGGCACCATATCATTGATCACTTGTTGAGGGAAACTAATCTATAAATTGTATCCTCTGTAAATCGTGGGGGTGAACACTGAGATAAACACCTCGATTTAGATCCCATAACGTGAGAACCAGTAGCATAGCCATAGCTTTGGACCCACTTCCCATGTGACTGATCTGGAGTAGCAGACCTCTAACAGTTATAGGGCCTATTTTGATTTATTCCAAGTTCAACATTGAAACATCTGGACAGACTGTCCAACAAACCCTCCATCTGTCTAATAGAGGTTAAAATCTTTATGTTCTTCAAAATTACAAACTTTTGCTACCAGTTAAATATTAGCTACACACTTGCTAGCAGGGCACATACCATTTAAGAGTAGCTTCTGAAGATGCATTCAGGATAGAAACTTCAGCTAATAGTGATTCCAGCCTTATTCAGATGGTGGCTGGCTGTGCTCTTCTGGTGAAATTGCTTTTTTAACTATGGAGTTGAAACTTTAATTAGGTGTTGTGAACATGATATGGTGTTTCCCCAAATTTGGACTTTTGAATAACAAACTGTGCCAGTAGAAACTTTTTTTTTTTTTTTTTTAATGTAAATAAGATGACTGATAACTGCAAACCAGTCCAGCAAAAGAACTTGGATTGATAGTGATCTTGAGCAGTATACACCATATTTAGTTTTTCAGGAATGTGAAAGAAGCAGAAAGGTGAACTATACGATCCTTTGTCTTATACATCTAGATGTTCTGATACTTTCGCTAAGGTACCACCTCTTCATCAACCTGTGCTACCATGTAAAACCTTCCAGTTGGTACGCAGTTGTCTTTTTCAAGATAAAGGACATACAACTTGTATTGTTTTTACTTTCATTGATGGTTTTTTTTTTTTTTTTTTTTTTTAAACGTGTTTAGTGACTTTCAAGTAATTGTGCCAGATAAAGTGTTGTGAGGAGAGGTGAGGACAAATACTCTGGTATACCTGTATAGTATATGGAAAAATGTGCAACGCATTAAATAAAAATCACAAAACAAACATATGAAACCAAGAAGCTGCAGAAAATGTTAAAGTATTAAGCGTTCTACCTAAAAAATCCCACTATTTTACTGTCCACATTCTTCACACAAATGCTTGCCAGAATCCTGTTACATAACACTAATCATCAAAAAAAGCATAGTAATAGACATGTATATCTATTTGCTGAGCATTTTCTGGAAATGTTTTGGAAATGGCAGTAAACCAACAAACTGATCATTATTAAATCTCCTAGATGCTGCAAACCATTGCTCTCCTCTTGCACCCAATCCCTTTTCTTCTTGTGGCAGAAGATGGAAACATAGGCCATTATCAAACTACAAGAGAAATTTTAGGAAATAGAATGCTGAAGAAAATGCAATTAAATAGCCAAACTTGGAAATTGTTGTATGTTTAAAAAAAATGGTACCTTGGATGTGTGTAACATGAAGTAATAGTGTACTAACCTACCATCTATTGAAAGGTGGATTGGTGTAATTCCTGGAACTTAATTGGTTCCTTTATTACTTTCCCTCATCTGTGTGCTGACTGTCTTTGTGCACTTTTTTGGTCAGCTTTTCTCCCAGGCGGACCCGAAAGAAAAGAACCTACAAGTATTGGGACGTGCCACCCCCTGGATTTGAGCACATCACTCCAATGCAGTACAAAGCCATGCAAGGTATGATGGATAGACCTTGTTTTGGTTTGTCTTGCTGTAAATTTTGATTTGATTTTATTTCAGAAGTAGGGTTTGTGTTGTCTTAATATTGACTGTGGAATGAATGTTGACTTAATCACTCTAACTACTTTCCTTTAAGTACAAAGCAAATTTTAACCTAAATTGACAGAAGGGTCAGATTCAAGGCACCTTCCTGCTAAAACCCAGTCAACTGTCCCAAATTAGATACAGTTGTGTAATGATTACAAGGTGTGCTTTAAGCATTTTTTATATGCAGCTGCTGGACAGATTCCCACCATAGCATTGCTGGCCACTTCCACCACCAGTGGTGTAGCGGTGACACCCACTCAAGTGCCCATTGTGGGTAGTCAGATGACCAGGCAGGCCAGACGCCTTTATGTTGGCAATATTCCATTTGGTCTTACCGAGGTGAGTTCTGGCTAAGTCTTCTTGCACCCAATGTCAATATAATGGAGGTTAACAAATGTAATGTAATTAGTATGCGTAAAAATAAAAATTATATAGAAAATGATACACTTTTTGCTTTTTCTGTTCATCTGTTTATAGGAGGCCATGGCAGACTTTTTTAACACCCAAATGCGGCTAGCAGGGTTATCTCAAGGTCCCACCAATCCTGTCCTTGCTGTGCAGATTAACCAGGATAAGAATTTTGCATTCCTTGAGGTAAACATGCTCGGTAACTGTACAACTGCTGCTATAATTTGCTGATGACAATGGGTAGTATTGCTTTTTTTTATTATTATTTATTTTAAAAAACACTGCTTCTTAGTAAACATGTGCTTACATTTGTAATCTCCCCCCCCCCTCCCCAGTTCCGCTCTGTAGATGAAACTACGCAGGCTATGGCTTTTGATGGAATAATTTTCCAGGGTCAGTCGCTAAAAATCAGACGACCCCATGATTATCGCCCACTGCCAGGCATCTCAGAGCAGCCTGCATTTCATGTTCCAGGTTTGTGACTGGTTATTGTGCTGTTTTACTGCACTTCTGGATAAGATTTGACATGAGTTGTTTCAGCTCTCTGCATTAACTGATTCTTATTAACAAGGTGACTTACATGTCTGGAATCCCAATCTCTTTTCATAATTTTGTATGAAAACTGTTTTCTAGTATAATTCTGAAAGGTAAGACCAACAACAAAGTTTAAGCAATGTGTTCATCCATCTCTGCAATATTGCCCAAATATTTATTTAAGCTTGCTGAAACATGTCTTTTCAAGCCTTAGGAAGTCAATAGATTTCTGAAATGCTGGATAAAAATTTGCATTTTGTAGTCCTTTATTGTATTTTAAATGGAATTGATTGCTTTATGTGCTGTGATGCTGTTATTTTTAGGTGTTGTGTCCACTGTGGTCCCAGACTCCCCACATAAGCTGTTCGTAGGAGGGTTGCCCAATTATCTCAGTGATGATCAGGTGTGTATTTTCAAAGCTTCAGCAGTGGAGAGTAAACACAGCCATTTCCTATGTTGCTAATTGTTGCTGCTATCCAAGAATGGAAATTTAGTTCCAGATTAACAATGCCTCTCTCGTGCAGAGTGAAAGCTTTATGAGATTTGTGTGCAAATGTGGCTTGTTTTGTTCATTATGCGCAGTCAACAGTGGAAATGATTTCTACATATTATAAACATAGGGGTGCTTGGGTTTACTCAAAATGTAATGTAGAATCTAGATAGTTTGATTTTGCAAATGATCATTCTGAAAAATTCACAAGAAACACAAATGCAGGGAATTTGAATCTAAATGGTATGAGAGGTACATGCCCTGCAAATGTAGTACCCTGTGAAATGAATATGGTCCAAGGCCGCTGGGCAGGTTGCATTCCTTTGCAGGGCAGCTGCACGCACATTCACTCATTTATACAAACATGCACTAATTTAGTTATTCATTTGTATGAAACACATCTTTGGACTATGGGAGGAAACCAGAGCATCCAGTGAGAAGCTGCAACAATGTGCAAACTTCAGTGACGATACCTAGGCGGTACCTAGCTCCAGTCACATAGTCCAAGTGCTGTGAAATACTGCTGCCATTATTAATTACAACTAGTTTGAGTATACATTTATAATTAACTTTTAATGTCATTCTCTTTTTAGACTTAGTTGGTCAATTTTTTCCCTAGTCGTAGTTTTCAGTTGGAATAGACAAACTTTTGGATAATGTAACTCTTCAGTAAAAAATCATGCATATTTTAATGGCCAGCTAAAAAAAATGGAATGACTGGAGGGCATTGTTTCCCTGAGAGAAAAACAATGCAAATGAGTAACAGGCGAAGGAATGTGCCAATTTGTAGTTTATCAACACATTGATTTTCTTTGTTATTTACTTATTTACAGTCATCCCTTGTGTGAAAATGTGTACATCAAGACAGCTGTTTCCATTATTTCTTGTGAGGGAAAACTAAAATGAATTCCAGCTCAATCCAAAACCCTAAAAAATTTTCCCTTTAATTACTAGAACACCAAAAAACCTCGTGTGTACTGTTAGGTAACATTTAAAAGGATTTGCTACTGCAGCATAATTGAAGGAAATAAGGTTTAACAAGCTGTACGTGTAATTTTTTGCACAAACAAAACCCCTAGATCTTTATTCTTGCAATCAGTGATAGTTTACCACCTTAACCCTGCTCGCCTGTATAGAATTGTAATAAAGGTTAGCATAGTCACCTATGTAAAATAGCATTAAGTATTTCTTTGTTATATGATGTAGTATAGCATTAAATGGATACTACAACAGACACAAGGTGAACACTTTTTGTAATTTAATTTTTTTTTTTGACCAGAGCATGTTTTATTGAATAGATCACCTTTATGACATTTCAATTTTAATGATAAATGAATTACTCTATTTTTGCTACATCCCATTTTCTATAGAAAACAGGAGGTCAATAAAAATTATAAATACATACATAATTATAAGTAGTGTTTTGACATTGCTAAATGCTTTGGGAAAAGGCACAAGTTAAATAATGTGGGGGAGATTCTTCAAAAAGGACATTTTCTTGGAGCTGGAAAAATACTAAACATTCTGAAGCCCCCAACTTTGCACAAGGTTCTGGTGAAATTTAGCTCTAACAAGTGGATAGGTGTCAAACTTCATCCTGTTGCTCTTTAATCTGTGTACTCTTTTATCCATGCGTAGGATAAATACAACACATTTTGTGACTATGTTTTCTACATCTTAGGAAGCATGCAGTAAAATAGTTGCATGCTACTCATTCAGCTATGTAATAATGGTTACTGTGACACTTGAGGAGGCTACATTTTCTGTTAAGCACTGTTTGGCTGACTCCCTTTTAAAAGGCCATTTAAAATGCTATGTACCCTTCACATTTACTATTCTTAAAGGCGTTTGCACTCAGGGTGGCAGTGGTTTGGAGCCTGCCCTGAAGGCACAAGGCAAATCAGTGCACCTTGGACCGGATGCCAGCATGCACTTTAGAACCACTAAACTTGTCTTTCGTCCGAGTTTTATTTTGCGATGCTGTTTTTTCCTTTCCCATTCCGTATTTTTCGACTTGTATTGGGTATTAATGAATTTGCAATGAATGGGTTATAAGAATTAACCAAGGATCTGTCAGTGAGCACCAGCATTTTTTAATTGGGATTTATTTACTCTTTACACTGTGTTATAAAAAGTATGTCTGGCAAACTCGGAATGGTCTGTTGTGTGCATGAGGGATCCCTATTCACCAGGAGGAGTGTTCTGCCCCCAAGTGAGTGCCGTATGCTCAATAAGACAGACAGTCCAGTGTTTTCCGTGCACTGTTATATCCTGGACTGCTGAGCTGTTGGAGTTGCTGACATTTCCATTTATTCATTTAGCAGGTACTTTTCTCCTGCAGGTGAAGAAGTACACTTATGGAATTCTTGTAGTAGTTATATAGTTCACTTACACCATTTTTGCCAAAACACATTATACATGCAGCTGCTTATGGCCCCTTTCTGAGCTGGGCCACCATTGATTTAAACTCTTTGAGTAACTAATTCTTAGTCCCAATAGAAACTGTTGGGCACCAGTTTTGTTAGAACAAACAAGCCACTGTGAATTAAAGCAATTAAGAATTATAGCAGGCCTACTACTTAAAAGTAATGCATCTCAACTCTTAGGTTGTTCAAAATGTGAAATTGGCAAATAAACCATAGACATGTTTGGTAACGCATTGCGCACAGCTATGAGATTCTTTGTTTTAATTTAACATTCTAAGACTCTTGGTTTCTTTTTTATATTCACTGGCAGTACAATGGCTAGAAAGAGCTCCAGTTAGGCTATTATTAATATGATGAACGTTTATGGTCTTTCTCTCCCCCCCCCCCCCCCCCATATTTTCTCTCTTAAGAGGTCCTTACAAAGTTAAGGCACTTTTTTTTTTTTTTAAATGTTCTGTGAATCATAAACATTGTTACTAATAGTTGAGGTGGAATTATTCTAGCAAAATCACTACCCAGATGATACCCAGCCAGCATATCAATATAAACGTCTAGCTTTGTTTGTAGCTCAGCAGTACATCAAAAAAAAAAAAAGGTAAGTAAGGGTGTAATCAGCCTTTTTTTATTTTTTTTTCCTCTTTCAGCAGCCTGCTTCCTTTTCCTTTGTCAGTATAGTAACACGTGGAGCAGTCAGTATGTTCCTAGATTGGCCATTGTGTGGTGCTGCTGTGGTTGCAAACCACTGGTGTACAAATGTTGCAT
Source organism: Heterotis niloticus (assembly GCA_018136845.1). NCBI lineage: Eukaryota > Metazoa > Chordata > Actinopteri > Osteoglossiformes > Osteoglossidae > Heterotis > Heterotis niloticus. The sequence goes on from CM030896.1 coordinate 23,768,364, forward strand.
GTAATGATATAATGGCACCAGTATAAACCACAGGAGTCTTGCAAGGTGGCCGGTTTTAGGACATACTGACTCTGCCGCGTAATTCACATGAAACTCTACTGCTATTATTGAGTACAACCGGAAGCTATTTGAGAACAGCACTGGGGAGTGTTACAATCCAGCAGTACTTTCAGTTCCACTGCACTGAAGTCCAAAAAAACTGTATGAGATATTAAGGACAATGAATTGGAAACAACAGCTTGTGTCCTGGTGTTTACTTTTCTACAGTAACTGCTTCCACTTTGATACTCACAGCTCTTTCATTTTTGTTCCCCACTTTGTCCCCAGCTAGGGGCCTGTAAGATCGTTAAGTCTTCGCTCATAATTTGTTCAGTAGTACTGACCTACTGCTGCCATGCCAACATGTAACACAAGGCAAGTAAGACATTTCACCCCTCGCACGGATACTCTCCTTGTCAGCAGCCTCCCCAGAGCTCTGTCTACCCCTCCTTTGGAGTGCAGTTTTTTTGCACATGGTGTTTGGGGAGAAGAATGGAAAGAGGTGTTGGTTTTGGGGGTAGAAGGCTGGGAGAGAATCATTGCAATAAACTTTTGAGGTATAGGCTTTAAATTGTATTGCTTGCTTTTTTATGTTATATTTGAACGAAGGTAAGAGCCAACTCCCTCTTTTTGGTTGACTGTGTGTATGTTATGTAATGAGTCCTCTTATTTTTTGATAAATTCAGATTCCGCACAAGAGTTAGGATGTCACTGTTTATTCAGTAAAAGTCTTGTGTCCTGTTTCTTAGTCACCTTTAACTTGTATCTTCTTAAAGTGTTATGAAATTTGTCATGAAATTAAAACCAAATGATCTGAATGCCATTTTATTTTTAGTTGCATTGTCATTTATTGAAAAATAGTGTTTAAAATTTTGCATAATATGTTCACTCTAATTTTGCTTGTAATTGATATTTTATAGCTTCTTTGGCATAATGATTGATTTATGATGGCTGGAACTTTTTCTTTTTTTTTAATTCTATGAAGAATGTTACTCACCTTGTTACTCTTCCTTCCAAATATTTGCAGTTAATCATACAATACTAGATTTTTTTTTTTTTTTTTTTCCATTTTCAGGCAGTGTGGGTTTTTAAAGGTCTGTATGTTACTGGTCCAAATCTAAACCCAGTTGAACACTGTCATGTTTACGGAGGCAGGAATATTTAGATTTTAACATACTCATGTATACATGATATCAGAAGCTGTTTTTGCACATATCTTTAGTGCATTCCATGTTTGCCTTTTTTCACAATGATTAATTTTTTTTCCCCTCACCAGTACATTACAATTTCATGTTCCATTGTTAAAAGGATTAAGCTAACTGCTGTTTCCCTTTCCTTCTCTTGTGTAGGTAAAGGAACTACTGACATCTTTTGGACCTCTTAAGGCTTTCAACCTTGTGAAAGACAGTGCTACGTCACTGTCTAAAGGTTATGCTTTTTGCGAGTATGTGGATATCAGTGCAACTGATCAGGTGTGCAAACTGGCACTTTCCGGTGGACAACCGTGCTACGGTTTGGGCTACACATGGTTAGGTGGGCTTACGCTGTGCTTTTGTTTACTAGGCGGTGGCTGGACTCAATGGAATGCAGCTTGGGGACAAGAAGCTCATCGTCCAGAGGGCTAGTGTCGGGGCGAAAAATGCTAATGCTGTGAGTACCAGTCCTGTCAGACTCAGGACTACAGTGAAGAATGCAAACTGTGGGGAAAAAATGTAGCAGGTGTTACTTTTGGCTGGCTTATAGAGTTTAGTTTGCTGTAGTTTGCACTGAAGCCAGTGCTGCTTGTTGCTTGTAGAAGTTATGCCATAAAATGTTGCTTTTGATTTAAAAAAAAAAAAAAAAAAAAAAAATCAGTATTTAATGCCCCCTTTTCCAATATTCTGTTAGAAGAATTGCTGTACATACTTTGTGTCAGCAGCACCTAGAGTTTGCAGGGCACCTTCTGGGCTGGGGATGGAACTAGGGATATTGCGGCCTCCTCTAAAAATTCCTTATCACCTGATGAGACCCGAAGGCCACTAAGTGAAATGCAGTAGCTCATGACAGGCACATTAGTGAAATGCCTCATTTCATTCTGGTTTGGTTAAGTTTCATGCTTTGTGATAGAGATGTAATAGTTTGCTGCATGTGGAGAAATTAATAAAATCAGCACTTTGTAAGGCTATGCATTCATCCTGGAAATTTACACAAGTTTGGGTTAACTTTTTTTTTTTTTTTTTTTAAATTAAAGATTTTGAAAATGTCTGCAAAATTTGGGCTCAGTAGTTCTTCCTCTGAACATGTTTACTCTGCTCTTGAATTTGTGCAAGAGACCTGTTTTTGTGGCCCTTGGGTCATTTTGTGTTACCACAATGAGACAGAAGGGACTGGTGCATTCCTGTGTTGTAATTTGGTATTCACTTTTTTCCCCAGGCACTTTATATTGCATATTTATGTATTTATAAATATTGCATATTTATGTAGGATGGCATTTAACATGGTTACGGTTCCATTTAGATTCATATTTAAGGAAATTAAGCTGCTGGATCTTTTACTCTGGGCTCTTCCTTCCCCTCTAGACGGCCATTGTTGAGACCCCAGTGACCCTGCAGGTTCCTGGGCTACAGCGGGTGCAGAACTCAGGCATTCCTACAGAGGTACTATGCCTGCTCAACATGGTAATGCCAGAGGAGCTGGTGGATGATGAGGACTATGAGGAAATCTTAGAGGACATCAGAGAAGAGTGCTGCAAGTATGGAAACGTGCGCTCAATCGAGATCCCACGGCCTATTGACGGCGTTGAGGTGCCTGGTTGTGGCAAGGTGCGTGGGGCCTGGGGGCGGAGGGTTTGTTTATGTACTTCATGCATGGACTAAATTTTATTATCTGCATAGTGGAGTGCTTTACCTCCCCAAAGGTCATTAAAAAAGTTTTGCCAAATTTTGGAGAGGGGGGAAAGCACAGTTTTTCACTCCACAAAAAATAATATGCACTTTTCTTTAATGGAAGTGAAATTTATCTGGAGGACAAATTTTCAGGATCATATTATCCACTAACTACACAATTAAAATAAAGTAACGAACAAAAACTTTGAACAGTGGAAGCATTAAAAAGACAGATATGGCAAACTGAGGGGTCTGTAGGTTTATTCCCACTTAATTTTATTGGACCCCATTATCTGACATTTTGTTAATGTGTGTAAAATTGCTCTCAATTGTAGCCGTTACGTTAAAGTAGTGAACAAAATGTCCAAACTTCTGTGACCTTTGCCATGGCTGTTGTGTAAAATTGACTTTTCCCCCCTTTTCAGATTTTCGTGGAGTACACGTCTGCAGCTGATTGCCAGCAGGCCATGCAGGCGCTGACGGGGCGCAAATTTGCCAACCGCGTGGTCGTCACCAAATACTATGATCCTGACATGTATCACAGGCATGAGTTCTGACTGGAGCGTATGGACAGGCAGCAGTTTGTTATTGGAAGGATTATTGCCCCTAATATCACTTGTGCACCACAAAGTGTTTTCATTGTAAAGTATTTTGGTTAACCTATTGTATACCACAGCCCAGCTTACTAGCCTATAATACAAAGAAATTTACATTATTTTCTCCTGAAGCTATTGGCCCATTTCCTCAAACATTAATGTCTTGTACAGTTAATCATTCCTGTTGAAGAATTTCTCCAAATTTGCTTTACTCTATTAATGTCTCAAAGTAGTACTGCACATAGATATTCTACACAAGTGAATAATATCCAGGTTATCAGTCTTTGTTAATGCTAATGTATTTGTAAAGCTAAAAAAGCAAATTTTAGATTTCAGCACAGGCTAAGCATTCATTGACTGTTGTACTTTAACTGGACTGTTTCAGAGCTATTACTGTGATGTTTCGTTTTTTTGTTTTTTTGAGGTAAACACTGCTCCTGATGTAATATTGGAAGAATGTGTGGCGGGGGGGTCATTCCACCAATACCGAATTGCCATTTTAACGGTTACTAATTGAAAGTATACCTTTGTTAGGTGATAATTTCAGTATTCACTAATGTATGTAAATCATGTAGGTATGTCGTACAATCCTCTCTTACAATTTTGGTTCTACATTCTTTAATAAATGTTCTTATGAATTAAATTAAGGTAAAATTGACACACACATTTGACTTTTGAGAGTAAGGGAGAGTTGGATTATGCCCCCCCCACCCATACGTTTACTTATGCACAGGACATACCGTCCCAGTTTTCCAGATGCTAGTTGCATGGAAAGTTACTGCAATCCCAACCAATGAGGAACCTGCAAGACCATAATGTCATAAGCAGTCATTTTAAATAGATGACAAATTGTGAAGTTTTTCCATTCATTGTTAAATCAGACAGGGAAATCTGATGGGTGTTACTGTTTTAAACCATGTTTTCTAAATGTAGATGTGAATGTGAGTGCAAGCTGTTTTTTTTTTTTTTTTTTTTTCTTTTCTTTTTTTTCTCTCCCCCCCACCCCCCTTGGTAAACTTCTGACCGGCCACTGCCATGCCTTGAATAAATTTACTGTACTGTCTTCCCTTGGATCTTTTGTATGCTCAATATGCAGTTTCTGCACATATTTGTTTCTCACAGTTGTATTCTGGCTGCTACTGTGGTTTTGTCACTGCTGACTGAAAATTCTGTTTCTATACAGCTAAGACAACATCCATTTTCAGTAGGACACATTACTAAAAGTAATAATATTGGAGGAAAAGGCAGCTGGCACTCAATGTTATGTTTTGAAATCTAAACCATGGCTAAATATTTACTTTCATGTGAATTTTAGTGCTCTGAATTGTAAATTTGATCTATTACTTGGATCAGCTAAGTCATTTATTTGCTACATTTAAGGTTTCTGTGGAGGGTGAGGAGAGCCACAAGAAATCTATTAATCATTAAAACAAATTGAAAAGCTGAACTGCAAAAGTACATGGTATAAAGTAAATGGGGAAACAAGTGCAGTTGAGTTGGCTTTAGTGATTCCCCAGGACTGGATTTATGCTATTCAGTTACATGGAGTATTCACTTAACTGTAGTTTTGTGTGCTTGAGATTACCACCTAAAATAAACAATGGGAAATGTATACCAGTCATGTTAAGGTGTGAAGTATGTACAGATACTGGCCTTCTCAAAACGGTTTAGGATTTACCATTTCCTTGCAAAATAGTGGGTGAAAGAGCACTATTGTAGCACTTCTACATCCAAGCTCATTTACTTTGTTTTGAAACGTATTCAAATGTTCATAGGTATAGCCTCTTGCTTCTGTAAAATGATGCACATTAGCCACTGTACTCAGCATGGCCACCAGCGAAGGGGGAGGCATAGCTGCATCATCTAAAGTGACAAGGAAGCCACAAACCAGCAACTTGGTGTAGGATTGGCAGCAGCTACTGAGTTGGGCTCTCAATGACAGCAGCTGTCTTCTCTGTGAACGGTGCAGCAGCAGGCAGGCTCCCCCCCCCCCCCCCACTGGAAAGTCACAAATCACACCAGTGGTGATGTCAGCTTAACTGATTTACAAAGAGAGGAATAAAGGGTAGTTGACACTTGAAAGAACTGGATCCCAGAACCAGAGATAATGCTTTTTATTCCAGCGCTCATGGAGTACTCAAATTTTTTCCCATCCTCAAATACTTGGAATGCTTGCTGACGAAAGAACTTCATAGCTGGTTTCAAACTAGGCTGGATTTGTGGTGGGTTGGCATGGAGTGAAATAGTCTTGTCAGGAATGTTAACCGCTCACTGTTAACAGTCCACCAATCTATTAGGATGAATGGTTATTAAGACTTAAATTTCCCAATTCAGTCTTTACCTGAATATTTGGTTTTTGACAAGCCTTACGGTTGAGAGAATATTCTTTAGTTCAAGGTAAGCCCAAATATTTCTGGGCAGCTCCAGGGTACTGTGATGAAGGGCATCTTACCCAGAATGCACTGCTTCCATCCTGGTATCCAGTGATTCCACACTGGGCTCCAGGTGGCCACCTGTAGCCCTGACCTCAACAAGTGTTCAGGGAAAGTGAGTGAGTGAATGAGTGAGGTTCAGTACACAATTTCTACATCCTGTCTTGTGAAACATTGGTACTTGTTTTTCTGGTGCTTTGAGGCAGAAATTTGAGCTGGCTTTTGCTTACTTTCTGTTTGACTTAAAGGTTTCCTCTGAACTTCTCTCAGTTGCCCGGAACAAAATTTTGAGCTCGTTCGCAAACATCACGTTTCACCTCTCCACCTTCGTGGGATATTTTCTTGCCTTCTCAGCTGTGCCTCCAGTCCTGGCACTTTAAAACCTTGTCCCCTTGAGCATGAGGCGACACAAGCTGGGGTAGCGTTCATTCAGCCGTTCAAAGGAATCAAACCTCTTCTACTGCTATGGCTACACAGCTTCTCCATCCCCAAATATGAGTTTAATTTGCAACTTGTTGCACTAGGAAAGTTAACATTTGACTTGCTTCATGCACCATATTGAGTTTTGGTGCATTTAGACCCATTTTTATGATCTATTAGGATAGTTCAACAAGCCCATCTGCACTAAATATTGCAACCTTTTACCATGGTGCTATATTTGTACAGGTACGGTGCATTTTCTCAGTTTACCTACTCTGCCTCTGGGTTGTGACCCAGTTCTGTTCTGACTTAAAAAATAACAGAATAATTGATATTCCTGTCTTTTCACCACCTTTTTGATAGGTACATGGTTACAGTAAAAATTCTTATGCAGTATGTAAATTGACTGGGCCATGCTTTCATCCATCGTATGAAAGTCCAGAACCCTATTTTTTATTTATAACTCTATTTATCCATCCAAGCTGGCAGGGTGGCTAGAGTGTCAGTGGATCATGTGCTTACAGATGTACATAGATCAACTGTCTGTGTGTATCCTCACTAAGCTCCTCCCACTTAATGTAGTGATTTAGAGTGACCGAGTGTGGCTACTACTGTGATTTACTTGTGTCCTGTCCAAGGAATTATCTATGTAATAATATGTACGAATTCTCACTGAAATAGAATCAGTCTTGAAGTTAACTATCAAGTCCATCCCCAGGTCTTCACTGTCCACCATTCAAACCACCTACAATAAGCGATGTGGAAAGAAAGCTCACACCATTGCTGAGGACCCCTTTCACCCTCTTCACCATATATTTCAACTGCAATAAGACACCATCGCAGTTTGTGGGCCAATACCACCAGGCTGAGGAATGACTTTTTGTTGCAGGTTGGCAGGCTACTGAATTCTGGAAGACACGGGGATTGAGCAGCACCACCATCCCCCAAGACTCCATCACTACTAACTGCACTGATTCCTTTTTTCTAGCTTTATTTATCTATTTATCCATCCATTGTTTTATTTTTTTAATCTGTGCTATTTTGTGTCATCATGTGGTCTGTTTAGTGTATTGTGCACCATGGCAGAATGACAACAAAGTGAAAGTCAAACCGTGAACTTTTAACAGTTTGCGTAACACAAAAACAAAGCACCTATGAAAGGGTCAAAACAGAGAGACTCAACTGTGAGTCTCACTGTGGTCTTGCTTACACAACAGTGTGAGTTTGCACAGATTTGTGTCTTCTTGTGCCCCCTTCCCTTGATTTCATGGCCTCATAACCAAACCGCATGTTCAGCTCCTGCTACCGTGCTCGTGACAGCATGGATCTTAAAACAGGACAACTTTAATGGCCGAGTACATTTGCACAACCAAGAAGTTTGTCTTTAAAGGTGTCCGGAGCGGTTCTGATATTCTGAACTTTGTGTTCAATCACATTTTCTCATTTTGTGCATTTCATTCCCATTTAACAAATAATACAATTTTTTTGGTCAGTTTACAGAAGGGAATAATTTGCAGCCCATAGCCATACTTTTAAAAGCTTAATTGCACAATGCATCTTTCTTAGGATATATTGGATACCTGAACTCATAAGCAGTTTTTATATTAATATTTTTAAGAAGTTAAAAATAAAAAGAGGACACAGCAGTTGTTGAGGCTTTGCTGGGGAGAACCAAACTGAGGTCGGAACCCCTCTGTCCAGTACTGAAAGTAGAGCTCACATCAGCAATAGTTAACATCTACTAGCAGGGGAATCCATACACAACATAAAGGATTCCTGGGAAAACACCAGAGAGCTGGGAACTGGATGCAAGGTGTTCTTATTTACCACAAAATCAGCCAATAAACCTAGTGCGCAACTACCACCAGATGAGGATTTTACACAACGGGGACTGCTATTATGATGACAAACACATGAGGAGCTAAAAGCAGGCCTAGGAGAATCAGGGAATTTCTCTGTGGACACTGGGCATTAACTCACTTTTCTAGACTGATGCTTTGCTCTGTCTTTGCTACCAAACCCGGGCTTTGGTAATTCAGCCTTGGGAAGCTCAGTGTGTACCTGTATAGGGTGGCCATGACCACAACAGCAATGGCTCCAAAGTCTTGATGGGTGAAAAATATGAAACGGATGTCGGGATCCAACACAAACGCATGGATGAGAAAGCATTCAAGCTGCAAAACCCTCTGCAAAATCCATCATAATCCAAGGTTCTTCTCCAAATCTCAGTCTTCAGACCAGCTGCCTGGACTGCTTGTATAACAGGAATCATAGTTTTATTAATATGCACGCTCTCGTGTGCACAAAGATTAAAATAAATAACATGTTGATGGAATAATGGAAATAGTAATGGAGCAGAACCAATGAAATAAATAAACAGGAATTAAGGATTAAAATACTTCAGCTCTAAAGCAGATGTAGGAAATAAACAATGACGCTGCTTCTTGCCAGCCTCTTAACAGTACTCATCAGATAGGTCGCTGTTGTCAAAAACAAAAGAGGCCTCGGAAAGCTGACAGCTGGCAGCAGGGATGTCCAGCACTGAGCCGGCGTCCAAGACGTCAATCAGCAGTTGCTCGATCTTCACTTTCTTCTCCGCGTTCATCCTCCTGTTCTTGAGCTCCACGGTGGTTTTGGTGTATCTGTTCAGGGTTGTGACTGCCGATGCCAAGCAGGCTGTGAACGAACCCCATGCCAAGCTGAGGAATGTCAAATGAACGACGATTAGTCACTGACTGCCATTTACACATACATTGGCATGCAAAAGTTTGGGTACCCCAAGAGATCTGAGGTCTCAGATGCAAATGATGCAAATTTCAAGGCTTTATAAATACTCTGACTCCTCAAACTTTGTCCCAACAATCAGCAGCCATGGGCTCCTCTAAGCCACTGCTTAACACTCTGAAAATTAAAATAACTGATGCCCAAAAAGCAGGAGAAGGCTATAAGATGATGATGATATAAAAGCATGTTCAGGTAGCTGTTTCCTCAGTTCGTAGTATAATTAAGAAATGGCAGTTAACAGGAACGAGGGAGGTCAAGTCGAGGTCTGGAAGACCAAGAAAGTTTTCAGAGAGATCTGCTTGTAGGATTGCAGAAAGGCAAATGAAAACCCCAGTTTGACCGCAAAAGACCTTTAGATTTAAAAGATTTAGCAGACTCTGGAGTGGTGGTGCACTGTTCTGCTGTGTAGCGACCCCTGTACAAATATGATCTTCATGGAAGAGTCATTAGAAGAAAACTTTTCCTGTGTCCTCACCACAAAATTTAGCATCAGAAGTTCGCAGATGAACATTTAAAAAAGACTGATGCATTTTGGAAACAAGTCCTGTGGACCGATGAAGTCAGAATAGAACTTGTTGGCTGCAATGTGCAAAGGTGGTATGTTTGGAGAAAAAAGGGCACAGAATTCCATGAAAAGAACACTTCTCCAACTTTTAAGCATTCACACCTTCAAAAAAGTAGTGCATGCAAGACAGCCCAAGAATCTCAGAACTAGAAGCCATTTGCAAGGAAAAATGGGCAAAAATTCCCCAAATAAGAACTGAAAGACTCTTAGCTGGCTACAAAAAGCATTTACAAGGGGTAATACTTGTCAAAGGGGGTGTTACTAAGTAATGACCATGCAGGGTGCCCAAACTTTTGCTTTGAGGCCTTTTCTTTTTTTTGTTATTTTGAAACCATAAAAGATGGAAATAAAAAAGTAATTTTGCTCAAAATATTACAGAAATGTGTCATCTTTAATGTAATGCCTTTTAGAAATCAGGTTTTCTTTTACTTGCTTAACTATTCACAATAACAGAAATTTTGACCAGGGGTGCCCAAACTTTTGCATACCACTGTAAATGTATATTTTTTGCCATTGTACTTTATTCTCTTGCACTCTCCTTATTAATGTACCCTGTGTTTGGCTGGTTCACCTGGGCAATCCAGGCTTTCTCATTGTTTTGTGTTGTGTTTCCTCGGGGCATTAGTTATTTTTCTCCACCTGTATTTTTTGCATTGCATTTTTACTTTCATTGCCAAATAATAATTAATTAATATGAAATCGGTACAGTCATGGCCCAGTTATTGCAGAGCATTTACACAAGCTTTGGTTTTTGGACATGTGTATTTTATTAATGCTTATGTTTAGGATTCAACCTGCATGGCCTACTGATAATATTTGCTTCTGCACAGATGGTGCAGCTCATGCATGTGCTTACAGGCCTTTAGGCAAAGATTACATTGCAGTACTGGAAATTTTAGCAGGGTGATACTTAATACAGGACTGTGGTTGGCATGACCACAGCCATATTGGAAAGCTCTGCCTCCTCGTGGGGTTTTATTTTGTGTGGGGTTTTGGTGGCTTGTTCACTGTCCAGTGTTTTTACTCCAGATACACTGTATGCCCAAAAGTATGTATACACCTGGACATTACCCCCATATGTGCTTGGTGAACCTCCCTTTCCAAACTCATGGGCATTAAGATGGAGTTGTTCCCCCCCTTTGCTGTTATAAGAGCCTCCACCTTCTGGGAAGGCTTTCCACCAGATTTTGAACCACAGATGTGGGAATTTTTGCTTCTCCTTTCACTGGAAGAACCAGTAGGATGTCAGTAGTTTTCCTGAGCACATTCCCTTTGCTCAGAAGCTCATCACTGGACTCCTGAAAGTTCCAGTTGAGGGCATTTTATGCTTCTGTCAAACCAGGCCATTGTCCCTTTTCAGTATTACTGTGCTGGCTAAAAGTGATGTAAACACTGTTGGAAGCACATTAGGTGAGCATGCACCATTCAGAGCTGCTCATCTACTCCATGACACCATTACTGAGGACTGATATAAGAACAGCAAGTTTTCTCAACCCATGAGGTCCAGAGGGACAAGATGCACATCTGGAATGGGAATTTTTATGTGCATACATGTCACCAAAGGTCAAAGATATTCTAGCTTATTGATGACCCCAAACACACAAAAACCATACAGGAATGTTGAACACAAAACCCTGGACTGTTGTCCAGTGGAGAGCTATGAGCTGAAAGCAACAGCTGGAAGAAAACAATGTGTGAAATAATGACCTGAGACCAAGTACTTTGGTCAAAGTCAGCTCATTCCTTCAGAAAACTCTACTTTAGAAGAGCTACTTTAAAGAGTGCAAGGGTGCTAATATTTTTGCTCATAGCTCTACAGTAAATAAGGATCCCAACTGATGATGCTGTGCTTGAGAACTGTGGTGGGAAAGGAAGGTGCCTGGACCTTTGCTGACTGAGTGTGAGTCATAAGCTTGTCACCTTTCACATCCCATCACACCAAGGGATCATTTGCACCCACTTTTTTGTTGTGTGTTGTGTTTAAAAAGAGATTATTCTCCATCAAGATTTTTCAACCTCTACAAAGTAGTTGAGCTCCTCCGTACTTGCCTGATGTTGCCACCTGGGACTTTTTTTGCTTTTGAGAACAAAAGCACCAATTACGCGCCAGTTCTTTGTGTGTGTGCTGCTGCTCTCTAAGCGTCACTCCAATTTTTGCAAAAGTAAAACAGCTCTCCCTCCTCATATCACCTGCTATCAGCATCAACTTCCCTTCCACCTCCTTTGCTGCAAAGTTGCAACACGTCAGAGGCAACCTCACACACCATTTTAACACACATACAGTATGTACATCAGTTAGGTGTTTGATGCAGGTACCCAACTGTGCAGTATTACTAATGAACTATTAGCTATTAAACTAACAGCTGTCAAGTCTTTATGCAGCTTTGAGGAATGGGATGGCTTTCAGCAAATAGGACCCTACTATTAAACTAACACTGTTCATTGTGATTATATTTGGTCATATTTTAGTATAAATATGCACTGGTTTTATTTTTTTTAACCACTGACACAACAGTAGCTCTGTTTCTGATTTATGTGACTCTACCTTACTTTTTTATATGAATCATGAAAATGCACTTACATCATGAAGTAAACTGGGGTCATTGGTTGTTTATCGTCTTTCATCATCAGACATGCTTGCCCAGGTGACTGGGCCCTGTGTCCAGGTAGTGGTACCTTGAAGTACAGCCTCACCTCTTCTGATCCACAGCCATCTAGATGCCACCTCTGCAACCTCTGTCCATCTTTTCAACCCCTAAGGCACTGTAAGCTCCAACACACCTCGCTTCAACGACTCTAATAGCAACATGACATCTAGCCTAAGAGTTGTCTCTATGATAATAGCCGGACTCCTATGACCATATGGGTTTCCCATGACCTCCCGAGCCAGCTGGCGAGTACCAAGCTTTTCACAAATGAATTACATACAAAGTCGAGGAAGACCACTTTGCCTGTTTGAATGAACCAGTCCAGATCATGTAAACTATGGTACCAGTCGCAGAAACTCATACAACAGCATCTATCCAACACTGACATGGTTAGTGGACAAGCATCCTTCACCTTGCTGTAAACCAGACAATGACTGTACAGTGCCTTCTTTTCCTTTTATTGCACCAAAACGAAATCACTAAATTTAGAGCACAGGAAAAATTGTCATGCTTATAATGGCAATGAAAAGAAAAGAAAAGAATGTCAATCTCAAATATGTATGTGGACAAAATGGCGACCAGCCACCTTGGTGTCTGTACAATAATATTTTGTGCTGTTAGAACTCATGCTAAACCATCAAACCATGGAGTGAACCTCAACAATTTCATCACGATTGCTTGCTGACAGGAATCAGTACGGTCGAGACAAGGTGAAGATGTGGGGTGTAGAAGTTTGTGTGAAGCCTGCTTGTACGGTGTAGGAATCGGTGGGAAAGCATCGGTGCCTCTATTTAGCTTCCCTCTTTGAGAGCCAAACATATAACTAGCACTATCTTTCATATCAGCATGATAAAAACGATACATGCGTTGTAATAAAAAGAATTTCTGACTGAGTTTAACAAAAATGTTACGATAGAGCTGGCAAAGCTACGTCAGCAACAGATGTACAGTTAATTGTCAGCCTGTGGTGACCCATCCTACGGATATTCAGCCATTTGAAATGATATTGATCATATTGTGCAATATGTTCAATTCTTTATATTGGTGAAGTCATCACCACTGTCTTGATGAAAAGCTGCTTCAAACCTGGATCACCAAAGCCAGCAATGCAGCATACGGGCTCTTTTGAGTGATCGTGTCGAAGTGTAAATATGCCAAAATGGTTAAATGTAATGGACATAACTGCACTAATGGTCTTCTTACAGATAGGACCAGCTGTAGTCCCAGGTATGGGGTCTCCAGTCCACTGGTCCTAGAGCTACAGCAAGCTGGAAGGCTGTGGTGTACATCATGTGGGCCACCATTCCCAGAAGGCCTGCAAACAAGAAAGAAATCAAAAGGTCTTTGGTTGATTGCTTTTAAACCCCCATGTGTTTCACCTGTGGTCTTATAAGCAAGTTTCTCTGCAGACCTACCTGACAGGACTGTAGAGAGAGCAGCAAACGCATTCATCTTGAGGCCTTTCATGTCCTGGTAGCAGTGGAACATCTCTGTGAACAAGAGAAAACCTCCAACCAGTAGAAGGGAGATGTACAGACACTCCGCCATGATGCACAGCCAGAGGATTCCTGAAAAGGAAGAGTTCACCGTTCTGCCACAAGATCAGAGGACATAAAGCATAAACTCTATCTCTCGTAAATGTCGATCACGGATCTGCAGCAGTCTGTCTCCTCTTTTATAGACCTGCCTGTCTATGCTTAGTTTACTGGAGCCAGATGTTCAGAGTTCAACCAAGTGAATTAGGGATGACCTGAGGAGGTACTGTTCCTTGGGGCCATGATATTCATCTTATACTTTTTAATCTTTTAGTCTTTCAGAATGATCAATAATTTTGTTTAAAATTAAATTTTGCAAGATCCTGATGCAGTAAAGTATTGTAGAGCCTACAGAGAAAGCAATGATACTTCTAAAATATAAGAACCAAAATACAAACTTATTTTGCCATTTTTAATCACCCAGACACGACAATTTTGCTTAAAATATTTTTATCACTTTTTGTGGCTTGAATTTTTTTTTGAATAGTTGGGTATATGTTTACATTTTTAACAATAATGGAATTCTGGATTATTGCAAAAAATTGCAGGATTTGAAAAACCTGGATGGATTGCAGAAATTGTTGATTTTAGTGAAAAATGTTATAATGTATTCAGTAATCCCTCAGTATTCCAATCTACTTTATCCCTGAAAATGCATCAGATACCAAAATTTCAGGTCTCGAATGCTTGTTTCTCATTATTTTAAATGGGAAAATGAATAATGCACTCTCTGCCCATCTAAACACCCACATAACTGTCATGGGGCGTGAAGTGAGGAAAGCTTCATATATGGAGTTTACTTACAAAAGCAGTAAAGTGCAAACGTGAGCTGTGCATGATCTATTGTATGCAGTAGATTTGTGAAGATCTGAGTGCAATGGAGCAAGGAGACTTGGAAGACGGTGACTGGAAACTTGGATATGAGCATGGTGAATACGTAGAAGGCAAACACCGGGAGACATAGCCAACGAGAAGCAAGGACACCAGAGCGGTGAGGGATGGGCAGAGCAACTTAAGCAGACAGGTACAACGGCTTGGACTGCTATAGCATCCACAACCAATCTGCTACTAGACTCTCTTTGAAGGCCAAGGGTGCTGGATTGAATAATTGAAAGGTTTCCATCAGGTGTGAAGACCTGCTGGTCATCTGAAGTGCTGGACACGACAAACCTATCAACCCACCCTGATAAAACACTGCAAACACCAGGTGCCTTACTAGTAAACACAATGTTGTCATTAATTTACATGTTTATAACATGTGCTTCATAATTCAGTATATAGCTGTAAGTTCCTTATTCTGCAAACCTAAAGTTGTGGAGCTGGACCGCCAGGAAGGCTAAGCATGAGAGTATTGACACTTTTGATTTGCAGTGTTAAAGAAAACTGCTGAGAGTCAACTGGACTGCAAGAAGGTCAAATCAATCCATAACCTGAAGAAATAATACCAGGCTGCTCACTGGAAGGACTTTTAATGAAGCTAAAACTCAGTTATTTTGGCAACATAATGAGAAGACAGGATTCACTGCAAGAGGAGAAGTGGATGAGAGAGGTTGAGATGGACAGAGGGTATTGAGTATATTGAGGATATAAAGTAATGGACATGGGCATGAGAGAACTCAGAGAAGCAGCAGATGATGCACAGGCCTGGTGTGCTAAAGTCCAAGATGTCACAAAGGGTAAGACATGACTGAAGGAGTGAACGAAACAAAACAACACTTTTAAAGAGAAGAGAATAAACATGCACACTTTACCTACCTTTTTCGTCCTCTGGCACAATTTCAAAAAAACTTCTACAGTCAAACCCTGTGAAGAAAGACATGCAGCTTTCATTTTACGTTTGTCCATCCATCCATCCATCCATCCAGTCCACAGCAGACCTGGAGCCCAACCCAGAATCACTTGGTGTTAGTCTAGCATTTTTATAATTTTCAATTTTATCATTTTTAATTTCATGATTAACTGTTTGTCCAGTCTACCAGTTTAATAGAATTTCATAATAAAAGATAAAAACATGCCTATACCAGACTGCTACATATTCCTTCACTCATTCTGGGAGCATGGCTCCATTCTTGAGCTTTCTGTTACTATGTTTGGCCACAGATTTTTCACAGAAATTTGTTGACAGAAACCGACTGAAGAAGCGACTGCAGCCATGAAGACCCTGAACCTGAGAGCTAATGCACACGACTGACAACGTTGGAGACGCGGCCTTTGGAGGAAAAGGGCCATTCCAGGTTCTCCTGGAAAAATGCTGTAAAAACGGTGATTATTATTCAGAGTAGTAATAAATATTATTATTAGTATTATTATAATAATTTTCTTTATGAGATTTGGCTATACGGTGATGAACGAAAGAGGAAGATAGCTTTTCTAATACATTTTTGCGAGTGCAATTTAGGAATGGAGTCCAATTCCAAAAATTCTCAGGCTAGCCACTTCTTTGCATTTTGTGTTTATTTTTTATTTCCTGCACTACAGTTATACCGCTGGCCAAAGACAGAACATAAAGAGGCAAAGGGTTGGTCAAAATTTTAAAAAAATAAGCCGTCATCCACTTAATAAGGCAATTCTGTTTGAATTGCAATATAGAAAGTAAAAAAAGGCTATTAAAATGCTATTAAAAAGTATGAAAAGTATATAAAAGTATGTAAAGAAAATACTGTTTATTAGCATAAAACCTCAATTTTTTAAAAGCACTCCGTATTAAAATCTGCAGTCATTCAGTCAGAATTTGGATTGAATCTGATTTGAGAGCTGGAATAAAAGTCTGGGGAGAGAACATTGTGATGTTCCTTCTTCCCAAGTTAACAGAAAAAAGAATTATGTGTAACAGAGATTAAATCCGAAAACTGAAGGGGTGCAAATCCCTTCAGAATCACCAAGCTTGAAACCACTGAAAATGATACAAAATTTAATGTATTATTTTATAAAAAGGAATATTATATCCTAGTTTATTTCTTGTGTCACACAACACAGATGAACAGGATGCATAGATTTTCCTTCTCATTAGTTGAGAGGTCTCACCTGTCAGATTTTCACTTTGCTCGCAGGAGATCCAGATGCCTGCATGGAATTTCCTCATGATGAACTTGTTCTCTCCCGTTTCCAAGATGTATTGCACCAGCCGGCTGTCATTGATGTTAGAGCTGTTGAAGCTGATACAGTAAGTGCGACGGAAGTGAGGGAACTCTGGGCACAGTGGCTTCACCACTTTCCTGGTGCCCTCACACCAGTAGCTGGTGATGACTGCCACGACTGCACATGTGACAGCCATGAGGTTCAGGGTAAGAGCTAGGGAAGCTCTAGGCTGCTGCGCAGGGCACATAATGCGCCTGAGTTCCCTAACAGCTGCCAGTTCCAGATCTTGAGGTCTGCAACGCACTTAATGCCTCACATCCTCACATTATTTTCAGTTAGACGTAATGGAGCTGATGCAATCCACTGTTCTCCTGCTGTGTCGTCTTTTCCTCACTTCCCCGCACTGTCCCTTTGCATCCAGCAAATGTGGATGAAATGAAATATGAGCCTGCCTACTGCTGCCAATGGCTCCACCTCCCCACCTGTCTGGCAGATTTTTTTTCAAATAAAAGACTTGCACTCACATGTTTATGGGTATAGAGGGATGGGTGTATGAGGTGTGGAAGACCTCCTAAATCTGACATGGGTTCACCCTTATTGAAACAATGCATGCAAGAAGGCGAGGTGACCGCTGTGCAGTTCTGCGGATGGCGAACTCCATCCTTGCTTCATGCAGGATTGGAAGCTGATCTGCTAAACCTCTGGGGAGACATCAAGCCTAAAGGGGATTACTTCCCTACTCCCTTAGAATCTTACAAGTTTGTTTTCCATTTTTTTCTCTGCTGTAGAAAAAAGATATGCAAGCTAATTCAACTGTCAAGAAGTATTGTGCTAATAATATCTAACGTCTAACTGATAATTATATTCTAGAGATGTGACATTCAAAGTTGGCAAAATCAGATACCTGTATTACCACATATTAGGTACCATTATTATTAGGCATTTATTTTGATAGTTTTGTGCTTAACTTTGGAACCTTTAAACTTTCCACCCAAACCTAAATGGCTTAAAGTTTCATATTTACACACATTTACTATACTTCTGCATTTTCTGAATAGAAATTCAAGTAGTTATCAAAAATTATTACTGGAAATAACAGGGAAAGTATTAAATATGAATTATGAATTATTTTAAATAAACCTTTTAACAAAAACATTGGTTTTTGTGTCAAAGATACAGACATAGTGGATTACTCACATATCTTTCCTTCCCTGTGCCATTTTCATTTTTGAGATAATAAACCTTTATTTCTTCCAGGCTGTGACATCACACAGCCCTACAACCACAAAAATGCATGAAGCCAGGCTGGTTCATTAGCGCTACATTTGTGACAGTTTGTGCCGTAAAAACTGTGGTTCTATCATTTTCCATTTTGGAGATATTAACAATTGTTTACATTGTGCGTGACGCCACTCAGCCCCCCTACAACCGCCAAAAGACACGAGTTTGTGAGTTTGAGGATGTTACGAAGCAAAACAATTGTTAATATCTCAGAAAATAAAAATATCAGAGTTGCTTTTGCGCTGCAAACGGCACAAATGGAGTACTAACAAATGCACCCAGTTTTGTGCGCTTTTGTGGTTGTAGGGGGGTTGAGTGCTGATATAATAAAGGCTTATATTTCAAAAAAGAAAACAGCACAACAATTTTTGCACCACAAACCAGCACAAATGTAGTACTAATGAATCATAAGATTTTCCATGTTTGTGTCTTTTGTAGGGCAGCCACCTTCATGTAGTCTGCGCGATAAACATGCACATTAATAACAACATGAGTTGTTTTCCAATTAGGTAACT
The DNA here is from genome assembly GCA_018136845.1 of Heterotis niloticus. Taxonomy (NCBI): domain Eukaryota; kingdom Metazoa; phylum Chordata; class Actinopteri; order Osteoglossiformes; family Osteoglossidae; genus Heterotis; species Heterotis niloticus. The sequence goes on from CM030896.1 coordinate 23,787,121, forward strand.
GGTGTTTAGTGCTTTATGATGTCTAAATTATGGGTGTGTGGTAATGTAGGTGTTTTCGGGTGGGATGGGGGTGCATTATTTTTTTATTCTCCCCCTTTTTACCTTAACTTGGTATCTGATGCATTTTCAGGGACAAAACAGATTCAGATACCAAGGGATTACCATACTGTGAGCCAATTTAATCACCCCCCATGTGGGAGTGCTATGTCTACAGTATATGTTAAATGTACTTCAGAATGATGTTGAATTTTTCAATATTTTTACTCAAAATATATTTTATTTGTGGAAAATGCACTTCTTATTCCAGGCTATGCAAGGCATCTTATACATCAGATGTATGTATCACAAATATGTATGTAAGGAGGATGTTCACAATGAGTGAGTGAGTGAGTGAAAAATTTTAGTTTTTGGTTCTACCAATAAACAGCATAAAAAAATACATTTAATCCAATGTCAGAAATAAAGCGCTTACAAACATACAAAAAAAAAAAAAACTTTGGGGTTTATGTTCTGTGATGCATTTTTAATTCTCCAAGCAATGTATCATTGGATTATACAGTGACCTTATTCTGCCCTCAAAAGTTAACCCATCTGACCAAATCGGATGTCCCATTGCTGCCATATTAGAAGACGGAAAACTGAAATTTTAATTTTCTTTGAAATGGCGAGACTGAGCTTTTTATTTGCTGTGTGTCTTAACTTCAGGACATGTAAATCTTGCTTAATCTTCAAATCAGATTTTGAGATGATTAAAATAGGAATTTGATCATGATACTTTCCCTTTCATGCATAAAATGTAACATTTATCATCTGTCAGCTGTCAGTGGTGCACTCTGCTGACAGGTGCTATTATTATTATTATTATTATTATTATTATTATTATTATTACTTTCCCATTTTCTTCAGCTGCTTCTCCTGTACAAGATCATGGTAGTCTGAAACCTATCCTTGAAGCATAGGGTTACTGCACCAGAGCAGAAATGCATTTTTATTCAAAGAAATTAACCATATTAATATTATTACTATAAACATTATTTACCTGACACCTTTGTCAACTTATAATGTTTCCAAAGTTGTTCATGCCAGAGCCATTGATGCTGAGTTTATTTCTCTCTTTAACGGCACTGGGTTGCAGGCTAACTTCAGTGATGTGGAGGTGAGGGAAGTAGATGAGGTGCTGTAATGAATGAGCATTATTTTGAATTATTAGCTCTATAAAATCCTGTTTTACTGCTATTACTTTTTACTGCTCAGCAGGTACAAATGACAGAGTCACTGAAAAATTGTACTTATTTACCTGAGACATCTTGTTTTTTCCACTCAGTCTATGGGTAAGATGTCTCTTTCTCTCTCGCTCTCTCTCTCTCTCACACACACACGCACACACACGCACACACACACACACACACACACACACACACTCAGCATCATCTAGATAATAATATCAATATATGATTTTATATTAAAGTTTCTGACTTACCAGACTCTTTTTCACTTTTAGTACAGGTCAGTTTATTTTAACTTTTGTAATGGGAGAGTTAGTGTTAAGAGGACAAATCTGCAAAAATTTTTGGTGACAACCTGACATTCATTCCCACAAAAAGTTAGCAAAAATAAATATCTAAGAAACAATGACGCACATCTTATTTAGAGTCGATCACTGACGTTCAAAGAAGCAGCATAATGTGTCCCCTGGGGGAAGAAAGTTGGTCAAACCACTATATTTGGATTGTAGTTTTGGCACAGGCAGTGGCCTGGTCTGGACTATCCAATACAACATGGAAACCCCACAACTATCAGTGCTAAAGAAGATTTTGTTTCAAATTTGCAATACTTTCAGGACCACAGGAGGGTGCTCACAATCTTAAAAACACTGAGAAAACTGTTTTAAAGACACAAACACTGTCCAGAATATTTTTAAACATCTTACCTACAATTTCTTTACATTTTATCTACAGTTAAGGCCACTTTTCCCCTTTTCTAAAATTTCTACTGGTAGCCAAGCTTACGATGGTTTTCACCCCTCCATGATACATGCCAGGAACACAAACCTAAATGGAAAAAAAAGTGTAATTTAGCAATTTAATCCCCCTTCCCCAAAGTTTGCAGTGAATGTGGGGGGTTTAAGACTCAGGAATGGTGCAATGGTGCTGCATGTTCATGAGAAGAATCAGTCAACAACCATCTGTTGAGGAATGTGTGGAGGCCACATTTTATTCTCTGGCATTGCAGTTCTCATTCCCATGTCACTGAAAGTTGATCAAAATATCAAAATAAAGCTTTCAAACATATTTTGATAAAGCTGCAGCCAAATTTTTTTAATAGCATACACAAGAAAAAATAATTCACGTTCAAATACAAAACCAGTTCAGATTGTCAGTATTAGTTACACATTGCCTACATCTAGGTTTTTGAGTTTTATATCAGTATGGGTCATTCAGTCTGACAAAATGGCCAGGGGCCTCTTACATCCATGCTGCAAAGTTCATCTGCCAGCAAAGAAAACAGAGCAAAAACAGTCATGAGACAGTTTCTTCAAATGCATCCATAACAAACTGATTTCATCTCCTTTCTTGGCTTTTGTAGTTTTCTGTGAACATGTTGTTAAAAAAACATACAGTCCTCATCATTAAAAAGGCCACAGTTATTTTATCTGATCTTCTGTCATGTTCTTACAGAGGATGTGAGACCTTCAACTGACCTCCCCCTCTGAAGGACTGACTGACTGGTGTGTACGTGAATCTATAGTCTTTGTTAACATTGGGGACCTTTTGAGATTGGCATGGTTTCCTTAGGAGAGGTGGACTCCATCTCAGCTGGGGAGCCATGATTTTTTTTTACTAACAGAGCACCACTGGATATTGAGAAGACAACAACAATTTGGAAAAAATGGAAGTATTTCTGCATACATAAAAGGGCCAAAGATGTCTGTTTCTGTGTGTTTTCTGCCCAAACGTTCCAAAATTTCTCAGGCAGAAAAAGGTTTAATAGCTAGAAAACTGAAATATTGTATTTAGTGATGAATTTTCAGTTCTAGATTAAAAAAACATTTAATTGCCAAAGATGTGGGTAACCAGTCCATATGCAAAACAGAAAAAGAGATGGGTTTATGTTGACAAAGAAACTAGAAAGTGACTAATAAAAATTTTTCATATTTTTGAGTGGTTTTGTCACAGAGAATCCAAGACTTGGAAGCCTGTAAACTAAAATGCAGAGTTTATTTAAGAATGTTGTTCACAATTACAAAGCAGGTTCTTCATGTGTAGATATGAAAACTTGCGAGCGAGGCAACGAGGAGACTTGGGTGACACTGGAACTGACATACTTGGGAAACACAATGAACACAGTGAAGATACAGAAGACAAAACACTGGTGCACTGAGGAAGCAGCAACAAGAGAAAGCTACACAGGGCAGAGCTACCCCAGCAGGGCAGGCACAGCAGTGCTGTAACCTCACTGTTACTAGACTCACTTTTAAAGACTGGGTTGCTGGATTTCACAGGTGAATGACTGAACAACTGACTGCTAGGTTGCACATGAGGACCTCTGCTGAACACTTGGGGTGCCGTATACAAGACGCTCCGGTAAGCTTGCTTCCGGTGTTGTGAGTAACCTTTAAATTTTTTTCTTTTAATATTAGTACGGTGTGGATGGAGCGGGACAAATGTTGCTGCTTTGTCTCTATGAAAAAAGAGGAACAGAGGGAGATGTGGAGGCAGGGGTCAAAGAGGTCCTTGGTGAGGTCCTGGTAGAAGTTATGGAAAGGGTAACAAAAGTACTTTACATCCAAGAAATAAAGAAAAAGAAAGGCCAAAGGGAGGCTAACACATCTGATGGAGCTGGATCTCATGCCAGTGGAGTTCTCTGATTTGAGGGGTCACTGAAGGTATTCGTCCCAAAGGACATTTTGGCGTCCCAGGTGTCCCAGGGACAACAGCATTTTATCTGGTTATCTTCACAGCAAATCAAAATTATTTATACAAATAAAACAAGTGAGAGTTTCCTTACTGCAGTCTTTCCTCAGCAGCCTCAGCATCTCTGACTATCCAAGCCCTCAAAAAGGTGTCACACTTGTTTGACGCAATTATCCTTTAATCTTTAAAAATCTGGATTTAAACCGAGACCTGTGACTTCACTAAGCATTTTGCTGCAAGTTGCGAAGGAGCAGAAGCGTGGTAAGAGGACATAGTAAGCTGAGAAACAGGTTCCATCACCTGGGTGTTTTGGAGAAAAATGGGAAACAGCAAGAGCGGTGCGTTGTCCAAGGATTTGCTGGAGGACTTGAAGCTTAATACCCGCTACAGTGAGGAGGAGCTGTCCGCTTGGTATCAGACTTTCCTGAAAGAGTGCCCCAACGGCCGCATCACCAAGGAGCAGTTTGAAAGCATCTATGCCAGCTTCTTCCCAGATGCAGATCCCACAGAATACGCTCGCCATGTGTTCAGGAGCTTTGACACCAACAGCGATGGGACGCTGGACTTTAAAGAGTACATCATCGCACTTCACCTCACCTCATCGGGAAAGACGCTGCAGAAGCTGGAGTGGGCCTTTGCCCTGTACGACGTCGACGGGAACGGTGCTATCAGCAAGAATGAAATCCAAGAAATTGTTCAGGTAGCCGTGAACTTGTGGTCATGCCTGAATGAAACAGACTGAAGTTTTGACCTCTGCTTGCCTGCCTGCACATGGGCACACAGTAAAATTAAAACTATTCATGTAAAATTTAACATGGGTTTAAAGATTAACTAACTACTGCCAATCATATGTTTTACTTATGCTAAATCGAAATAGCACACGACATAATATAACCTTGTGTTTTCACTTAGACAAAGAACTTAATTTGGGTTTTCATATCATGAAGGCTCAGGGTATTACTATAAATAAGATTACATCTGCTTATTGTATGTAATTGGTTTACACTATGGCGTGAGAAATGTATTAAGGAGATTTACTACTCCTTCACCAGACCTCTGCTCGACTGCAACAGAAATGTTAACCACTCATTTCTGTACTTTTGTAGTCGATATTCAATATGATATCCAATGATGACAAAAAGAACCTTCCAGAAGATGAGAATACGCCACAGAAGAGAGCAGACAAAGTGTGGCAGTTTTTTGGAAAGAAGGAGAACGGTAACTAATGTGTTGAATATGTTGGTATGTGGGGCTTGGTCAGTTTAGAGGGGTGAAGGTTAGTCTTGCAGAATCTCTGTTTTTTACCACTTAACTAAATATTAGGTCACCAAATTATTTTCATTCTGTCAAATGCCAATAAAACACACAGGTTTTTTTTGTCTGACTTCTCTCTCTTTCCCCGTAGATAAAATAGCTGAAGGAGAGTTCATTCAGGGAGTGATGGAGAACAAGGACATCCTCAGGTTGATACAGTTTGATGAACCGCAGAAAGTTAAAGACAGGCTAAAAGAGAAGAAGAAATAGCTTTTTGCACATTTTTCATAAAAAGAGACACAAGACTGTAATTATTCCAAGAGTATAACTGTTTACAGATATACAAAAAGTTCTTAATCATTCCTCCCTTTGGAACGCCTCTCTTGGGAATTGCAAATAACATGATGTTGATGTTGACTTATAACCTGAAGTTTGCCAAGCAGATCCAATCCCTGCCTAATAATAAGAGCAATACGTACAGGTTCTAAGCTTTTTCAGTGCTACAAATGATTTATTACATTCATGACAGTATAACCGTCTTTGCTTCCCCTTGCACTTCCATCTCACTTCACCCCACCCTCTCTTTTGCATAAATACCATATTGGCCTGGCTAAAAGACAGTATTTTTTTCTGGGAATTACATCTTAAACAAGATGGGGTTGTCATGTTTGAGGACTGGACCTATAAAGGTTATGTGATGTATAATACTAGTAGGTGGCATCATCCCCTGGCATCAATTATCCACAGAAATGATCAATTAGAACTAGCAAGTGTGAAAGACGGTAAAACCTTGAGATGTTCTAGAAAAAAGTAGCTCAACGTTAAGCCAGATTAACCAAGGGCTGAGGAGAAGTTATGATGCCAATATTAAGGTAATGGAGATCAACAAGGCAGAGGAGTTAAACAACTTTCAAGCAGCCTAGAAATATAAAATTACAGAATGGTGTGTTTGAGGATGGCAAGCTCAAAAAGACCATTTTAAACACGTAACTATAGTAAATATAAATAAATGTGACTTTTCTTTCTAAAGATAAGATTTAATGTTCCAAAAACCTTTTTCCAAAAATGAGTGTTGAAAAAGACGGGGGTTGTCTTACGATCAGAGTCGTCCTATATTCAGGCCAATACGGTATGTTGCTGCCTACTTATTAACTTCTCATTTATCTTATTTATTTCTATATATGTATGTTGTACATTGTACGCTGTTGCAAAGAGGTTAAATTTCCCTCTGGGGTTAATAAAGATTCAACCATTCATTCATAACAAATTTTCTCCTTTCTGTACACTCAGCAGAAGCCCATAAAGAGTGTTTGTTCCACATATTAACAGGGTGTTACCAGGCCTTGTGTACAATTCAGTCTTGCAAACTTGCATTTGTAAATCCAGGCTTCGAACCCTTACTCATCTCTGCCATGTCACATTAACACCTTTAACGCAAGGCCCTTTCTTTAAAAATCCTCTTATGATCTGAAGGTCAGTCGCACAAATCCTGGCTAAGGGCCTTGCTGTCAGTATTACTGTAAGAGGGTTAATTTCAGCATAATTTACACATTGGCTTTTTTAGACCTTCTGTGACAGAGCAGGGTCATCATATTATCAACACAACAAATTTAGTGTGGCATAAGGTAAAAAAAACCCGAGTTATACATTTTGTTAACCGGATTCCAACAGCTGATACTAAGTCCAATGATTATGATGATTTCCCTCAGGATGGCCTTTGTTCAGCAGAGCCTGTGGGTCCTACTGGAAGGATGTACACTCTTATTCCATCATTACTGCTAGAATCCACAACACTGGTATAACTGGTGTAAGCCAAGGTTTTGTTTATTACCAATCATCAGTTTCCCAGTTAAGTTTATGGTTTTCGCTGAGAGACCTTTTTATATTTTTTAAGGAAAAAGGTTTTTTGGAATTTTTTTTTCCACTACATCTTACTGGTCCTCAAAGACAGCCTCATATACTGGCATTAAAAACAATCTTTTAGAAGTTCATTCTTAAAATTTATTTAACTGGTAAAAGGTAGCGTTGATCAGGTTAATTCTTAATATTATATTTCAACAAATATTTCTGTACTGGACTGTACTCAATAATCACTGCACTGCACTCAGAAATCCTAAAACACTCAGTCCAATTCTGTTAGATAAGATGCTGACACAGCTACACATAGGCTTTTATGGGAAGAACCTTGGTCTTAGTAATGGGTTTAATTCGTACTAAGGCACTAGGAGGGAATTTTTATTAACTGCAGTCTTTTTTTCTCCAAAAATAATCTTTATTTTCCAAATTATGCCATCCTATTCGGTTTTATTTATCGACATGCTATGTGCAACTTTAAGGTTTTAGCCACCAACAAAATTCTGATTTTATTTTGCTGTTCTATCCACCTACAGTGTAAAATAACTGCACCTTAGGAGATGGAGAAAGAAATGGGGTTGGAAGCTTTTTGGGGACACAAAAGCTCTCTCAGCAAAAACCGAGAAACTGAATGAATCCACGTGCAAGACATCTTCATTTAACAGGAATGCAGAATTTTACATAAATTTGCCCGCACCTACCATGTTCATTGCATCGTGTACAGAATTTACCTTAAGCAGAAGCACAAAGCAGTGATTATGAAAACCAGACTGAGTGATTTAAAAAATAAACTCATAAGCCTTTTCTTTTGGGATCTGTGCTGTCCATTGCTGTATGTCCATTGGTTGTCATAATCTGGTCATAATCTCCTTAATCCACAGTTAGTGGTTTCCAATGTCTGCAGAGATGTACAGAATCCATGAACTGCCCCATGCTAGACTTTTTCAAACAACTGCTGATTTACCAGCTTCTGCTCATGGAGGAAAATGTAAAGCTACAACACGAGGAGACCACAACTTCCCATTGTGTTTTCACTGGAATTTGGTTTGTCTGCTGCATTTGTACTCTTACTTTGTATTAAGGGCGGCACAGCGGCACAGCCTCATAGTGCCTGAGATGTGTGAACGTGGGTTGAATCCAACTTACCTTGTGTGGAGGTTGCATGTTGTTCCTCAGTCATGCTTCTCATATAAACCAAAAATTTCAGGTTAATTGGTTACTCTAAACTGCCCATTGTGTGTGTTTATGTGGGGGGGGGGTCAGCCAGTCCCTCACCCAGGTAAACGCTGAGGTCTGACATCATGGTTTGTCATCCATTCATAAAATTCTACTCCAACCTTCACTCAAAATACCCCAAACTGTCTGTTTTTTGTGGGGAACAGAACAGGGGGCTTTCCTATAAAAAAAAACACTGCAAAACTGAATATGTGCATGCATGTAAATATCTTGTATTATATAATTTCTCATTTGTGTGTTGAACAGTCTTACATAATCAACTGCAATCTGCTTGTGCAGATGAGCTTTCGTTTTTTCCTGTATCAGCAGGTGTCATACTATTTGTAAAAATAGCATCCGAAATAATGCTCACCTCGCCTGGAGAAATCTGGTGCAGCATGCAGTAAAGGACAGGGCTTGGGAGAAGATAGCTTTGGCAGTGAATTGGATGAAGATCGTTTCGTAGCACACCGTTAAAGACAGAAATGTGAGAACGCGAGCGTCTATGTTAAAATTTAAACTTAAATTTTATCCGTTTTCATTTTCACGTGAAAGCTTTCGGAAATCAGCCATGTGAGGATAATGTCAGGTCGTACACATATGGAGCATAATTTAACATTCGTCTTTCAGCTGTTTAACTGTGTGAATGGAATAACAAAATGAATTCTCTGTGACCCTAACCAGGATAAGTGGTTATGGATAAAGGATGCACAGATGGATGAAACCTAATTTAACTGAACGCCTGGAACGGGCTGGCGTTCCATGTGAGTAGCCTTATGCTTCTTGGATGGACTCTGGATAACCATGTCATTGCATTTATTATATGCAGTTATCAATAATGAATAAATGAAGTACTTTATTAATATCTAACCATTTTTATTCAGACACATTTCATTATGGAAAACAGGTATTTGTGGTAACCTTCCTGGCCCATTAGGGTGGACCCTGCGAAATACATAAGTCATTTTTTGCCTGCAACTAAACACAGGAAAAAATCTTTGGCCATGGTAAACCCATTAAAACGATAATGATAATGTAACGGAGGCATGGGTGCGGATGCAGGACATGTAGACACCAGGAGTAACTCATCGCAGCATTTATGACAACACAAAGGCGTGGCAAGCGATTACAGCCAGTTTCCTTCGTCCCAGGGACCAAAATGGTAAGTGGTTAATTATAATAATTTTTATTACAAATAAAATATAAAATTGGGTATTTATGGGGAGTTTAACACTGCTTTAACAGTTTCACTGCTTTGAAGTATGAGCTAAAGGAAACCCTGTATGGAGGAAACACAGCATTTACATACAAATGTACATTTAATTTAACCTTATAGTGAGGAACTGTGCTTTATAGTTATACATAGTGTATATAAAGCAATATATTAACATTCCACTGGAATAAAATAGTCCTCAAACTGTTCTTCTGTGTTCAGAATTGTTTGCCCCTCTACAGAAACACAAATTCTTTCTTTTCAGCGATTTTTGTAGAAATAAGTGCCAGATCACAAAAAGTCCACTTTATTCACGAGCCACTTATCCATATCATTGTAAAACAATAGTTAATATTTGACCTTAAGGTTCGTAGATTAAATTAGGTCTGCGACTTCCGACAGCCCAGTCAAACAAGTTTTGGAAAAAGAAAAGGCATGAGCAGCAGATGACCAGCACGGCTTTTAGGATCGCTGCACGCAAAAATCCATGTCAGCAAAATTCCATTGGTTAACTACAGTTGTGCTGGGAAAAATCCATCACAATCAAGTAGGACAAAACTAACTATTTCCCCTTTTATACTTCTTCATTTGTGCTGCAATGGCAGTTGAAATCTCTGCGCTTCTCTTGTTCTGGCCAAAATATTCTAAACAATTTCCATCAGGATCAACAAGGTACATGATGATCGTGTGGTCTACCTGGAATAGGAACAAGAAATGAGTGGTCAGTGAAATTCAGACAAGCAGATTTCCAAAAATCACTTTTTTCAAACTTATTATTAATATCATACATTTCTTACAATTAAACACATACTGGCGAACCAGTTCATCTGGGCAGCCACTGTGAAGGTTCCAGGGTTTCAACTTACAATGTAATCGTTGTCCTCATCCTTGGGGCCCTGGCTGTAGTAAACTCGATAGGCACGGGACACCGCATCTACCTGCTCCTTGGATCCAGTTAAGCCGATCAGTTTCGGGGAGAACTCTGGTGGGTAAAAACACATTACTACCTGGATCACCTTTAGAAATGTTTCACAAAAAAAAAATTTTAATCAAGAAGCATTTGTGATTTTAAATATAACCACACAGTAACAACAAAAATCTCTGGTCAGCTTGGGCAGTATTAACCATCACAGCAACTCGTATTGATTTAAAAAATATGAAAGAGAAGATTTTCACACTCTTACCCTTCACATACTCAGCTACAGCCTTTGGTGTGTCCCGTTCAGGGTCAATTGTTATGAAGATGGGTGTGATGTTTGGCAAAGTCCTTATTTCATCTGCAGATTTTTTTTTGTATTAATCATTATTGTATGTAAAACAGAACTGAATACAAACACAAAAAACAAAGTATAATCATTCTGAATTACCATTTATTAATCTGATGTAAACATTTGTACTTACCACCAAGTATTTTACTTACTAAATACAAGCTTTTCTGTTAAACTGTTTACCTATTTCATCCACAGTTTCGATCATTTTTTCTAGCTCTTCAGGGCAGATGTCTGGGCAGTGCGTAAATCCGAAGTAGACTAAGAGCCACCGGCCAAGGAAATCTTCACTTTTGGTGGGATTATTGTGGTGATCGACAAGTGAAAATGGTCCTCCCAGGGATGGCTTCCCCAGGGACTTGGTTCTCTCTTGTTCAATCTCTAGAGTCAGAAAAGCAGATTTGTATTGAATCCACATAAATGTTTTGACTATGGTATATAAAGCAGACACACATTGGCATTAAGAGCCTTTAAGTGCCTCTTTCTGGGGGAAAACAATAAGATTTCCTTATTTTGTTAGCTACTTAACACACTTGGATGTGTACAGCTTAAAATCTGGCTGAATTTTGCATTTCATATGACACTAATAATGGTTCTTGAAACTTTCCTGGTGTTAAAAAAACCATTAAGAGAATCCTATGTTCTTGCCCCTTGTATACAGATACAAAGAGCATAGTGTGATTTGATGTCAGAATTAAAACAAGTAAACTTATTGCTTTTCCATCTGGGTAACAAGACCGTTGTACTGAGATTCATCATGTTAACTTTACATGGTATTTGCACGCCACTGTTAAAGCAGGAAGCAGCCAGACCCAGGACAGAAAACACACGCAACAAAAGTGAGAACACATGGCCTGGAATATACAGGATCAAGAACCCTACAGCTACATTTGTTGTAGATTCCTCAAAATTAAGCATCTTGTGAGAACAATGCAAGATAAAACTTTTCAAATTTGCTCCACTGCTGCTCTATAACGCAAAACCATTTAAAACTTTTTAGTCACTTTAGTCAAGCATTTAGCATAGCTGGTAAATTACAGGATAATACATTCCTGTTTAATATGTACAGATATTAATATCTTAAAATGTTGCTCCAGTTAAACATAATAACCACTAATAATGAATGCCAATGAAACATGAAATATTTCAGTTTTCACTGTCATCTCTGAGAAGATTTACAATTTTAGAATAATAAAACATGCTATGTGGACCCCTTGCTAAAGCCTAGTGGCGCTCCCGTGACAACAAAACCAGAATCCAGTTGACCGACATTATTCTTTACTACACAAAAACTATTTAATACTCTAATGTGGTTTCAAATACTAACAATAAATGAAAACTAAATAGATTTAGATGTTTTAATCTGAATTTTGCAGAAGATGTATCAGTATGTACAAAAGAGGTGATTATGAAACTACATTCTAGAAAGCGTTGTAACATTTCAATATATTAAGCTATGTAGAGCAAAGCTTTTGCAGTGGTTTTGGCTCATCAAAAACATTTTAATGAAATGATGAATGATGGAATTCTTCCATGCTAGAGTTTTTCTTTTCAAAGTTGGAGATTAAATAATCGTAAATCACACACATAGTGTAATTTATTAAAAATGGTCACTTTAACCCACTGAGATCCGACATCCACACATTTGCATTTAAAGCAATAAAACTTTCTAAGCGTTTCCTTGCCTTTCCACATCACGCTAAGTCGACAGCAGAAGCCTTTCTCTTTCCTCAAAGGCCTACAACTGCATTTTAAACTTTGATGTTACTAACAAAGGTAAGAAAAATCAGTTTAAGTTCAGCTTACTTCTTTCTTTTTCCTTCTTTACAAATTTCATCCCAGCAAGAAATACGCCACCAAATGCCAGCGTCAGCGTCAAAGACTTCCATGTCACCGGCTGAATAAGACACATAAAACAGACAACGATGGAAAAAGATGCTAAATCATCTGACCCACACAATAATGCATCTCAATAACAACAAACAGCATTTCCCAACCCTTAAATAAAAAAATAAAAATCCACCCTAACTTAAAAATATTTATAGCATGCAAGTCCCAGATACCAGATTCAGACAACAGGACCTCATTTGTGTATTATCACCAAATTCATGTTACATTTACCACAATTTTCATTGTGAGCATAACACAAAGTATTTTTATTTAGCAAAAATCACATATTGTATTAGAAATACATGTCCAAAAGTGCAGTGCAGAACAGGAATTCATACCTTCACGCAACAATGAGAACAGTGTGAACACAGGAGAAAATGTAAAGGCAAAGTATTAGTATTTATTAAGTTTACAAATATGTTCAAAATATATATAAATATATTTTGAACATATTTGTGTATATATATATTTTTTTTAATTATTATTTATTTATTTTTTAATCTGTACCCCAGCCTTGTTGCTCGGCCGCGGCGGCAGGGATGCGAACGACCTTGACTGGAGCGTGAACTTCTCAAGGTCTCCGCAGGTCCACCTCCGCACGGGGTTCACCTGCGCCAGATGAAATGTTAAATTATTTTGGAGCGCAGGAACGATCAACAACCGGCAGGGCATTTTTAAACGCGTTCTGCAAACAAGTGCGGGTCGTGAGACAAAAGCAAGCGGCTTGTTTTACTGAAGTTCAAAAAGACGCACAACTGTTTCGCAGCCTGCGTTATGGGACTACACGCGTCCAACGGACCTACCAGCGAACGCGGTCGGCAGACCGCGACGTCTCCACCAAGACACAGGTAGCACGCTGTCAGAGCTTTACGATTAAACCTGCACATAACATTCATGCTGAAGTCCGGGAAACCACGGCTGAGAAGTTCCGAGTTTGCACGAAAGCAGCGACAACCATAACGCGCCGGCGCCGCGCAGCTCTGACTGCGGAAGTGAAAATAAACAAAGCGGTCTCTTCCGTGCATGCGCAGTCAGGGGCCTAGAGGGCACATCACGTGACTTCCAACAGTTGCCCAATTTATGGCAGGTAGGAAGCGTCGGCTCAAATGCAAATGAACAATAATAAATATACAAAATACATATTCAGACTTGTCGTGTGTCGTTAAACGCTGTCCAAGTATCCAAGATGTAGATCATCCGACAGGCAAAATATGACAATATGTATTGACGAGAAATATGGACTATACACAGCGAATATTGTATCATTAACTATATAATTCTATTTAAAATTATGCATGTACCTAAAAAAAATTATCCAAATGTAGATACATATAATTCCTGTGTATTTTGTGAGGCAGAGCAAGAACACATCAAACATCTATTACTGTATTGGGGAAAATTTTGAATATGGTCTTTTATAGTGTTTAAGGGTCAAATTAGTGTTTAAAAGTCAAATTCTATAAGCAGCTACTGATGCAATGTGGCCTGGCAGAAATGGTGGCGTTCAGTTTACCGGCTGAACTTAATACATCGTATTTACCGATCTTTTCTGTTGGTAAATTGCACTTTTGTTTACTCTGAGTTGAACATAAGTGGCCAAATAAATAAATATGACGTATTTACGAAAAAATGTTTTATTTACAGAACTTTTTCTGTTTGCAAGAAGCAGCAAGCAAAAAACGTGAAAATTCTATTGGTGCTGAAAATATGAAAAATAAAAGTAACTGAGAGCTTGAAAACCTTTTACTGTATATTATTGTACATTAGCATTATTTTAACAAAAATCATGTGTCAAATTAATGTACAAATATAGCACAACCTTACTATACCCAACATTTGTGCATGTTCATTGTTTACATATCGTTTTGGTTTACATAATACGGTGTAAGGCGGTTTGTGACATGAAAAGATTGCTACAATGGAATCCTGTTGTACATAAAGGATTACCAGTACCTTTCAATTATTTCTAAAGGTTCCTGTTGTGGATATCTTTACAGCTCATTTTAAACAGTTGTTTGCTGTGTAAATTCTGAATTGTCTGCTGTTGAAATCCTGTAAATACCTACCAAGGTACTAATAATTAAACTCTGAATTTGCAAGGCTGACAAAGGTCTGTAAAGAATAAGAAACTGAATGTGCAGAAATGTGCTCAGTCTAACTGTACTGCTTAAGAATTACAGACACAGCAATTAAAGTGCTGCTTGCTCACATTTGATGCAGAGGCTTACAGCAAGCAGCAAGCATCCTACAGTGCCGTTTTGCAATGCGCTGGCCAGGTGGACCGCAGTTCCTCATTGAGATGGTAGTACAGCCACGATATGAATGGAAACAAGGTGATGGTTATTGCTGTGAAGAGGTGAATGGCACCACCTCCTCCCCTAAAAAGGGAAAGCATATATAAAAACACGTGCTAACGAAAATGCAAATCCCAGAAAAGTGACTATTAGATGTCCTTGAAATAAATTATTGAAATAATTAAAATATTAGCATTTGGTAGCCTCTGAATTATCTGTCACATTTTTTTTGTGTACATTTGTTAGTAGCACACTATACCTTCCAGACATTCGACACAGCAGAAGCCAAACCACAGTTAACAGAAGGCCAGCGAATTCCCTGAAATTAGGATTAAAAAGACAGACTAAGTCATGAGAAAATGTATACTTTTTTCATATAAGGAATATTTCCACTTTTTGCTGAAGTATAACAACTGCTACCTTCCTTCTTCCTGTTGCAGTATGTTTTCAGTTTGCTTTCTCAATAGCGTCCATCCCAAAATAGTGGCAACACCAGCAGAAACCAGCATGTGCAGATCAGCAAGCCTCCTCCACAGCGTGGTATCTGGAAGACAGTTATTGCTTTGAGATAAGCTTCCTCTTGGAAAAATTCTAACACAGATTGCATTTTTTTGAAGCAGAAGCTCTAGCTAATGTCTTATAAAAGCAACATCAACAAGCTGAGAAAAATGGAACAAACCATCTTCAGTGTTTGAAAAAATAAACTGAAAATATTCAGTAAATTAATGTGTAACATTTTGCTACCATAATTCAAGTTAGTAGTTCTATAGCAAGAAAATGCAATATAGCGCTGAATTTTCCACTGCTGCTACCTCACAGCACCTGGGCTGTTCAGGCATAGGTTCAAATCTGGCTCAGTTTGTGTGGAGTTTGCATCTTCTTCCAGTGTCAGTGTGGATTCCTCCCCACAGTCCAAAGACATGTGTTTCCAGTTGATCGATGACTGTAATAGCTGTAGCGTGCATATGCAAGGGACTGTATGTGCAAGCATTGCGTTCAAACACAAGAAGTTTGTTGTTTCAACTGGTGTGTCCATTTTTGTTTTCTTCTCCTCAACGTCCATAATCTTTGCGCCAGGAAGTTGTATGCGACTAGCTGGAGAACTGGATGAGGTGGGATCCTCTCCAAAAACGTAAGCTCTTTGTTTTGGTGGTTGTTCCTTTATTTGTGTGTTTTGTAATCAGTATAGAAGACTTTATTTTGAGTTTTGCACGATTTTCGATTTTTTGTTGTCAGTTGTGTAAAATTAAAGGGTTATGTTAGTCAGACTGCGTTTTGTCTCATTTAAATTGTTGCTTTGGATTTTGTATCACGCAGTTACTGTTAGATATACAGTATGCACTTGTTTGTTACACACTTCTGGTTGTCTTGTCACTTTATTCCCAGACAACCTGGCGCAGTTTATTACATCCCACTACACCCTTCAACAGCCTCGGGGTCCTAACATCCCGGAGGCTCATCCAGGATCTCCAGACGGCTGACTTTGCACCAACTGTTTGCTTGAACTGACTGTTGGACTCCGGTGCACTGACTGCGAGTCTGAATTTGTTGTTCTGTCAGTCCATTTACTAATAACTTGGCATACTTTATGTTATATCCCGCTATACCACTAAAACAGCCTTGGGGTGGGAGCACATGTAAGCAGTAAACTCAAGTGGAGGGAACTCACAGCATACCTGTTGAATTTGGCTTTATGCTTATCAATAAGCACAAGGCTGCAGGAATGATATAGCCTACCTGTGAATAAAAAGGAATGTTTATCATATGTGTTACATTTATACTGCAAGATGTTCGCTAGGTGGATTTTTTCGGGAATCCGTTGGAGAATGAAATGAACGGAACAGGACTGACTTACCATCCACAGAACCGCGTCCGGATCATTTATCTGAAATAAACTCATTTGTGATTACCGTGCAAATGTACACTGGACTGCGGGAAAACTGCGGTTCACCACGCAAAACGGGGGCAAAATAATACACTGTTGCGTACGAACTGGCACTTTTGTAGATCCGCGCTTAAGTAAACAAAGTGGAAAAGTGCGGCTCACTCTGAGGTGAAAGCTGTGATTTACCTGAACGTACGTTGCCAAAGCGAAAAACAGACACATAAACAGATTGCAGAACCGCCACACGACTCTCGTATGATCTGGAGATGCTGAAGTCTCCCTCGTCTTCCCTTCTTCTGCCATCGCTTACTTCACGCAAGGAGACCCTCAGTCTCATCGACTTCTTCTGACGTCACGAACGCTTGAGCGCGGGTCACGTGTGCACGAAACCACGTGACCCGGACCTGCCGTTTTAAAGGGGTAGACACCCCCCCCAACCCCCGCCCCCGCGCTTTTTGGATTTTTGGATTTGAACTTCTTGCCACCTTCGGCGGAGGTGCAACGGTCACTCAAGACTACTTTTACATCCGCTGCGTAAAGGAAAAGACGCATAACGTTCAGCCATTCCTTTTGTTTGCCCCATCTTTATTTCATACATACTATCGCGAGCGCCCCTGGGGGTAAACGCAGATTCCAGGCCGTTCTGTTCCCCATAGAAACGCTTATTGGAACGCAAAAAAAGTAATAACATTAAGTAACTGGTGCGCTGAACTGTCCTTGTGTGTCCCGAGTTGTCATTTTGGCAGATGCACAAATGACACAACGAACTTCTATTTTCTACCATACCGCATCAATGTTAAACATATTATGAACCAGTTTAAAAAAAAAAATCCATCCATCATCCTAAAATTGCCAAATCCAACATTGCATTTCATTCTCATCTTTCATTTTCGGTAGCTGCTTGTCCTGATCAGGATCATGGAAATCCAGATAATCTTGGAACTAATGGGACGTAGGCTAAGAAACTATGATGGGATGCAGCACTAAAACACATTGACTCTATAGTTAAGTGTAGTGACCAAGTAATCTAGAACGCATGAGTTTGGACTGTGGGAGGACACCAAAGCACCCCAAGGAAAACCATGCGGACATGGAGGAAACATGCAAGATCCATACAGTCCGGACTGGAACGGCCCAGGTGTTGTGGGGCAGCGGTGCCACGTGGCCCTTGGGGGCATTTATTGAAAGGGATAAACATGTTTGCATGGGAACAAACACAGGTAGGGTAGCATGAAGACATTATACATGGACCTGCTGTCTTACAACATCTACTGAAGGCTGGATGTTCAGATGCAGGTTCAGTCCGTGTGTAGTTAGATCTTGCCTCCATGTTCACCTGAGCTTCCACCACGTGGTCCTGTTTCCTGCCATCATCCAAAGTGTTTTGGGTGAACTGGTGACTCAAAGTCACTCACGTGTTCAATACACTGCCCTGGTGTGCAGATGAGTAAAACGCAAGGAGTTTAGTGCAAGTCATCATGGATAAAAATGTCAGTTACATACATAATTCTACATTGCTTTTGCTGAAAGCACTTTATATAAATGTAAGATTAGTGCAAGTACAAATGAAACGTTACATAAGAAATGGACAATGACTAAGGGAAAGAAAGGGCACAAATAAATGGGTATGGTTTTATGGCGGAATTTGTCTGGTTTCTAGATGCATAAAGAACCTATTTAGAAAAACGATTTTAAAAGAATCACAACACTGTCGTGATAAGACATACATTGAAATCATGCCAAGTACTGTCTTCGATTTTGTGTAATTGTGACTTTTACGGATGTGTTTTACGTAGATTTCTCAGCCCTGCCGGGGTTTCAGGCAGTATAAATACACCATGCCGGCTGCTCAAATATTTGCTACGTCCCATCTAACCACACAATTCTTTTTGGAACACATTTCCTCGAACTTTTCACGTGTGTGTTTAAATATATTATCCCTGAAATGTTCAAACCCCTACTTGAAATACCACATTCCACTCGACCTCACGCCTTTCGTGTACTTTGTTGCATGTGGACGGATCGTGCGCGTCATTCCAGAAAATACAGCGCAACACCTTCAGATTTCCCATTTTTATTGCAAACATTTTGAAGAAATACATACAAATATGAACGAGATCCGCTTCCGACGGCTCACTGCCTATTGCTTCCGCTGCGGGACCTACGTCATCATCCGGGGCGCTTGCGTCATCAGCCAGAGCCGGAAGAAAATCCAACACGTTGGGAAGCGCTTTGCCACACGTTGGTTGTCAAAAGGTTCTATGTGGATAAAAATCCAGTTAAAATGTGTTGTGGAAGTTTAATTTTTTTGTGCTGATCAGAACATTAGGGAACGCATTTGGTGCCTTAATGTTGACTTTAAAAAGGACATTGTTAGACGTTCAGAGAAATGTACTTTCGTCTCTGAATCGCCAACAAGCATTTAAATCCCTTTGCTTCGATTTATGGATTAAGCAGAGTTCTCCTTGGCCTGTTCTCTCGTTTCCACGGAGAATGGCCTCAAATGTAAGTGACATTCAGACACAGAGGCAAAGAAAACGACCCAAAGAGCCGCTACGCCATGTGAAAGCCAAGGAACAACGGAAAAATTCAGATTTGAATAGCGCTGCAACTGTATACGTGCAAGTGGTCGGAGCTGGAAGTCGCGACAATGGAGCATCTTTATACGTCTTCTCGGAGTACAACCGGTAAGAAACGTGGACAGTAGGTTTGTTTATGATCATCTATAGTGTTACATGCGTTGCGAATTGAATAATGAACAACTCACGTTTTAAATGTATGTTTTATTCACACAGCACGTAGCGTAGTGGTTATCGCTTTGGACGTGGGTTAAAGTCCGCGCTCCCACAGTCATGCATCTAAGCAGAATTCCCTCAGCTGCTTCCTTATAAATAAATCAGCTGTATTAATGCTGCCAGTTTTTCAAAAGAGTGGAAAGGAATCAAAGAGAAGGTGAAACAAACTGTAGAGGACGCTGACTTTACATCTACTAATTCTTAGCCCATCAGTGGCATTTCTTGTCCTACTCCATGTAAAACCCCTCAGCTCCAACTTGATGCGCAGTTGTTGGTTGCTCTTCAAGGTAAATAATGTATCGTTTAGTTTTTTTGCATTTATTTTAATAGTGCTATTTATAATTTTGCTTATGTTTAGTACTTGTGAATTTTGAAATTTGTGGGATAAAAGCCACACAGGTGGGTAGAAATACTATGATGCAGCTGTTTATTGGACTTTCTTATTTATAATATGTCTCAAATAACAAGGCTGGAAAGGCATGTGCACAAGGTCCCAACTTAGGAGATGGAGGGGCTGGTCTCTGCTATCTACTAGGGAGAGAGGTAATGAAAAGCCTAGTTCTTGCCTCCCACTTCTAGGTTCTTCTCACTATATCTTTTAAGACAGCAGTTGAGACATGTACGACATTAATGAACTTATACGAGATCCTCATCTCCAGACTCTTTTTACAGTAGCACCACAAGCAGACTATGTAATATATTTTGTTTTTTACAAACTGGTGATAAGTTGTGACGGTGAGTGTGTAAGCAGCCTGCCATGGCCTCTTGTGAAGCATACACCTCCCTTTGCAGGCAATGCTTCACAGGATTGGCTTGTGATATTGTCAAATATGAAGATCAAATGTCTTTTACAGGTATTTGTTCAACTGTGGGGAAGGGACACAACGACTGATGCAAGAACACAAGTAAGCTAAAAATCTGTTCTACAGCATTATTCAATGTTGCAAAAGACTTTCTGCAGTTGAAAAATTTTCATTACTCCATAGAATAACACTTTTTTGAAAGGCTGTTAGAAGAATGCTTATTCAAGTTGATTCTCCTTTTTTATACACATTATAATCATAGATACACTGTAATAGAGATGACCCTGAAACCTTAGTCTGCTTTGCTGTATAAATGTAATTTCTTCCTGAAAAGCCCTAAGGTAAATTCTTATAAATCAAAGCAATATACATAGTAGGTTTACTCTCACACTGTGGTGCTATCAGGATGTATAAAAAAATTCAAATTTGGTCCTCATCCATACACAGGAGTACTTTGTACATTGATATAGGGTTAATAGATTAAACTCCTTATGAAGCCACAAGCCATTTTTGTAACCTGAATGTAGATATCCTGGGGTAGAACCTTAAAATGGAATAATGAAGTTGTACCACCATTTCAAATGAAAATTCATGTTGAAATTATATATTTAGAAATAAATTTCACAGTAATCATACTTTTTCATATTAATATCAAGGATATTAAGTGCAAAAAGTACACAAATCTCCCCCTCCCCCCAAAATTTTAAAAAGTCTGGAGAAAATGGCTACTTTTAAATGAGCATAACACAATAAAGAAACATGAGACTAAAAATTAACATATATCTCTTAAATTAAGTCAGAAATGCTAAAACATAAAGAATCATTTTATTATGTTGTTTATTATGTTATATTACTTATATTTATTATTATAAGTAACACACAAAGGAGGTACTGATTCAAGATGGCTCTTTTCATTTGAGTATAAATGTATGTATTTTTAACAGGATTTATGTTTTATCCTTGTATTTTCTGTATTTAGTTTTACAATTTAGTTTTTCAATCTTTAATGTTAAATACATTATTATTTTTTAAGGTTGCACTCCTCATCCAGCCAAAGAAAAAAATCACCACCTGGATTTAACTTAGTGTTATGATCTGGGGTTGCTTCAGTTTGTCAGGTCTAGGTTCAGCAACGTTATGTGCCCAAAAAATGACCACCTGAATATACTGAATGACCGGGTTTTTCCATCAATGGATTTTTTCTTCCAACATGACAATGGCAGGATTCATTGGGCTCAAACTGTGAAAGAGTGCTTCAGGGAGCATGAGAGAGACATTTTCACACATGGCTTGGCCACCACAGAGTCCAGACCTTAACCCCATTGAGAAAGAATCTTTGGGATATGCTGGAGAAGACTTCACGCGGCAGTCTGGCTCTCCCGTCATCGATACAAGATCTTGGCAAAAAACGAATGCAACTCTGGACGGAAATAAATGTTGTGACATTGCAAAAGCTTATCGAAATGATGCCACGGCCAATGTGTGCCATAATCAAAGCTAAAGGTGGTCCAACAAAATATTAGCGTGTGTCCCTTTTTTTTTTTTTTTTGGCTGGGCATTGTATGTAATCGGTTTGACAAAGCAATCTGGGTTTACACTTTAGTTGCTCCGATATGAAGTTCAGAAACAGAAAACAGTTTTTGAGACAGTAACTTGTTGAACTTAAAAAAGCAGCCAGTAACATACATTTACTTTTTCTCACAAGAGGCATTCTGGGAAATCAATATTTGTTTGAGTATTTGCAGTTTTCTGTTATTCCACATTCATCCATGTTCTATCTAACATTTTGGTATTGATCTTGTTTTACCCAAACTTTTTGTGAAAATGCTGTTACCTTTTGCAGATTAAAAATCTCCCATTTGGATGACATCTTTATAACTAGAATGACTTATGAAAATGTTGGTGGTTTAGCAGGTAAGATTTGCTCTTATTTTTCCAGTGTTTTTCTTTGAAGTCATGTGTAGTATTATAAAAGGGGGGGAGTATTTTAGAATTGAAGTCAAAGTAATGCTCATCTGAAAAGATAGTAACTTATCTAAATAATACTTTTTCTTCCATTTTGGCAGCTTATTTTAGAGTTTGTAATTGTCAAAAGTCACTGTGTTGCAACCTACTTGTAAGTTGAGATAGGTCATGGGTGACAAAATACTGCCAGCGTCCTGGTGGCCCATGGTTCTCGAGCCAACTTGGGAGTATGTTGTTAATAATACGATTCATGCTGTCAAAACTTTTTCATAAACACCAAAATATGACTCCCTTGTTTTGGTTTTGAATGACTGCTAAGTGCATTCTGTCTTCAAACCAAAAAATCTGACTTTTTCCTGTAGTCATATATTGTAATGATGTAACATAAAGCACTGTTTTTTTTATGATGGAAGTCTTTTAAATTGAAAATACTATTTATTCCAAAGGGAAATCATAGCAGCTTACAACAGCACATCATACAGTAATGATACAAAACTCATAAACACAGTGTTGTAAACTGACAGACAAATCTGCAGACACAGAAATAAAAAAAACTGTTGGAGTGCAACTGGACCTGTTGACTGCTGGAAAGGTTCCCAGGCACTGAAGCTGTTCCACAAGCGGCATGGTGTGGTGAGGTCAGGGCACAATCAGCACGAATGTTCAGACTGCAGGTTCACTCCTAGGCGTGAAATGTCCATTGTGTGCATATGCATAGCAGGATTTGATCTCTGTCAACTGGTTCACTCCCATTTTGACTCCATTCCAGAGCTCCAAAGCATCTGGCAGCCTCACGAGGGCCAATAGCAAAACCTTATAATCACAGCACACATTCCAGGAAAAAGAGAATTAAAAACAGAGCCATCAAGGCCACAGTGCCGCTCGCAGTCCCATCCAGTTACTGACCTTGTGGCCCTAAATGATATCTACAGTATTGACAGTCTGTAACTGTATAGCATGGATTTAATGATTGTTTCTGAGGTGCTTTCCTCCTACAATTATTTTGCAGGTATGATACTCACATTGAAAGACACAGGAGTTCCTGAATGTGTTGTATCAGGCCCCCCTCAACTGGTAAGTTAGATTGTGAAAGTAAAACAAACAGCTAGTAAGTAAATGAGAATACAGGTTGTCCTTGATTTATGACCGGGTTAGGGACTGAAGGCCCTGAAAATTGTAAGTTTAAGTGTGTAGTCCACCAGGTGGTAGCTTATTCTCACACATTTTTAATGCTTTTTTCTTATTTTATGAATATTATTCATACCATTATTAAATAATTCAGTACTGTATTCTTTACCAAAGTTTTTATTTGAGAAAGTACAGTATGTTCAGTGTTTTTTTAAAAAAAATTTTATTTATTTTTTTGAATGCTTCAGTATTCTGTGCTATGAAACAGCAGGATGTAGTGAGCACAAGTGATGTGATGTCTTGCAACTGTTCTGTCACTAAACCCTCTGAAGTTGTTGATGTTCAGGTGGGGAAATGTTTACTGGTTGTGAGAGCAACTAACAGTGTGTAAGGTACAAGAAGATGCTTGCTGCCTGCAAATGAGCACTGCCGTCATGTTGTAGCACACAGTGTTGTGTGGCATTAACCGTACACAGTTATGTTAGAATGTCACACATGTGTATTGTGAAGGTACACCGTCTAGATGTCATACAAAGTTGTGTGTGTGGTGAATTAATGTGGCACAGCCTTTATGCAAAGTTGTAATGCACTTCTATAACATTGTTTTATCTACAGTATAAGATATAAGTACTCACTTGTTATATATTTTTGTCCAGCTGTAAGTAGACGTTGTCATCAAATTATAACGTTGTACGTGTACTGTACATTGTACAGTATAAGATGTTCGTATATACATGTTTCAATTTGTTATTTTTTAGCTTTTGCTTATTTGCTTACCACAATTCCTTTTGGAATTCTTTTTGACAAATTTTGGTAATTTCACTGCTTATTATTACTAAACTGTTGTGAGGGTGAGTCTGTTGTGCGTCAAGGAAAGTCTGTATATCTCTGTGACTTGAAGGTGGCTGGCTTAAGTTCTTGATGGAACAAAATTTTTTACAGATCCGCTGCAGTGAGATGGAGCTGCTAGATGTATGAATGGCCAAATGCGAGTCTCAGGCAGTATCATTTAAGCAATGAAATAATTTTGAAAACCTTTAAATAGTACGAAACTATTGCAAAGTGAGGGATGTTGCAGCAAATCACTGGTTATTTGAAACTAAATGAAAGAATGAACAATCCTAATGGAGAATAGGAACCAAGAACAAGCAGTTTACATGGAGGAGGGTGGGAAGAAAGCCTGGAGTAGCGTGAAGCTAAGCTACGTATGCATGAAATCAAAGCGTAAGATGGATATTCCAGTTTGTGGATCTACATGATGTGCTTGTCAAAATATTAACTTGTGTTTTGCTTTCTTTGTCTTAAAGGCAAAATATTTAGATGCCATTCGGGTTTTCTCAGGACCTTTGAATGAAATTAAACTAGGTATTGTTTTAAAACATTTCATTTTTGTATGCATGCAAGTGTTTTCCTTTATGACTTACAATTCAAAGCACTTTAAGTAGCTTCTTTTTGGGCTCCACTGCTTCGTACGCACTGTTAACGTGATTTCTGTTTCAAAGCTGTTCGGCCGTGCACTGCGCCAGCAAATTCAGATGAGACCATGACTGTTACGCAGGTACCGATATATGGTGAGTATGACTAGTCTGTAATTGATTTACAGAACATCTTTCTTTTTATCTTTTATTTTCTTCTTGCACTGTCATGGAAGCTCAATAGATGTACATTATATAAGGACTAAGTATATTAAAAATTTAAAAAAAATCCTCAGATGTTCACTTATCATTGCAACTGCAAGGAGAAGCACAAATTGAGGGCCCTAAAAACTGAATGATGAAACCCATGAATAGTACAAATGTAATTTTTAATGTTTGCCCACATTGGTCTTGTCACTGACGCTGATCCTACCATAATCTCCAGCCAGGCTTACAGAAGGCCAAACACCTCCCAGTTCTGCTACAAAAAGCCCCAGCTGCTCACCCTCCAGGGAGTGTTCTCCACAAGACAACCACATGGTAAATGCAGGACAAAACTCAGGTGAGACCAGTGAGATGCCAATCTTCTTTCTGTATTCCATTTGTCATCTTTTTGGAGAACAGATGATGATGATTGTGCAACTAAGTTGAAAATGTTTGACCTACAGGTTCAAGGGTCACCAGAGATCCTTCTTTAGTTGTTGCCTTTGTTTGCAAGGTAAGCAGTAACATTAGATTAGTAAACATCTTGCTGATGCTGATCATAAAGGGAGGGGGGTTAAATTTTTTTAAATAATTTTTTTTTCTATTTTCATTGCAGCTTCATCCGAAAAAGGGAAATTTCTTGGTTCTTAAAGCCAAAGAGCTTGGATTACCAGTGTAAGTAATTGGTGTAGCTGGGTTGTCGTGTTTCTTTGTGTCATAAGCAAAGAAATTTTAGCAATTTATTATTATATATTTTTTTTGTAGGGGCACAGCAGCCATTGGGCCCATTGTTGTTGCTCTGAAGGATGGGAGAAGTGTCACCTATGAAGGGAGAGAGGTATCCTCAGTATTCAGAGAAATATTGCAGTGACACTCCCCCCCCCCCCACTGTGTTTCTTGCATCCATGAGTCTGTAATGATGATTTATTGTTATCATTGCTTTCGAGTTCTGCGATTGTTTAATATAGGGTTTGCTCTAGCTTGCAAACCATATGTGGGTTGTTTTAGATGCTGTTTCTTTACTCCTGCAGATCAAACCAGAAGAGGTTTGCACATCTGGTGACCCTGGGCCAGTCTTCATTGTAGTGGAATGCCCTTCACAGAGATTTGTCCAGTCTCTCTGCACCAATGATGCCCTCAGCAGGTGCCTCCATAAATTTTTGTTTTAATTTGTTTTAAAGCATCCATAAAGCTCTTCTTCTAAGTACCTTTAAGCTAAATGGAAAAAAAGAGAATTATCTCTGCTGAAGAATAATTCTTTCCGTAAAATCTGTTCCATAAAGGGCTAAAAATTTTTCCCTTGTGGTAGATGCAGGACAAAACTCTGCAACAATAAAACATCTGCCGTTTTAACACACTTGGTACATTTCAAGTTCAATAGTCTGCTCATATTGTGGACATCACCCAAAGCTTGAATTGAATTCTTGTTCTCATAAGGAGTATCTCGCAAGTCTTGGTTGATGGCTCATTATGCCATTTTTAGATTAGAATTGGCACGTAGTTGTTGGTGTGTTTTTGTACCATGAGCGTGTAGTGTGTGTGAGGATTCTGTATTCATTTCCAATGCATATCTGTGGAACTTTTTGGTGGACACTAACTTAAAAATGTATCAGATATCCATGGCCTTTTGGCTGAATACCTTTCATAATAAATTACTGCAGTCATGTAAGTGAGAGCAATGAGATGGAGCAGAGAGTCATATTTTTTCAGTTTTGATGTTACAAACTAAGAAACAGACATCATAACAGAGTAGGGCTGCAGTTCTTGGACTGCCATGTGATGCTGCAATGCAAATGCACATTTGTCAGCTTGTAGCTACCGCACTGTCACATGATCACCAGTCTTAAATATTAACTGTACCACAGATGGAAATAATTTGAATTTATTCCCCTCCTGTAGTACCATAGAACGGTGTACATAGTTAACTCTGTATTGCTCAGATAAAAACACTATGCTGGATAATTAGTTACATAATTATGAGTAATTTTTATTTTTGAACACCCCCCCCCCCCCCGACTATTCTTGAACAAAAATGTCAGCTAAATAAATGTTAATAGTTGTCTTGAAATACTGTCAAGTGAGGCCCCGCGGTGTTTGGGTGATATTGTAATGATGAAAACTGTCAGTCGTAGTGAAGGGATCTTTTCCACAGATACCACAGTGGAGGAGGAGCAGACCCAGTTGCCCTGGTGGTCCACATGACACCAGAATCTGTCTTAGAGACAGATGAATACAAGAGCTGGATGGAGAGGTATGAGGTGTGGTGGATCTACTGGGTTGTCTCTGTATGTTCTGGTTGTTGCTGAGATTTTTTCATATTTTTCCTACAGATTTGGTCCTAGTACGGAGCACCTGATCTTGAATGAACAGATGTACACTGTTCACAATGTCCGAAGCTATAAGATCCAAACTCAGCTCAATATGATTCACCCAAAGATTTTCCCAAAGTTGAAGAACTACACTGCTAAGGTAACATACACAGCCCAAGCAAGCCAGTGTAGTAATTACTGTGATATAAACCTCTGCATAGTGTCAAATTCAGAACTAAGTTTATAGAGATTTAGCTTGTGTTGCGAGCGGGTAGTCTGCTTTACCATTAGGACTGTGTATATGTGCAATATGCATCAGCCTAATACTCTTACAAAGGTGAAGATTTAAGAGAATTATTTAAGGGACGGAACAGCTGTCGCGCATTACTGTGCGCAGTTAAACGGTTCTTTAAATCAGGAGATGGCATCTTTCAGCCTCTATTAACAACTGGTCTCTGGCATAAACCCCAGTGTAATGATAGCTGAGTTTCATGTTAAGAAGGGTAATTTAACTTCAGATAACCCAACTTGTACTGTATTTGCCAGATGAAGAGTGTACTTGTCTTTATTTGAAATATCTTATACAGTAATACCCTGAGCAGCGCTCATGTTTCCAGAAAGTGGAGTACTTATTTGGATGTTTGAAATGTTTAATCTCTTCTCACTTGAAAAATTAACATTTGACCTACAGAAGAATTCAATACAGTTTGGGACTGTTTGGTCAACACCCTTCTGGATCTTATTAGACAGTGCTATATGATTGACTGTGACTATACTGTAACCCTCTAACCCTCTAAGCCTTACTCTCTGCTCTATATGCATGGGCATGCAGTCTCTCTGTGGTCTGTCTTTGCCTATATGTTGCCATAATGTAACGCTGCTCATAAAGTCTAATAAAAAAGTAGAGTGCTAACCAAAACAGCACTAAATTGGGTTATTTTAATATTAACTCTTACTAGCTGAGTTACCCAGCACTGGCCAGGTCAAAACAGCATACAGTGGAAAGGTAAAAAGTAATAACATATTATATAGTCACCAAAACATATGTTGGCAAGCTTTATCGGCCTTAAGACAATGTGTGTAGCACTGTATGTATCATGTATAATTTTGTATTAATTTTACATTTTCAGTTGTTCACATATAGCAGTTACCAGCTTCTTTGAACAAACATTTTGATGACACTGACAGCAACACGTATGCCAGCTTTAGTGATCTGCATGTAGTACATTGTTTGTGTGTGTGTATGTGTGTATGAGGCAACAAAATCTGCTAGTGTGACTATTTACCCCGTGTGCGACATTACAAAAAGCCGACACATCACTGCTCCCCATTTGAAAAGCAAGGTATTCTTACTGCAACAAGTATGGAGAAAAAGGATTTTCATGGTGTTAAGGATTTTTTGCTTTAATTATTTTGTAACGTGCATGTTTTTTTTTTTTTTGTTTTTTTTTTAAAGGGAAAACTGGCAGTCTTGAATGTACCCAATGCAAGGGCTGAATGCCTGTTGAAGTTCCAACTAAGGCCAAAGTTAGAGTGGCAAAGGTGAGTTACACCAGTTAGCCTTACATTATATCACTAACTCTCCTGATATAGCTGTCTCATGGGGTTAATGATGATCTTAATTCATTAATGATAAACATAGAATGTTAGTACTTAGACGCCTGTAGCATTTTAATGTTTGAAATATCGCAGTGTGATTATTACAAACTAGTTCTTTGGTACAAAATAGGAACCAAATTTAAAGCTCTTAAGTAAAAAGTGAAAATATAAACTGCGCTCTTGGTTCTGATTCAGTAACCTTTTTCCTTCTTTTCTTGAGTTTAGTCTTCAGTTATAATCTTAATATTTCATGTCTGCTGTCGGTTGTAGTTCTACTGTACCTTCTCACTCCTGTGTCCATTCACAGAGATTCTATCCCTGTATGTGATGTTGCTGAGTTTGTGAAGGAAGCTACAGAGCTGCCTGGCTTCCTTAGGGAGGTGGAGGATTTTAAGGAGTGGCAGTCCATTGATGCTACTGTGCCAGAAGATGGGAGTGGAATACCACTGTCAGGCATGTGCTTATCTGGTCACTGTTAAGAAAGTCAGTATTTCTGTTTTAGTTAAGGTGTTTAATGTATTTTTTTTTTTGTTATTTCTGATGTTATTCTGTAAGCAGAGAGTGTGAAGTACCCAGAGGTGGTGTTTCTGGGAACGGCATCATCTCTTCCCATGAAGATCAGGAATGTTAGCGCTACCCTTATCAATGTCAGGTACAAGTTTCCATTACAACAATAAGCAACTTAACTGTAATGGCTGTTACAAGCTTAAGAAAATTGATGTCACATCTCACAAGTCCCATAACTGCCACTGTTAAACCTCCACTTTATGATGAAGCATTGCTTTGGGTTATACGTTTATTGTATTCTGAATCAACAGTGGAGCATTTTGAAATGCAAGGGTCCAGTTCCATGTGACTAAAACAGAAATTACACTGCACAGTAAGAACCTCTTAGCAATGTTAATAAAAACTGTGATTTAATGTGAGGTTGCGGAACTGTTTCCAAGCTTAGGATTGAGTGACTTACCATCAGGTCTATAAAAATCAGTTGAATAACACCTACAAGGGGTCCTAAACATAAAGTAGGTAATCATCAGAATAGCAGATAAAGTTTTGAAATGATCTGACCTGCACCCAGCTGAGATGTAGTGAGACCTAAAAAGAAATGGAAACACGAGTCGTAAGAGACTTGGCACAATGCACAAAAACTCTTGTTAAACATACAGTACACCACAAAGATGAGAAGGGCCCACCATCCCAGATGGAACGTGCAGTATTCTGGCATAGTGTAATGTTTTTACTTTTGCATCAAATAGTTACACTCAAACATACACATACCTACAATTGTTAGTAATATAATAGTAATAAACAGTGTAATAAATTATTTTGTAGTTATTTAATTCTGTATTGCCTTTATGCATTTTAACACAAATGTTGTCATCAAAAATAACATTAGTTCATGAGCTGTTTGTTATAGTGTTTGTATTCTTGAGATTGTGAAATTCCAGGTAATTTTATTCCCTTGCTTTAGCAGTACAAATGTGAAGATTTGTGCCAATAAAGCACTGAAATAGAGATTTTCAGAGTGTGTATAAAAGCATGTCTTGGTGCTGTCTGTGTCACCACCCTAGGGGAGACGGAAAAAGCAGTCGTTCCCTGAGAAGTCAACTTAATTAAGTTTTATTTAATTTCCCAGAGAGTCAGCTTTAATATCAACTCATCTTTCTGTGCTACAGCACAGAAGCTGAGCAGCAAAGCAACATGTTGCTGTTAACGTTTTTGGAGCTCAGCTGACTGTAATATGCAACAACTTGCGGTCAAAATATATTTACGCTAACATTTAGTGGAGTTCTGTTTTTACATTGAGGGACACACACTGGGCCTGTTTGTGTTTAAGGGTCTTTAGCAGCCGTCATGAAATTTATTTCATTGCTCAGACAGGCTCCTCCTTGTTACGCCTCTGATATTTTGTGTGTATATTAATGACCCTGTTGGTTTATCTCAGCTCTACTCAGTCCATGCTGCTTGACTGTGGTGAGGGCACCTTTGGGCAGCTGTGTCGTCACTATGGGGACGATGTGGATGAACTCATGACGAAGCTCTCCACGATATTTATTTCCCACATACACGCAGATCATCACACGGTAAGGAGATAACTCTGTGATGAAAAGCAAATGGCATGTACAATCGACCCTTGAACAACACAGGTTCGGACAGCGTGGGTTTTTTTGTTTTTTTGGAGATCTGTGAAAATTTGATATAGAAAAAAATTAAGAAAAAGTTAGACATGTCATGAATTCATAAAACGTATGTAGATTCTGTACTGTATACACAAATGTATTATAAAAAGTTACAATGTATCAAAACTTACACATAAACACTTACAGACCGTACATGACACCATTGGAGAAATGTAAACAAATGTAAAGATCCTATTACAGTAAATCATAAATGCATAAAATGAACTGTACTGTAGCACATACTGTACCATAAATGACTACAGACATACAGTGTACACACATTTCTTAAGAAAAAAATTAAAAGTAAAGATTTTATCACATTTTTCATCATGTTTAGTGCAATACCATAAATCCTGAATAACACCATGGGACCAAAGTGAATAGGGTCAAACGTTATACGTGGATTTTCGACTATTTGGAAATCTGCGCGCCCTAACCCCTGCATTGTTCAAGGGTCAACTGTAATTTGGAGTGTACTTATTTTTTCACAAATTTAACCTTTGTGATTCTGTCTGCTCAGTTCTGCTGTAGTACCTGATTGATTTGGTAAGAATACCTAAAAGATAAATAATTGAAAATGGCTTATCCATGAGCTTGGACGAGGATGTCAGGTTAACAGTGGGTAATTGGTACTATAAATGCGTACTGTAGATGCATATATGTAACTTCGATACATTTTTTTATAGGGATTGTTGCACCTGCTATTTCAAAGGGAGAGAGCTTTGGTGAGTATATTTTACAGAACACTTTATGTATGCATTTTTCTTGCCTTGTGGATGCATTTTAAGACCGGTTCATCACAAGGAAAATATGAATTTAAATATACTGTAGCTGAGTCCACATAAGTGGATACCCAAGAAACAAATCATTTGCTTAAGTGGATACTGCCTTCATGGTTTTGTTTTGTACTTGTATTGCAAGTAATGTTTATAATTTTCAAAGGGTTGAATACTTCAGAATTAACATGGACCATAATGTGAATTTTATTAGAGAAATTTGGTGTCACTAACATGTAAAATGAGTCAAATCCTTTGTAATCCAGAATGCGCTGGGAAAGCCATTTTCTCCTGTTCACGTGGTGGCACCCCCTCAGCTCATGCGTTGGCTAAAGCAGTACCATGACCACTGCCAGGAAATCCTTAACCATGTCGAGTGAGTCTTTTCTGGGGGCTGGGGATCCTTGGATTAGTAAGGACAGTTGAATTTATTATGTCAGTGTCTGCTTACTTGACAAGGTTTATATGTGCTAAAACAGCAAAATGCCATCCTTTGTGGTTGCTGGAACTTGACTGTGACTGTTGGCAGTTAAAAAAGCTGCATAAATGGACTTAAATGGGCCAAGATGTTTATGTTTGTTTGCTTTTTTTTTTTCAAGCGTTATACCCTCCCACTTTCTCACTGAGGGAGCTGAGGCACCAAATCACAAGGCGCAGACTCTCATTCAGTCTCTGCTGAAAAAGCTAGATCTGGAGAAGGTATGCATTTCACATCAGAGCAAGTTTCCTTCTGCTGTTTTGTTTCATCTTTGAAAATCTTACTGGTTTTAACACAGCCTGAATAAGGTTAAAAAACTTCTGTTGCTTGCAGTCTTGCGGCCTGAAATTTGGCCATTTGTACTCCAGCTGGGGCTCTACTGTAGTTTCCTTAATCTATGCTTTCCTTAGGTTGCCAGGAAAATGTGCAGTTGTATAAATGAGTAAAACTATAAGTTCATTTTCTGATCTGTTGAGTCTCTATTTTTGGCGGGTTTCTCTTTTGTCCACCCTAGTTCCAGACATGTGCAGTGCCTCACTGCAAGGGATCCTTTGCTTGCAGCCTCTCCCACCGAGCTGGCTGGCAGGTGGTCTTTTCTGGGGATACTATGCCATGCGAAGCGCTGGTTCAAATGGGTATGTAGGAAATAAGGAAAAAAATAATAATTGACAATAAACCCTAGCAATCTTTCATAAACTGCATGCTGCATACAATAATTGTGTTTCCCCAGGGAAAAACTCAACATTGCTGATTCACGAGGCCACCCTAGAGGATGGAATGGAAGAGGAAGCCAGGCAGAAACGGCATAGGTGGCCCTAATTTAAAGTGAACTTCTCTCTTTCATAAAAAAAAATCCAGTCTGTGACATGTCGAGCAGTATAGTAAAGTATGAATACTTAAATGTGAAAGCTAGTGTATAGATTTACATCCTGTCTGAACTTACAAGATTATAACTACAATGGACTCATTTGCATATAAATATTTTGAGGGGAAAAAATGAACCTTATTGCTTTTATGTAACTATATACTGTGTCTGTCACCCTTCTCCCTGCAGCACTGTTTCCCAAGCCATTGACATTGGGAAGAAAATGAACGCCAAGTTCATCATGTTGAACCACTTCAGCCAGAGGTATCCCAAAATCCCTCTCATCAGTGCAGACTTCAGTGATAGAGTGGGGATCTCCTTCGATCACATGAAGGTAAGTAAATCGCTGCTCAAAGCCTCTGGCATTAAGGTGTCCTCTTGGGTCAGTTTGAGTCTGAATCTGGCATCACATCATTTCCATGTTTGTAAAATACAAAGAAAAATGGGAGTAGATGTGCCATTTCAGACAAATGTAATGGGTTGTTTTGATGAGATGTGGAATGCAGATGTTTATAGATGTGGAAATACATCACCTCCACCTTTTAAAACGTCCATCGGCAAGACTTTGCTTGAAGTATGTTGCAGCACAAGAGGATGCAGTGTTTCTATCACATTAAGTGCCTAACTGGAGAAAGATGTTGTCGCATCTGTAGTATAAAAGAGCAATCGTTTCTCCATACCCTGGGCTATTTCACATTTTTGTTTGGAAATTTTTGTTTGTTTTCTTTGTTGAGGTCCAGATTTGTAAACGTCTGCGTGGAGTACCCGAGTTGTCCTGTTCATCTGCTCACAGGTACACTTCAGTGACTTTGGCATCCTCCCAATGTTGGTGCCCTCATTCAAGGCCTTGTTTGCTGAGGAGATTGGCGAGATGGTGGAGCGGCGGGAGAAGCGCGAGAGGCGGGAACAGAGACAAGCGAGAGCAACTGGTGTTGAGCCATTCGGAACAGACCTGGAGGAGGCCAGTGATAGCACGTCGAGCAAAAGAATTAAATTCAGTTAATTCAGTGACCAGTATAGACATTTACTTTAGTTGCTTTGTAATTAGTATGCCGAGTTTAAAGCATTTATTTTAACAAGAAGCGGATATTCTTGTGTGCAGTGAGGATTGCATTATTTTATGAGTATGAAATATCTGGAAAATATTATTTGGTTTGATTGAAAATAAACACAAAACTAATTTAAACTTATTTTCAGTTTGACTCCTTGCAGTTTATATGTCGAGTATTAGTAAAGTGTATGCAAATATTTTCTCTACAAATCATTTAAATGTTTCCAAATATTTTTCCCTACATTATCAGTAGTGTCTGTTGATAAATGTAGTTCTGACATCAAAAGTTGCGCAGCAGATTTTGTCCAGTTATTCATTTGGGAGGGCAATGCTTCTCTGTCACACAACTCAGAGGTGGGTGGGTTTTAGTGCTGCAATTTTTGTTGTACATTTCAGGAAAGTTCTTAGTTGGTAGTAAAGGAAGAAATGCACTTTTGTTCTGTCACATTTCCTTAACCTTCTTTGTTTATTCTTTTTGGATTGTATCAGTCTTTTGTACGGTACAGCCAAGAGTAACATCTGGTCTTTAGCAGCCATCATTTATTCTTGACCCATCATTTCATTGCTCAATTTTGTCCCTCCTTCAGTGGGAGGTGAGCCCATTCAAATTCATAAGTGCTGGAATGGACAGAATGAAGAAACTATTTTAAGTTTAAGAAGGTTTTCCCCCATGTTCTTAGAGCTCAGTTTTATAAGTTTGTCAAAATTACTCTTGAACGGAAGTACGGGAGGTTTGCAATGCTATCAGCTTACATTCGTCTCATCATTGCTTGCCTCTCCCTGCTCGTCCCTCTAGAGGGCATCATGGTTACACCTTTGCTGCTAGGTCTTACACTTGCTTCCCGAATACACTGTTTCCTCACTTCAGTCGCTGTAAATGTGTGTTTGATTGTCCTGTCCAAGTTTGCCATATTAGCTTCCCTCCCCTCACTGTGAACAAACTGTTCTTGGATCCACTCACATGGATCCATTTATCACATTGCAGTAACAGAAATGATTGTGTGTTATACTGATGTAAATAAGGGCTTAGAAAGAGTTGTGGAAACGTATTTGGGTGAAATGACTGAAAATTATTTAAATGCTGTATTGTTCATTGGAAGGGTTTCCATGTATTAACAAGTGGGTAGATGTTCATAAAAAAAGCTAAAATGTTCACATACTTTGTACTGCTTATTGTCACAGTGGTGCCAACAGTGTTTGTGGTCCAGAGCATCAGTGGTGCTGATCTTCAGCAGATGCAGAGCATAACTGAGAACTGATGGTTTTTGTGAAGAACGGTAAAACGGTAAGATCATCACCCAGTGTCAGATCAGAGTTTCTGGTGATGGCACAAGATGGGAAGTTGATGGATGACTTGTGTAGACAGCTCAGATTTTAAACCACTCTCACAGAGACATCTTTGAGGCCAGACATTGCTGTTAGAGATTTCGTGACAATTTGTCTTGGAGCTTCCATTGCACTGGAAATAAACAGAAGAAGGTATGGTAGAGGAGGTGGCAGCATTGCTCAGAAGGCTGGAGGGCAAGGTGTTTGCCCACTGAAACTGGCTGAAAGGGTTTTATGGAGAAGATGTCTAGGGCCTATAACGTGGGCATCGGTGGCAGTCAGTGATGTCATCTGATGTTTCGTGTTTACAGATCTTGCTTTTTAATATGTACTCCAAACATCACCTTGAGAAGGAAATGAAAACCGAGGGTCTGAACTCCAGCAGACGGCATCCAGACTCCAATAACAACACATGCTGCTGCAGACCTACCTGGTTTGGATGAAAGTACTTGGCCACCAGAAAAAGAAAAGATTTTTTTAATAACGGGAAATGGCTAGTATTTAAGGCCACGATGTTTCTGAAAATAAAAAAAAAAATTTCTGGCAAGCACCAGTCCAAACTGTACCTGAAGCTAAACAGCAGATGGAGCTAATTTTACGATCGATTTTATCACTTTTGCTGTATAAAATATGCAATTCCTAATAAATAGTTCAAATTTACTGTAACACGTTACAGTCAAGTATATAGTCAGCAAGTATACAGTTGCCATGTCAGCCCCATTTTACCCCTTTGTTTTTGACCAAATTTTTTTTTATCGAAGTAAAAAACAGGATACAGACCTGTCCTGACCATGGTTTACCCTGATCTATGAGTTCCAAATAAAGATGTTGAAACCCCAGAAAGCAGCAGCTGTGCCTCCTCTTGTCCTATGAACCAGAAGGTTAGCAAACTCGCATACCCTGAATTTAAATAAATTCCGCAATGTTGTTACGTTCCTGTGTATCTGATGGAATCTTTCTCCATGTCTGACCCTCACAGCACTCAAGGTGGGCAGAAATAAATCCTAAATGGAATGTAAAAAAAAAAGTGATAATGCATCCTACAGCTTTCTTCATTTCAAGGAGGCATTCAAGCTTGCTGTAATTTTTAGGCATCACAACAAAAGGGATGACTTCAGCTTCATTAAATTTGCATATAACAGAAAAAGTTAGGTGATGAGTGCACTTCATAGGTATTATTTTCGTGTCGTGACAAAATTCTGCTGTACTGTGGAGTTGTGGTAACTGGTATTCCCATCCACCAGCAGAAAAGCCTAATGGTAGTCTGTGCACGAGCTCAGGGGAAGCCATGCACCGTGGTGCTTTTCTGTCTGTTTTGTAATAATTAGTTTAATATTAAAGCCTTTAAACAGCAAGACTCACCAGATTCACCAGAGAACAATACAGTACCTGCCAGGCATCAGTAAAGAAAATGAAAATCACTTCTCTCCCCCCCCCCCCCTACTGCACAAAGCCTTGACCTCAAACCCACTGAGCACCTTTGGGATGAACTGAAACACCAACCGTGACCCAAGCCTTCTTGCCCAACCTCACTGATGCTCATCCACAGCACAGGCAGAAATGAATGAGCAGCACTGTCTTCCACACACTAGCATGTCGCAGGCTGCACAGTGGTGGACTGTATATACGCAGAACTGCTGCTAATGGCGTATGTGTCCTGGACACCCGACAGGCAGCAGTCGAACACTCTGCATGATTCTTGTGACAGACACAACACTCAATGGTTTTGCCATCGCTTCAATGTCTGTCATTAATAAATGTGTCGGTTTAGGCCCTTTCGGTCTGCCGTAGGCTGCACGCAGATAAATTTTAATTTAGGAAACTTAAATTAGAACAGTTTTTTTCCCCTTTGTGTTTCTACCCAGACTCAGGCCATATTCCCTTTGGAGGTCTCAGCCTAGTTGCCTAGATTAAATCTTTGACACGCTTCACAGTTTTTCCTCCATTACAAGAAGAAGCCATTTTTAAGGACGTCAGATGTGCCTGTACAAGTGCTTGCTGTTAAAACAGTTTTTACAGTGGAGGAAGTACTGAGTGACAAGTGCATCCTCTACAGTAAGGATCTTGTAATTCAAAATCCAGGATAATAAAAGATCTCCACTAAAATGTGTAAATGTAGCATTTTTGATTGAAGTTAAAAACTATATACAGTAAATGATAAAATGTAACATTTATTTGGAAGCATTAAGACAAAATGTTCTGAATTTTTGGTCTGAGATTTCCTGAATATGAATTTGAATGTGGGCTCCTGTATGAGAGCTGGAGCATTTGAGGGAGACCCCTGGAACAGAGCCCTGGAGTTCAGCGTCTCTGTTCAGGCTACCAAACAAGGCAGATCCAAGTATTGTATTTCCTCTGGTTTGATTGGAAATGAGCTTTTCCGTTTTGCTTTTGTTAAACTGTTACTGCATTTTACTCCATGGTGCTCTTACCGCCAGCTGCCACAATGCCCCTCTACCCTTGGATCCATTTCCAAGCTTCCGGTTGTTGCACCGTTACTTGTAGCAGGAAGTGGCGTGGTGGTAAGGTGACCTGGTTTGTCACTAGAGTTCTGCAAACAAAATGTTTAAATCTGGAGTTCAGATGAGCATGAGCATCAAGCACCAAAACCAAGACATATACGTAGCTCATACAGTTGCTTCATGATGATCCACTCACTCGCTCACCATGGGTGTCTGCGTGCAGGATCTGGGCCTCTCCTGTCAGCACAGGGCAGAGGTCAAATGCCAGACATAAATCATCATTTATTTAGAATTAAATGTGCCGTACAATAATACCCATTAATTTTTTACGTACTGTTGATTTAACTTTATTTAAACCTTTACGCCGCAATGAAACATTAGTGCTTGTTCCATTGTTGTAATGCCTGAAAGCATAATCTTTGCTTTATGTAGGCACATAATCATAGTTTATGGCCAGTTTAAGATGTAAATATAAAGTTTTTTGCTTTATGTACTGTACATCAGCACAATGCCTGCATGGTTGCGTTATGATGGACTGGCATCCCATCCAGGGTGTGGCCTGGACCACCAATGTCCTTGAGTGGGATAAGAGGTTAACAAAAATAGATGGATGGATGGATGGATGGATACATCAGCACATATATGCACAAAAATACCAGTATCAGAACGTAACAATTTTCCATTTAGCTTTGCAAACTGTAAACCTTCTTACTTAAGAAGTTTGTGGTTTAAAAAAAAATCCCAGTGCCAATAGTATGAATCAATTTTATTTTCAAAAATTACATAGTTTTTAAATGCCGTATGATCAACTCTATTGTAGTATAATAATTTCCATACTTGACAAATAATTTCCTGCAAAACGGATGTGGATATCATTCAACATTTTGGCAAACGCAGGATGGTTCTGTTATCGACGCTTCTCACAGAATTCAGGGAAATGTCTCCTATTTCACGTCTTCACCCTTATGGGCTGCAGAAATAAAACTCAGCTTTGATCCTCATGTTCCGGAGGCATTCCCATTCCTCTTTCTCCAGTCCGCAGTGCTAGAAAAACACTGCACCGCTGTGCTCTCAGTTCCAGGTAAATCCAGGTAAATTCCACTCCTCTACATTCTGTACAATGTAAACTTTTTTTTTTTTGCTGGAAATGAAATAACCTATTTTTTTCCGGGGTAAATACATCATATCTAAGTGTCAACAGCAAGTTTTTTCTTCTCCTCACTTCATTAGCGGTATCTGCAGAAATGGTTTCTTTTGCTTTATTTGAAGTCATGTACATTAATTATAAGTTACAGAGCCGGAAATAAGTTATTTAGACTGCTTGCTAACCTGCCGATGACTTCTTAGAGTATTTACATAATGCTTATTCGTGAGTAAACCAGAAGAAAGTTACTGTGAAATTATTTGCCGTCCGTACTGAAGCTTAGCAGTGAGTAACACACATTTTGTGCAGATTCACACACACAAAGGTACTTTGCCATCAATACTAATAAACACTGAATACCTAAATGGACCACGTTGTTACTTTATGTGTTTCGCCTTCGGAGAAAGACATCACTGTACTACCGAAAAAAGTAAACGAGTGCTTTCTATAAAGTTTCAAATGGAAGAAGCTACACAGGAAATTTATTCAAAAAGGCAGGACGCGTGGCGACAGGTGCAAAGAAAATGAAGTCCAAAGCAAAAGAAAAAAGAAATCAGATGCCGTTTATTGTTGTTCTCTGCTTACGTTGCAGCGATGTAAATTATTGACGTCGGTCTTTCCGTTTGTTCGGTTTAACGTCAGGGGTTATGACCGTGAGCCGAAGCTTTGACCCTGATGTGAACATCCCGATTTCATTCCACATGCTTAAAACCCGGTGAACTGGTAATGGCATTTATACACCGCAGTGTACCTTCCTTTGCCCTGCTTTGCACAAGTGCCCTTGTGAAAAAGTAGTACATGGGTGGCCGAAATAACGTTGTTTTGGCCACAGGTATGCAATTTTTTCACAAGAGTGGACACCGTGT
This sequence comes from Heterotis niloticus, assembly GCA_018136845.1. Lineage (NCBI taxonomy): Eukaryota > Metazoa > Chordata > Actinopteri > Osteoglossiformes > Osteoglossidae > Heterotis > Heterotis niloticus. The sequence goes on from CM030896.1 coordinate 23,827,274, forward strand.
GGTGTGCTTTTACATGCTATTTTACCCCAAAGCGCTGCTGATATAAACAAAGGCCTACAGTCCGTGCTTGAAATGTCCTACTAACTTAGTTTGTGCTTCAGATTGCTTTGACTTTTTCTCCTGCCACAAACACGACTCCCCGTTTCATTTTCCTCGAATAAACATCTGACATTCGTTCCAGTCTTTGGCGATGTCGCCGCTTGGCAGGCACGTGAGGGACGCTGATGCTGCTCGGCACTACGTACCTCGTCGCTTCAGTGACGTAAGTTACGTCAATGCAACACGACAATTTAACGGTTGACTTAAACGTAGTTTTTTTTTCTCGCTTTTTTTCAGCACTTCGCCGGAATAAAATTTTTACGAAGCTTTGTAAAAGTTTCTGAGGTATTACTACAATGTTCTCCAGTAACAGTGGACAATTCAACAAAAGTAGCAATGCTTATTTTTTTTTGTTATCTTACATAACTTTGTCAACGTCAGCCTTCTTATGACAGCCCACCTTCCCCCCAAATCTGAGGTATTTCACATATATTGTCTATATATTGCTGGTACACTTTCCGTAGTCTTTAAATCAAGAAAAGCAGTACAAAGCAAGTTTATGTTAAAACCAACATTTTGTACCTAAACACAATTTTTGTGGGATTCTGTAAATTTCTACAAAAAAGGCTTTAATGAGGACTTTGGGATGAACCGTTTAAATTCCCACAATCCTACTGTTCACTCCCTGACCTCCCTTGTGTCTTCTGATCTTGTCTTCCTGTCCCACTTAGACACAGCTGTATTTTGGGTCCTTACCCCCAAGGCCTTACTATCACCAAGTGGCCACACACCTTCTCAAAGGACCATCATGGATACAACCCTGCTCCTGTTTCCACCACCTGTGCTTACATAACAACTATGGTGGTGCTATTACTAGTAAAAATATCAGTATGGCAAGCTCATATGCACACAGATATATCGAAAAGCTGGCCACCAGCACGGGCAGATTTTCAGCTTTTTACTTTTTGTTCTGCTGATGCTGAGTGCTTGTTTGAAAGGTTTGTCCTCCATCAAGCCAGGTATTTTAAGACACTGAGTATGTATGACTCCCACCTCAAAAAAAGATCCCAAACCTTCCAAATTAACCCTGACACCGTATGTTATTTTCAGTATACCCAAAGGAAAATATTTGTAATAATAATAATAATAATAATAAATCACATGGTTTCCATGGTGAGAACAGAAACAAGACATTGAAAGATTTGTTAAAAACCTATTCCACCAGCCATTCCATTATCAAAATGGGACATTTTGAGAGGGAGCAGTAACTGCTGCCACCAATTTTATTTGCTTCAGAGCCTAGCGGTATGAAGAGGAGAGGAAGTACAGAACAGTTAATCTATATATGTCATTAATTCTCGATTTCACATAATTTCAGTAATGCCACTCGCACCGAGATACTCTGTACCACGCTTACATGCCTGATTTAGAAGCCCTTATACGATGTCCAAAGAATGCATGGAGCAGCTTTCATATGCGTGTATGGATGAAGTGGATAGTTGATCCTGAAATTAAAAATTATTTCTATTGTTTGTTAAGTGCAAATAGAAACCTTGAGAAGGTTGTCGAGCCAATCGATTTGTTTTTGTTCTTTTGCTGGGGTCACTAGGACATCTCTCTGTGTGAGGGAACTCTTTCTTGGAACCTGGACATCTTGATGCCATCAGACAGTCACCTCACTCTTGCTAGCTGTGTGGTAGTGGTGGTGGCCAGGGATGTACTGCAGATGGTCCACTGTGTGGGTCCGGCGGGAAGCGAAGGCCTGTCGCTTAGAGGCAGTGTGGTTCACACTTAGGGTGTTGTATGCTTCGATGGAGGCACTGGGATGCAAATGTGTCTTTGATATCTTGTGGCGCTCCACGATGGGCGATGTGGGCAAAAGCATGTCAGCATGGGACATGGCCCTGGAAATCTTCTCCCGGTGGCCGTGGTGTCGCAGCGACAGCATCTTCTCAGGGGACAAGAGAGGGTCCTGGGAGTGAAGGTGCTCCGCTGACAACAGTTTCTCTTCGGAGAGTATTCGCCCTCCGTAGGAAGACTGATTGTAGGAGGAAAGGCCATAGTTGCGTGGTGGAGCCCTCTCAGGAGACAGGACATGGTCCTGGGACATGGCTCTCTGCACACGGCGGGGACGCTGCCGCTGTGGCGCTACCAACTGCTCAAAGTGCAGTGGCAGTGTGCCTTGTGACGGCAGGTCAGGTAGGGGCCGGTTCCGCCTGTAATAATCATCTATACCTCTGTCACCTGGACACAGATTGGGGTAAAGTGGGAACACATTGGTAAAAACATTAATCCCATTTATCCATATCAGCCTTTATATATCTAACCACAAAGGTGTCTGCAGAATTTGTTAAAATGAGGTAAATACGATGAAAATATGATTGGCATTATTCTCACCTGGCAGTAGCTGGTAACCAAATACATTTAATCGTCTGCACCCACTACACCAGAGTCAGAACCCATACAGCCAAATTTAATGCAGTCTAAACAATAAATGAAGATGCAGTGGCACAATGGGGTAAGCTGGTGCCTCACAGCTCTTGGACTGTTTGCCTGATGTGGGGTTCATGTCCAGCTCAGGGGTGTGTGTGTGTGGGTTCTCCTCTGTGTTTGTACTCCTCTAAGGAAAATTTATGCTGAAATAAGGTAAACCACTTCCCTGCCTTCTTGTCTTGAAAACAATGCCAGTGGTTTCCTTGGAGTCAGTAATGATTTGATGTCACTTCCTAACTCAATGTAGTATAACACCACCACACTTATGATCCATAAATGATAGTCACTATTAAATGAAAGCAGTTTATCAATATAACTTAAACATGGAAAGCTATTATAAAAACATTATGCACTCAGCAAACAAATTTTAAGCGATTAATGAAAAGCCTTCCTATGAATTTTCTCTTCCATTTAACTTTATCAACCCAACAGTAATGCCCAAAGGAAGTTCTGTGTGTTTAAATGAAAACTTATTAATAAATGTATCACCAATAATGTACTGTAGTCAGGGGAGCAAAAGTCTCTTAAAGTGTTGTAAGGTGATTCTGGATATCAGTTTTTGGCTACAATTTTTGTATATTTATATATTATATTTTTTATATAATTGTATATATATTTGTATTTTTTATATTATTTATACATGTGCATAATATTTACACTGTGCTACAGGTTAGTAAGTAACATTTTATGTTAATTTCTGGCACCAATATGCTATTATTATTATTATTATTATTATTATTATTATTATTATTATTGTTATTATTGTTATTATTGTTATTTACTTAAATCAGACTGAAGTCCCAGCTCATTATGACTGTTGTTGTTTTGCTGTTATAATAATAATAATAATAATAATAATAATAATAATAATAATAATAATGACAACAACAACAAGAGGGCAGAGTTGTTGTTCTTTTTGCTTTCACAGTACAAGACAGTAGTGGGGACAGAAATGCTTTCATGCTCGAAATATAATCATTAAATTATAATATTAAATTATGTACAAGTAATGCATTATGACTGTGTATAATGTGTAAAGTATTGTGTATTTCCAGGACTTTTCCCTTTACTGAGTATTCTTATTCAATCAAATATTAATGTGCATGTAGATAAGAACACAAACTTTTACAAAACAAATATTTACTTAAATCAGACTTCAGTCCCAGCTCATAGGAAGCGGGGAGCTGTGTGAGGTTCTGGAAGGAACGGGAGAAGGAGAGGTCGTAGGGTTCAGTCTGCGATGTAAGAATGTTGTTCATCCGTGGCTTTTCTGTAGTAGATGTGGTGGAGGAGACAGAGCAGAAAAAGTGTCAGTGAAAAACTCACCGGAATGAAGCAATAAGCAGGAAAATGCTTCTCGGTTGCAGAATAACACACTGGGGTGCTAGTGTCGCCACAGTCCATCATCCAGCATGGACTTCTGCACTGCACAGTCTGCCTTCTTATGAACTGGATGCAAAGTCATCAGATATCCAGCATGTATTGCTGGCAGATTTAAATGTAGACTTGGGGTGACCATTGAAATAAAGCCATCCAGTGGCAGAGTCCAGCAACAGGAAGTCAGGTGATGGATGAAAGATCTGAGCATGAGTGCATGTACACCCAGCACACGTGTGTGTGTGTGTGTGTGTGTTACTTACCTTGTTTCACTGGTCTGTGGGCTAACAAAGTCAAGCGGAAAGAAGAAAATGTTTATCATCCAACACCAATATGAACTGATAAAACAATAAGTAGTCTTTGCCTTATAAAGGGGCACCCAAAATACAGTTTAACTTGACTGCATATTAAAATGTAGCTTGAAAGAGCAGTGACTTAAAGTTTCATCAATTATTCACTGGAAAAAAATCAGAAGTCAACTTACACACAAGTTTACAGTATGTGCTTAAATGCATAAAATTAACAGTTTATTTCTTCTAAAGCTACATCATTTCATTTATGACAAAAATTTCACTAACTGCAAATAATATACACTGTATGGCCAAACTTACATGGATACCTGAGCATCAGACTCATATGTGCTTGTTAAACCTTCCATTACAAATCCATAGGCATTAAGATGGAGTTGTTCCCCCCTTTGCTGCTATAACAGCCCTCACTTTTATGGGAAGGCTTTTCATCGGATTTTGGAGCACGGCCATGGGAATTTGTGCCCATTTGGTCACAAGAGCATCAATGAGGTTGGGCAAGAAGGCTTGGGTCACGGTTGGCGTTTCAGTTCATCCCAAATGGGTTTAGTGGGGTTGAGGTCAGGGCTCTGTGCAGCCACTCAAGTTGTTCCACACCCAACCTGGGCAAACTGTGTGTGCATGGAGCTTGCTTTGTGCATGGGGGGGGGGTCACAGTCATGCTGAAGCAAGAAAGGAGTTTCTTCCCCAAATTCTGGCCACAAAGCTGGAAGCACACAGCTGACTAGAATGTGTTTGTATGCTGTGTGGGTGAGGCTCAAACAGCTCAGTTCAGTCATTAGAAGGGGGAGTCCACATACTTTTGGCCAGATAGTGTAGTTGCAAAATGAGGCAGTTAGTACATATGATGAACATACTACTGATAAAGGTCCAGAAAAGGTTAAAAAGTGACTTTTAAGGCTTTAACACTCTTTTGAACCATAGTAAGGAGCTGTATTCTCGAAAAAGTCAGGGACTGTAGTGAATCTTCCCAGGCTTTGCTGCTAAAAAATCTCCAGAAGCAGTGACTTGAACCCTACAACAAAATCTAGGAATATTCAGGTCTGTACCCATGACTTCACTGTCATCCATGACTATGAAGTAATGGGGAAGAGCAAAGAAAAACACGGTTTGTGTTCCTCAAGGTTCTACAATGTTCAGCTGAGAAGTGAGGGCCCTCATATGTCTGGTAAAAACCAAAACACCATGTTCTTTACTTCCCACTGACAGCTATTCAATGTACTGGGGTCATGGTTTGGGGATACTTTGTTGTATGTGGACCTGGATAACTTTTGCTGATGGAAATAAATGAAGTCCGCACTGTAATTGGGAATGTTAGGCTATCTGTCAATAAGCTAAATCCCAGTCTTGCTACAAGAAAACACTCAAGCAGATCTACACTAAAATACCAATTGAACAGTGTAGCTAAAAGTCCAACGTAAACCCGATCAATAAGACGTCACATGACCTTGTAATTATTTTAGCCTGAATAATTTTGAATCGAAGGCCTCACCAAATTCAGTTTTTGCCAGTACTACATAAACTTGACACATTTATAGTCAATAATAGGGAGGATAAAGATCATAAAAAGTTAAATACAAGAAAATAAAAATTAATTTAAGTGCTAAGAACCACAATAACACAAAGACCTGCCAGCCCAGATTGCTTTACTATCTCTCTAGCGGTATCAGCCTTAGCCTATAGTAATGAAGCTTTACATGTTTTCCAAGCATATTATTAATTTATTAAAATAAAATGTTTTGTTGCAAAAATATCAATTAACTATACCTATAGTCCCAAAATATCATATTGTCAGTTAAAAGTTAGAGGTACTGAATCACCGTTCTCTCATCTTTTTGAATCTCTTACCGATTTTTGGAGTGTGAGCTGTAAGATCCAAGTGGCTGTAATTGTGCTGTAGGTTACCTAAGAGAAAAAGAAGGAAATTTGTACTATTTGTAACTCAGATTAACACCAACTTTGTCACAATGATAGCGGCACAGTGACACAGCGAGTAGCACAGCCTCCTCAGAAAAGTATAACTTAATTTCACAATTTTGCTTAAAACGGCACGCCTTTTTCCATAATGACCTTGTAGATTTTCGGAAATAGTCTGTGACCTAATTAAAGTCAACCATATTTTGAATAGTTATTTATACTGCTTTTCTTCAAATTTTGGGTCATGAGACCCTGCAGCCTGAAAGGTACTGTACAGCTGGAGATACTGCTCTTGTGAAGAATGCATGCTGTGCTGTTCTTATTTCTAGTGCTAAACAATATTTTAACAATACCTGTGTTACCTACCCAGGTCAAAAAAGTAGCAGTAGAAAGATTAAAAAAAAGAGTTTAAAAAATTATATAATCACCAAACTGTTTTACAATTAAAATAGTTGTATTTAGTACAGACCTATTTGAGTGTAATGGAAAAAACAAAATATATATCACCAAACTTTACTTTGCTAATGTGTGCAGTGCCTTGGTGTGTGATGTATATTATTTATTAACTATCACATTTTTTATTTATACACAAATAACAAAAAAAATACTGTGTCATGCCTTACATATTGTTTATTTCAGGTTTTAAATCAATTTTAGCACCAAAATTTTCTTCCTGGACATTTGATTTCACTCAACACATTAACCTTGTTTAAGGAAGGGATGGGTGTATTAGTAAAGAGAAAATAAAGCTTTGGAAAGAAGCTCTGGAAAAAAATTATGACCATTCTTTATGTCTGGTGAAATCAGAGCTATCCAATTATATTTTCTCCTGTTGCCATGGACATTTGCAGTATAAAACTAGGCTTTAGGTGCGGAGTTTAAGTGCAAAGGTGAGCTGTGCAGGGTCTGTGCAGTGGATCTGTGAAGATCTGAATCCAATGAAACAAAGAGACTTGGAAGATAGCGACTGGAGACTTGGACACAAACATGGTGAATACGTGGAAGGCAAACACCGGGAGACATAGCCAACAAGAAGCAAGGACACCAGAGCGGTGAGGGGTGGGCAGAGCAATTCAAGCAGGCGGGTATAATGGCTTGAACTGCTATAGCATCCAGAACCAATCTGTTACTAGACTCTCTTTGAAGGCCAAGGCTGCTGGATTGAATAATTAAAAGGTTTCCATCAGGTATGAGGACCTGCTGGTCATCTGAAGTGCTGGACATGACAGTATATGACTTCATCCAGCATTTGACATTTACATTTATTCCGTTACCAGACACTTTCCACAAACTTGACACAACAATGCAGAATAAAAATACATTTTGCAATAGATAAAGAGCTTTAGATACAAACACACAATGCCGCTGTTTTTGCAGACACCACACAAGCACCAGGCTATAAAATTGATGGGAAATGCCAAGATGATTGTAACAAATGATGTGATGTACATTTACAGAGCTGTCAGAAGGTTGTTATAGATGTGTGAACAAATGAGATGAGTTTTCAGATCCTTGTTAAATTCTGAAGGGGATGCAGCAGTTCCAAGGAAGACATCACACCACTAAGCAGCCAGAGATGGAGGAGCGTAGTGTTCTTGCTGGGGTATAGGAAGTTATCAGTCCTTGTAAATATTGGCATGCAGGTCATCTGACCATTGTGTAGTCTGTAACCGGAGTCTGGAATTTGGTAGGGACAACAACAATAGGCCAGTGGTGAGAGAATTGTGGAGGAGATGAGGAATGGGAATGAATTTGAGTGTAAAATTTAAGATGTATATAACTGTAGATCAGCCAGATAGGCTTGACGGCACACCTAGGAAGATCAAGCAGGAGTGATTTACAGTAATCCAGGGACGTTGTTACTGTGGTTTGGACAAGGATCCGTGTTCAGTGTTTTAAGACATGGGTGGATCTTGCAGATGCTATACAGCAGGTTTCTACAGAATCAGGTTATGACCTCATTGTGTTAAAAGAAGCAGAGAGTTGAGTAAATTATCACACTCAGGTTCCTGAACAATGAAAAGAGGAAACTGTCAATTTAAACACAGTTCCATCAGCATGTGTGTACATATGTCCTGCAGTATGTGTAGAACGTGTGCAGACTGACATGCAGGAAGTAAAAAATTACATATCACCAAACTTTATTAGTGTTCAGCATGTGTGTGAGTAAAAAAGTATGTCAACATGTGAGTGTAGCGCATGTGAAGTAGCCCTACTCATAAAGTGTGCGAGCGTGTGTAAGCACATGCGAACCAAGCAACAAAATCCTTCAGCATGTTTACGTGCACGTGATGCTACTACTACCTCCACTTCTCCAAGCATTGTCCAAAACCAAACTTCAAAATGTCAAAATTTTAAGTAGCCTTTTTGAAATTTTATGTACTTGACTGCCCCAAAACTTCACTTAGGGTGAGAAGCATCTGTGTTCCAAACGTAAAGTCTTTGGCTTGAAAAACAAAGCCGGGTATAAAGAACAAACAAACAGACAGACAGACAAACAGGGACTGGGATTTATAGCTGCAGAGACAAAAGTGGATAGTCTGTCTTTACTTTATTAATTCTCTTTTATGAGATGAAGTTCAAATCTAACCTGTATCACTCACAGGTTCTGTGCACACTTTTTGTCAGGACGGTAACGTGTGAAATGCTTTGCAGTCGATGAAGCTGTCACTTCTCAATGTTGCCCCCCTTTTCTCTCGTGTTTCTGTGACCCCAGTGCTGTTGTGATTAAAAAACAAATTAAACTTTGTGGATCTCTGCACAGCGATACTGAATAAATACTAGTAGTCCAGTTTATGGACCTTTTTACCACTTTTATTTTATTTTATCATTACAGTTGCTGGAAGCAGACACAATCCAACAATTTTGAGGAACCCCGTGGGAAAGCCTAGTCTAGAAGTGAAATAGTGGTTTTTAAAATAGGCATTAGCATGTATCTCAAACAACTCTACTGCATGGATTTTTGCTGAAGCCGCCTGATCTTTAATGTTATTTTATATTTTAACAAAACTGAATGTAGGCCATTTTTATTCATTTATTTGTGAGGATCCCTGAGTGAGTTGTGGCTAAGTAGGCCAAAGACCCCTACAGTATCCGTCTCATGGATAAGCAGTGACCGAGCACGTTTTCACAACAGGCCTTCAACCCCAGTGCTAATGAGGGAGCTCATGTGCTCTTTGTCTCAACTGGGAAAAAATGACTTCCACATAGATTCTTCACAACATGGGAAAAAGTAATTTGGGAACATCTCACAAGAGGGCTCCCCCTTGGACACACCTCCGTAACAGCTCCTGAAATATCTTAGCTCAAAAAATTGCATTATATTTATGAAGGTAGAAGAATATGGTAGCTACAAGGTGACCAGTAGTCAAATAAATAGGTAAATTCTACCTTTAATGTCAAAATGCTTTGTCAGCATAAATTATTAAAATATAATTTAGGATTAAAACAAACAAATTAATATACTTGATGCATGTGTATTTTACTGTACAGTTCTGTAATTTTCTAAAATAAAAGGTTTTGTGACATTGTTTAAGCTTTTTACTGTGGTAAACATTGTAATGTTGGAAATTTGTACAGAACCATTCTTCACACAATGTAATTCATTGAGAAGGAGGCAATTTACCCAAATTAAGTAATTTATTATGGAAAAAGTATTCCATTCCTGGACAAAAAAAATAACCCTGAAAGTTAAGGTAAGAAAATAAAAGAATCTTTTTTTTTTGCAAGAAAATGACCGATATACATCCATTCCTTGAACTGAAAATGGTCAAATGACTAATTTTCACTTTTATGAACATGCTGAAGTTATACCTTTAAATTTGATTTGCATTTAAAATTTCTGCAGATAAAATATAAAATGTATTATATAAAATAAAAAATAATATTCTGATTTGCAAATGAGGCAATTTTAGTAAACTTTTTCAGTCTGCCCCTTTTTTTAGTAATAGTGGTGTACTGTTTTACTGCGGTGTAATAAAAAGTTTTTAAACTGTACACTCATTTTACTTTTATAATGCTCCACATTTGACAGCCATTTTAACACACAACTACAGAGCTTTTCTCCATACTAATTTTTTTATGTCCTGTTATGTTTTTTATGTAATATCCTATTGTACATTCACAAAAGCTATCATTTTATCATAATTTCAGACAATTTTTGGTTTAATCTGTATGACTCTCCTTTTGAAGAAGTGCTTCACTGGTGAGTGTTCCGCTTTACTCTTTTGGAATTAAAAACAAGTTGCCACTAAAAGTTTGGTATATTCTGTTCTGGCTGAACATTTAACCACATTCCCTATAAAAAATGCACAAATCAAGATAAAAAGGACAGCAGGGAAATGCTTCTTCTTCATCTACCTTGAACCTGAGATCCATTTCTAGTCAGTTCATACCTGCATCTACCTATGTACTTTACATGCTAAGACTGGGGAGCACTAACAGAAGAACTTCAGGCATTTGCATTGAATTTGCTTCTCGTTGGAACATTTGCAATTTCACTGTTTACTTTCCAGGATGAAAAAAGGTGCTTCTTCACTACAGATATTCAGAATGGCTGGTTGTCACTTGCTTCCAGCAGTCATTTACCAAATAATTTAAAAGACAATTTGAGATATGCAATTACCCATGCAAAGTAATCATAAAATATTGAAACTAAAACTAAAGACTGCATATAAATAGTTACTACAGCTCAGCAGGAGTTTCTGCTAAAAAAAACACACCAGGTCTTTGTTCATGTCCAGTCTATGCATTTATACTACTTGTTTAAAAGAATTAAATACAATAAATCTTCAACTGCCAAACTGAAGCCATTAAAAATACAGGCAGATGAAAATTTTTTCTATGTGCAACTTAAAAGTTTCTGCATTATGCTTTCTTAATGAATAGCTCTATATCAAGATAGCCACAACTATTAATGTCAGAGCTGTCTTCTGGAAGTTAATACCTTATTAATCTCATTTTCTGTTACAAACATAGATCCTTGTCTCAGGCCACATAATGAAGCAATTGGATGCAACACAAGTAAGCCTGCAGTATCTTTTACTGTTGCAATTTATCACAAAATGTATTATTCCTCTGACCAAAGATATAAAAAATGTTAATGTCCATCTGCAGCACTGTTTTCTTGCATTCATCCATCCATTACTGCTTACTTCTGAAGAAGGTCAGAATGGTTCATAATACATCCCAGAATCACTGGGTGCTGGGCTAGGAAACAACCCCTGGATGAGACACCAGTACATCACAGTGGCCACACACACACTGGACAATTCAGAGCAACCACTTGAGACACATGTCTTTGGACTGTGAGGAAAACCAGACCAAACCCACATAGACATTGGGAGAACATGCAAACTCCACACACAAGACTGGATTTGAATTCACACCCAACCACCCCAGGCAGTGTAAGGCAGGAGCGCTACTTGCTGAGCCACCATACTGAAGCATATTTTACTCTGACTTACAGCCATCTCCTTGTACCCCTGCTGGTCCCTGCATGAGCATCACTATCCCTTCTTGCAGCTGAGGAAACCTGGAGTCCATGCTGAGAACTACATCAGGAGAAGCATGCAGCTTCATAAATGTATCTGAAAAGAATTACACTGGCAGGAAACACGCCACTCAGTCCAGCCCTGATATGATATCTTCCATTTCTATTTTAGGTCATAAAGAGGAAAATGCTTGACATTTTTTCTTTCCAAAGTGACACCAAAGTAAAATAAATCTACAAATTACACCAATGAGATGAGGTGATCACAGGCAACAGAGTTATCTTGCATTGGCAGTGTCATTCAATGTAATACAGAGCTGCAGGAGGACGTTTTCTGTGGAGTGTGTATGTCGGAGTTGTCCACGTAGTGTTGAGGAGTTCCTTGGCAGAAGGCAAGAGTTGCAGGGTAAGAGAGGAATGAGAAAGGTTGGCTACTGAGAACTCATGCTCATACTCTCGTTTCTGGATTTTTGTACAACAGAGATTACAGGTGTGCCTTTAGTATTTGGATCAGTATTTCTGCAAAAAGTTATTTTTACATTTGAAGAAATCTGTACATAATACATGTGTTGCTGCAATATGAAAATGTTTCCTGTGGCTGAGCTCAGTTTAACCTTTTGTGTGGATTTACTTCCTCAAATTAGGTAAGACTTCACTGAAAAATAAAATCTATTTAATTTCGATGAATTTACTTATAGTACATTACAAAGGAGTGGCACGGTGGTGCAATGTGATGACACCTAGGCACAGGTTCAAATCTGCCTCAGTCTGTTTGAAATCAGCATATTCTTGGATTGTGGAGTGTGGATTTCCTCTGATCTTCTGTGATCCAAAGACTTGTGTTTCCAGGGAATCTGAAACTAAGTTGCCCTGCAGTGGACTGGTATCCTGTCCAGGCTGTACCACACCTACCCTCACTCCCTATATTTCTGGGAGAGGCTCTGCTGTGACCCTGACTTGAACAAATAGCTTAGGAAAGTGAGTGAGAACATCTAGCAAGTAAAGGGTCAAAAAAGCATCTCCATATCGATAAAGCTCAATGCCCATCACAGCAACTGTGCCAGCAAGAGGCCATCAGCAGCTGAAGAAGGTTAAGAGACACTAGGGGACCACTGCAGTGGTAGGACGTGCCAACATAATATATCTTTCTATTTTTACATTAATGCAGCATCACGTGTTCTGCAAGTCTACTTTTGTGCAGTGCATCTGTGCTATACTGTACTGAAAGGCTAGAACTCTAGAACATCCATCTATCCATCCATCCATTATCATTAACTATTTAACCCCAAGCAGGGTTGCCTGTCCCTGAATCTTAGGGTGCTGGTCCTAGAACAGAACATTCATTTAAATTTCATGCTATGTGAAATTTCATTTCCTTCTTTAAGATTTCTGAAAAAGTTATGAGCACAGTGACAGCGTGATTTATCATCAAAAACAGACTAACCCAACACTGACCAATCCTTAGCTCCAAAAATTCAAGACAAGGCTGCACTTTTCACTTATCCACCCTGGGAAGATAGCACACCTGCGATTTGTAAGCTGGTTCTGCATTAGATGCAAAGGTCTGCACCAGAGTATTCATGCAGAGAATACAGTGAGCTTTAGGATTTACATGAATACACTGATGGGCTAATGAAACAACTGTAGGGGTGCTGTGTACATTCATCCCACTATTCGGTCTCCCAATATCCAGTTTTTAACTTAACTTTTCTAAGATTATTAATACCACTTCTCCATGATCAGTCTGGATTATCATGTTTCCAGTCTGTTGCATGCAAACCAGTGCTACATTTGAACACCGAAGAAATTGCATCTCCATATTCTCAGCTTGCAATTTGATACTACATGCCTGCTTGCATGTTCACATGTTTCTTTCCCGTTTTTAAAACCATGCTTTAATTTTCTAATTATTTCTTTAAATATAACATATAGTCATCATTTTATGTACATTGAAATCACCATGTTGGAGTGTCATGAAAAGGACATTTCCACAAATTGGTCTATACACCCTGAAAAAAATAGAATTTTCCCCAGAAAATTGCAACATTAAAATAATCAGTTATTTATTTATAAATTATATTTGAAAAAAGTAAACATAAAATAGTATGGGAGCATAACCTTCTTAAACTCCTGTTCAAAAAACATTGTTCTATCATCTATTCCAAATGTAAAAAAACGTTCATATATAAAATAGTGAAGAATGTTTTTGTATGCAGGCCTGTGCCATCTTTGCTACTAAATCCACATATATTTCATAAAATCTCTGCAGCCATGTGTGAAAAAAGAAAAAGCTTGGTAGACAACTGTGTGATTCAGAGAAGCTTTAGGCAATTCATAAAAGCTTCACGAATGGAATCAAAGAAAAAAATTTTTAAATGACTTCCCAGTAGACATAAAACCAAATGATAATATGCAGGCTTGAAGGGTGAAATATTAATGTTGATATTCCTTACATTTTAATGTGTAACACAACTTTTTCCTTATAATATTAGGCAAGACTTCATAGCAATTTTGTGGTGAACGTAAGCTTAGAATAAATTGGAATTTTTCCCAATAAGAAATAATGTAGCACAGTCTTCCCTCAATTTACAAACATCTGCTATGTGAAAGCGTGATATAACAAACCTTATGTCTACCATTTCTATTTACCAAAGCTGCCTAACATTAACAAATAACCGACGCAAACTTTACACACCAATAGCACAGCCATTTTCTCAAGTTTGCATTCTCATGTGTTTTTCATTCATGCATCAAAAAGGTGCAGAGGCAAACCCTTAGTTCTTACTCAAAGAGCACACAATGCACAAAAAATGGCAAATTCAACAACAGACATACTGGTGGGTGGTGATCAAATATTAGAGCTACAAATACAGTAACTAACCCCACTTGCTTATCCATAACTAAGATGGACACCAGTTTATTAATTGAAACTAAAACCACACATAGGGCATGCAGCAAAGGATGATTAAAAGAGCCTACCATCCTTGGTGAAGTTTGTAATGCTGTTGCAGCAATAATATTTGTATTTTTGAATGAAACAGAGACTGCATACACACACACACACACACACACACACACACACACAAACACACACACACACCATTCTACAGTTTAGACTAATTGTATTTTAGAGGATTGGGACAGATGTGTCATGGTGCTGCTATGTCAGACATGGCCTGTATAAATAAAATTTGTGTCCCCATTGTCTCATTTTCAGAGTCATTGGAACTCTGAAGCATAATTGTCATTAAAGTTAATGGCCTTTGTGTTTCAAATGTACAAATGTTCTGCTTACAAACCATTCTTCAGGAACACATTAGACAGTCAAGGGACTGCTGTAACTAATTTCTAAATCTGGTTTTTGAATATTTGCTCCATTTTGAAGAATGGAGGAGAGACACCCCAATGATAGGGGGAGCATAAGATGTATATAAGTCTTTATTCTTTATTAATCATTATTATTAAGTCATTATTAATGAGTTTTTGATCTATTGAAGACTACAGAAGCTAAAGTAAACACCATGCTGAGCTAAAGAATTTTTCCTCCTCCATTGTAGATGTGAAGAAAAAACTGATTTACCTGATTGTGTGGATAAAGTCTAAACTTGCTTGGGTGCATATGGGTAGGATGAATACAGGCTCCTTTAACTGTCAGAATTGCTGAAATCAAAAACTAAGTCAATACCTTCCAGAAGAAAACTGACCTGGAGCTCAGAAAACTGGATGAAATACAACAACTTATGCAATAGTGTAAAAATTGTGGGTGTCCTTGAGAATGCTGACGATTATGTCTCTTTAAAACAATTTCTGAAGGACAAGCTACATTCCTGGGTTAGTCTACCAGGCAGTGCTGATCCTATTGAGATTGTCACCTACCAACTTCCTGGTTGCTCTTTGAATCCTAAAACTATCTGAGGACCATTCTGGTCTGACTTCTACATCTCTCTGACAAAAAAAAAAAAAAAAAACGTAAAAAAGGCAGCAAAGAAAGACGTCATCTTTAAAGCTTCCTGTCTGCAACTCTACCCGATCTGCTAGCTGAAATTATATACAAGAAATTGCAATTTTGATGAGGTTGTCAGAGCTTTTAAACAATGGAAAATCTAACAAGATTTTACTTTTCTAGGCCTACAGAGATGTCTGGACAAAAACATCCATGTGTTTGACATGTTCCTGGTTGATCTAAATGACTGAAGTACCGACTTTCAGCTGCCCCCATCAGGGGTCGCCACGGCAGATCGGCTTGTCCGCATATTTGGTTTGGCAGATTTTTACACCAGATGCCCTTCCTAACGCAACCCTTCATTTCGCCCAGGCTTGGGACCGGCACAGACGTGCACCCCTTTGTAGCTGTATTCAGTTCAACACCCAATGTGGGGCTTGAACCCGTGACCCTGAAATTACAAGTCACATACTCTACCGACTGAGCTAGCTGGGCAGGGACTCTGAGCTAGCCGGGCATTTACAGGAAACTAAATTTCTTTGTTTGATTTTCTGTATGGTTTCCCTAACTGTCCCTGGTCATATTTTTTACTCTCGATGTCTGAGGAGTTCTCTGCTTCATTCTGTCTTAGAGGATGCATATTTCAACATTAGACAATAGTTTGGTATGTTAAGTAAAAATTGCCAACCCCATTTCCCCAATAAATTTGACCAGTGAATGTCACAGCCATCACAGAGTGATTGTCCCAATGTCTTTGAATAGGATTTCAGTAGAGTGTATAAAACTTTTCAGTGTATAAAACTGGCCTGTATGGGAACTTGGCACACATCTTCCCTGCACTGTATATCACACAGAACTAAATTTATTCTGAAAACCCCATGCAGCCGCCACACTTCTGTCAAATAATACAAAAACAGAGAGAAACCGAAACAAGAAACATAATAAAGACAATAAAACATATAATCCTTGGCCAGCAGCAACACCTACCGTAAGATGTGGGGACACCCAGGTCTCCTGGCCAGGCAAACGGAGTGATTCCATCCACTGAATGTTGTGCTGTAGAAACAAAAGAAGAACAGAGCTGTAACCAGCTGAATATTTTAGCTAATATAGCTAATATTAACTATTTAGCTATTGCTAATGTTGGATTAATCTAAACTCTATTTTGTATTATACCATATCTATATATAGAGGATGGCCATGTTAAATTCAACTCTAGAACTCCAAATCAGAGTGAGGTGGGGAGGTCATGTGACTACTAACTTCAAGATATTCAGCGGTGAATTACATTTTTTGATATCTCTATTGGTCAGGGAGTTGCTTTTTGTTCTTGACATTTGAATGAGATCATTGATATCAGTTGGCATGCAGATGCAGGAATTTGGAACATGCACACATGGGACAGGGCTAGGCAGCTGAAGTCTGCTGCAATTTCCTGCCAGATTCTTCCACCTTCATGCTAAAGTACAGTCAAGAGCTATGGGAGCTCAGCTCACAGAAACAAATATTGACTCAGTCCCTGACTCGGTCCCTTCAGTTTGCACGTTTAAGGGCATCATTACCTTTCAGAGGTACACGTCCCAAAGTCACAAATCCAGATGAAATGAAGTTGTGCACATCTTGGCCGCTTTTGTGAAAATTCTCTTTCCCATATTGCCCTGTGTGAAATGAATGAGAACGATTACTAATGTACCATTACTGCTTTGTATATTAATGACAAACAAAATATGCTGATCACTTTGCTCATTTTAACGTCAAATATTTGCAACTTTTCCATTTTGCTGAACTTTGTAACAGAATTACTTCACATTATACATCTACCTAACAGATATGACTGCATTTCTCTAATGACTAATTTCTCTAATGTCTTTTATTGAAAAGTTCAGCTTTTTAGTGCACTGTTTTGATTTTTGCTCCCAGGATGTTCAACATCAATGTCTTACTTCCCATGCAGTATTACTTAAGCCTTTGTTTAACCTTGATTTAAGGTGCTCGGCAAAGATGCATGCGCTACATGTGCTGTAGAGAGAAACCGACCTTCTTTTATAGTTGTGGACCAATAGATCAGCGTCTAGAAAGACCCCAGTGCTTATCACTTAGGAAAAAGGCAGAAATTCGTAGAACGCATTCAGATTTGATCAAGCAAGACAGACAAACTGAAATGCAGACCCACTGTTACTGCATTAATGTAGGGAAAGATAAAGGAAATGAAATCCAACTCCTCTCTCAGGTAAAACACTGAAATGTGGGATGAGGTAGATGATCTAATATCCTTCAGACAAGGGCACTATTAGTGATATATTATAATTCCTCTCAGTGAGATGATTCAACATTTAAATGAGTTCAGATCTCAACAAGAAAATTAGAGAAAGAAATTATTCTGAGCACCTGGATACCCATTACTGCATGCAGTTCCCATTAGTGTGATCTTCTGAACCTCGGTTTCCTGGTTGGTCTGGAAGCATCTACCTGCTGTCACTGAAGTCTTTCTTGTGTGTTCATGCTGCTCCCACCACTACCAGTACCACCTTGGTCTTCGCATTCCACATTTTATTGACCTCAATTTCCAAGTCCTTGTACTAGCAAAGTTTTTCAGCCTCTTTCAACATGTCACAACCCCTGGGAACAATTCCCCAGTCAACCAGCAAAGGTCCTCACACTGAACAGCCTAACAATCCAGGCACACTTGTCCTCAGCCCTGCAGTCAGCATTGTGAAATCATGTCTAATGTTAACAATCTTCCATGCTTGCCTGATTCAAAGTTGCTCTGCTTTCTGTCTGCTCTACTCCTCAGCCTGCTTGATTCGAGTGCATCAGTCGTTCTTTGTTCCCCAAGTCCTTAGCACAGCACATCTTCAAGTCTTTTCTAAGCTCTTATCAGCACATCCTTGAGCTACCTATTACTACAAAGCACCCAAGTTCACCAGTCCTTGTAATACCTTCACTTCGCTTCCTGCACCATTTCACTTGTAAATAAATTCCTGCACTTGAGTCTGCCTTATGACCAGCCTCTGTGTGACCATGACTCAATAACCTGTTTTTTGTTATTCTATTGTATTTTTATTACAATGTACAACCCAGTATTTGTGCTGATATGCTGATGAGAGCAGAACTTCATCTCATTCCGTGCACAGAATCAAAAATCTGATGCAGAGGACCCAGATCATGGCCAGTGTGCTAGAGAGATCTAATACTGCCTCTGACACAGATAGGGGAAGTTCAGATGAGTCTTCTGAGGAGGAAGGTGATCCAGTACAGTCAGAATAAATGGCAGTGGCAGATACTAGCAAGCACTGTCTCCAGTACAGGGGAAAATGGAGACATATATTGAGAAGCTATCCTGAGGCTCATCACCATATCACCCGCAAAGGTTCACCACATCAAACCTACTTATCACTAAATATATGACTCAAGATGTAATAAAAAAAGTGCAAAAGCTTTGAGGGTCATAGAGTTGCCACAGAAGGAGACAAGCAGGGCATAATTATAACCAAAAATGTGTTCATCTATGAATGATGGTGGGTGTGGCTACACTGCAATGGGTGGGTGTTTATTCCCAGGTTTTCATCCTCCTTCCCTTGCACCTAGTGATTCTGGGATAGGTTTTAAAACCACAGCAACCCTGACCAAGATAAGTGGTTCATGAAAGTGGACTTATTGGAGCTCAAACATTTTTGGAATTTATTGGGTTGATTATTCTCACAGGTACTGGAAAGAAGTGGAATGTATTTGTCTCTCAACTGTTTTGGGATTATTTCTGTAATCCCATGAACAAAGTCAGTCAAAAAATTGTCTGGCACATTTCTGATATGTGTAGTTCCTGCTCATACACTGTACGGCCAAAAGTATGTGGACACCTGGGCATCACCCCCATATGTGCTTGTTGAACCTCCCATTCCAAACCCACGGGCATTCATATGGAGTTGTCCCCCCCTTTTGCCGCTATAACAGCCTCCACTCTTCTGGAAAGGCTTTCCACCAAATTTTTGGAGCGCGGGTTTGGGAATTTGTGGCTATTCATTCTACAAGAGCATTAGTGAAATCTGGTGAGAAGGCCTGGTTTACAGTTGGAGTTCCAGTTCATCCCAAGGGTGTTCTCAAGTTCTTCCTCACCAACCTGGGCAAACCATGTATTTATGGAGCTCGCTTTGTGCACAAGGGAGGGCACAGTCATGTTGGAGGAGGAAAGGAGCTTCATCCCCAAACTGTTTCCACAAAATTGGAAGCACTTAATTGTCCAGAATGTGTTTGTATGCTGCATGGGTGCAGCTAAAACAGCTCAGCTCAGTCATTAGAAGGGGCATTCACATACTTTTGGCCATACAATGGAACAATCTCTAGGAATTTGTGCCTAATTGTGTCACAGATGATGAACAACTTGTCCCATTCTAAGGGAGGTATGAAATCACACTGCAAATGCCAAGTAAATCAGCAAGTACCGCGTCAAATTTGTTTGGCTTTCTGATGGATTCCTGCTCTAAGTCACAGAAGGAAAACAGCCAGTGGAAGCAACGCAGATGAATCTTGGTGGAAATGTTGTTTGGCAGTTGTACATCAGTTTAAGACCCTCGGGTCAAAATGTAACACTGGACAATTTTTCAAGTGTTCCTCTTGCTGATAATTAGACCCTGATACTGGGAGGAGGCAGACATCCCTAAAATTATGAAGAGAGGAACTGTCTCTGTATTTCTGGGGCTGTACAACACAATGTGTGTTTAATTTTAAACTCTAACATGGTACAAACATGGGGGGGTATCACGGTTTAGGGCACAAGCTGGTTCTGATAGACCCCCCCCCAACATGAGTGTATTGTGTGGTGAGTTTATCAGGAGAAGACAGGAGCAGAATGCTTTTACAGAGATGAAAATAGAGACTAAGAAGCACTTAGGAGACGCTGAGTAAGAGGACTTATTAGAGACGTCCCAAAAAACGATGGCTGTTTTATACCGAGTATGAAATGTGAAAATGTTTCGCAACCCTAAAAATACAGGTCCTTTTTATGCTAATGGAAGAATAAGCCTTCGGAAAAGCACATCATGGGTCAAAACTGTCAAAATTTGCTTCGATAAGAATAATCACTTGTCTCATTATTTTCTTGGCCACAGATGACTGATGTCATAGGCAGCAAACCCCAGAAAAAGCATTCTTATTCATGGTCATTTCAAAGATTAAAAATAGGCATTTCTATTTTTTTGCTCAGCAGGTGTATCAGAAGATCTTATAATCCTGATAAACAAACGGTACACTGGACAGGATGCAACAGTTCAAATAAAACATAGTTGTAGAACACAGACATATTTTCTGATCGACAAAGATGTCGAGACATCAGTGCATACATTCTGTGCATTATGTTAGTTAATAAACACATTATTAGAAAAGCTGGATATGAAGATGAAAATGATGGATTCTAAATTAGTGAAAATGAAAGGAATAAACAAAGAGCAAAGCAAATATGAGTTTATTATTATACTGGAAGAAACTTTATGGATGTGGTGAAGGAGGACATGCAGGTGGTGGGTGTGACGGAGAAAGATGCAGAGGACAGGAAGGAGTGGAAACAATTGAGCCGCTGCGGCGACCCCTAACGGGAGCAGCGAAAGATGAAGGAGGATTATACTGGAAGAAACTGATACGGCAGAAAGTTTCTGGCGGTAAAGGCGTGTATATAGCCTACGGCTTTTAGTCAACAACAAGCGATCTAGCAGTTAAGAGATACGCTGAAAGCTAAATTTGCAGAGCTGCACAGAAAATTTGGAAAATACCCTCAAATGTGTCCACGTACCCACAAGAACAAAGCAGGATTGTTCAAACGGGAAATGGATGTGGAAGTTGGATTCCAAAAAAGTAGCGCAGAAAAACAGAAGACATAGATACCCCATGGATAGCCATGAAAATGGATGGCTTCTGGCTCAAATTAAGCTGCAGACTGTTGCATGTGGCCACCCTGCAATGGACTGGCACTCCATTCGGGGATTTTATTATGGTAGCAGCTACGTAATAGCTGTGAAATAGCTGAACAAGCGCACGCAGACACCCAGGCAGTAATTCATGAAGGGAAACCACCTTGTTATGTTGTGCTGTGATATTAACTATTAAAGTACAAGAACTGTGTCTGTTTTAATGGAATTTGATGACATTTTACCACAATGGTTGTAAATTTTGGAATTCAAGAATACATTCAGTATTTTTCCACTGAAACTACCGGTAGTAATGTTTTTAGGATTTCTTTGTGCTATTCCAGAATGCATTTTTCAGGAACAAATGATCGTTTTAATGCAAGGCAATGGGGTGTATATTCTAATATATTTTCTGACAACAGCAAGTTTTACTTAAAAAGCCTCTGATTTGTCCCCCCTATTTGTATGAAAAATTCTATTGCGTGTGGCATGTTTTTACAGCAGTACAAAACTGGTGCGCATGTTCTGAATTAGTCCAGAAAAAATCTGGCACATCTTACTGGGGCACTCAGCTGACAAGCTGTTCCCCAGGAGAAGACAGGAGCAAAGTCCTTTTACAGAGATGAAAATATAGAATGTCGAAAGCTTAGGGGACCCCGAGAAAGAAGATTTGCTGGAGATGTTCCAAAAAATGACTGCTCTGTTTCATACGGAGTACGAAATGTGAAAATGCAATAACATTGCAGCTCCTGTAGCTCATTCATGTGACGGAGCAATGGTTCAAAGGCTTAAGTAACAGGCAGGTGTGCACTTGAACTTCTGGAGGAACCACGGGAACACATCCTTGCTATCTACAGCAAATCAGAAGAGCTGCACGTAACCATAAAACGCCATTAACCGATTCATCACACGTGCATGTCCAATGCTAGCTCTAGGCATTTTCAAGCTTCTCTTATTATCTTAAAAATCGATAAAATCTTATTAAAGCTGCCACTTGAAAAATTTATGGATAAGGCTTAAGTAAAAATCATGAATATAACAATTAATGGATTAAAAAAAATTAAACTAACTTCTTTAAACTTTAAGCCATACTGAAATTAAAACTAAAATTTATGCAAGAAAAAATGCATGCCCCATTTACCAAAAAGCCTAACTGAATGCTAATAGCTGACTTATTAATTCCATACACATGTCTAACACTGAGGCACATCACACCAACTGTAAAAAATTCCTCCAAATTTCCTTTTTTTCCTCCATCAGAGTTCTTATTAATGTCTCAATGCAAAAATACAATTCATTTTCCCTCCAGCAAAGAGGCAGAAATTTTGGAATACAAAATGGACAAAATACAATTTAAAATAAATAAAATTTTGACCTGTGTGCTTCCAAAAAAAATAAATAAATTTAAAAAAACCACATATAATTCAAATGTTTCAAACATGAGGGGCCCATGCACAAACCTTAGGGATAGGTTTCCATAAGTTTGTGCCCGCACAAAATAATAATAAACTAATAAAATAGGTTTAAAATATATAGCAGTTAATCATCAAATGCATACTAAACAGTGAAAGATGTTTAAAAACATCGGTATACACGGTCCGGTTTCATATAACTTTCACAAAAAGAAATAAACGCTCACACTGAGATGCTAATAGAAGAGAGAATGCAGGTGAGATTAGAATGAAAAAGGGATGCAAGGGGGGAATCTAGGGGTATTATGGGTCACCCAGGAGAGTGCTTAGGTACCTTATTAACAAGCACATTTGATATGCAGTGTTCAGAAGCATCATTTGTACATGAAAATCCATTTCTCCATATAAAGGTTCTGACTTACCAGTCTGGAGTTACTTCTTAATCAGTTCTCTACAATATTGTCATTATCACAGGCGTTATTGTTGCCCTGCGCATAGCTTCTGCACGTCTATTTATATTTGTCTCATTCACATTCGAGCACCTACCGTGGTTGGACTTTGCGTTATGAACCGGAGTATAGTGATTCTTGGATGTCCGAATGGGCGTGTTTTCTTTGGGTGAGCCCTCCACCGAAGCCATGTTTTCGTGTTCGTACTGAGATACCGGAATGGGACCTTGCTGCCTCAAAATATCCACGAGAGCTCTACAAAAAGAACAAGAAAACAAACACCAACAACACATAGCAATTTGCTGAATTTAAATGACTCGAGCCGTGAAAATCTTGCTTCATGTCACCTTCCTTACCTTGTATTTCTTTTGTACTCTCACGCTCTTAGCTGTACATTTTGATTTTACTTTGAAACAGAGTTAGCATCGTACTGTAACTATGTCAATGTCAACCTGTAAGAGATACAAGCACCTTGTTCCATATAGCCATGTGTGACATTGGGAGGCTGTATTTTTAGCCCTCTATATCCATGGTGGGTACACACTTTTTCCTATATCTTGTCCACAGACAGAAGTGACCTGATTTCTGATGCCCCAGTTGTCCACTGCACCTCCTGTGCTGAGCACACAAGCATGCGCCTTCTTGACTTCAGAGATCTGGTTTTAGAGATCTTACAGCTCTTCATTTCCTCACATGAAAGTGCACGTGTAACTCTCAGCACCTGTGTCATATCTCAGCACATAAAGGGAATGGTCTCAAGTTTCTCTCCACTGTCAAATATAAATTTAATTATGTTAATAAGTGAAACATTTGAAAATGTAGAAAGACAAACTGCTACACATCTAAATTACATGTTAATGTTGTACAAATCTAACATTGCAAGTCATCTTGGGCAAAAATGGCATAAAATAAAAAAATAATAGCTGCTTTAGGAATGAAATATAAATATTTTTCAGCTGACACAGATATGCCAAATACTTTGGTACTCATTTTGCTTTTCCCAGTAAGTGACATGCAATTATTTACCCATCGTACAGCCGGGTTTTCTAACTGGAGAAATTCGGGGTAAATGCCTTGCTCAAGGGAACTGAAGCAGGATTCCAAAAGGGTAGCTACACATTGTCTGACACTCACGGCCTTTTTCATTAAATAAAGATTATGTTCTCATTAAGCATGTCTACTAGTTTTTTTTATGTGCACTCATAAGTGCTTTTTAAAAATAATTTTCGGTTTCCTTTACTTGTCAGCTGTTTCTTTACCT